>CAVLGL010000083.1:38103528-38762814 GCA_963668995.1 Parnassius mnemosyne
TTCGAACTAGTAGTTTAAGAATTATAACTAGTCAAAAATTTCTTAATTTTGTCACTCACTGACTGACTGATCATCAAAACTCTAAGGCACTTCTAGCAGACATAGAAACTTCAAATTTGGAAAACAATTATTGTTTAATATATAAATCAAGAAAAAATTAAAATATTTTGCAATTTCGGTCCAGTTTTCGAGATATACCAACTGCATAAATAACTTTGTAATCCCCTATAATATATAGGATTACAAAGATATATTTGCAGTGAATGAATCAGTGTATAATAGGTAAAGATATGTACCTAGATATAACTATCTACAAAAAGAAATGAGATGCCATCAAAAACATAACTTGTAAAAAAAGCCAAGTCTCGCAACTGAACTGAGTTCAGTTGCGAGACTTGGCTTTTTTTACAAGTTTTACAAGCGGCGATTTGTCAACCCCATCAGTGCCCCTGTGGTAGCAGCGTCGACAAGTTTGGGCTCCACGGACTTTCATGTAAGAAAATCGCTGGTAGGTTTTCACGACACAGTGCTTTGAACGATGTCATCCGAAGGGCTCTTGCCTCTATAAATGTTCCCTGGGTTTTAGAGCCTTACGGAATATTTAGAGACGATGGCAAGAGACCCGACGGTATGACATTGGTCCCTTGGGAGAGAGGTAAAGCCCTAGTGTGGGATGCTACTTGCGTAGACACTCTGGCGGCCTCTCATCTCAGGAGTACCTCGTTTAAAGCCGGGGCGGCATCAGAGGCAGCTGAACAGAGTAAGTGGCGCAAATATGGGTCTCTGAGAGATGACTACATATTTGTGCCATTTGCTGTAGAGACTATCGGTCCGTGGGGTCCACGTGCGGTGAAGTTCCTAAAGGAACTCCATCCGCGGCTGGTCGTTGCTGCTGGTGTATAAGAAGGCTGGTTCTTTCCTCGCTCAAAGGCTAAGTATAGCCATTCAGCGGGGAAACGCAGCCAGCGTTCTTGGCACGATACCGCGGGGAGTAGGACTATATGATAATTAAGTTTCTAGTTTTAGTTTTTTTTTCTTTTTTTATTATCATAGTTTTTAATATTGTAGATAAAATCTTAATAAATAATATAATTAAGTTCAGTTGCGAGAATCGCATGAAAACACAATGTATCTCTCAATTCAATTTATTTATTTAAAACATAAAAGATTTTTGATATTGATATCGTCACTATAAGATTTTGTTAGGTTAACTAATTAAGTAATAATTTAAGACAGAAGGACCCTTAAGTAGGAACTGAATAAAATAACCGACTTGGTATTACATGGATCTCACAACTTTTTACGGTTGAAGAACTGAGTTGCGAGACCTGGCTTTTTTTTACAAGTTATGTTTTTGATGGCATTCTCTTTTACGTCAAGTAGATTTTTATTGTTATAATTCAGTGCAGTATAACTGTGTAGTGGCGTTGGAATTATACTCCCTACCTCATATCGTTTCGAGGATGTCGTAAGAGGCAACAGGGAGAAAACATACCAGGAGATGGGCAGAAACGTCTTCCGGATAACAACTATAGAGAAATCTGCGGTTGACAACCCACCCGCCAAGCGGGGCAACTAAGGCAAATATGTCGCTTATGAGATATTCTATGGGGCGACCTATGTTCAGCAGTGAAGTTTGATAAGTTGTTGTGAATGAATTAATGAATGACTACTATCCAACCTGATGTTAAATGATGATATAGATGAAGATGGTATAACACACTGATAAAGCTTAATAAAAGCCTAGAATCTCACCTTGAAGATATCTACATTGTATTCAAACAGAAAAACTAATGCTGCCAAATTATTTCACGCTGTACTCACTACAAACGACTTCGGATTTTTTCTTTGTTTAAATTGGTTTGAATACATGGTATGTCGACAAAGGAATAAAAACTGGCCGATCGTCTGTTTGTTTGATGGTGTAAGGGAGAGGGAGGAATAATCATAACTCAGATGGGTTTATTTTAATCCCAGAACAACTCAGAAGTGGTAATGCCATACTGCAGCTATATTATGATTGTAGCACGAATGGGTCGGCTCGACCTGGGAAGGACCACTCTCTCGCAGAATACCAGCGTAAAATAGCAGCTCAATACAGCTGTGTATCGTATAGTGATTTCAGATAACCACAGTCCCTTTTTTTATAGGTGAGGAAGAAATGAGCATGCGGCTCACCTGATGGTAAATGACTGCCGCCGCCCTTGAACATCTGCAACACCAGGGGAACCAGGGGAATTGCAGATGCGTTGCCGGCCTTTTAAAAAGGAGTAGGCTCTTTTCTTAAAGGTCCCTAAGTCATATCGTCGTTTTTACTGGAAAAGAGGTTGTTGGAGCAATATTGTAATGCGTGTGTGTAGTATGTAAGATGAACAGTATGCAAGTGTGAGTGAGGTCTTTAATATGGTAAAACGTAATTGAAATGTTCAATAGCAAATAAATCACCGTATCATTGACACCTTGTTTCTGTGAGCAGTCCCTGTAAAAATAAAGAACCTTAATACCAAAACAGAGGTATTACATCTTAATGCTCAGGGGTGACAACGAATCTGAATTTTGTTTCTTAATTGAGGATAAATGTAGTCTGTGGGTCATGGTCTAATGTCTATAGGCTACAGCATCCACTTATCATCAGGTGTACTGTGTGCTCGTTTGTCACCCTTATTCTATAAAAAATGCGTAGTACATTTGATGCAATAGCATGCACTTTTTGGAAGTTCAAGACAAAAATATTAAATATAAGTTTCCACTGATAATGTTTTCATTATAATGTAAATGTAATGTACATGTAGGCGTAAAACACCAAGTGCTTAGGACTCAACAATCTACATTCATCATGGTTTAAAAACAAGAAGATATAATTGTATTTTTAACGGTGCCAAAAACAAAAAATTATGCCTTACGTTAGAAGAAGCATTTTGAAGTGGTCTTAAAAGAAGTAATAATACATTTTGAAGCTCGAATGTTTGTGTTGAAATAACGTGCTTTATGGAATTGAAGAAATTAAACAAACATACGTCCGTGCATGCCGTCAAAAGCAAAACATTTACAACGTCTCGTACAAATTAAAGTCAACAAACATTTATTAAAATGGAATGCCTCTTTTCCAGTAAAAAGGGTCTCCTGTTCTCTACACTCACCATACGAAACACAGCAGTGTTATGCTGCTATTTTACGCTGGTATCCTGTGAGAGTGTGGTCCTTCCCCGGTCGAGCCGACCCATTCGTGCTACAACTATACTACTAACATAGCTGCAGCATGGCATGGCATGGCACGTACAGAAATAATTTTGCAGTTCTTAATAATCATGTATTAAAACGATTTTGAGTTTAATTATTATTGATTTTAAAATAATATTTTTTTAATGATCTCGTTTTTATTTAAGTAAATTGTAAATATTCGTTAAACAAAAATAATGATGATAATGCTCGAAAATGACCGCGCCAGGCTCTTGCTTGAAAATGACTGAGCTAGGCTCTACTGGGACCGGACCATCATCACAGACAAGACATTCTTACGAATAAACCTGATATTGTGTTGATGGATCGGACACGGTCAAGGATAATTATGGTCGATATAACCATTCCGTATGACGAGAACTTCGTGAAAGCCGAAACACATAAGCGAACAATATATCTGGACCTGGCTCACGAGGTGACCGACATGTGTGGTGGTCTGCCGGCCGAAATTATTTCTGTAGTCGTCTCTGCAAATGGGCTTATCCCGGTCAACCTCACGGGTCATCAGTTTCACTCCGTAACGGACTGCTCCGGGCTCAAATGCAGAAGGCAGTGCTCCTCAATACCGCCTGCATTTTCCACCGGTTTCATGGACTTCCCCCTAACCCTCGGCCGTTTGGTCTCCCCTGCCGAGCGCTCCCATCAGGTTGGGGTTTTATTTATTTTTTTTACTATATTTGATGTATATTTATGTACATTTATCATTTCATTTATACAGGGTATTTTTGGAACGCTCCCAAAAACGAAGACAGACGACAATACCAACAAAACCTCTGATTATGGGTGAAATATAAAATCGATCCTGATGAAAGAAAAATCATCTTTTCACAAATTTTTATTAGCTTTATTCATTCTCTATCATGTTAGTACAGCTAAATGAAACGATAATTTCATTATAAAAATCATGAAAATACTGAAACATAAAACCAGCATTGGAATTACTGAATTGATATCAGCTGACTAGAGGTCAATGTATGCGCGAACACGTATTCGCGCGGCCCGCAACTAGCGGGCCATACCACAATACCTAATAATTTACAACAATTGTCTGAATACCTAGCTTATCTAATTAACCTACTATTTTGCCACTGTGTTTGTCTCCACGTATCCACTTTAATCCGAATTTACAGGTTAAATAACCCAAATAACTCGTTCGATTCCCCGCTAATGAAAAAATGCTTAAATGAAATCTAACTAAGGTTAGAGTCATGCGTTTTTATTCATCATGTAGGTATGTTTATTATTCTCATGTATTCAGTTATGTACCTATTCAGATTAGTTCAGTACTAAGTTATTTAAAAAAATTAGTTATGAAACAGCTTACCGCTCTAAATCCTCCGTGGTCTTATGAGATGCGGCTCAAATTGTGCTCCATTCATTTCAAGGCAGATTTGGACTCGGTATTGCGTCTCCTCATTCAGGCGGGGTCTTCGACACAGTCCGTACGTAGTTTGTCGAAAACATCCACGATTAAAAACCCTTCCTTTCCCATACCCCACAGAAAGAAGTCTAACGGGGTCAGATCTGGTGAGTGAGGTGGCCAAGCATGTGGTTCTAGTCCACCAAATCCAGCGATCATCAAATAATTCAGTGAGGCGCTCACGGACTAACCTCACGATATGTGGAGGTGCACCATCATGCTGGAACCATGTGCGGCGATATTCAGCCAACGATAGGTCGTCTAAAATGTCAACCAACTGTTCATTTATAAAGTTTAGGTATCGCTGTCCGTTAAGTCGCTGTGGCGGAAACACTGGTTCCACTATGCGGTCCCTAAATAAACCTGCCCATACGTTAACCGACCATCGGGTTTGGTGCCCGGTTTGTCGAACAGCGTGCGGGTTAACCTCTGAATACACGTGTGTATTTCTTCGGTTCCACAGGCCGTTTCTGGTAAATGTTACCTCATCCGTCCAGATAATGTGCTCAATGGAACCAGGCACACGTTGTTGCTGGTCTAATCAGAAAACTCGTCAGCAGTCGTGATCACCGGGAACTAAACCTTGCACTTTGTGCAATTTGTATGGGCGCATTCGGTTACGCTTCAATACTTTGTGCACTACACAGTATGACACACTTGTTCCATCCCGACGTCTTAACAATTTAGCTATACTTCGTGTACCTAGGTTCGGATACCTAACATGTTGCCGTATTCACGAGCACTATAAACGTACGCGTTAGGCATTATTAAAACAAATAAGAAACAAAAAACGTAACAACAAGAATAATACCAACACGTAATCACAATTAATAACAATAAGAATTTAATAAACAAAACGATTGATTATATGTGGTAGAGCCATGCTGCAGCTATATTATGGTTGTAGCACGAATGGGTCGGCTCGACCGGGGAAGGACCACGCTCTCACAGAATACCAGCGTAAAATAGCAGCTTAACGCTGCTGTGTTTCGTATGGTGAGTGTAGAGAAACGGAGACCCTTTTTACTGGAAACGAGGCATTCCATCTTAGTCCTCACGGGTTGATTCTTAATCGAAGATAGATGTGGATGTCTATGGGCCACAGCAACCACTTACCATCAGGTGGACTGTGTGCTCGTTTGTCACACTTATCCTATAAAAAAAATTGAACTGTCGCTCGCGCACGCGTGTACAAAATCAACACGGAACTGTCTCAAAAACTAAAATTAATAATGAACCCTAACAAAACTGAGACCTACTGCGTCACAGCGTGAGGCGACACCAGCTGGCCAGGTTAGGCATTGTTTCGCACCGAGCTAGATACAGGTCGACAGTGGAGGGAGTGTGGGTACAGTCGCGTTCTAAAGTACTACATGGTATTGGACTATTGTTTTATAATATATATATGTAATTAATTATTTTATTGTAGAATCATAATAGGTGTTTTACTAGCTACTTAGAACTTTGGAAGAGGTTGGAATTAAAGAGGTTGTTAATGTTTACTTGAGCATTATTTGTTATTTCTATCGTAAAATATAAAGTAGTTTGTAACAAGAAATTTAAGCTAAGGGTGACACGCTGTCCATTATGTCGTCTTGGGTCACATGGAAGCCAGATGTCGATGGTGTTTTATTGTTACTGGATATTACTTCATCATCACTTTCATCTTTGCATGAGTATCCGTCATCAGGTCGATTACATGGTAATTTTTTCGGTATTCTTTCTCAACACTTTTAACTTTATTGCACAATTTTCCCCATTCACTTTCTCCTATAATATTTACCTTTTCGTTCACTAGTTCAGTCATAAAACAATAGATATAAATAATTTTTCTTTCCTTTTTTTTAAAACCATAGTCGCGAGTCGCAAAGTAAGCTGTGTATGCGACTGTATTTTGGGAGCGAACAAAGCGCCAGGACCAATAGCATGCGAGCACAGTAATACTGGCGGATTATTTCCCCGTCGCGCTCCCTTCGTACCAGTCACTCATAAATCGCTCACTGCCCAGGTTCAAGGCCAGCATTCTTTTTTCAGCGTTCGCGCGTACATTGACCTCTAGTCAGCTGATTTCAATTCAGTAATTTCACTGCTGGTTTTATGTTTCAGTATTTTCATGATTTTTTTTATGAAATTATCGTTTCATTTAGCTGTACTAACATGATGGAGCGTGAATAAATCTAATAAAACTTTGTGAAAAGATGATTTTTTTTTCATCAGAATCGATTTTATATTTCTCCTATCATCAAAGGTATAGTTGGTACTGTCGCCTGTCTTCGTTATCGGGAGCGTTTCAAAAATACCCTGTATATTTATTAAGCCCAACCAGATGAGAAAAAGACATTGACACCCCAATGATAATAATTTTATAAATAATACTATAATGCATATTTAATAATAACATCACTAATTGCCAGTATTTGCAGTGCCATTGCAGAGTTCTTGAACTATATTTTTTAATTAAGATCAATATGTATACAACGAGCGTAGCAAATAAATTGAATTTAATTTAATTAATGAATGACTCGGAAACTCGCAATTTACTCGTTATGAAAATGATTTCCTATATTAACGCGAACACTACATATTGAATAAAACTACTTTTACGGATTTTATCGGGTTTAATTAACTTATTTTTATTAATTTCCGATGTTTCGGATGCTTTACAGCACCCATGGTCACGGGGAACTGAGGTGATTGACGTCCCGATGTCAGAGTTAACCCAGAGTACCTTCAGCTTTATTAATTATTAATTTTGGTCCGATCTACGCAGAATGAACTTACTGTGTCTTGAAGTCTTGCGTATGCTTGGATTTAGTTTTAATTTTATTAATTTCAGGATCCCAATCAGGTGGTAGTACCCAGATACCTCTCTATTGAAATTAGGATGTTTTTAATTTCAATAGCCTCACGTGTCATCCTTGACAGGAATCGATGTTCTTTAGCGAGAAATAGTGGTTGTAAAGAAAGTCGTTTTAACACGTTCACTGTCCGGTTTTCAGACACAATAGTAAGACAATAGCAATGACCTATTTGTAGTGCACGGGACAACGAAAGGGTCAAAGTATGTAAAATCACCTAAAAATATTTTTAGCTATAAATAAGTAAATCCGTAAACGTAATATAGCTGTAACACAAATTGATCCGTTTGACCGGGTAAAGATAGCATTTCCCTGGTCGGACCTGTACAGAATACCAGCGTGAAATAGTATCATGATGAACCAGTAGCCATTTTACTTATAACGGGGGATTCTGTCTCAAACCTCAGGGGCAACAACGCATCTGCTGCTCTGCAGATCAATTTAATCTATCCTTGAGTATTTGCAAGGGCAACGAGACAGGAACGTACAATTAATAGTATTGAAAATATGATATTTTTGAAAGGAGAAAAATCAAAAATATCTTAATTTACATATGAGAAAATCTAACACACTTCTACTAAATAATTAAAAAATGTTTTCTCTTACGTGATACATCAACATTGCAGCTGTTTATGATTACAATGTGAATGGCTTCGCGTGTGAGTGCATCTGGGTTTGTACCACTTTTCACCTATTTCTGTAGACAGCGGTATATCTACTGCTATATTTCAGTTTGAAATAAATTTATATGTTCGTGGTAGAACTACGCTGAAGCTTTCTTACTTAGACTAAGAAAGAATATAGACAAAGCGCTGGGTACATTTGAAGTGATACAAAAACCATTTTATTAATAGAATAAGGTTGACAGACGAGCACCTGATAGTAAGTGGATACTGTGACCCATAGACATGTACATTTATCCTTAATTAAGAATCAAAATGCAGATGCGTTTTCACCGCTGAGGACTGAGATGAAATGCCTCGTTTCCAGTAAAAAGAGTTTCAGTTCTCTACACGCACCATACGAAACAAAGCAGCATTAAGATGCTATAATTGTAGAGCCATGCTCAACTTTGTAACACGCACTCACTCACTTGTCTTTTCTATTTTCTTTGACAGGCCGTTAAAGTCCACTGAACACATATATGCACCTAAAATCATGTTTTTGTTAGCAAAGGATTATAGATACACATTTGTGCGTTAGTGTGAGTTCTTAAAATAATTTAATCATGATTTTGGCTTGGTTTCGGCGTCAATACATGTACGCAGTGTTCCGTGTATCTTTGTTGGTCTGAACTGTGTTATAGCTATAGCAAGAATGGCTTAACCGGGGAAGGAACTATCGGCATAAAACAGTAGCATAATACTACACAGGTGATTTTGATTTTTAATCGAAGATAGAAATAGCCAATTTCCTATTTTATGTTTATCACCTGTACTGATGTTAAAAAAATAAAACGGTATTGAAACTATTTTATTTAACTTGACGAATCTGTCAGTCTTAACCCTAGAATTAGTTTAATTTGCACTTGATCCAACAAGTGCAAAGTTTCAACTTTGACTATGTCAACTGCTTTATCTACTGTAGTTAAGCGTAAAACTTAAACTAATCTCAACTTGTGTTTTCCGGAGTTAGAGTATTTTCAGTGTATTAAAAATAAGAAGTTTAAGTAAAACCCATTATCCTAAACCATATTCATTTGGAAATCGCTAGAAATATAAAATTAGTCTTTGTATTGGATTTATCGTTTTTATTATTAAGTTGAGGATTTCCTACGTTATAAAGCTTTTAGCGTTCCCTTTTCCGCTGCGTAAATATTTGTCCAGTATGGATTAAGCGTGCAGTATTTGGTGAATGAGATATATATAAAGTTACTTTATTTGAAACGCTTTTGCTGATTATCAGAAATAAAGGTTCTAAATAAAAAATTTGCTGATTAAGAATTTAATTTAATATATAATATCATATTATATATTCAAACTCCATTCGATTAACAATTTAATTGAGTATTTCATGTACGTAAATATTTTTTTCTATTATATGTCGCATAAAAATTCAGAAGTTATATTCAAGCGTCAAAATGGTGTCTAATTAACGAAAAAATTTGTTCAACATGGGCTTAACTAGCTGGCCTGGCAGACATTGTTTTGCCCTTTCCGATAGGTGACGCGATGACTTTCACTACTTTATTGATAACTCACCCACATGTGAATTTAGCCATTATATCTATAAATATAAGACTTATTAATAATCAATGCCAATCATCAGTTCCTAGTATGCTAGGAACTGATGATGACCTCTGAACCATGATCTCATCAAAACAAATATGTCATGCCAATATGACCTCTACCGATCAGGTAATTTAGAGATTACAGCGATCGCGAACAGAAGGCAGCAACGATTACGTATATAAAAATCAAGACACTGACATATTTAGTATTTTTCTTTAATCATTTTATTTTGGTTATTATGGTTGAACATATATTATAAATAAAAATGAGGAGGAAAGTACAATTTCCACGTAATAGCGACTGAAGTCGGTGCAACGACATACATAGCGAAAGATATCTATACATATAATAAATCTGTAGAAAAGTCGTGTCTGTAATTCTAATATATTCTTGAAAAAACAAGTCCAGGGAGTCCCCTGGACTTGTTTTTTCAAGAATGAAAAAGAAACTAAAGGGTTCCGAAGCCAAATTAGTGGTTTTTAGAATTTTTGTCTGTCTGTGTTTCTGTCTGTCTGTCTGTCTGTGTATTCCGGATTCACGCAAAAACTACTGAACCGATTTACATGAAATTTTGTATGTAGGTAGTGAGTAACCCGGGGCAACTTATAGACTACTTTTTATCCGATTACGGAACTTCAAAAAAGGAAGGTTAAGTATTTTATTTCCTTTAGATGTTAATTTTCTATTATATCTTGGTTGTAGGTGGGATGACGGGTGTTTTTAAATAAATACCATATTTGTAAATAAAGTTTAAAATATAGTTATTTATTTATTTATTTATTTATTTATAGTTATAATGTTGGTAAAATAATTTGAAACTACACCGATTGGGTATTCAAAACAGCGCCATCTATCATCAAATGGAAAAGTAGTATATTTTGCCTTCAGTTACTAATAAATGAAATAATATAAATAACTTGCATGTTTATGATTAATAGATTAGATATTTAAAATTATTAAAAAAACTCACTTTTAGTTTTTAGTATTTTTGTTATTTTATTTTAAAACTGTAATAATTTCAATAGATAATAGTGACGTCTATCAAAAATATGAAAATTGATAAGGTATTTATTGCAATTACTAATATATATGTAAAGTGATTAAAACTGGTATGTCTGCAATTGTTGCGAATTTTCATTGTCATGAAAGTTTTATTCAAGAGATTTTTATATATGTCGTGACCAGATCGTAGAATTGATCATAGGTATATCATAACGTAGTCTATCATTTCGTGAAGTGGTGTGGTCATTTCATTATATTTAACACTATTTGTTCACCATGTCATGATATAGCTTGACCAAATCAATGAATAGAAATCGTTTGGAGATATTAATAACTAAACACAACGTTGCTATTACATAATATGACGATATCATTAAATCGTTTTTCACCGCTAGCGGCGCTGATAGCGTATTTTTTAACAGAAACCGAACTTTTAAGGGAATTGACATCACTTTATCCCTTAGTGATATAATAAATAAATGTTTGCTTCAATTGCTGATATTACTAGGTGGTATGGTTTCGGCTTTCATTGTTTCATCTAATATTAGCGCCACCTACTTACTTCTAAATAAACTAAAATGGCAAGTCATTGATAAAATGAAATAATACAATGCTACTGAATGTACGATGTAAATAATTGAATCATTAACATTACATTCATCCCGCGTGGGAATCAGCGCAGCGGATACTTTTTTAGCCAAAACTCTGCAGCCTGTGCCCATTAGTAACATCTATGTAAAAGCTGCTGTTGTTTTAGTTTTCATAGGGAAATATATGCAGTTTTTATTTCATTCGTGTTTTCGGGTATGTTACTTTTTGTTTTCACTCTACCGTAAATATTAAGGCTTGCAAAGATGAGTAGAACTCATTATCGTCTGCCTATCAAAAGTCCACTGAAATGAACATAGGCCTCCCCCATAAATTGTAGCATAAAAGTAGCTGGATATTTGCTATAGTTGCCACGTTTGGTAGGCGGGTTGGCAACAGCAGCTCTTATTATTTTGATTTGTTGTCAAAAAGATGATGCAGCCCATCCCATCTCCAGTTTGTTTTCCTATGTCGCCTCTTACGACGGGACGATATGAGGTGGTGGATTTTCTTTCACCGCCACAACAGGGCAAACAATTTTCTACTCCCGTTCATGAATGTAGTGATCCCCACGTTCACTATGAATAATATTTATAAGGAATAAAACTAATTTTAAGGATTCTATCGCGTTTAATTTTAACTTTTTAAATTCCAGATGTTTTGGGCACTTTACAGCATCCATCGTCACGGGAGGGGCGGGAGAACTGAGGTGTTTGACGACCTGATGTCGTAGTTAAAATAGAATAGAATAAATGCAGTAGAAGTTTGAATTTAATTTTATTAATTATGGGGTCCTTAGCAGATGGTAGCACTCAGTCATCTTCCCTGTTAAAATTAGCATTGTTTTAATTTCAATAGCCTCGCGAATCATCATTGGTAGGATTCGGTGTTCTATTGCAAGGATTTGTTGTCTATCAGATCTGATTTAATGGTTGGGATGATTTAAAAAATTTTGACATACTTTAGACTTCCCGGAGCTTCGGTGCCTCAAATCAACGATATGTTCTTTTACTCGGAACTTTCATCCAAGATGCGTAAAAAACCCGTAAGATTAGTTTTAATCCATGTGTAGTATTCATTATTATAGATTGGTATTTATGAAATTTTCAAGTCGTACGTCTTCGAGTACGAAGTAAAAAAAATATCTACATCTGTTTTATGGTGCCAATCAATATTAAATAGGACCAATGATATGAATAAAATATCTCAAATAAACATTATATTACTTTGTTAAATCTAAATTAACTTTAACTATGAATAAATGTAAAGAGTACAATGTAAATAATAATAATACATTTTGATTTGAAGACTATTTACCTTTCTTATGGATACGTCGGAATCGGAAGACACGCCCGACATAGAAGTATCCGATATAAAAAACAGTAGGTGTTTCTAGACATATTCACGTGTTTCTGTAGCATGTTACCATTCATCTACGTCTAATAGTATTTTGGAATGAAAAAAAATCTTTGACAGACATAGAGACATAATTCTAAATTTGGCACGGAACAGCTTTTAATGAGGCTCCTAAATTAAAGCGCACGCGAGCGAAGCCGCGGGTAAAAAGCTAGTAATTAATATTTCTTTCGCTATGTCGATGCACTGACTTCAAAAGCTACTACGTGGAAATTATTTTATTTGTTTCAGTTCTTTTACATGTCTTTTACTATTTTATTAAATAATTAATTTTATTGAACAGCATTTATGAACAATTACTTTTCCACCAAAATTAGTCCTATCACCTTAGTTCGAAATGCAGTGAAAGTGACAGTGAGAAAATAAGGAGTGCACCTATGTTTACGGACACACTCGTACACTGTAATCCTGTTCTGGAAACACTGAGAATAGCCATCTACGGCTAGTCTCCGTTGAAACTGGAGTAGATTATAATGAAAAGAAAGAGAGGAGCTAATTATGCAGAATGTTATATGTATTAGTTGTTAATATTATATTATGTATAATTGTTTGAAGTTATGAGCAAACACTATCACCTCACAGTTGTCTTCCATTACAGCCAATTACAGTCCATAGATATGACACAATCCTCCTCATAGGAGATGCAGAACATCATGGAATAAAATTAGTTTTATTCCATGTGTAGTGTTCGCGTATTATCATATAACGTTCCTACGATCTGAAGAATAGCCTACGCAACAGAAGCCATAAAATGAACATGAAACACAGGTAAATGAAGATATGATTTCATTTTAACGAGAGTCAGTAAAATTATTTATGGGCAATATCAGTTAATATAAACCCTACTTCGCTAAAGTATTAAATATAAAATTTATATAAAACGTATATTATTCATTAAAAATTAAATCCTTAATATACACATTGTGTTGCACTTTTTTGAGCCATTTTGATGTGTTTGTTGCGGGAATGAACCATTAAATATAACCTGGAACTATGTAACGTTATTGTTTAGACGGCATATTTTTTAACAAATGAAGTTATTCGCTTATACGAATTTTAAAATTATAGTTTAAAAAAGTGAAAACCGATTCCAAAGAAAAGAAAAGAATATAATAACTTCTACATAATTTAATAGCTACTAAAGTGATAAGACCTAGTTAGTATATCAAAGAATTGAACCCCGAAACACTATTAAATTTTAATAGCTTTTAACTTTTTTAATGGTATAAACAATATTAAAACCTAAATCTAACAACTAGAATGTCGTTTAAATAGTTATATTAAAATTTCTTCTTTGTATTTCAACGAATAGTCGTAAAGAACAATGGCAGACTTTCATACATAAAATTAGTTGAGAAGAAATGGTAGCGTCTATATATCAATAATATCTTAAAATGTTAAACGTAAGTGTAAGGCGTCAAATAAAGTTATTTAGATTTGAATCTTTTTGGGTTATGTCTTATATCACTTGGAAAAAGTTATGCGTCCTGTGGTTGTATGATTTTTGCTTAATTCATTATCAACATAAGGTACCTACCTGAATAATTGAGAGTTTTTAGATTATTGTATCTCTATTATATATTTGCATACTATAAATGTATATTTCGGGCATGGCTCCAGGGCATTTGTCATACAGTGACATTTCCAGAAGGGCTAGGACCCGAAGCCATAAAGCCAGTAAAAAAAAACAATGACATTTTGTTTTAGCTGGTGTTGCAACATTAAATGGAATAGTTACATATTACTATGATTGAGATAAAGTCTTATTCTAGAAAGTTGTTTGTAAGAGACTTATTTTCAACCATATCCCTTTTACTTTTATTATTACTGATAGTATAGTTATTACTTATAATAACTTAATATAAAAATATTTTGTGTTTATGTGTTGTGTTGGTAGTCTTATAAAGTGTATACGAAAATAGTATGAATATAGTAAATGGCAACACTTGAATAGAGTAAAATGATTAAAGTCATTTGATATTCCCTAAAATGTTTGTTCTTTTTTTCTGTGGCTTTCATTAAAATATATTTTTATTTTATAAATCATAGAAAAATAATAAAACTCATGTAATATATAACTTATTTCTAGACGCAATAATTTTTGTCAACTATTTTTCTGCCATTGCTCTTTTGTCATTAATGCCTAAGTAGTAAAAAAAAGAATCATTTCAATCAAAGGTACTTCACCTTTTGATTTTTTTCTTTTTGGCGAGGATATTGAGTAGCATACAAAAATACTTCACTTTTTTTTAAGTCACCAGAAAAGTCTTAGTGCCTTCATCTACTCTGGTCTAAATAACGTAAAGCCTATAAATCTAAATTCACATAGACGTAAAGTTGAAAATGCACATAGTTACCCTCGCGACTATTCTATGGTTGTGGAGAATTTGACATTTAGACTGCCAGTAAGTTAGGCAATAAGGCACAAGTTTTCTTTCAATTTGTGAGAAAATTGTTAATGAAGAGAAGCTCATGATGCTATTCGAGTTAGTTTGTAACAGTCTTGCATTACATTCTACGTAAGAAGTTTTATAAGATAATGCTGTTAATGTTAAATATTTTGTATATTAAAAAAAATCTTTGCGAGCAACCCGGGTTCAATCTCCACTGGCACCAATGAAATTGTAAAATACAGTTATTATTTATAGTACCCACTGATTTATTAATAAGGTCCTCCAGACCGAATATTTCTATTTTCTATTTTTCTCTAAAGAAAAACGTTACCCCCACACTAGGATTTTCTCCTGTATCGTGGAGGCAGTTTACAAACACAAATTTCACAAGGATAAACATCCAGACCCGGAACAATCATTTGTAGGCCTAACAAATACTTGTTCCGTGCGGGATTCGAACCCGCGCCCCCCAGCGCAGCAACTCATTGCTAAGCCACTGCGCCACGGAGCCGTCGTATTGGTCATATATAATCCTGTTCTGCGCACATCGCTAGTATCAACGGAGACTAGCTATCTGTGCGTGACAGGATTATAGTCCATGAGTATGTACTCAAACACAGATGCACTCTCTATTCCCTCACTCGTATAGTCTAATAGGACGGCAATCAGACACAACTGGAGAGAGATTAGAAAGAACTAACGGTTTACGTGCTTTACCAAGCGTGGGGGAGAAACTATTACTATTGTAGCACGAAATGATCGGCTTGACTGGGGAAGGACCACGGTCTCACAGAATATACCAGTAATAAATTAAAATTGCAGCTCAATTCTGCTGTGTTTCGTATGGTGAGTGTAGAGAACCAGAGAACTTTTTTACTGGAATCGAGGCTTTCCATCTTAATCCTCAGGGGTAACAACAGAAAAAAATCCCGCTGGGTTACTTGGTGGTTCTTGACTTTCAAGAACAATTACTTTTAATAACAATTACATGTAATCCACATGAAATAAGAGAAATATTCTATTCATATACTTATAGAGGGACTACAAAGCCTGCAAAAGTTATTCCGCAAATAAAAAATGAGCGAAGTTAAGAGCAGAGAGTATTGGCTTACCCCTTTGACATCGATTTAACCTTGGTGTTATCGATCCGTTAACAGACCAACAGCTGTGGACCACAAATTATAACATGTTACTTAGCATTGCAAACTGTTGCTTTGGGATTAAGCTGTCGGCAGTTTGAAATAGATAAATAAATCAATGGGATTAAATTATGTTTAGTTAAGTTTTATTACTTATTTGTTATTATTACGTTAAAAATGTTGAAATTATCTAATTACTGATATAATTAGACTTTTTTACATTACAAAACTCTTATATTAATACATTGTAAATACACCACGTTTCTTAAGAACAAACATATTTACATGGCATGTATAAGAATTATTTATTAGAAATACCACATACAGAACACACAGAATTCTTTAAGATTTCTTCACCAAAGAACATTTTTAGTTTTAAATTTCAGTTTATGGATATTTGACTATATCCTGTGATGGAACTTCGTCTTTACTAGCCCACAAGGTTCCACTAATGGGCATGGGCCTCTCCTTATTTTCGGGATTTGCCTTAGTAGTCATCATTGGCAAGCAAACTCGCAATCAATATTAGGCTACGATCGATTTTTTCAATTAAGTGCTATCACGTATGTGTTTTTTATTCTTAACTCCAGTAAAGAGGAATGAGGCTTTTATTTTGCTTATTTTGATTATGTAAGTTTTACTGTTTGTAATTACAACAGTAGACAAGCGACCCATTATGTTTATAGATCTTTTACGATTTCAGAAATGTCACCTCGCCTAAACCCTGGCGAAAAGAGAACTCTTGTAAGGTCACTTTATTGTCGGTTATTTTTAAGTCTGTCCAGACGTTTTTTTTTTCAGAACGGGTAAAGGTATCAATTTGAAATTAATTTATATGGTTAATAAGGTCTGCGGTCACGCGTATAAATCATTTCTAAAGCGCTTTATCTTCTGACTTGCTTAACATAAATCATTTTTTAAGGATTAGTATAGGTATCACTCTTAATTAATATATATATATATATATATATATATATATATATATATATGTGTGTGTGTGTGTGTGTGTGTGTGTGTGTGTGTGTGTGTGTGTGTGTGTGTGTGTGTGTGTGTGTGTGTGCGTGCGTATGTGTGAAAATCTAATTAAATAAGATTATTGTGCAAATGAAAATTACTTAGTGAAAATTGAACATAGGAAATTTGAGGCAAAGCTTGTGTGGAGATGAAAACGCTAATCATAATCATGATGACACTAAGTCGCTATTTTATCATGCAAGTTGTAGATTCATGGATGTTTCATATCCATGCATTGTACTGCAAGAAAGCTCTAACCAACAACTCACAAGCGACAAGTTTTAAAACATAAGAGATATCTAAATTTCTGTGACGTCGTTAGAATATATGTTTCAGATGTCACTCCCAGTGCGCTCTTAATTGTAACGGATTAATCTCTGAATATTACAGTGATTTAAGCCTCGACTTGGTTTAACAACGTCACGGAACTACTCACACGTTTGATTTAGTGCCATGCATTGATGTTACTGAAAGCGTTAGCATTTTTTTTAAATTCTAATATTACGAGTGGGAGTACATTTTTTAACAGCTATATAATCATCATCGTCATTACAGAACATCACAAGTCCGCTGTGGACATTGGCCTCCCTCAAGGAATGCCACAAAGCACGATCCTGAGCCATTATTTTTATAGAATGAGGGTGACAAACGAGCACACATTTCATCTGATGTTAAGTGGATGTTGTAACCCATAGACATCAAACCTCAATCATTAATCGAAATACAAATGCGTTGTCACCCCGAAGTACTAAGATGGAATTCCTCGTATCCAGTATAAAGTGTCTTTGGTCCTGTACACTCACCATACGAAACACAACAGCATTGAGAGGCCATTTTACGCTGGCATTCTCTGAGAGCGTAGTCTTTTGGCAGTCGGGCCAACCAGTTCATGCTGCAACCATAATAAAGCTTCAACATGACTCTATCACATATAACTTCAAACTAAGAAAGCTTTGGTTACCTCTGAAGATTTAGATGCAGTGCTGAACGACCTGTAATCAATCACATTGGCTCTCTATACCCTTCAAACTAAAACGAAGCAATACAAGTACTGTTATTTGGCGGCATAAATAGATAAGATGCTGAAACCTACCCAGACAGATTCCTGAACATAAAAGGAATCCTACCAACTAGTGTAACTGAGCTGTTTTATGTTATTGCAAAATCATGCAGAAACTTCGATAGCGTGATTTAGGCTTCGGTTAGTTTTACGCTTTTGGCACGATAACTGACTATTTAAATGACTCTGCGATGAACCTTGTAAAGGTTTAGGATCTGAAGATTTGTGTTTACTTGGGAGCAAATGACGTAGCAGGAGTTCTTGTGAAATTCAAGAGCTTGAATATGGAGTTTTAAAGTTACGTGTTCGCATCACCACACTGTTTGTGTTTTGTACATGTTGGAGCCATGGTGCAGCTATATTATGATTGTATCATAAATTGGTCAGCTAAAACGGAGCGAGACCATGTACTCACGCTGTACTCATGTGAGTGTAGAGAACCGGAGATCCTTTTTATTGAATACGAGGCAATCCATCTTATTCCTCGGAGGTGACAACGCATCTGCATTTTAGTTGATGTAGATGTCTATGGGCCACAGAATCCACTTACCATGAGTTGAACTATATGCTTTGTCAACGTTATTCTATAAAAATAAAATAAAAATTGTTCTTAAATTTGTAGAGTCGTTCCGAAACTTCGATAGCGTAATTTGTTTTAGTTTATTGTACACTTGTGGCACAGCCACGTAGTAGCCGCCACTACATGGCAGTATGTTACAAAATGATATTCAAATTAAATTTACTAAACCTCAACTTTATCATAACCATTGACTCCAAAACTGCTTTCGTGTTAAATGTCGCGCTGAATGCAAACTCCAGTAATTTTCGACAGCTGCTGACAAGAACTCGAAAATTTACATTTTCACAAATCCTAACAGATCCTCTGTTGCGTTTTCTCTAAAGTTATTTTCGTAGAATTAAGAAAACGGGGCTTTAATAAACTTATTGTATTACTAGCTAATCCCCACGAATTTGCCTACGTGTAATTTAGGGTTTTAATTTTTTGTATTGTTATTTTGAGATTACAAACAGACACTTCAATTTTATTTATTTGTATAAATTATAGAAAACCAGTTTCAACTTAAATGCGACTTAACTTATAAATGACGTAATAAAATTCTGTTATACAGCTTCTTAATAAGACAATAGTACTAAGAAATTATTTTTCTAAGTCTTCAGCAGATATGACAGTATACCGTAAGTGACAAATTACTGCAGGCAACTAAACAGACAGATCTCCAAATGCATGCTGCGAGACTTACGTAGCTTTAATACAGCTCCTATTGAAGAAGCAATTGCGTGGAAGATCTCCCTACCGGAAAGAGCCAACTGTCAAAGTCGAAGACCGATTTTGACATCGTCTGTTCCAGGACACCTGATATTTTTAGTGAGATTCAACAGCGGTAGAGCCATGCGGCAGCTTTTGCTGTCGCACGGATGCGCCGGCTCGAACCTGGGTTGTACCACGACCTCACAGAATACCAGCGTGAAGTAGAGGTTTACCTCTGCGTTGCGCTTGGTGAGTGCAGGTGGCCGGAAGCCCAGTTCCCCCCCCTCCTCCCATCAACATGGTAGCGGAATAAAAAAAAAGACTACCCCAGGAGGGTACCAACACCCCTGGAGAATCCCTCGCTGAGCATCCACGACCAAACTACTTCACTCCGGAGCGTGGGTGCTCAGGCTGCCCCGCGTATTCTGGGGGGGCAAAATTCCGCTCGTGACTAAAACTGCTCGGGGCAAGCAGAGCATTAAGTTAAGGAGCGACCCCTGTCACGCTATCGGTGAATTTTTGCAACATCAGTCTTTATTCCAACCTTAACGCTATTCATTACCATCTGGAGATGGCGAAGCTGGCCTTGATCTTTTTAACCGAGACTCAGGTGTCCTCTCCGGCTGATACTTCATATCTCTCCTACCCGCGGTTTTTTACAAATTAGAACACTCCTTTGTGCCTCGGGCTGGGGTTTGCGTACACGTCAGAGAGGACATCTGTTTTCGACGCCTCGGCAATCTTGAAGGTACGGACCTGTCCATCCTATGGCTGCGCGTAGACAGCGACAACCACCCCCGCGTCTACGGGTGCCTCTATAGGTCCCACAGCGGTAATGCTGACACAGATCGACTCATCGACCACGTCCAAATGGCTGCAGACTCCGTGCTATAACAGGTCCCATCCGCAGAACTCGTGTTACTCGGTGATTTTAACGCCCACCACGCTGAATGGTTTGATTCCCATTTAACCGATCATGCGGGTAGATCTGTCTATGACTTTTCCTTGGCATATGGTCTAACACAACTGGTTACTTCGCCTACACGAATCCCAGATGTGGAAGACCGTGTACCTTCCCTGTTGGACACTCTGCTGACCTCTCATCCGGACGGATATCAGGTCTCCGTCGATGCCCCTCTGGGCTCTTCGGACCATTGTCTGATCCGGAGTACGGTGCCACTCACGCTCCAATCGCACTTGCAATCTGCAGCTTGTCGCCGTGTTTGGCACTATAGGTCAGCCGATTGGGACGGGTTGCGGTTTTTTTGCATCCTACCTTTGGGGGCGGGTTTGCTTATTGCAGGAAGATCCCAGCATTGTTGCCGATTCTGTTGCTGATGGAATATTTATTCCATCCCTTGTGGTGCCCATCGGAGGCAGATCCCAGCCATGGTTTGGTAACTCCTGTAAAATAGCAACACGCTATAACCAGGAGTGCTAGCGGGCCTGAGCTGATGCATCAACGTCTCAGGATGTAAATAACGGCGCACTTAAAAAGAAGTATAATTCCGCCTCCGGGTCCTTCAAAAGCGTCATTGCCAAGCTAAGGTCTGAGCACATCGGCAGAATTGGCGAGAAGCTAGTTCGCCTTCCTTCGAGAACCCGTGCATTCTAAGTTCTCGCCAAGGCTGTCCAAGGGAACTTCTATCAGCCATCTCTTCCATCTCTGCACAGAGAGAACAGCCACTGGCCCATGCCGCAAAGGAGAAAGCCGATCTGTTGAGCTCTCTCGTTGCGTCCAACTCGACTCAAGATGACGGGGAGAATACACCGCCGACCATCCCGCGGTGTGAGTGCTCCATGCCGGATGTGCGATTTACACAGCGCTCGGTTCGTAAAGCACTCTTCTCCTATTGTGCTAAAGACGTGTGCTCCGGAAATGGCACCGGTTTTAATGCGTCTTTTCTAGTATTCCTACTCTCAAGGCGTAGTCCCGAATTCATGGAAGACAGCTTTGGTGCACCCGATCCTTAAAAAAGGCGACTGCTCAGACCCGTTCAACTACAGACCTATCGCCATAACCTCCTTGTTCTCCAAAATAATGGAATCCATTATAAACTGCTATGGTACCTTGAGGATCACCAGCTGATTAGTGACCGCCAGTACGATTTTCGCGGGGGTCGATCAGCTGGTGATCTTCTGGTCTACCTGACTCATAGATGGGTAGAGGCAGTAGAGTCCAAGGGGGAGGCATTGGTCGTTAGTTTCGATATAGCGAAGGCCTTCGATCGGGTCTGGCACAAAGCGCTTCTTTCGAAGCTTCCTTCCTATGGGCTTCCCGAGAAATTGTGCAATTGGATCACGAGCTTCCTTGCAGATCAGAGCATCAAGGTCGTTGTAGACGGTGCATGTTCTAACTACAAGCCTATTAACGCTGGTGTTCCACAAGGCTGTGTGCTATCACCAACGCTGTTTCTTCTGCATATCAATTATATGTTGCTAACTGGTAACATTCATTGCTATGCGGATGACAGCACTGGTGATACTCTATACACCGGCAGTGCCAATATTTCTCGGGAAAACGTCGCCGAGTACCGGAACAAACTTATGTCTGAAGTCGAGTCTTTGCTGAACAAAGTCTCGGATTGGGGCGACTAAATCTAGTCCAGTTTAATCCTCAGAAGACACAAGTTTGCGCGTTTATCGCTAAAAAGAACCCCTTTGTCGTATCTCCTCAGTTTCAAGGCACTCCCCTTATGCCTCAGCCAGTATCAGTATCCTCGGATTCGACATATCGAGTGACGTGCAGTTTTGTGGTCACTTAGAAGAGAAGGCCAAATTGGCCTCTAAAAAGCTTGGCGTGCTCAGCAGAGCGGGACAGTATTTCATGCCGGCACACCGCCTGCAACTTTACAAGGCGCAGGTTCGGCCTCACATGGAATACTGTGCCCATCTCTGGGCAGGGGCTCACCAGTGCCAGCTCCTTCCACTTGACCGCATCCAGCGCAGAGAGGCTCGAATCGTCGACAACCGAGCCCTTTCCGATCGGCTGTATTCATTGGCACTGCGAAGAGATGTTGCATCCCTTTGCATTTTCTTTCGCATCTACCATGGGGAGTGCTCTGAGGAATTGTTCGGATTAATCCCAGCCGCCAAATTTCACGAAAGCACATCGCGGCAGAATTCCCGATACTATCCACACCATCTGGATGATTGGCGGTCCACCACTGTGCGATTTAGAAGATGTTTTCTTCCTCGCACGACCTCCTTGTGGAATCGATTACCATCAGTGATTTTTCCGGAACGATACGATGATTGGAGCATCAAGGTCGTAGTAGACGGTGCATGCTCTAATTTCAAGCCTATCAACGCTGGTGTTCCACAAGTCTGCGTGCTATCACCAATGCTGTTTCTCCTGCATATCAATGATTTGTTGCAAACTAGTAACATTCATTGTTTTGCAGATGACAGCACTGGTGATGCCTTATATACCGGCTGTGACAATATTTTTCGGGAAAACGTCGCCGAGTACCGGAAAAACTTGGGCCCGAAGTCAAGTCTTTGCCGAACAAAGTCTCGGATTGGGGGCGACTAAATTTAGTCCAGTTCAATCCCCAGAAGACACAAGTTTGCGCGTTTACCGCTAAAAGGAACCCCTTTGTCGTATCTCCTCAGTTTCAAGGCACTCCCCTTGCTGCCTCAGCTAACAACGGAATCCTCGGTGTCGACATATCGAATAGTGTGCAGTTTCGTGGTCACTTGGAAGGGAAGGCCAAACTGGCCTCTAAAAAGCTTGGCGTGCTCAGCAGAGCGGGACAGTATTTCATGCCGGCACATAGCTTGCAACTTTACAAAGCGCAAGTTCGGCCTCACATGGAATACTGTTCTCATCTCTGGGCCGGGGCACCCCAGTGCCAGCTCTTTCCATTTGACCGCACCCAGCGCAGAGCGGTTCGAATCGTCGACGACCGAGTTCTTTCCGATCGGCTTGACTCACTGGCACTGCGTAGAGATGTTGCATCTCTTTGCGTATTTTATCGCATCTACCACGGGGAGTGCTCTGAGGAATTGTTTGACTAATTCCAGCAGCTCAATTTCTCCATCGCACATCGCGACAAAACTCGCGATACCATCCATATCATCTGGATGATTGGTGGTCCCTCACTGTGCGATTTAGAAGAAGTTTTCTTCCTCGCACAACTTCCTTGTGGAATCGATTACCACCAGCCGTTTTTCCGGACCGATACGACTTAGGGACCTTCAAGAAAAGAGCCTACTCCTTTTTAAAAGGCCGGCAACGCATCTGCAATTCCCCTGGTGTTGCGGTTGTTCATGGGCGGCGGTAGTCACTTACCATCAGGTGAGTCGCATGCTCATTTGGCCCCTCTCCTATAAAAAAAAGAGATTAAGAGATTCTACGAATAGCTGTACACATAATAGTTGGAATCACACTCAGGTGTCACAATTTTGCCACACCCACCAGCAAGTGCCCATAAATCAAATCAATTCAAATTCATTTATTTGGATAATACAGATATAAAAGTTATTACAGAAAATGAGAATATCTACACTATATAGTTGCAGCCTATTTACGTCCTACTGTGGAGCACAGGCCTCCTCTCATTTCTGAGAGTGTTTTTGGTAAGGAAATGTCCGCCGCGCTGCCCCAATACGTGTTGGCGAACTTAACATGGCTTTGAAATATATTTTTTTTCTTATTTCTCGGACACGCGGGTTTCCTCACAATGTTTACCTTCACTGCAAAGCACGTGGTAAATCAGAACTTAAAATTGCAGTTAACAATTTCATTGGTGCCGGCGAGGATAGAACCCGGGTTGCTCGCGTACTATGAAGCTTACAGCGAGCGCTAACCATCGGAGCTACCACGGCTCTATCGACATTGTATCTACACAGTATCTGTATCTACACTGTATTATTACCCTCTGAGGTGTGCAAATACACTACAATATTAGAAGAAAAATATAATAAATATTATTAAGGAGAAAAAAGTCTATAGTGCTAATTTTTGTCATACTAAATATTTTGATGTTATACTCGTATGAAGTCAAAATTAAATATCTTTAATAACACGTACAAACAAAAATAAAATATTGTCATATAAATTAAATAATTTCAATAAATTATGATTTATTATACTTAATTTATCAAATTATTAATTTATAACAATGTGTCGCATATAATAAAATGTATAAGTTACTATTATTATGTTATAATTAAATTCAAACTATTATTATAAAGTTACAACTAAATTAAAAGTATTTTTACTGAATTTTTTTCTTTTTCTTTTTTAAAATAAAATATTGTCATATAAATGAAATAATTCCAAAATTATGATTTATTATACTAATTTTATCAAATTATTAAATTATTACAATGTGTCGCATATAATAAAATGTATAAGTTACTATTATTAAATTATAATTAAATTGAAATTATTATTATAAAGTTACAACTACAAATATTGTTATTGAGTTATAATACTTTTACCCTCCATGTATTCTGTGACATTATAATAACATTTATTAATCAGAAATTGGTGTAATATCATGTTAAATTGTGGCAACTTTTTGACATCATCTGCCAGTTCGTTGTGAATCAGTGATGCGATATAAATATTTTTTTTAATGAGTGGTCGCGAAAATATTAAAATATTGAAAATATTGGACATAGAAATATCGTGTGGAGATCCACACGATATTTCTATGTCCAATATTTTTCTCACGTAATTGTCTATAGTAGCTTTTAAAAGCAGTCTTGTAAAAGTTTGGATTTGATTTCACAAATATATTTATTTCGTAGATACATATCGAAGGTAACGTCACAATGTTTAAGTGCTTAAAGTATGGTTGACAGCTTGTAGCATTATCCAGATTGCACATTGCCCTGATGCATTTCTTTTGAGCTTTGTATGCAAATTCATTATTTACCGAGTTGCCCCAAAATATTACACCATATGTTAGGATAGGTGCATCGAGTCCCTGATAGATTGGAAAGTTTTTAAAGAGCAAATTAGGATTTATTAATTTTTTTGCAGATATTATCTAGATGTTTTTTAGTCATTGGTAGTGATAGGTCTCGCCTTGGTTTTTTTTTTTTATAGGGTAAGGGTGACAAACGAGCACACAGTCCACCTGATGGTAAGTGGTTGCTGCGGCCCATAGACATCTACATCTATCCTCTGTTACAAATCAAAATGTAGATGCGTTGTCACCCGTGAGAACTAAGATGGAATGCCTCATTTCCAGTAAAAAGGGCCTCCGGCCACCTGCACTCACCAAGCGAAACGCAGAGGTAAACCTCTACTTCACGCTGGTTTTCTGTGAGGTCGTGGTACTACCCCGGTTCGAGCCGGCCCATTCGTGGGACAGCAAAAGCTGCCGCGTGGCTCTACCACTGTTAACACTAACTAACATTTATAATTTTGGGTTGTGTTCTTTGGTAAAAGTGTATTATTTTTGTTTTATCCATATTTATTTTAAGTTTGTTTTTTACTAACCATTGAATTCTTGTAAATATATATATATATATACAAAAATTATATAGATTTATACAGAATACATATATATATGTATATATGTATTCTGAACTTCGTTACCTTTTTTTTATTATTAGTTTACTTTTGCTGCACCACCTCCCAAACGTTCATCTCTGTTTAGCCTAGTGGTTGACTGAGATAGAATGCCTTAAGGCATAAGTCAGCACAGGTCATAAGTCCGCCATATGTACGATTATTCTGTTATTACTGGAAAAGAGGCATTCCATCTTAGTCCTCACGGGTGACGTATCTACATTTTGATTCGTAATCGAGAGTAGATGTAGATGTGTATGGGCCACAGCAAAAACTTACCATCAATCAGGTGCACTGTGTGCTCGTTTGTCACCCATATCCAACAAAAAAAATCTAAAGAGGCGACGTCCTACACTTCGTCTACGCGGCCGCCGGCTATTTGCCACTTCAGCTTACTAATACGTTAGGCTATAGAGTTACATCATCATCATCATCATTACAGCCTTTCATAAGTCCACTGCTGAACATAGGCCTCCCCCAAGGAATGCCACAAAGCACGGTCCTGAGCCACCTGCATCCATCGACTTTCTGCATGTCTTGCCAGGTCGTCACTACATCTCGTGGGGGTTCGCCCTACACTTCGCCTACTGGTACGAGGCTGTTACCTTTCTTCCCCATCGGTTGTCGGTTCTTCGAGCTATATGGCCGGCCCACTGCCTCTTCAGCTTACTAATCCGTTGGGCTATGTCGGTTACTCTGATTCTACTGCGGATATCCTCATTCCTAAGTTTATCACGCAGAGAAACACCGAACATAGCCCTCTCCATAGCTCGCTGAGCGACCCTGAGCTTTCTCATACGGCCAGCAGTGAAGGACCACGTCTCAGTTCCGTAAGTTATCACTGGCAACACGCACTGGTTGTACAATTTCGTTTTAAGGTTTCTGAGGTATGTCTGACGAGAAGATGTGTCGTAGCTTCCCGAACGCTGCCCAGCCGTGTTGAATCCGTCGATTGACCTCTCGGTCGAAGTTGGACTTACCTAGTCGGACTATATGTCCCAGGTAAACATACTCGTCAACAACTTCGAGCTTAGTGCTCCCAACAACTACCGGCATAGGTGTGACATGGACATTAAACATAATCTTTGTTTTGTCCATGTTCATCTTAAGACCTATCCGTTGGGAGACACTATTAAGGTCATTGAGCATAGTGCTTAGGTCCTCCAGCGATTCTGCCATAAGGACTATATCGTCGGCAAATCGAAGGTAAGTGATGTACTCGCCATTGATGTTAATACCGTATCCTTTCTAGTCCAGAAGCTTGAAAACGTCTTCCAATGCAGCGATGAAGAGTTTCGGGGATATAACATCACCCTGTCTTACACCTCTCTGCAATTGGATAGGTTTCGTACTCTGGTTCTGTACTCGGATGGCCATCGTAGCTCTACTGTACAAATACTTCAGCACTTCGATATACCGACGGTCAACTTGGCACCGCTGAAAGGACTGCAGCACCGCCCAAATTTCGACGGAATGAAAGGCTTTCTCATAGTCCACATACGCCAGACATAGTGGCAAATTGTACTCTTCGGACTTCTGTGTAATTTGCCGAAGGATATGTATGTGGTCTATGGTGCTAAAGCCCTTTCGGAAACCGGCTTGTTCGGGAGGCTGGAAGTCGTCAAGTCTGCACGCGAGACGATTCGTAATGACTCTCGAAAATAGCACGTAGACTCGGCTCAGAAGAGAAATCGGTCTGTAGTTCTTCAAGAGAGCGTTGTCACCTTTCTTGAAGAACAAGACCACCGCACTTCTGTTCCACGCCTCCGGTGTAATGCCACCATGGAGGACGGAATTAAAGAGCTTCTGAAGGACTTCAAGTACCGGTCTTCCACCGGCTTTCAGAAGCTCCGCTGTAATTCCATCCTCGCCTCGGGTCTTGCCGTTTTTAAGGTGCTGGAGAGCTATTCTAATCTCGCTCAGACTGACGTCCGGGATATCTTCGGAATAGTGTCGGATAAGACTCGCTCTTGGATCGTTACTCACACTTGCGTATGGCTCCAACGATGACGTGTACAGCTGCCCATAGAACCTCTCAATCTCACTCAAAATATCAGGTGTCCCGGAAACGATACTGTCACATTCGGTCTGCAGCCTTGACAGTTGGCTCTATCTGACACACAGATCTCTGGCAAAGACTTTGGAGCCTTAGTTCTGCTCGATCGCTTCTTCAGTACAAGCTGTATTGAAGTTGCGTAAGTCCCGCCGCATGCATTTGGAGATCTGTCTGTTCAGTTGCCTGTATGCTGTCAAATCTGTTGAAGAATGTAGCTTCATCTCCCGTCTAACAGCCATGAGATTAAGAGTGTGATCGGAGAGTTTTTTTGTTCTTCTGCGGCGGGTCTTGCAGAACTTAGCTCCGACCGCATGGACAGTTTCCATGAGCTTGTCATTTTATGTAGTTTACTCTGAACATAATAATCAACATTGAATCGTTTGATCCTTGGCAATTACCAATTACCCACCTATTCTTAACATTACAGTTTTTATTCTAAAATTCGACTAACTTTAGTACTTTTCGCACGACAATAATTGCGGGGAGGGAGATAACGTTTTCATATCTACACTCCGTATTACAAGACGATCTTAATCCAACTATCGAAGAGAAAATTCAGTTCTATAAAAACAACTTGTGCACCTAAACAAATCAGAAGCAGATAGATGTAGATGTCTATGGGCCACAGCAACCACTTTTTTTTCTTCTTTTTATAGGAGAAGGGTGACAAACGAGCACACAGTCCGACCGACCCATAGACATCTACATCTATCCTCGTTTGCGAATCAAAATGCAGATGCGTTGTCACTCGTGAGGACGAAGATGGAATGCCTCATTTCCAGTAAAAAGGGCCTCCGGCCACCTGCACTCACCAAGCGAAACGCAGAGGTAAACTTCTACTTCAAGCTGGTATTCTGTGAGGTCGTGGTACCACCCCGGTTCGAGCCGGCCCATCCGTGCGACAGCAAAAGCTGCCGCATGGCTGTACCACTGTTTAAACCTTAACTTACCATCAGGTGGACTGTGTGCTCGTTTGTCATCCTTATTCTATAAAAGAAACAATACGTTTTGCATTTCAACATAACATCTATTCTCGTACTATAATAAATTTAGTCTTAAACCATTACTGCAAATATAATGTCTAGAAAATAGGCTTATGAATCACATTAGTCACTACAAATATCCTTTATATATTCGGTCAGTAAAGTGATTTATTTAACAAAATTTTGGGCTTAAAATAAGACGATATAAGGTTTTTTTTATCAATACGTACCTCATAACTGTAATTAAATTCAAATAATTTATAAAAACCTGACTTTTATCAAGTACTTTTTACACTTGAATATGTCCCTACTATGGGAAGAAATTGAGAGAAGAAGCGGCAAGAAACTCAATAGGTAAGTAAGTAAATTATTTTCTCCCAACAGTTACAATTTAACTTTATAAAATATATACATAAGTAAAAAAAAATCTAATGATGCTCATTATGCAATATGGGAAAAGTGTTTTCCAATATAGGTTATAAAGTTATCAAGTGGTAAAATTAAAATATTTGTATAACCGACTTCAATATAAATTGTTAAGGATTTCTCAAAATCTATTGGTCAGGCCTCGATCAAAGTTATGTATTTATATTTTATTTTTTTTAAATTTATTTTACAATAAAAGAATCATCAAAATTTGTTCACCTAAAAAAGATATTGATTGATGATAAAGATTTGGTAACACACACTTAAAAGAACATACAGTCGAATTGAGTACCTCCACCTTTTTGAAGTCAGTACAAAACCATTAATATTAAATTTTAGAGCCTTATATTCATTTTCGGCGCGCATAGAAAAAGCAATATTACATTGTGTCAAAAAGGGCTTACGTTGTCACGATTACGCTCTTATATCTCACAGCTTTACAGCGACAGATCCCATTCAGTCTGTTGCTCGTAAATTAAGATATACCGTCTTACTTTATTCACTTTTAGATTTCCGTATAAAAAAAAGTTAATAAAGTTAGCTTGAAGAATGCGTGGATTATATTGCTTTGCCGCTTTGTTCAAAACCAATCTCTTCCTAAATATAATACTCCATAAGCTTATTGTTATAGCGACCTTACACTCACCGAAATGTTTCTTTATCTTGCAAAGTAAACTGAAAGGGAAGATTACATGGTATTATGTCCATCTTATGCATCCATAAATTATATTCCAGACGTTTACATTAAATAAATATATTTATTGGGGACATAATATTTATTATGCCTGCTGTTGGTTAAAAAATATTACATCATCAAATCACATAGATGTAGTCTCTGGCAAAAACCGGATATCAAACTCGAGTATCCGACCTACAACACTGAAAACAGTGAGGAAAAAGGTAATTAAAACAAAAAATTCAACTGCAGTAGTCTACTTTCTAAATTGTATTATACTTTCGGTATTTAATATAGTGCCTGATAGTTACAAAATTCTATCCTTATAAATACTTTCAAATTTATACTTTCAGACCGAATTTCGGTCACGGCGTCTCAAATGTGACTAACCATCTGCACAGGACAGGGTTATAGTGTTCGTGTGTATGTGCGAACACATATGCACTCTTTATTGCCTCTCTCTTATAAGCCAATAGGACGGCAATCCACTTCGACCGGAGAGAGATCAAGCGTAGGACCAACCTCTTTACGTGCTTTCCGAGACGCGGTGGTGAAACACCTCTTTTCTCACCTCACTTCCTTACTTCGGGCTACTTCTGATAATTTCTCGATAGAAAAAGTCAATAACAGTTTTTTTCCTTAACCTGCTATTCAAACCTGGGAACGTAATCAACAGTCGCGTTTACGACCACTATACTATGACAGTGCTGAAAGTCCCTCTTGCTCACATAGGTGTTCCTCAAGGCCGAACTCTCGACCCTATATTAAATCAAATAATGCCAATGTTAAATCAAATCCGATATGAAGAAGAACTAACTAAAGGAAATTGAAAAGTTCTCGAGGACATAATGACAATAAAATGAAGCCAGTGACACTCTGAAGGTCACACTCAAACAGATAATTCATACTTATATGCAAATACGTACCTACCTATATACATGAATACGTACTGTTTAGGCCAAATATAGGCATTTGAAGAGGCATCCAATCGCCTTCGACTTAGCGAATCGCCCGATGGTGTTAGGTGTCACGCGTGTCGCGGGGAGTGGGCATCGGTATGCCGCTTCCCAGCGTTTGGCGCTCGGGGGCAAAAACAGTAGCTTGAGAGCGGCGGTGCGGTCAATTAGCGTATTTTTGGGACCGCTGCATATATTTCGCGCGACCAGTTTTTTGGGTTTATGGTCTAGATTTTTAGTATTTGTGCGCGTTACTTCACTACTGAATTGTGGTTTCGTGAAGACCGCCTCGGTTTAGTTTGTCTAAGTTGTAAGTTCGTGATAAGAGGCTTATTTTGAATTTGAGTGATTAGAGTAATTTCGTTGCAATTGTACCGTCGCGTTAAGAGCCTTTTGTGTGTTGACTCTTTAGTAACTTGCGTGTCAGCTAGGTTGATTTGAATTCTTATTGCGGCGTAGTATTTAATATAGTACGAAAGAATTTAGTTGTTGGTTGTAACGCTGAACTTTGTGACTCGTGAAGAGATCGCGTTAGTTCCCTATTTATAATTTGGTGATAAATGAATCCGGAACCTTGAATATTGAACTTTGAACTACTGTTCGTTACTTGTGTCGGGTATCACGTGTTTGATTTTACGATGAACGTTGAATTAGTTGAGTTGAAGTTATTTAAATGTACAATAAAGTTGATAAACTGAAATAGTGACATGAAGAATAAAGTTGTCACTTGGTGACGCCTGCTGGAGTGATGCAGCATTGTGGGGCAGCATGGGACCAGGCCGCTGCCGGTCACCTCAGCTGGGCCAGGTCACATAAATATACACACCACTAAACACCACTTTACATGCACTACACCTACCTACGGCCTGACCGAGCTTTGGTGCGGTCTTAGCTTCGGATCCAGGTACGTACCATTTATTTACCTAGCCTTCTCCCTATTGTGTAGTATGATATGTCAATTGTCCATAAGGCCAATTGGGCCCGAACCCTCGGCTGTCCGTCGAGGAGGCTACTATGGGCCCTAGTCAAGGCGACCTTTGCAGGGGCAGCTGGGGGCCGTAACACGTACGTACTGTCATCTTCACCCTGGAGTGGTAACTGCCGTATAAATTGTATAAATTAATAAAAAAATATTGATATACTAAATGATTTCGATGTTATTTGTAATTTGCAAAGCAAAAATGTTCCAAGAAAAACATTTTAAAATGAAATAATTATTGTGTATAATGACTTTGTATTTAAAGTAATGTCTTACCAGGCATCCAAAGATGAAACAACATCGTGAGGAACCCTGCTTGCTTGAGACTAAAAAATTAAGGCACACGTTAAATTGGGGCAACGAGGACTGGACTCTTACTTATTTTATTAATAAAATCCTCTCAATATGTAAAAGGTTTGGGTCCAACAGTGCGGCCTATAAAAAATTTATTTTTATTTTTAACTATTTAACTTACATCAGACTTCTAAGCATAATTCAATAGAGGTTTATTTCCTTTTTCTTACGCTTTATGAATATTAAATTCTCTTCGATACGGATTCCCATTATTTACAATACATATTCCCATTATTATACTCTTCTTTGAAACAAATCGAATAAAAGTGAAAGAGATACGGTTATCGTCGAAGTCAGACTTCGTAAGAAACAGAGCTATAAAATCATTGGAATTTAGTTATGCAGCATGCAAATAAATTTCAACTATATTATAAAATCCAACTGATAAATAATTGATACTTACTCGCATAAATACACATTTCATGAACGTAACATAAGTATTGTCGATGAAGAATATCCTTCAACAATTAACCTCTTGCTATATTTTGCAAACAAAGATATTTACTCAAGAGCGATGGAGAGAGCTATGTTCCGAGTTTCTCTGCATGATACAATCTGGATATCTACAGAAAAACAAAAGTAAATGATATAACTATACAGTTAACTTAGCAAAGCCATGCTTCATTTTAGTTGCAGCCTCAATGGATCGGCACAATCGGAGAGAATCACGCCCTCACAGACTACCAGCGTAAAATAGCAGCATAATATTAATTTGTTCTGCAAAGTGAGTGTAGGGAAATAAAGCAAAATTTAAAGAACCGATCACCCTTATACAAGTAGCGAGGCATTTTGTCTAGGTCCTTAGAAGTGAAAACGCATTAACATTTTAATTCTTATTCGTTGATAGATAAAGGTCATTATTTGTTGATAGACAAAGAACTGCCCCGGCTCCCACGGTGGATTTCTAGATCTCGACAACAACGCCACACACCGGCTCCAATTGTGAATCTAAACCATTCTCTAATCAACTTACACACAAAATTTTATGAATATCGGTCCAACCGCTTAGGAGAAGTTCAGTTACATACAGATAGATGAATTATATATATATTATGCACTAGCTGTGCCCGCGGCGTAGCTCGCGTACATAGGTTTTACTTAAAGAATTTGACGTTTAGGGTAAGAGAATATTAAACGATTTATATCATTACTGTATGAATAAGTGGTAACAAAATAAATCGATATGCTCAAAGTTCTAAGTCGTTTATGATAGAGCTTCTGTGTAAACGACGATAGAAGTAGACTTAGCCGGGGCGTACAGAAAAAGGTTACGGGGACTACTAACGCGGGAAAAAGCAACATACAGTTGGCCATGTGCAAAACAATCAGTACTGAACCACTCCTGTAACGCGTAAAGTTTGACCTTGCGCTTTATTTACGATCGTCGCATAACACACGCTGAGTGGGAAACACACTTAAAATAGGGATGTTAGATGATCATCGATGTTAAAAATTAAAACTTCGATATTTTAACATCGATGTTGACATATGTCAAACATCGAAACATCGACGTCAATGAAACCATAATCGATAATTGGGAACTTGCAAACAATGCGAACTCGCGAAATCAATATCAACTAAATCTTGAATCTGCTCTGAAGATTAAAAATTTTGAATAATTCAGAATTTCTGGACGCATCGTTAACCTAAAAAAATGTCAGTATGGTGAGTCAAACTTAATTGTCAAGTGTCTCCTGTAATGTCACAATGGTCACTGCTTTCGCTTTATTTTGTAGTGTCGTTGTCGGTTGTCGCATAATAACTATTCAACGTAAATTGACATTCAAGTTAATGGTTACTTTTCCCTTGCTATGTATACCCACATAATTTTGAAACAATGTGTAAGTATCTACACATATACAAAAACCATCGATAATGGTCAACATCGATGTTTTGAGTAGCCTAAACATCGAACATCGATGTTGAGCTATCGATGCCAACATCGATGTCATCATCGATGTTATTATCCCTATCTTAAAACTGAAGCCTGAGCCGTGGTAGCTCAGATGGTTAGCGCTCGATGTAAGCTTCACAGTACTCGAGCAACCCGGGTTCGATCCCCGCCGGCACTAATGAAATTGTTAATTGCAATTTTAAGTGCTGATTTACCACGTCCTCGGCGGTGAAGGAAAACATCGTGAGGAAACCTGCATGTTAAAGAAATAAAAAAAAAAATTTCGATGACATGTGAAGTTCGCCAACACGTATTGGGGCAGCGCGGTGGACATTTCCTTGCCCTAAAACCCTCTCAGAAATGAGAGGAGGCCTGTGCCAGCAGTGGGACGTAAATAGACTGCAACTTTACTTTACTTTACTTAAAAAAATATCACTATCACGATATTTATTGCAATTTTGCTACTTTTAGTCGAGTTTTGTTAAATAATTGAATATTTCAATATCTCTTTTTTCTGGTTTTTGTTTCTGTTGATCTTTGTGATGTGTTGTTAGCCTACACGGGTCTTACAGGCAGGCATAGATTACTGTATATGTATGTAGGCTTACAACTTCGTCAGACTCATGGACATACATTATTCCAGTGAGTCTCAATACGATTCACCTGCTAAAAATCTTAACACCGTAATTCAGAAAAGGTTTAATTTGTACAACGCCATCTATTACGTTCTTTGTGAGAAAACACCATTTTTTAATTTAAGGAAAACTTATTTTTACTGTGTTTTAAGTACTATAATAGAACGATACGAAATATATTATAATAGAATGTTTTTTTTTACACACGAATCTTTTTATTACTATTTCTGCGATTTTGTTGCACCATTAAACAAATTCGAACCTACATTTCAAAATAATAATCATAACTTTCGATAGAATTAACTAATTTCAATAAAACAAAGAATAAATGAACTTGATAATACGCTTTATGATTTTCTTAAGGATTTCATTAAAAAAAAAGATGTTTACTCAAAACGTCATGCGTCCATAAACAAACAGACAGACCGTCCGATAGTGCTGTTAACATCAATTCTAAAAATAAGAGATTAATTGACACGATTGATACAATAAAAACATAAAAGAACTTATAAATCAGTGCCTGCATAGTAAGCAAAAAAAGTTTTATCCTCGCCGAAAAACGAAATTGTTAATAGCTCTTAAAATTTGATTTACCACATAGAGTACTCGGCGGTAAAAAAAATAAAAAATAAATGAGATTGTCAACACGCAGAAGGGCAGCGTGTCGTTAATATAAAGGTTAGAAACAAATATGAAACTCATCTACAGGAAAAAATTTTAACCTGCCTTTTTGTATCACATTTGTGCTACACCACCATCTATCGATGAAATTCGTTAACTATTGTACTTTAATTTAGTTTAAATAATAAGGTTAATATATTTTGTATATACTTATTACGTTCTTTATGTAATACTTTTGTTTACTGCGTTTTATATATAATTATATCATTATAGAACATTATTTTACATCATTTAATTATGATTTATAATATGATATTAATTTTAAAATGTACTTGATGGCTCATTCAACGCCACTATTGAACAAATTCGTACCTATACTTAGTACCCATACTTCAGAATATTTGTCATAACTTTTGATGGAATTAACCAATTTTAATGAAATAAAGACTAAATGTAACCTGAATAAACACTTAATAATTTCCTTAACTATTCTTATGACATAAATTAGTACTTTATACGTGATACGTTAACAAACAAACAGACAGACAGACAGACAGACAGACAGAAAAATCTAAAAATGGTAGAAATGTATTTAATTACTTATTTTTAGTACATCTCAATCACTTTTATTACAAAAATATAAAATGTACAGACATCTGCTATTTACAGTTTTATTATATGTATAGATATGTTACACATACAAGCGGTTTTCTTGAATCATTATGTCTATTGATAAAAACCGCATCAAAATCCGTTGCGTAGTTTAAAAGATCTAAGCGTAAGACAGCCAGAAACGACTGTTTTATATATGTATATAGAGATAGAAATAATAATATTTAAATAGATTAGTCGGCTGGTGGCTATATGCCGGTGATATAGCTAAAAAACTGAAGCGAGAACTTAACAAAACGCTTTGATGAAATAAATTAGAACAACCATACTAATACCATATTTAATCCTGCAAAAATATCAGAAAAACTAATATAAAGTACAATTATTACCTGTTTAAAATAACAAACACCAAATGTCCAATAAAGTTCGTTTACATACACACACGGCACATAAAATCCCTAACACAAATCAAAGGATTTGATACTGCGATAACAGTAAACTAAGAAGTTTTTCTGACTTTATTAAATTTTCTCTCCCTTTCGCGGGATTTGAAAAGTGAAAAAGAAACCTTAGTACTGTGTGATTTTATTAGGTAGCTACAGCTATTGAGATGTGCAAGAGAATAGCTTTGACTATTTCCTTCTTTAATAACACAGCGTATTACGACCTTCATTACTTAAGGATCAGAAAATTTTAATAAATAAAAGTTATGTCTAAATCTATACGTCATCATCAGCCCGTATAAGTCCTCTGATGAATATGAGCCTCTACTATTATGGAGGGGATTTTCCTTAATCAGTACGCCTAACAGGTGGATTGATGATCACAGTATCACAACATACACCTTGCAATTAAATTACTCTAATATAGACACGATAAAATTCTAAAATGATTAATCTTAAGCCTGTAATTTAAATATGGCCGTATTCGTAACCAATAATTAAACAAAATAGTTGCTAAATAACCCAAAATTATAGTTCATTTTAAAAGTAATAAAATTAAATTGTTTTGAAAAAATTTTTGCTACCCTTGCGACGGTTGGTTGTTTGTTAGACTCAAAAAAATTATGACTCATAATGAAAACGGGGCGCCTATAAAGCTGCGGCACTTCGGCTGAATATTAACAAGGTTAATTAAGCAACTGCGGAGGAATGTAAAATGTAAAATTTATCAATCACTGCCACATTTATCGTTCATTGATTATGGCCTATCGAGAGTCCACTCCTGAATATAGACTTCCCCTCATTAATTGCATTATAGGGGGGTACCTACCTACAAAATGTAGCAACGTTTGGTAGACGGGTTGACAAACGCAGTTTTTAGGACGATACTGCCCATCTCCTGGTTTGTTTCCCTTTCAGTTCCTACGACACCCACAGAAATTGTCCCATAGTATGGGGTAATGTATATTCTTATACCATCTCTACAAAGTTGTCATTATTGACAATCACTGCCTTATTATGTATTACTTATTGTTGTAAGCCTTATTTATTTTTATACGTTGTAGAGCCATGCTGCAGTTATATTAGTAGTATAGTTGTAGCACGACAAGGGGACGAGGCTGCTCGCGTCCGTAGGAAATACTTGAAATCTGACTCCTACACGTATTTGCCGGGTAGTGCTAAACGAGCAGCACCAATTCCGGTAGTAGGTTTCAGCCGCTGGCTTTTCGTTTACCACCCACCAATGCAAAGTCTTATCGCCAAATGACGTTGTCGTGTTCCGGTATGATGCTTGGTGAAGTCATATGGAGAAAGGATCTGAACAGTAGCATTATGTGTGTGAATCGGGTGCGGAGCGTCAGTTGATATCTCGGGGGGGGGGGGGGGGGGGAGGAGGGGGGTTCGGGCGTCCCCGCAGTCCCCAGATCTAGTTCCCATGGGCGCAATAAATTTGATACTCGTAGTTTGGTTTGGTTGCTAATGCAACATCTTGTTCAACTGCCACTCTCCATCCTTATTTACTCTTTACTCCCAATATGTATCTTAGAAAGAAAATTATGGCTAAATAGCGGTTGCACGTCCTCTCATTGAAAGTACACCTCACCAATATTCGAGGATTTCACTCTTATCTCAGCTCAGTCTATCACCATCTTGAGACTAAGAAACCGCATCTACTTTTCTTGACGGAGACTTAAATTGGATGTCCCTGGAACACAAATTTCAACTAGGTGCCGGAGTCTGTGTGGACGCTTACACAGATTCCGGCATGTAGACATTTGCTTCCAGCGTCTCTGTCACCTTGAACACCCCACTTTTTCGAATATCTGGGTGATGGTCGATACAGGTGTTTATAAAATCCTTTATGTCTGTGTCTATTATTCGCACAGCGGTGACAAGTAGACAACACAATTATTTGATCATCTTGATAGTGAGGTTGCTGATGTGGCCCTAAATCGGTATCCTTCTACACAGCTGGTCTTTTTTGGGGACTTTAACGCCTGTCACCAAGACTGTTCCCATACCAGAAGACAGACCATGCTAAAAGAAAAGTGTGGAGTTTTGCCTTGACGCTAGATCTTTCACAGCTGGTAAAGGAAGCAACGAAGGTATCCGATGTAGACGGTCACACAACCAATTTTGCTTTGACATTCTGCTGACTACCAAACCAGACAGGTATGAAGTACAGGTTACTTCCCCTTTGAGTACATCTGGCCACTGTCTGGTGAAATCTGTATCGTCATATTCTCCACCTGATTGCGAGCTCCAAGGTGTACGATGAATATGGCGGTATAAGTCAGCTGATTGGGATGATATGCGACATTTTTTCGTATCCTATCCTTCGCTAGATTGCATACGTAAAAAGTACATTTAGGGCAATCTTGGAGTAAGTGACGTGGCGGGTAAGCTTCAGGCGATTTGGACACGTATTACGTTAGTTGGTAGAGTACGTTGGAAGGACATCTCCTTCATATACCTTCTCTCTTCATACCGTGTACCGCAAGGTGGCATTCTTTCTCCTCTCTTGTTTTCGGTGTTTATCAATCTTCTAACTACCCACCTTCAATGCTCTTACTACCTCTATGCTGACGATCCCCAGTTATACTCAAAAGCGTACTTGACTGAAATTAATACTGCTATCTCAGCTATTAATCGTGACTTACAACGTATATCATACTGGTCACAGCGCTTTGGTATAACGGTAAATGCCAGGGTATCGTCATTGGTAGTCGTCGATTGGTTTCACAACATAACATATCTGACCTGCCATCCATTCACTATGAAAACTGCGTAATACCTTTCAGAACTAATGTCAAGGATCTGGTTCTCGTTCAATCTCTAATTCTTCCATTACTTGACTATGCCGATGTTTGTCTAACTAATATTTCTCAGGAGCTGCTAAATAGGTTGGACAGGTTACTTAACAACTGTATCCGATTCATCTGCGGATCTGTCGAGCTGCGTGGATGTGATAATCGATGTGTTGCGTCAAGCTATTGAGTATTTTATCCCCTTCTCTGACGTTCCCACCGGTAGTAAAGCTCGCCCATGGTTTAACCCTGAATGCGCTCAAGCTTAAAACCACAAGAATTTAGCGTACCTATCCTGGGTTGACGCTCGAAACCGCAAAGCTCCGGATATTAGCTCCAAAAACAGAATCTTCAACCAGCCCACGAAGTCCTAAAAAAAGCATTACGGAAAGCTAGTCTCGATCGCATTAAACATATTGGCGCAAAACTCTCTGCCAGACCATCCGGCATTAGAGCTTTTTGGTCTCTCGCCAAAGTGGTCAAGACAAACTACTCTCGGCCTACACTGTCTCCGCTGGTAAAACCGGATGGCCCACTGGCGCATACAGCTAAAGAGAAAGCGGACTTGTTCGCGTCTCTCTTTGCCTATAATTCACGTCTGGACAGTAGCAACAACGTTCCACCTAAAGTATCTCACTGCAGGACCTCTATGTCGGAGTTCCGTATTACAAATAAGGAGGTTCTTAACACTTTGCGGCGTCTAGACTGAATGAAGCTGATGGATCAAATGGTATACCAGCTATAGTTCTAAAGGCTTGTGCATCTGAGTTGTATCCTGTGTTGACACACTTGTTTCGTCTACTGGAAGCTGGCCAACTTGCAGCCTGTTCTAAAAAAAGGCATCCGTACCAAGCATTATCGGCCACTCTCAATCACCTCTATACTCTGCAAAATTATGGAGCGTATATTGAACGCCCGCTTAATGACATACCTAGAACAGAATAAACTCCTTCGTGACCGCCAATACGGGTTTCGGCGGTCAGCTGAGAACCTTCTAGCGTTTAGCACACACGTATGGGTCAAGGTACTCGAGAACAGTGGGGAAGCATTTGCTGTTTCCCTTGATCTCTCGAAGGCCTTTGACAGAGTTTAGTACAGTAGCCTTTTGGGTAAGCTTCCAGCGTACAGCTTATCTCCTAGTCTGATTGAATGGCTAAAGAACTTTCTGAATGATCGGTCTCTCCGGGTCGTCGTCGCTGCTCATCTGATCCTGTTGCACCTAATGCCGGTGTTTGTCAGGGGGTTCGTTCTCGCCGCAACTCCCTTCCTGCTACATATTAATGATCTGCTTATGCCCGGTATCTATAGGTATGCACACGATAGTAAAGTTATGGAGAAATACCAACCAAGTCGGGCTAGTCGCGATCACATCTTGGCTCCATTTTTTTTTCGAAATGTATCACTAGAATACATCGACCGTCTTCAGTTGTTAGGGGTTGAGATATCCTCTAATCTGAACTTCGGACGCGAGTTCAAGGCTAAAGCAGCTGCAAGGAAGCTAGGAGTCCTTGCAAAGGTGCGGCAGCACTTCACGCCGGGACAGCTGCTTACTTTATTTAAAGCGCAATCCGGTCGTGCGTGGAGTATTGCTGCCGTATATGGCCTGTTGCTGTAAAATGCCACCTAGCAGCTTTCGACCTAATGGTAAGACATGCTAAGAGGCTTATTGGTGACCCGAACTTGGTTAAAACCAATCTCACCAGTCTTGAACACATGCGCAAAGTAGCCAACCTTTCGATTTTTAAGAGGATGAATTTCGGAGAGTGTGCGCAGTAATTGCATAATTTAATTTCACCCTCTCCCTTCCACCATCGGACTAGCAGACGTTCGGCCAGTCTGCACACCTTCGTTATTGACTTACCACGCATTCGCTCCAATCAGTTTGCTACATGCTACATCATGCGTACAGCAAAGGAATGGAATAAGTTGCCAGCATCTGTTTCCATCCGATTACAATGTGAGTGTCTTCAAAACAAGAGTGAATAATAAGCTTTTGTTAAATCAGTGCGCTTCACCGTCTTAGGCTACATCACCGCTTACCATCAAGTGGGATTGTAGTTAAGCGCTGGTTTAGAATAATATAAAAAATTGAAGGAGTTAGCTCGACCGGGGATGGACCACACTCTCACAGAACATTAGCGTAAAATAGCATATTTACACTGCTGTACTTTGTATGGTGAATGTAGAGAACCGGAGACCTCTTTTAACAAAGCATTCTATCTTACTCCTAACGGGTGATAACGCATCTGCATTTTGATTCGTAGTCAAGCATAGATGTAGATGTCTATGGGTTACAGCAACTACTTACTATCGGGTGGACTGTGTGTTTATTTGTCATCCTTATCCTATAAAAAAGCCATTACTTAACTACAATATCACCTAATGCTAAACGTTGAAATAGCTCTATATGGTAAATCGCACTGACTTAGCCTAAAAAAAAGCAAATTCACTCTTGCCTTAAAGACAACCATATTAATGGCAGCACAAAACAGGTAAAAGCTGGTACCAACGAAAACTGTTTCCTAAATAGAATAGGCCTAGTCCTATAAAACTTTATAATAAAGCATCTCTAATCTTGACAAACGTGACAAACTTACCGTCCAACCGCTGGTGTCTACTGCAGTACATGGTCACCTCCAGCCAGCTTCAAACAAAGTAGGCTGCAAATGCATTGCCATCTCTGAAGACTAAGATGGAATGAACAGATTGTAATGGCACTAACCCTCGATACCCTTCCAACAGGAACAAAGTAGTGCAAGCAATTCTATTTGGTTTTAGAAATAGGTACGAGGGTGGTACCGACGCTGACAGAGTGCTAGGTTAAAAATACGCATTAATAGGATCAAGTTCGTACGTACTATAGATATGTACGGAATGCCTATAACACATTATATTGAGATTAATTTAAAAACTGTTTACAGAATCAGTTATATTTTATAGGATAGGTTGACAAACGAGCACACAGTCCACCTGATGGTAATTGGTCACTGTGGCCCATAGACATCTACATTTATCCTCAATAAAAATCAAAATGCAGATGCGTCGTCACCCGTGAGGACTAAGATGGAATGCCTCTTAAAATCGGTCTCTGGTACTCTACACACATCATACGTAACACAGCAGTGTCAATTTTACGTTGGTATTCTGTGAGAGCGTGGTCCTTCCCCGGTCGAGCCGACCCATTCGTGCTACAACTATACTACTAATATAGTTGCGCCATAGCTCTACCACGTATGAAGAGAGGAAGCTGCTAGCTTGAATTCAAGCTATAATCCTCCCAATAAAAGGGCTATATCTTCTAAATTATTAAGTCACTATTTTTTAGTAAGTGTAATGATCTTTAAAATGAGTATTTTTGAAGGACATTAAAAAATTTAATAAGGCTATTTTAATAAAATTTATACTGAAGTAACCATAATGCCCTTTTTGCATCAACGAGCAAAGATGGCGTCTGTACAAATAATTCCCTTTGAGGTGCTTTGCAAGTCGACGCCCGACGTTTGCGACCTTAAGCTGTCTACTAATTTCATTTAAAACACAATAAACGAGAGTGAGTCCAGTCTTAATGAATCTTTTTAATTAAATTTAGGGCCATATTATGGGTTTTGACTACCATTGTTCTTTAACATCAATAATATTCCCGTGAACCACTCCTAGTTAACTTGAACTTACAGTGAGCTCACACTGATTCGTTTTTCGAATACAGTAAATTATTATAAATTTTGTAATCTATACATATAAATAAAATTGAAGTGTTTGTCTTTAACATTGAAATAACTGTATTTTATTGAGCTGAAAGGGTTATTTGCATGTTATTAGGATATGAATAAACATTTTTTAAAATTTTTGTCTGTCTATCTGTACAAGCTAATCTTCAAAACGGCTAAACTGACTGTAATGAAATTTAACAAACAGATAAAGAATAATGCCCGGAGTGATCTAGGTTCTAGGCTGTATCTTATACAAAAACTAAGAATTTTTTTGATAGTATGGCACTATCAAATATGGTTGTAGTGTTTTGCGTTCATAAAAACACGCTTTTTTATTTATGTTTTGTTTGGTTTAAAATATAATATATATAACGCTCAAAATATATTATAGAACGCGGCTAAGCATTACACTCCGCAGAATGCTTTTCAAATTGCTACAGTAAACCTAAGGGCCTTAAAGCCTCAGTAATGAGCATTATTGCAATGTCCCGAGTTGTATTGGACAATGTCCCGCATGACATCGTGAAACAGAAACAGAATAAATTAATTATTAAACAAACTACAGTATCTTTGCTTGAACAATAGAAAACAGTACACAGTATTATTACACAGATTGTTAAAAGACACGTATTAACAGCAAAATAATAACAAAAAAATATAAAAACAAAAACTTACGTTTAATTAATTTAAGAAAATATTATGACTGAAAAAGTCAAGTAATGACGCTTTATTGCTGTTTTATTAGATATATACAAGCCGTGATATCTCAGGAGCTAAGCTTAACGCTCACAGTAAATTTTACAGTGAGCGAGCAACCCGAATTCAATCTCCGCCATTACAAACTGAATTGTTAATTATAATTTTAAGTGCTGATTTATATCTTGTACTATCTGGTACAATTATATTTCACTTTAAGTAGTTCTTGAGTGGCAACCTCATACCGGTAAACGAAGTGTAGGGCGGCTCCCCACTAGATGGTTTGACAATTTGGTAAGATATGCAGAAAGTCGATGGATGCAGGTGGCTCAGGACCGTGCAATGTGGCGTTCCTTGTGCGAGGTCTATGTTCAGCAGTGGATTTGTAAAGGGCTGCGATGATGAGGATAATCTTCAAAAGCATTGAAAATCCACATGGCAGTGAAGCACAACTCTGACGTGTTTTGGCTTCTCCTTAACCCTTTTCAGGTATTCGCACCAATTCGTGTTAAAAATTTCGCTCATTACGTTTTCATTTTAAAACTTCATTATATGTAGGACGCCGGTGTTACAATTAATGAACTCTCCGAGTTATTCAGGGCTCACCCTCGTAATGAACTTAATTCATTTTCATTTTCGGAACTGCCAGATGACCAAATTAATAAAATACTAGCAGCGAGCCAGCACTGCCCCGAGCGAAAACGTTTTAACTGTTGTAATTATTGTTGTTAATAAAATAAAAATATATTACCTGCAGAAATTCTTTCCTCGATTTCATTATCAGCTCCATCACTATAGTCTATCAAGTTTCACTGGCAGTGAAGCCGAAGATTGGACTAAGTAGCACAACTTGAGAGAAGCCTTTGTCCAACAGTGGACTATCGCAGGCTAATGTTTCTTATATAGATTTTCTCGTAGATCCTTAGACCTTCCTCAAGGATATATCCCACAGTTGCGACGCTTGGCATACGAATTGACAACGTTATTATTGATACGTTATCACGAGGATCCTACTGCCCATCTCCTATTTCGGTATCCCTCTGTCGCTTCTTACGACACCCACGGGATATGGCGTAGTGAATTCTTTAACGCCGCCACTACACAGCGTAACATAATCTGCTACTACTCGTAGTATATCTAATATTGGCCTATGTTCAGCAGTGGACCTTGATAGGCTGTAATTAATGAATTAATGAATAATTATCTTTGATTACAAAAAAATAACAACAAAGTTGGATTATTCACATCGAAAAGTTGCATTTATCCAGTCTAACTTTACTCCTTATTTTTATGTCAAATAAGCCTGACTAACAACTTAATTTGCGCGGAATAATTTTCCTAAATGACTGCAGGTTTTTGAAGTGAGATAATTAAGTTGACTTTGACTTTACAAAGTTTTCTTTCTGTACAACCGTGGTAGAAATAATACAATTTCTATGTTAAAAATTATTGTTTACAATGCTAATAAGACTTATGCCGAAATATTTTAAATTATCAGTATGTTATCTGGTCGTATTAAATTATTATCTTAATACATGAATATCAAAATATGGCGTACCTCTATTTTCTGAATGATTTTTTCACATTGTAGAGGTACTGTGTCACAGATGTGCAGAAAAAAATAACGTGCATATTGTCGTTAAGCCAAGAAAAATTAAGAAACAACATGCACAAAATGATATTTTCCATTCAAAATTCTTTAACCAAAGTGAAAGTTTATTGGTTTATGGTTGTAAACATGAAATAGCAGCTCAATGCTGCTCTGTTTGTATGGTGAGTGTAGAGAATTGAAGACATTATTTACTGATAATGAGGCATTCAATCTTAGCTTTTAAGTGACAACGCATTCTAAACCGTGGATTTTGATTCTAAATCGTGGATAGAGGCAGACGAAACACCTCAGTAACACCCCGGAGACAGGAAATTGGCCTTGTTCCTCTCCCCCCCCCCCCCCCCCGGCCCCGGAAAATCCGTATAACCGTAAGTCATGCGCATGATTTCTCTCCAGTGGTAGCGGATTACCGTTCTATCAGACTACAAGAGCGAAGAAACAGAGAGTGCACCTGAGTTTGCGCACACACTCGTGCACTATAATCCTAACCTACGCAGGATACTACTTTGATACGGGCTGCCTTGACCGAAATTAGGTCTGGATAACAAAATATCCAAACCATCCATACTACTCTCAGAGTCACAATACAAGAAAAATCACAAGCAAAGATTTATTCTTAACTAAGACAGCCGTGAAAAATAGTACAGTTACAGATGATAAAGTTATTTAATGTGTGTTCGCATAACTCATGACATAATAACGTTGTTACATAACATGCTTGTGGAATCTGTTAATTGGTTACTCTGTGGCTTGTGATTGTTTATATCACCATACTGAGTTTTGGCGGCAACTTGACCGGCGGCGGTTTGTTACTTTTGTTTTATTGTTTAAATAATGGTTTGAAGTGGACTTTGATATGTAAAAGTGGTGCGATTTTGTGTATTAAGTATCTGCGCATGTGAACTATTATTGGAAACTGTGAAAGAAGTGCTCTCATAGTGATGTGATTCTCAAAATAAGGTGCCTGTCTGCTTAGGCGCCTTGAGATGCCATCGCCAACCGTCAGCTGTCTGCTGGCCCAAGTTACCGTCAAAATCTCCCAAGGGCTGCACAATGTGACGCATCAACATATTGTGAAGCAGTATATTATGAAGAATAATTATATATTGTAACTTCAGGCTCAGAAGGGCTAGATCCCAGAGCCATAAAGCCAGTTATCAAGAAGTAGTATATCACCATACAAAACATGCTGCTATTTTTAAGCTGGTATTCTTTGTTATCGTGGTTCTTCCTCAGTCTACTTGACTCGTTTATGCTGCAGCCATAATGCACTGTGACATGGTTTAACCTCAAAAAAGATGGAAAAAAATTATTTCTTATATTTACGCGAAGACTACACATTTTTTTTAAAATTAACATTCAAAAACTGAAGGTAGCTGGGCTAACTATGACATCGGGACATTCATTTGAAGACGGAGAAAAATTTAAACATATTAAAAACCGAATAATCTTCTTACAGAGACATTCTACCTTTATTCTCAAGTTGGACAACCCTTAATTCTTGATCGTAGATTTAAAGCATCCAATATCATCACTGGTGAGTGGATGCTTTACCCCACAAGGTGGACTTAATTGTAAGAAAAACTTGTGATTTTTGATTAATATTAGTGATAACTCATATATATTTTGATACTTAATAGAAGATAGAATAGAATAGAATATTTTTTTATTCAATATAGATCACATGTGTAATTCTTATTGAAAGTCATGTTTTACTTCACCACTGGTACGAAAAATAACCTTTGCCCTGGGAAGAACCAGCATTATTGGTTGGTACAAAATTTATTTTAGAAACAGCTTGGAAGTGACCACCTCATTCCCAGGGGTTATTATCAACCATATATTCAAAGACAGCATTCACTTGCCATCAGGTAAACTGTATGCACGTTTGTCACACTCATCCTATAAAAACAAATTTCAAATAAAATGTGGAGTAACCACCTGGTTATTCCATTTTTAGCTAGTTTTGTTATCAGCTATTAGGACGGGCATCGGTGTATGCAGATCACTTACGATCGTGTTTTTGGCATTCATTAGGAGAGTCATGTCGATCAGTGGACTTAATGATTGGGATAATGATGATGATAATTAAATACATTGTAACGTTATGTCTGTTGATATTTTAAGCATACTTTACAATTTTCATGAAACTTTTATTGCTTATGACGGATTTTATTTCCCGACACTAAAACCTGTTCGAAAGAGATACTCGTACCTGCACCTTTATAGATACTCACTGTTAATGTGTCGTGATTATACTCCTTATACGATTCATTAAATTTGTATTGATTGTATGTATTGTTATGCAAAACTGGTGGGTTACCAGTTTTACATAACTACACATACAAAATTTTTCTTAGAGAGTAGCAATAGGGAATCTGTGGTATATTCCAGAAAGATCTTTTTACTTCCGATCAATGACGTTTATCTATTTAACTATTACTTGTGCCAGATGTAAAACTTCACGGTTACGAATTAAAACTTTTGTGGTCATTTACGAGATGATGAACAAAAATAAAAATATAAAAGTATGATTTTGATTATTTTGAAGGCATCGGGCAATATATATTTAGTTATAGGATAAAATAGTTGCATAAGCTTTAGTGTAATTTATATGTATATTATAGATAATACATTCATTAACAATTTCGAAAACATAATAAAGACAAAGTCGGCAAATAATTTACTAAATTTTTAACGAATATTATTTTTATCGCTCCGTCGTGTGCATGTTTTTTCTCTCAGTATTTACTTATATTATACGTCAAATTTAGAGTTTTATTCACTCTTAAATTTAATAATCGAAATAAAGATGCAAAACCGTACCGGCACTCAATAATCTTTTTTTAATTTACAGTTGAGAACCGGAGACCCTTTTCACAAGTATAGAATAGAATAGAATAGAATAGAATAGAATAATTTTTTATTCAATATCGATTATTACATAATTCTTATTGAAAGTCATTTTTTATCTACCACTGGTTCGGAAAATACCTCTGTCCTGGGAAGAACCAGCAAGAAATCCAGCGGGAATTTTTTTTTCAAACATAATTTCGTTTATACAATTTTTAAAAATTTTTTCATAGAACCAGCATGGTGGCGATCACCTTATTCCCAGGGGTTATTTTCATAATGTATTCCTTGATATTATAATAACCCTTTTTGTACAGTTATTCTTTAATAAAACTTTTAAACTTGTTTATTGACAAACTTTGAATATGTACTGGGATTTTGTTGTAAAAGCGTATACATTGCCCCATAAATGAATTACTGATTCTGTGGAGTCTAGTAACTGGTATTACAAGCTTATGTTTGTTCCTAGTGTTTAAAGTATGCACATCAAAGAGGCAGTACATTCCTCAGGGGTGACAAGCCATTTATTTAGATAGTACATACATCTGACATCGATTTAGGTGGTTAATGTAGGCCATACAAATTCCTTTATAGCCTACATAAACCACTTACCATTAGATGGACTGTGTGGTCATTTGTTAACGTTATTCTATAAAAAACCAAATCGTTTTAGGCTCAAACTAGCATATTAAACTATCTGCATGTTCATTTTGTACAGCTAATGAAATACAATGAACAAAAACCGATCCAGAGCGGACATCGTAGCCTCTCCATCAAACACTTTCCAAGCTGCCTAATAAAATTTAAAGATTCTGTTTCCCAAGAACCTTTATTTACCACCCACTATCACAATCTGAGAGAATTTTGAAATATTTGTCTTAAAACATTAAAAATCAATCCCGTAAAATGGACTGACTTTCTGATGAAAAAGTATGGAAGTTGATGGATGTAGTATAGTACCTACATAGTACATGGTATATAGTAATATAGTAGTATATTTTTTCAGGTACTAGAAGAGATCTCACGTTGTACGTACAAATACATAGCTTGTTGTCATTTCTGGAATTATGGCGGATTTCAATTTTCCGCTGTATTTGACGTGATGGGAGATAAGTTTTGCTTGTATCAAACAGAACAGAATAGAACAGAAACTGTTTTATTCAATGTAGATTATAAATAAAACTTATCGAAAGTCATTTTTTTTAAAACCTCTGTCCTGGTAAGAGCCAGCAAGAAACCCAGCGGGACCTTTTTTTATTGTTGGATAAATTACAGAGCAAAATTGGCTACAGAAAGACAAAAACCGAAAAATCTGTCATTAACTTCCCGACCCAAAAACCTCGACTATATAAAAATAATATTTACTTTATATTAGTTAAGTTTAATAAGTGGTAGAGCCACGCAGCAGCTATGTTATGATTGTAGTGAGAAGGGGTTGGCTCGACACTGTAACGAACACGCACGGAATACCAGCGTAAAATAGCAGTTTTATGCCGTTGCATAAAATCCGTAATATATAATAAAGCAATCCGATGTTTAATAAAGCGTCAGCTATAAATTACTAATAAATATTCTTTTCCATTCTGTTGATGATACTAACAAATAAAAAAAACATTGGTAAAATGTATAATTTATGGAAAAATAATTGAATTAAACAAAACTTTTATAATAGCTTACACGATACAGCCAAATCTGCTTAAGAAATGCGTTAAGTTCAAACGGTGAACAAAACATTGTTATCAAAAGTTTCAACGCAGCATTCTTCACCGAGAGATCTAATTAAGGAAACTTATATTTAAATGAGTGAAGCTCTTGCAAAAATCTCCCGCTCCAGTTTATACGTTTGGTCTCTTAAGATAAGAATTGCTTCATTTAATTAACGCGGCTAATATTCCGTATCCGCAGCTGCTAAAAGTTGTAATTATTACAAGAAAAACGGGATATATTTTGTTGACTTTTTTCCAAATGTAAACAAAAATTAAGGTTTCTGGATATGTGCCTACTCCATTCTCAAAGGCAACGCACTTATCATTCCTCTGGTGTTACAGATGTTTAATGGCGGTGGAGATCAGTCATTACTATTCTGTAATATGATACAATAATATTTAATTCCTGTATAATAATATTAAGCCCAAAAGTAAATATATTAGTCTTAGTTGTAAGAATATCCACTACCCCATATCGTTCCATAGGTCTCGTAAGATGCGACAGAGGGAAACTAAAACGGAACATGCCCATGCATCTTCCTGACAGCTACGCAAAATATGGTAAAATCTGTCTTATGAGGTAATCTATAAGGCTTATATTCAGCAGTGAACTTTTATGCTATAATGGATTAATATAATATAATAATAACTGTTGATGATGTAGGCCGCTGATGTCGTCTTGGAGAAAAATATACTAAAACAATTTGGTGAGCGCGTGTACATCCGCGGGGAGGGAGACATAGGTGTCACCTCGAATGATGTTCTAGTGCAACTAACTCGAAGCGCGGGTTCATGTACTCAGCGGTGCAACACCGATGTTGCAAATATACCTTCACCCTACTAATAAAATCGCGATAAGTGCCACCGTCCTCGTATGCACACGTACTTATTTATTATAGAAAAACAACAAGTACATAAGGTAAGTAACAATGTTTTATGAGTATATATTTTACATATATTATTTTCTATTGATTACTATTATTCATATTTCAACGTGAGCGTCATCAACATCCTCCCCCCAAGTGTCGGTTCGCCGACACTCATCCCCAAGCTTGAGAAAGGCCACACGAGCAGCTGATCGCTTCATCACTCCTGACTTAGTCCTAACGTCAACTACTCTGACTCTGCCGTCTGAACCTGGATAAACCTTTTCAATAATACCTATTTGCAATAAAAACTTTGTAATTTCTATGCTCGTTACGAATCCAATAAATAACAATAATTGAGTCAGACCAATAAAAAAAACGCGACGGTTTAATTCTATGCTCCTTTTTTATAGTCTCTGCCAAGCGACATGCTAATAACGCGCCTTGAAGTTCGAGTTTAGGCATAGTTAACGGTTTTAACGGCGCAACACGACTTTTACTCGCAATGAATGACACCTGCACGCAGTTGGTGCCTTGTTTACGCCAATAAGCAACACATGCGTATGCGCATGGAGATGCATCACAAAAAATATGCAACTGCATAGACGTCTCATTGTCGTTTACGGCGCGACCGCTCTTCTCTTTCGCACCGACAGAGTCATCGCCATAGAAATGCCAGCGCGGGATTCGAACGTAACTCATTTCTTGTAACTGCGAAATCCAATCTTTGAATAAAATAAATAGACTATCTATTATTTCCTGATCCCACTTTATACCTACATTCCATATTTCGCGCATTAAAATTTTGGATTTTATCGTAAAAGGTGCTAAAAACCCATGAATATCATATACAGACATTATAATACGAAGAACTTCACGCTTAGTCGGTTTTCGTGATAGTTGTAAAATATCACTCGGTATACGCTTTAACGAAAGATCGAACCCGAACATATCACTCGCGGGAAACCACAAAAGCCCAAGCGTTCGTTCCGGCTGAGATTCGATATTAAACCGTATCGCCATATCATTTAAAGTCTCTTTTGGCATATCATTAAGAACATCTGAATTGTTACTTAACCAGTTACGCATCACAAAACCACCTTGCTGATTAATATATGAAACGTCTTTTATCATTTTTGTAGCAGTAGCGACATCTGGTAAACTATCGATAAAATCGTCCATATATTGATTTTTCCTAATTGCATTAACTGCATCGGGCATTTTATTCTGAAAGCGCAATGTGTTTTTATTTTGGTTAATATATTGCGCTATAAATGGGGAGCAATTAGCGCCGAAAATTAGTGACGTCATAACATATTTCTTAACAGGATGTTGTATAGGTGATTTTGACAGTTGTGCATCGCTAGCAACGCAAAGTCGGGAATTTGTATTTGGAAAAATCCAAAATTAGGGGCTTTTTAGGTGCTAATTAGGTGCCAAGTTTAAAAATTAGGTGCTCTAAAATTTTCACCGCAACGAACTGTTGAAATTTGCGTTGCTGGCAAAACGTCTCGCTAGCAACGCAATGAAGTTATTAGATATACGATAAATATTAATAGCAAGAAATTAAGTGCTAATTAGGTGCTGCAAGTATACTTATTAACAAGGCTCCCCTAATAAAAATAAAGTCGTTATTCAGAACATAGCAGATGCAAAATTCAGATTTCCTGAAAATCAAAATACAATCAAAATTGCTTTCAGAAAAAGTCCAAATTAGGAGCTTTTTAGGTGCTAATTAAGTACCAAGTTTAAAAATTAGTTGCTCCAAAATTTTCACCGCAACGAACCATTGAAATTTGCGTTGCTGGCAAAACGTATCGCTGGCAACGCAATGAAGTTATTAGATATGCGATAAATATTAATAGCAAGGAATTAAGTGCTAATTAGGTGCTGCATGTATACGCAATGACAAACTTCACTTATCTTCATTGCGTTGCTAGCGAGACGTTTTGCTAGCAACGCAAATTTCAACAGTTCGTTGCGGTGAAAATTTTAGAGCACCTAATTTTTAAACTTGGCACCTAATTAGCACCTAAAAAGCCCCTAATTTTGGATTTTTCCAAATACAAATTCCCGACTTTGCGTTGCTAGCGATACACAACTGATTTTGACCCTTTGTTACTACTTCCGAAGCCTAATTGTTCATTTTCATTACTTAAATAAATATCTTTCCACAAAAAACGCAAAGAATTAACATCTTCTGTCCGTACATTAATCCTTAAAAACATGTCTTTTATGTCCCCTATGATACCTATGCGGTTTTCTCTAAATCGTTACATTATTCCTAATAACGATTGTAACAAATCAGGGCCTTGTAAAAGAAAATCATTTAAAGAATAACCGTTCGACTTTGCTGCCGCGTCATAAACTAAACGCAGTTTTTTCTTATTTGGATTATCTACACCAAAGTGCGGCAAATACCATATTATACGTTTATTAAGGTTTTCATCGGTCTCGTTAAGTTCTCTAGCATAACCATTAGAAAATAAGTATGTCATTCTTTCACAATAACGAGTTGCATACTCTTTGTTGAGCAAAAATTTTCTTTCTATTGACTTTAACCGATTAAAAGCGTTAGGGTAAGAGTCGGGTAAATGTAATTCATCGTATTTCCACGGTAAGCCGACAGTCCATTGACCATGTACTAATTCTGCAGTGTCATCTAATATTTGTAAAGCGCGTATTTCGTCTGGGTTGCGGCGCGGCTTCGAACCTACACCAATAGATTCTAACGTGAAGGATCTACGAACCGCATCGTGCAACTGCGCGCAGGTACATTCACCATTATCATTATCGAGAGAGAGATCGCTAGTAATCGATCCTACCGTATGTACGTGAAAGACAGACTGCGATGGTCCCGCCGTTTCGGTGCAACTATTAATGAAAGAGACAAAGCGATCAGTGCAATTAACATCACTTACCATATATCCGTGCACACACCATCCAAGCGCAGTTTGAGTTATGTACGGTTCACGCCGCTTACCACGAACACAACGAATGGGAGTAATTAAATGATGATTGTCCTGACAAATTAATAATTTTGGCTTAGCGTTACAATTACATAACATAAGATCTTCACTTAACAATCCATAATTATTAAAGTCCATATTCGGCACTTTTTGTGTTGGTAAATTTAATTCTTTAATTTTACGCGCACGGAAAGTAAACATTTCGTTATACGAATTAGTAACACTAACACTCACTACTTGAGATTCACACACAAGCTCGCCCGAATCCCATGCGCTGCGCGCGCGTAATATCACGTTTTCACCGTATAATCCGAGCTCATCTGCTATATCAGAGGATATCACCGTCACAGTAGCTCCATCATCCAGTAGTGCATGCGTATGTAAACTGCCATTCGGTCCGTGAAGAGTGAGCGGCACCACTTTCAAAAGCACCTTGTGACATTGGGATGCCACTGTATGAGTCACTGTTTCATTGGTGCTGGGATGCTCATCCTCACCTCGCTCCACAGTTTTTAAGCTTTCTTCCAATGGTTTAATCCAGTGCAGTAAACGATGATGCGGTTGATTGCAGCCGTCAATGTCGCAATTACTGCTATTACAAGACATACCATTCGTATGGCGGGGGGCAAGACATTTGAAGCAAAGTTTATTTACGCGTACAAATCGCCAGCGATCTTTGCGTAAAGCGCGCTTAAACCGTGAACAATCTGAGACACCATGAGCCCCTTTTCGGCAAAATATACACTTTTCAGCGTTTTGTAATTGATTACTATTTGTGTACAGTAACAGCGAGTGTGAACGGTGTTTACGTTCATCGAGCTTCTTTAAATTATATAGAGCGTGAATGTGACTTACTCCTGATGCAGCTGTTTTAGTGGCTTCCTCGTATAAAAAATCACTAAGCAATTCCAGCTTCGGTAAATTACACTCCCGCTGTTCATAAACGTAGTCGGTCCATTTTGCGACAAGTAAAGTTGGAAGTTTGGATACGACAATTGATACTAATTCCGGGCTGCGAAGATAATCACTTTGTTGCATTGCTTTGGTAGCAGCCACATAGTTCTTTATTTTTATTGCAAAATTAATGATATCATTATGATAAGTTAGCGGCAACGGACATAGCTTTTTTAGCTGTAGAACTATTATACTCATAATTGTTTCTGGTTTGCCAAATCGAAGTTCTAAGGTGTCAATTACTAACTCGGGTGTAGTTCCACCAATCAAGAGTGAAGTCACCGCTTCTTTAGCATCGCCACGAAGACACTTACGCAGCCGCCATAAATTCTCTGTGTCACTATATTTGCATAATTGGGTAGATTCTTGGTACGCCTGTTTAAACTGCAACCACTCCATTGGATCTCCAAAAAATAAAGGCAGGTCTTTAGACGTTGCTAATCTTGTTAAGAGCTCCTGGTTCTGTGTTTTATATGATGAGGCAGCCACTGCCTCATTCAAGGCATGTGCCAGCTTTTCTAGGCCGATTGTTTCACGGGAGTAATCTTCTCGGTTCTCCTTATGCTGGTTTCCTGGGGCAGAATTTTCAACTTTGCTGGTCGAAGATTTTACAGCTGACTTGTGGGAACAGCGTGATCGAGATTCCAATTCAGCCATTTCAGCAGCAAGCTGTTTGTTTAGCAGCTTCGACTGAATATTTGCCTTAATCTTGGCAGCTACTGCCTGAGCACTTTTAACCTTGTCTTTAGCTTCAGCTTCCGCTGCTTGTATTTCCACGAGAGCCATAGCTTTAGCGGTTTCGTATTCCAATTGCCGTTTGCGTGCCGTACTTGACGACGTGCCTGCTGTCTTTGATGACTTTTTACTCTTACTACAGGCATTTTGCGCATTTTCAGGTTTTTCCAGCACTTCATCCTTTAAGCTGAACGATGGTAACACATCTTGGTTGTTCTTGCACTCCGATTTTGCAGCGGTGCCACGTGGTCGTCGCTTTTTGTGCGGTGTAGCCGGCGTGTGGAACATAACTGGTACTTATTATAATTATATTTTTTGCAGACAACGTAAAGATTCGGCCGAAAGACCACTTTGTTGATGATGTAGGCCGCTGATGTCGTCTTGGAGAAAAATATACTAAAACAATTTGGTAAGCGCGTGTACATCCGCGGGGAGGGAGACATAGGTGTCACCTCGAATGATGTTATAGTGCAACTAACTCGAAGCGCGGGATCATGTACTCAGCGGTGCAACACCGATGTTGCAAATATACCTTCACCCTACTAATAAAAATCGCGATAAGTGCCACCGTCCCCGTATGCACACGTACTTATTTATTATAGAAAAACAACAAGTACATAAGTTAAGTAACAATGTTTTATGAGTATATATTTTACATATATTATTTTCTATTAATTACTATTATTTATATTTCAGGTGTTCGAGAAGCAACGTAAGCGTTATCAACAATAACTAAGTTAAATAATAATAACTTTGGCCTCTCAGTATATTTACGAAAATTTAATGTATGTTCACAAAAACAAAGGTAGTTTTAGTAAAAAAAGTGATATACATTCTGTAAACACTAACATTATAAATATAACACGAACGCGTCGTCTCTGTGCGTCGACTCTATTGAGGTAGGACCACGCTCTCACAGAATTAGTGTGCTTAATGTGTGTTTCGCATGGTGAGTGTAGAGAACCGGAGACGTTTTTTATTGGAAACGAGACATTTTATCATAGTACTTAGGACGCATCCCCCGAGTCCGATACGCGGAGGCCAGGAAAAAGGACCACTAAAAGGAGCACTTGGGAGCGCTAGCTTTACTGACCCTGGCGGAGGGTCTCGTCTCTGACTCCGCCGCCAACCAAGATTCGGCTGCAGAGAGTAGGAAGAACAGCGCCTCGCAATACCGTCCTTCTCTATACCTCGGCAGCCCCACCACCACCCTATCAACGGTATGGCCCCCTCAGACTCGCGAAAGATAGAGCGAGTGGCGCATCGCCATTCCAATACACCGACACGACCGAGGAAAGGCATAAACTCCTAGGTTTTTCTTTATATGATAAGGGTGACAAACGAGCACACAGTCCACCTGATGGTAAGTGGTTGCTGCGGCCCATAGACATCTACATCTATCCTCGTTTGCGAATCAAAATGCAGATGCGTTGTCACCCGTGAGGACTAAGATGGAATGCCTCATTTCCAGTAAAAAGGGCCTTCGGCCACCTGCACTCACCAAACGAAACGCAGAAGTAAACCTCTACTTCACGCTGGTATTCTGTGAGGTCGGGGTACCACCCCGGTTCGAGCCGACCCATCCGTGCGACAGCAAAAGCTGCCGCGTGGCTCTACCACTGTTAAATAACTCCTAGGTTTTTTTTATATGATAGGGTGACAAACGAGCATACATTCCACCTGATTCTAAGTGCTTGCTGTGTCCTATAGACATCTAAATTTATCCTCAATAAAGAAATGCAGATGCGTTGTCAGGCGTGAGGACAAAGATAGAATGCCTCTTTTCTGGTACAAAGGGTAGCCGGTTCTCTACACTCAGCATACGAAACACAGCAGCATTACGCTAGTATTTTACGCTGGTATTCTGTGAGAGCGTGGTCCTTCCCCGGTCGAGCCGAACCATTTGTGCTACAACTATACTACTAATATAGCTGCATCATGGCTCTACCACGTATATACATATAAAAAGGAAAAAGGAAGCCCTAATGCCTAAACATGTTTAAGTTCACAAAAAAGCGCACAGTCATTATAGATAGGTTATACGAAAATAGCATAATTAACGTAAGTACTTAATTTACTTTTTTATAGAATAAGAATGAAAAAAGAGCACACAGTTCACCTGATGATAAGTGGACGCTGTGGCCCATAGACATCTACAACTATCCTACATTGAGAATCAAAATGCAGATGCGTTGTGAATCCTGACCATGTAAAATTGCTATCTACTACGAGCAGGAATTTCATCATCAATCGTTTCATTGCATTTTTATAGATATGGAGCTGAGTTTGATTTGTAGGAAATAATGGCAATTCCAGGAAATACTTAAAACTAAAAAGGTATCCAGATCCAGCTGTGTACGGCTAAAAACTTATATTGATTTTCTTTTTTTTTTCATCTTAAGCGGTTCGTAAAAGTTTACGGCTCATGTCATGTGATTCTTTTTTCATTTCATTCACAGTCATTGTTATAGTCACATAATTATGTATGTAATTACTCTGAGCTTAATCGGCATGCTTGGCGGGCGGTTAGCGAGTGAATCCACTTGCACTTACAGATTACAGTGCCGTGAGTATTGCACGCGCACGACGCTATAAAAACATTGCATTCATAAAAATCAATATCATACTTGTGTGATATAGTTTAGTAGTCTTCTTAATCATCATCAGCCGGTAAATGTCCGCTGCTGTAGGCGTCTCTCTTTGTAGAAAAGCCTAAAACTGAACGCACATTTGTCCGCAACGTATGCGCCGTACGCGCCGAATTTTAGGATTCGTTGTATGAAATCATATGAAACCTCGCAAATTTCACCCGCAGTGTACGCGCCAAATTTTATAAAATGCGGTCGGTATCGGAATATTGAAGGACGCATGCTGATGACGTCATATAACGCGGCGCGTTCGAGGCGTGCTGATACTCAGTGTTGACTAATGTTGCCAACTTAGTGGATTTTCCACTAAAACTGGTGGTTTCGACTTACGTGATAATTTTTGTATTTTATAACTTTTAATTAATTCGTCATTAATTATACATAATTTGAATTTTTTTGCATCGTTTATCAATATGAATAATTCATGATAAATTATTTAAATTCTGAGCTAAAAAAATATTGATAGTTACTTTTAATTCAAAAACCCAATTATCCCTGTTACTTAATTATCAATATAAATACTTACCTCAAACATACAACAAGTGTTTTCTCTGGTTCAATTGGCCTCATAATCACGAGTTTTCCATAGAAATATTTGATTTAGTATATGTAGCAATTCTTGAAATTTCTTTTATGTTAAATGCAAATATCTAAAAATTCGACTTATTAGTCTTTAAATAAAGTATAATATTCTCCATACCATTGCTTTTTTAAACTCATATTATGAATCCAGAATCTTGTTTTTCTTCGAATTTCTCTTCCTCTGTCGATAAGCAAGCTATTGCTATATTTTTTCCATAGTGATTTCGAGCGACCAATATCACTGTACCGTTTCACACCAGTGGTTGGAAAAAACTGCAAAAATTGTTAGCAATACAAAAGATTAGCGTACGGCGCGGACGGTGCGTACATGCAAATGTGCGAGGCCATCAGTAAAATTCGGCGCGTACGGCGCGCTCGTCACGGAAAAATGTGCGTTCAGCTTTAACCGCCACGCTTGGCGGCGGGTTGACGATCTCAGTACGTTGGCGGTCTGGTTATTTCACGTCTGACGTAAACAAAATTTTAATATCGCCATATCTCGAATGCTATAACATTTAATGATTTCTTATGTTTCCACGAGCAATACACATTTACTAGTACTTACTATACGAGTACTTTAAATTAGCACTTAGTATTTTATACTAGTACTTTAAAATTACTAACTTTTGGTCCGAGTTCACACTGCGTAGATCGGACCAAAAATTAATACTTTTAATTTGAAGGTTGTCGTGGTTAACTATGACATTATACTTTATTATACGTGGTAGAGCCATACTGCAGCTATATTAGTAGTATAGTTGTAGCACGAATGGGTCGGCTCGACCGGGGAAGGACCACGCTCTCACAGAATACCAGCGTAAAATAGCAGCTTAACGCTGCTGTGTTTCGTATGGTGAGTGTAGAGAACCGGAGACCCTTTTTACTGGAAACGAGGCATTCCATCTTAGTCCTCACGGGTGACAACGCATCTGCATTTTGATTCGCAAACGAGGATAAATGTAGATGTCTATGGGCCACAGTAACCACTTACCATCAGGTGGACTGTGTGCTCGTTTGTCACCCTATCCTATAAAAAAAAAAATCATTAGGACATTGAAAACCTCATTCCCCCCTTGACCAATGGTGCTGTGAAGTACTCGATACTTCAGAAATATAAAAGAAGTTAATAAATGTGATAAAATCTTAAAGACCTGTTTTTATTTAAATGCTATAAGATTAACCTGGCCATTCCCATAGTCACCTCTTAGTCCATGACACCCATGGTAAGAAATACTTAGATAGATATTATAAAGTGTAGGTTATTTTAAATGCGAAATAGTATGTTATATTATTTAGTAGTTTTTAACGAAAAATTTTACTAATTTCGTTTTTAATCTAAAACTTCATCACACTCGATGCTCCGGGGTGCAATGTTGTTAAAGTTAATGAGTATTTTACACGTCCTGCTTATAACTAACTAACATTTAACAGGGATCTTAAATAAGGCGTAAAGGAGATGTTACAAAAATTCTGGGATAACGAAGTATATATTACAATATTTTTTTAAGAAAAGTTATCCCCACACTATAATTTTCTCCTGTATCGTGGAAGTAGTTTACATACATACGAGTAAATTTCACAAGGAAAAATATCCAGACCGAAATAATCAGTGTAATTAAAGCTGAAAACTTTATACCGAAATAATCAGTATAATAAAAGCTGAAGCGTCAGTAGCCCATGGCAGGGCGCGGATCGCGAACTCGGAAAGTCGTGGGTTCGAATCCGCCATTCGACTACTGTCGTGAACCACTTCTAACACAAGCATTTTAAGGTTATCAGAAGTGGTTATAGGGAATATTAGTAATGTTTAAGCATTACTTGTATTTTTTCAAATAAAAAATATTTTTATATGATGACATATTTGTCCCTTCGCACCGGGTTAATTATGTCTCAATCTTAACGTCGTGGGACGTAGTAATAGATTTTAATTTTATATAACTTGTTTATTAAAAGTAAACAAATAATAGTAAATAAAAAGAACAAAAGAATAAATGAGCGTGCGCGTAGTCTCGTTCCCAAAATCGTGAGTCTGTCGAATTTGAAGTAGGCCACAGTTACTTGAGGGTTGTTCGGTGATCTTATCCCTTCAAAACATAGAGTGATGTGATTTTGACACGTGTAGCAATGCAATCATTCATCATCATCATCATCATTACAGCCCTTCACAAGTCCACTGCTGAACATAGGCCTCCCCCAAAGAATGCCACAAAGCACGGTCCTGAGCCACCTGCATCCATCGACTTCCTGCATGTCTTACCAGGTCGTCACTCCATCTCGTGGGGGGACGCCCTACACTTCGCCTACCGGTACGAGGCTGCCACTCGAGAACCTTTCTTCCCCATCGGTTGTCGGTTCTTCGAGCTATATGGCCGGCCCACTGCCACTTCAGCTTACTAATTTCGTTGGGCTATGTCGGTTATTCTGGTTCTACTGCGGATATCCTCATTCCTAAGTTTATCACGCAGAGAAACTCCGAGCATAGCCCTCTCCATAGCTTGCTGAGCGACCTTGAGCTTCCTCATACGGCCAGCGGTGAAGGACCACGTCTCAGTTCCGTAAGTCATCACTGGCAACACGCACTGGTTGTACAATTTCGTTTTAAGGTTTTGAGGTATGTCTGACGAGAAGAAGTGTCGTAGCTTCCCGAACGCTGCCCAGCCGAGTTGAATCCGTCGATTGACCTCTCGATCAAAGTTGGACTTACCTAGTCGGACTATTTGTCCCAGGTAAACATACTCGTCAACAACTTCGAGCTTAGTGCTCCCAACAACTACCGGCATAGGTGTGACATGGACATTAAACATGATCTTAGTTTTGTCCATGTTCATCTTAAGACCTATCCATTGGGAAACACTATTGAGGTCATTGAGCATAGTGCTTAGGCCCTCCAGCGATTCTGCCATAAGGACTATATCGTCGGCAAATCGAAGGTGAGTGATGTACTCGCCATTGATGTTGATACCGTATCCTTTCCAGTCCAGAAGCTTGTAAACGTCTTCCAATGCAGCGGTGAAGAGTTTCGGGGATATGACGTCACTCTGTCTTACACCTCTCTGCAATTGGATAGGTTTCGTACTCTGGTTCTGTACTCGGAAGGCCATCGTAGCCCTACTGTACAAGCACTTCAACACTTCGATATACCGACAGTCATTTTGGCACCGCTGAAGGGACTGCAGCACCGCCCAAATTTTGACGGAATCAAAGGCTTTCTCATAGTCCACATACGCCAGACATAGTGGCAAATTGTACTCTTCGAACTTCTGTACAACTTGCCGAAGGGTATGTATGTGGTCTATGGTGCTAAAGCCCTTTCGGAAACCGGCTTGTTCGGGAGGCTGGAAGTCGTCAAGTCTGCACGCGAGACGATTCGTAATGACTCTCGAAAACAGCACGTAGACGCGGCTCAGAAGGGAAATCGGTCTGTAGTTCTTCAAGAGAGCGTTGTTACCTTTCTTGAAGAACAAGACCACCGCACTTCTGCTCCACGCCTCCGGTGTAATGCCACCATGGAAGACGGAATTAAAGAGCTTCTGAAGGACTTCAAGTACCGGTCTTCCACCCGCTTTCAGAAGCTCCGCTGTAATTCCATCCCCGCCTGGGGCCTTGTCGTTTTTAAGGTGCTGAAGAACCATTCTAATCTCGGTCAAACTGACGTCCGGGATATCATCGGAATAGTGTCGGATGAGACTCGCTCTTGAATCGTTACTCACACTTGCGTGTGGCTCCAACGATGACGTGTACAGCTGCCCATCATCATTCATCATCATCATTACAGCCCTTCACAAGTCCACTGCTGAACATAGGCCTCCCCCAAAGAATGCCACAAAGCACGGTCCTGAGCCACCTGCATCCATCGACTTCCTGCATATCTTACCAGGTCGTCACTCCATCTAGTGGGGGGACGCCCCACACTTCGCCTGCCGGTACGAGGCTGCCACTCGAGAACCTTTCTTCCCCATCGGTTGTCGGTTCTTCGAGCTATATGGCCGGCCCATTGCCACTTCAGCTTACTAATCCGTTGGGCTATGTCGGTCACTCTAGTTCTACTGCGGATATCCTCATTTCTGAGTTTATCACGCAGAGAAACTCCGAGCATAGCCCTCTCCATAGCTCGCTGAGCGACCTTGAGCTTCCTCATCCGGCCAGCAGTGAAGGACCACGTCTCAGTTCCGTATGTCATCACTGGCAACACGCACTGGGTGTACAGCCTCGTTTTCAAGTTTTGAGGTATACCTGACGAGAAGATGTGCCGTAATTTCCCGAACGCTGCCCAACCGAGTTGAATCCGTCGATTGACCTCTCGGTCGAAGTTGGACTTACCTAGTCGGACTATTTGTCCCAGGTAAACATACTCGTCAACAACTTCGAGCTTAGTGTTCCCAACAACTACCGGCATAGGTGTGACATGGACATTAAACATGATCTTTGTTTTGTCCATGTTCATCTTAAGACCTATCCGTTGGGAAACACTATTGAGGTCATTGAGCATAGTGCTTAGGTCCTCCAGCGATTCTGCCATAAGGACTATATCGTCGGCAAATCGAAGGTGAGTGATGTACTCGCCATTGATGTTGATACCGTATCCTTTCCAGTCCAGAAGCTTGAAAACATCTTCCAATGCAGCGGTAAAGAGTTTCGGGGATATGACGTCACCCTGTCTTACACCTCTCTGCAATTGGATAGGTTTCGTACTCTGGTTCTGTACTCGGATAGCCATCGTAGCCCTACTGTACAAGCACTTCAACACTTCGATATACCGACAGTCAACTTGGCATCGCTGAAGGGACTGCAGCACCGCCCAAATTTCGACGGAATCAAAGGTTTTCTCATAGTCCACATACGCCAGACATAGTGGCAAATTGTACTCCTCGGACTTCTGCACAATTTGCCGAAGGGTATGTATGTGGTCTATGGTGCTAAAGCCTTTACGGAAACCGGCTTGTTCGGGAGGCTGGAAGTCGTCAAGTCTGCGCGCGAGACGATTCGTAATGACTCTCGAAAACAGCACGTAGACGCGGCTCAGAAGGGAAATTGGTCTGTAGTTCTTCAAGAGAGCGTTGTCGCCTTTCTTGAAGAACAAGACCACCGCACTTCTGCTCCACGCCTCCGGTGTAATGCCACCATGGAGGACGGAATTAAAGAGCTTCTGAAGGACTTCAAGTACCGGTCTTCCACCCGCTTTCAGAAGCTCCGCTGTAATTCCATCCTCGCCTGGGGCCTTGCCGTTTTTAAGGTGCTGGAGAGCCATTCTAATCTCGCTCAGACTGACGTCCGGGATATCATCGGAATAATGTCGGATAAGACTCGCTCTTGGATCGTTACTCACACTTGCGTGCGGCTCCAACGATGACGTGTACAGCTGCCCATAGAACCTCTCAATCTCACTCAAAATCTCAGGTGCCCCGGAAACGATGCTGCCACATTCCGTTTTCAGCTTTGACAGTTGGCTCTTTCTGGCAGACAGATCTCTGGCAAAGACTTTGGAGCCTTGGTTCCGCTCGATCGCTTCTTCAATACGAGCTGTATTGAAGTTGCGTAAGTCCCGCCGCATGCATTTGGAGATCTGTCTGCTCAGTTGCCTGTATGCTGTCAAATCTGTTGAAGAATGTAGCTTCATCTCCCGTCTAACAGCCATGAGATTAAGAGTGTGATCGGAGAGTTTTTGTGTTCTTCTGCGGCGGGTCTTGCAGAACTTAGCTCCGATCGCATGGACAGTTTCCACGAGCTTGTCATTCATATTGTCCACTTCATTGCAGTCTTCTAGGCACTGAAAACGCTTTTGTAACTCGAGCTGAAAGGTTTCGGGACTTTGAAACAGAGCACGTGGGGGACGGAGAGTTGACTTCATTAGACGAGACCTCTCCAACTTAACGTTTAGGTTCAGTGTGCCTCTAACCATTCGGTGATCGCTACCAGTTTCCACATCACTGAACAGTTGTCGCCTGGTCGTCATAATGAAGTCAATCTCATTTTTTGTCGGACCGTCGGGGCTCCACCAGGTCCACTTCCTATGGGGCCGCTTCTGGAAGAAAGAGTTCATCATAAAGAGTCCCTCTTTCTCCATGAAGTCGGCCAGCTGCTGGCCCCTTGGGTTCCGTTGCCCTATTCCAAATTTCCCTACTTTCAGCTCACCGTTCTCTCTTGTGCCTAGTTTTGCATTGAAGTCTCCCATTAACACCGTATATTGGGTTTTGGAGGAATGCATGTCTCTAGAGATATCCTCATACATTTCCTCCACCTCCTGATCGGGGTGTGCCGAGGTTGGTGCGTAAACGTGTATGACCTTCAGCGAATACCGTTTGGTGATTCTGAGTATAAGGTACGCAACCCTCGTCGACACACTCCCGATCTTTACAACATTGTTAACGAGAGACTTGTGGACGATAAATCCGACACCTCCTTGGGACAGATGGTCGCCCTCCCGGTGATAGAGCAAGTTGCCGGATTCGAGGATTACCGTGTCCTCCCCCTCTCTTCGGACTTCGGATAATCCTATAATATGCCAGCGCAACTTGTCTATCTCTTCTTCCAGCTCCACGATCTTCTCGTCAGTCCTCAGGGTGCGTGCGTTGTACGTTGCCAGGTCAAGTCATCTAAGGTGGCAACCGAACCTCCACCGGAGATTCTTAGCACCCCCTGCCCCGCCGTTACCATGGTCGCCACCGTAGCCAGGAATAGCGGGGCCGCCGGGGACTGGGGGCCGTCTGTTTGTTGCTTTATTTATTGGGGGGTTTTGCCATAGTTGCCACGCTTGGCGAGCGGGTTGGCAACCGCAGTTTTTTTATTATAATTTTGGCTATTATCAGGAAGATGCTGCTGCCCATCTTCTGCCTGTTTTCCTTTGTCGTCTTTTACGACACCCACGGGAGGATATGGGGTAGTGGATATTCTTGACCGCCACTACACGGCACATATCAATGCAAAAAATAAGTTAATTTAAGTAAATGTTGCCGGCAAATTGTACTATTCGCTATTATACAAACGGCATCTTTTGTTAACAAGCATTATTACAGCCCTTCACAACTCCACTGCTGAACATAGACCTCCCACAAGGAATGTCACAAAGAACGGTCCTGAGCCACCAGCATCCATCGACTTCTTTCACCTCTTACCAGGTCGTCACTACATTAAGTGAGCTGTGGCTGCCACTCAGGAACCTTACTTTCCAATCGGTTGTCGGTTTTTCGAGATATATGGCCGGCCCATTGCCACTTCAGCTTACTAATCCGTTGGGCTTTGTTGGTTACTCTGGTTCTACTGCGTATGTCCTCATTTTAAAGTCTAACACGCAGATAAACCCCGAGCACAGCCATCTTCATATCTTGCTGCGTGACCTTAGGCTTCCTCATACGGCCAGCAGTGAAGATCCACGTCTTAGATCCATAATTCATTACTAGCAACACGCACTCATTGTACAATCTTGTTTTGAATTTTTTAGGTATACCTGACGAGAAGATGTGTCGTAATCCTCGAACGGCGTCCAGATGAGTTAAATCCGTTGATTGACTTTTCGGTTGAAGTTGGACTTACCTAGTCGGACTATTTGTCCTAGGTAAACATACTCGTCGAAAAATTCGAGCATAGTGCTCCCAACGACTACTGGAATAGGTGTGGCAAGGATGTTTCACACGACCTACCCGTTGGGAGACACTATTGACATCATTGAGCATAGGTCTTAAAGCGATTCTACCGTAAGGACTATAACGACGGCAAATCGAAGGTGAGTGATGTACTCGATATTGATGTTCATACTGTATCCTTTCCAGTACAGTAGCTTGAAATCATCTTCCAATGCAGCGGTAAATAGATTCAGGATATAACATCACCCTGTCTAACACCTCTCTGCAGTTGGATGGGTTTCGTACTCTAGTTCTGTACCCGGATAGCTATCGTAGCCCTACTGCACAAACACTTCAGCACTTTGATATACCGACAGTCAACTTGGCACCGCTGAAAGGACTGCATCACTGCCCAAATTTCGACGGAATCAAAGGTTTTCTTATAGTCCACATACGCAGGTCCAAGTGGTAGATTGTACTCTTGGCTCATATGTTAAATTTGCTGAAGAATATGTATGTGGTCTATCTTGCTAAGAGTTTTTCGGAAACCGGCTTGTTTGGGAGGATTGAAGTCGTCGAGTCTGCATGCGAAACGATTCGTAATAACTCACGAAAACTGCACGTAGATGCGGCTCAGAAGGGAAATCGGTCTGTAGTCCTTCATTAGAGTGTTGGCGCCTATCTTTAAAAACAAATCTTTTGCTCTACGCTTTCAATATAGTACCACCCTAGAATTGAAGTGCTTCTGACGAACCGGTTTTACACCCGCTTTTAAGGCTCCGGTTATAAATGCAAACTCGCCTGTGGCCTTGCGTGTAAAGTATAATGCATATCACCTACATAAAACTTGACTGAATTTGTTCACTGCCTTTGATGATATGCGGTTTATAGTAGAACGTAGAAATGCGAATTTTATATATTTGCTTTTATTAAATAAAGTATAAAATCGTGCCGAGCAAAACTTTTATCACAGCCAGTAATAAAATAAGATTTATTTAGAAGAAATGTCATCATCATCATCATCATTACAGCCCTTCACAAGTCCACTGCTGAACATAGGCCTCCCCCAAAGAATGCCACAAAGCACGGTCCTGAGCCACCTGCATCCATCGACTTCCTGCATATCTTACCAGGTCGTCACTCCATCTAGTGGGGGGACGCCCTACACTTCGCTTGCCGGTACGAGGCTGCCACTCGAGAACCTTTCTTCCCCATCGGTTGTCGGTTCTTCGAGCTATATGGCCGGCCCATTGCCACTTCAGCTTACTAATCCGTTGGGCTATGTCGGTCACTCTAGTTCTACTGCGGATATCCTCATTTCTGAGTTTATCACGCAGAGAAACTCCGAGCATAGCCCTCTCCATAGCTCGCTGAGCGACCTTGAGCTTCCTCATCCGGCCAGCAGTGAAGGACCACGTCTCAGTTCCGTATGTCATCACTGGCAACACGCACTGGGTGTACAGTCTCGTTTTCAAGTTTTGAGGTATACCTGACGAGAAGATGTGCCGTAATTTCCCGAACGCTGCCCAACCGAGTTGAATACGTCGTCGAAGAAATGTATGGGGTGTTAATAATGTATTATTTTTTAATATCATAAATATGCCTCCTAACACACCTTCCGCTGAGTACAACGCTGCTAGGTGGCAGTTTGAAACACCAGCCCATTTATAATTACTCCATATACAGTACTCTATGTTAGACCAAACTTGCGCTTTCATGATGAGGAACACACGACAAGACGACGTAGGAAAACAAACGAGCACACAGGTCATCTCATGGTAATTGGAAGCTGCGGCTCACAGACTTCTACATTTATCCTCGATTAGGAAGTAAAATGCAGATGCATTCACCCTTGCGGGCTAAGATAGAATGCCTTGTTTCCAGTAAAAAGGGTCTCCGGTTCTTTACACTCACCATACGAAACACAGAACAAATTCGGCATCTGGAGTAAAAGTTGAAACTTTCATACTTACCACCTGCAATACATATCGAGTATTTTGTAGAAATACGTGTTTTTGTAACTACATTTGACAACATTAGTTTAATAATATTAGCTTAGTGTAATTACATTTAAGAATTAAAATGATTTACTAATAAGCTTCTGAATGCTTATTAATTACTGTAATGCAAACCAAGTTGAGTACAAAAGCCAGAAAATTTTTGTGCGTAATTGATTGATGTACAAAGTTATGATGTACTGCGAAGAAACTTTGCGCTAATGATAATACAAATATATGAGTTTGAAACACCAATCTGTCAAGAGTGGATGTCTGGTGACACGCGTTTTTATTAGAATTTTATATTAATTAATCCATAAATAAATAATGTGACTCGGGTCCCTTTCATGATATCTGAATAATTAATAGAATCAGATGTTGGTTGGAATGGAATTTTTAGAAGCAGAACGTTTTTACGGACTTCACATGTTCATATTTTATTCTCAAAAAGTAGATTTCCTCGCGATGTTTTCCTTCTGCGCCGAGAACATGGTTGTTAATCAGCCAGCAAAATTGTTATTAAAAATTTCGTACGTACCAGTTGGTATCTAATTCGGGTTGCTCACTCTCACCTTCTAAAATAATAATTAATATAAATCAGTATGTTACGTTTTAGAGCCACATGTCTCATTCACCTAGCAGTAGAACCCATGTCAGAGTATATTTCTTCTGAAGGTATCGTGCCTATTGGGCTGACGCAAAGGCCCTGCCCGAAGTAGCGGCTTGGAGTGAGCTATGCCAGCTCACTCCAGACGCGTGTTACTGGGCTGCTGCGAAAGGGCTGCTCCTCATACCCTGCACTCCACAGATGAGGTAGAGTCATGGGGAAGAAGAATGTTAATATGCAAAGCACTTCTAGGCTTATCCTAAGCAACTCTGGCATGGCGGTTCCGGTGCGGTGTGGATACAGTGGTAATGCCGTGGAGAGATAGGTATCTCAATACCACCCGCGGACAAAACGTGATCGACGGCTGAACCATAGGCTGCTGATCTACCGCAGAGGCCGTGACATGCATTAGACGGACGGACTTTCCTTCTCTAAAATCTACTCAGAAATGAAAATAATTTTTTTTTCGACATAGTAAATTTAAGTTTTAATCTTCAACGTGTTATTTTATCCACTAGATAAGATAATGAATTGGAAACCTTTTGAAATGAATGAGAGACCTGTAACCAAAGAGTGAGCCTTTTACTATTTTTTTTATAGGATAGCGTGACAAACAAGCACACAGTCCACCTGATGGTAAGTGGTTGCTGTGGCCCATAGACATCTACATCTATCGTCGTTTGCGAATCAAAATGCAGATGCGTTGTCACCCTTGAGGACTAAGATGGAAAGCCTCTTTTTCATTAAAAAGGGTCTCCGGTTCTCTACACTCACCCTACGAAACACAGTAGCGTTAAGCTACTATTTTACGCTGGTATTCTGTGAGAGTGTGGTCCTTCCCCGGTCGAGCCGACCCATTCGTGCTACAACTATACTACTAATATAGCTGCAGCATGGCTCTACCACGTAAAAAACTATTACTTACTTTAGTATGTTAATATACTTAATGTATACAAATAAATAAAATTGAAGTGTCTGTCTGTAATGTCAAAATAACAGCTTTTTACTAAATGCATATGAAATTATAATCGGTACTTATAATAAAAACACAATTTTTAAAATTTATTTAAGTCTGTCTGTCTCTTTTTTTTCGGCTAATCTCCGAAACGGCTGGATCGATTTTGACAGGACTTTCACTGGCAGTTAGCTAATATTATAAGGAGTAACTTAGGCTACTTTTATTTTCTGTCAACTTCCAAAAAGGAGACGGTACTCAAATCGACTGTATGTTTTTTTTATGTGTGTTACCTCATAACTTTTTACTGGGTGAACCGATTTGGATTATTCTGCTTTTATTGGAAAGCTGGTACTTCTCGTGTGGTCCCATTTGAATTTGATCAAGGTCAGACCAATAGTTTTTGAGTTATTCTTAATAACCTATATGGAAGTCGGCAGTACAAAATTTTTAATTATAGAAAATGATTTAGGGTTCCGCGCAAAATAATTAAATCCAATTCACACGCGGGCGAGGTCGCGGCATACAGATAGTATTTCGTTAAATCTTGAGTACATTAAAATATTAGCTTTGTGCATTTTTACTTAAGAAATTTTTAATTTATTTTATATTGAAAGCTCATCTCTTTAACGCGATTACAGTATTGAGCCAGGAAAAATGGTTTTAGTTACAGAAGTTAATTTATTTTTATATCTATATATTCATTTATCCATTAGTTTGCCTCATAGGGATTTTGCATTGTTGCCACGCTTTACAGTCGGGTTGGCAAACACAGCACTTTATTATTTGAGTTCTTATTAGAAAGTCCACCTCCTGTTTCGGCCTGTTACGTAACCCACGGGACGTGGGGTTAGGGATATCATTACACCGCCACTATACAATAATAAAAGTCAAAAGTAAAGTAAGCCTTTATACTTTCCACTCCTGGGCATCAGCCTCCTCTCATTGTAAAAAGCTTCCTATTCATTTTACCAGATTTAATCATTACTCATACATCTAAATGTTAGAGGTTTCCCTAGATCTTTATGGATAAAATGAGTTAACCCAGTTTAACTACAGCCCAAATGATTCTATTACGAAAAAATCCTCCCAGTATAGCTCTTTTGATAGCTCGCTTATCGATTTTAACAGTTTAACCGCCAGTAGTGTAGGACCACGTCCCTGTTTTCTGCCGACTTCCAAAAAGGAGACGGTACTCAATTCGACTGTATTTTTTATGTGTATTACCTCATAACTTTTTACTGGGTGAACCGATTTCGATAATTCTTTTATTTATTTGAAAGCTGGTACTTCTCGTATGGTCCAATATGTATTTGATCAAGGTCAGACCAATAGTTTTTGAGTTGTTCTTAATAACTTACATTGAAGTCGGCTGTACAACATTTTAATTTTAAATTATATATGATACGAACGATACGCACTTTTTTAATTGCTATGCAAAAAGAACTATATTTTATGAAGCCGATTTCGTGGCGCTACAATGCACTCACTCCACATTAATTTGGTCAGCATTTTCTCAAGATGTCTCGGTTTCGGAGCCATAATATTTATTTAAAGGAAGTAGGTCCTTTGGTGAAACATTAAAAGTACTAATGAAATTTCAATAACTACAATTTTTAATTTTAATTATTTTTGTTTTTAAACATTTTTCTTTCATTCTATTTCTTCCATAGTTGATTGGTAGATAACTCCATAAGGCATATATAACCTCCAGTTGTAGGTTCTTCCATAAAGGATAAATTAAATAAAACAATTATATCTGTTAATATAATTATAAATAGATGCTGTGGCCCACAGACATCAACACTTTTCTCTTCAATTAAGAAATAAAATGCAGATACGTTGTCACCCCTGAGCACTGTAAAGTAACGCCTCGTTTCCAGAAAAAAGGGTCTCCTCTTCTCTACACTCGCTATACGGAACACAGCAGCATCGAGCTGATATTTTCCTATCGAATCGAACCATTTCTACCTACAACCATTAGATAGCTCTAGAGTGGTAGAGCCATGCTGCAGCTATATTATGGTTGTAGCATGAATGGGTTGGCTCGAACAGGGAACGACCACGCTCTCACAGAAAACCAGCGTAAAATAGCAGCTTAACGCTGCTGTGTTTCGTATGGTGAGTGTAGCGAACGGGAGACCCTTTTTACTGGCAAAGAGGTATTCCATCTTAGTCCTCACGGGTGACAACGCATCTGCATCTTGAGTCTTTATTGAGGATAGATGTAGATGTCTATGGGTCACAGTAACCACTTACCATCAGGTGGACTGTGTGCTCATTTGTCACCCGATCCTATAAAAAAAAAGAGTGGCTCTACCACGTATTGGTTACCTTAATCGCCACACTAAGTAGGCGGATGACTTTCCCAGGACCAGATATGAGTATCTTTAAAACCACACCCTGTCTTTCGAGTGGTTACTATATGCCTGACGTAAACAAGATGATTTGACTGTCATCTACCGGAAGTCACAAGATCTTTCTTGCATACCCCAAAGTCATCTCCTACGATACCCACGAGACAAAATAGAGTAATGGATTTTCTTTAGATCACCATCACAAGGCTGCTTTTTTATGCTGGTATTATGCGAGAACGAGGTATCTCCTTGGTCTAGTTCACCATAACAGAAACGGAAACTTTTTTATTTGTAGGCGCGTCTGTAAAATACCGGTTGGATCGAGAGTGAGCGAGAGATTGCGTCACTTTAGTGGAGTATCATATCAATGGTGGCAAGTTTGAATTGAGGGTATTTCGAGAAGGGAGTTCTCGATCCACTCGTTTGTGCAGTACAAAGTTTAGTGCAGGTGCAGAGCGCGAGAGATTGCGCATAAGTTATTCTACGAGTGAGGTCATTCTACGATTGAGGTTATTCTACGAGTGCTAAGATAGTGTCGTGATTCTGTTCGTGGTAGTAATTCTTCTAGTGCAGGCAAGGAAGATGTTGTTGCTGAAAGGCTGTCCTGGGTTAAGTAGACACTGAGATAAGTAGTGTTGCTGTTGTCTTGCATACTTTGGTGTTATTATGTAATTACGTACCTCACGTTACACTGGTGTGTAATTGTGGCAAGGACGTATTACGGTATGGTCAAAATGTAGATTGCCCATACTAAACCTATAGTGCAGTTACGCTGTTTTAATGCCACTAATGATCAATTGCGTAAGCAAGAGAGCAAGTTGAACATCCGCTCTCATACTTTTCTTATTTTTAACAACTAACCTTTCCTGGCTTATTCTTGCTATTTCCGACATACTCGTGCTATTTCCGACATACTCGTGCTATTTCCGACATCAGAAGTGGGATAAAGTCCCTTTAATGGCCCACATATAATCTTGGATTACTTTAAAGGTTGTTACGTTTGTGAGAGACTATGATGCGCTTCGTGTTGATGCCTTTATTCTTATGTCATATTATATGTTGTAATGAAATTTCCTGTCCTATTTACGATATTAGCGTATCATTCGCGTGTGGAGCAAACGTTTAAAGTAAAATGTTTGAAGCCAAAAGTTAATTCTCTTTGTTCGATTTATATTAAAGGTACTCGCAAATACTTTTATAATTTCTTAATGTACCCAAAAATGTTAACAAATGTTGAAGGTACCTAGATGAGTTTTAGTTTTGCATTCGAATATCAAGAATTTACTGTCTTTTTACGCTGCCACCACAAATCAAATTGTACGAGGCTGTGGTTACCATCTGATTACAAAAAAAGTCTTGTGGGGAACGGTAGTATCAAATTGAGGATTAACAGCACTGCACTAATCAATACGCCTGGCCAGTTTTGAGACAAATTATCCAAGTATATCGATAATGATAATGATGAATAAACTTCAAAACTTTATACGTGGTAGAGCCATACTGCAGCTATACTAGTAGCTATATTTAATAGTATAGTTATAGCACGAATGGGTCAGCTCGACCGGGGAAGGACCACGCTCTCACAGAATACCAGCGTAAAATAGCAGATTGACGCTGCTATGTTTCGTATAGTGAGTGTAGAGAACCGAAAACCCGTTTTACTGGAAAAGATGCATTCCATCTTAGTCCTAAAGGGTAACGACGCATCTGCATTTTGATACTTTATTGAGGATAAATGTAGATGTCTATTGGTCACCAGCAACCACTTACCATCAGGTGGGCTGTGCGCTCGTTTGTCACCCTATTCCATAAAAAAAGTTTTTTGTATACAAAAGGACACTTTCATAGAAAGTGCACTAAGTTTCTTTTATATAATTTAGAAACTCTTACACGTGACTACTAAAGAATTATTTACGATTGCTTGTGAAGCTTGACTGTAAAACTTCAGCGTTATTTTAAACGTTTAATTTTTTTGTCGCGAAAAAAGTTTATCTCTAAATTACTTTCATAACGCAATTAATTTACTCTTCTAGGCTATTTTTCTAGCAGTTGTTGTATCACTTGAATATAAGTCGTTATAAAGAGCATGTTTTAATGAACAAATAGAACTAAGCTTGATATTTTGATTCTTTATCAAGCTCTTGGTGTCTGAATGTAGGACGTAATGTTTGTGACAAACGAGCACACAGTCCACCTGATGGTAAGTGGTTGCTGCGGCCCATAGACATCTACATATATCTTCGATTACCAATCAAAATGTAGATGCGTTGTCAGCCGTGAGGACTAAGATGGAATGCCTCGGTTCCAGTAAAAAAGGTCTCCGGTTCTCTACACTCACCATACGAAACACAGCAGCGTTAAGCTGCTATTTGAAAATCTAACGTATAAAATTTAAGACGATCATAGACCATTTATTTCATAAATTTTTCCAAGTTTTTTTTTAATTCTCTAACTTTTTGGATAAAATATAGCCTAAATCACTGCTGGTTTTAATATCTATTCGTTAGTGAAATTTCATAACAACCGGTTCAGGCATTACAAATATTAGCCTGGAGAGAGACGGACGAAAATTTAAAAAAAATGGTTATTCATTATTTCACGCCATGAAACATTTAGTGTCTTAGCACATTTTGATGTTACGAACGGACACTTCAATTTCTTTTGTATATGTCTGACTTCGTATATATTTTACACTAGCTGTTGCTTCTTTTTAAGTAACTTCTTATAACATCAGCTATCTGTTAGTGAAAATCCGGTCAAAATCGGTTCTGCTATTTCGGAGATCAGCCGGAACAAACCTATCTGTTTTGAAAACAGACAAAATTTTTTGTTATAAGTACCGTATATACTTTCATATGCATATAGTAAAAAGCTGTTATTTCGACATTACAAACAGACACTTCAATTTTATTTCTTTGTATAGATTTATGTCAATTATAAATTATTATTATCATCATTACAGTCACAATCTATGGTTGAACTTATAACTCCCTTAAGTAATGTCACAATTACGTTCCAAAGGCAAAACAGATATAAATGAGATTCATTAAACATTTCGACAAAATTTGTGCTATCGGCTCAGGTATCCAAAAGTAAATAAAGTAATTATAATACTAATCAGCTCGGTATCCTTTAGGGTACACATTAATTAAACATCGTAAACCCATTAGAGGAATAATTTACAAGGACATAGATAATTGCTTAAACAGAAACATGCCGTTCTAAATCGAAATTGGTGAGATAATATAGAAATTAATTCAGGAGCCGTAATATGGTTTTAATCTTAGTTCTTTCTGTGTTTCTGTTACGCGTACAATACACAATGTTAACATTGAGCATAGGTACATTAAATGAAAATTATTTTACAGCCGAGTTCCATGAACGAGAAGTTTTTATATTATTTTTTTATGTACTATGCTATTACATTATTATATTATTACATAAGGAGATTAAAAAAATTATTAAGTTAAGCAATTATTGATAATTTCAAAAGTTAGATATCGTGTTTACCACTGCATGTCGACTTGATAAATCTACACCATAAGCCACTAAAACCACTTTTACAATGTAAAAATTGCAATTAATCTCTTTAAATAAATGTATATAAGTTCAACAATCATTTATCTTTCTGACTATGAGCTTTTTATATAATTTATATGTTCAATATGATTGTTAGATACAATTTTACGTTGGAATCTTGATTTTTAGGCGCTAGTAAAACATACCTACGCCCTTTGCGCTTAAGGAATGCAATACAGTCGAATTGAGTACCTTCTCCTTTTTTGAAGTCGGTTAAAATGTTAAGTAGGTAAATTATCTGAGTTTCAAAGACATTAACGTTGTTAAAATCTTAATTTTCTTCGATGTTGCATATTAACCTTCCTCACATTGAACAATAAAGTTTTTATTAGCAGCAAATTGATGGCTTCGTGGCGCAGTGGCTTAGCAATGAGTTACAACGCTAGGGCCGCGTGTTCGAATCCCGCACGGAACAAGTATTTGTATGGCCTACAAATAATTGTTCCGGCTCTATATGTTTGTCCTTGTGCAATTTATGTCACGATACAGGAGAAAATCCTAGTAAGGGGGTAACGTTTTATTTTTAACAAAATAAAAAACAAAAGAAATACTAATACATTGCATAACACCTCGGTGTATTCTACTATATACCAACTAATATTATGAATAAAAATAAAAGGGCAAATAAGTGGAATGGCCTGCGGCTCATTTTAAAGTAAAGCTACGAAGTACCTATGCTACGCGGGTGCTTGGTGAAATCATAGTCATTTGCTACTGAAAACAAGGAAGAAAAGTAACAATAGAAGAATCAACTGAAGAAATGGAAGAATTATAGTGATAGTAATAGTAATAGCTCCGAAGATTCCCGCCGGTCAGTTGAGGCTAATACCGTCGAATCTCCGGCCATTGCCTTGCGAATATTTTGTTATAGTTCGTGCGTTTTATGGGACATCCTGACGTAACACCCACCCACGGTTGATGAACTCCGGAACCTATAGGTGCAGGATGTGAGCAACTCGAGTATTTGCCCATCTGGCACATCATCACTTAACTTTCTAATAAAACGTGTGGATTTTCAAATGCGGTCTTAAGTCTGATGAAGTTTTAAAAGCTTCTTCCGGATAACAGACAACCATCAACGAAAATCGACATTTTGAGAATTTTATATGAAAATTTCTAATAAAGTACTTACTAATAAAGTATAGAAAAACCTTTCTTTTAGAAATACAGGTAAATACCTAGAAGAATATTCAATCAACGGATCAGTAATAATTCGTCAACAAAGGTTTGTTTTAACTGGAATTCAATAAAACTTCGTTAAGAATTTATCACAACAGTAGGGATTAGACTTCGTTTGGTATCCATTGATGTAAATCCCCTTTTCATTAAAATCGTTCAATTGAAACTTCGAAACAAATAAATCTACAAATAACGTAGTTTGTAATTTGATGATTATTTTTCATCAGCTCATCAGCAGGTTATGTGGGACTCACTGCGACTAACCTAACCTAACCTAAGTGCCTACCCACTAAACACCATCTGTGAGACTGGCATTGGCTTTTGAGGCCTTTCTGCCGAATCGGAAGCAACCCTCTTTAGCGAAAAGGGGGCGCAGGCTGCGACGAGCCGCTGAGGGGGAGCCTAACTAAGACAAATTAAGAAGAGTCGGCCTGAGCCGCCAGGAGGCAGTTTAGGTCGATCGAAAGCTTGTTTGGAGGGTCCGAGAGAGAGTTTCTCGGCCTGCGGACTCGATAGCGAGAGGGAAGTGGGGTTGCATAGGAAGCTGCCTCACGAATGAAGTGATTAGAGTGAGATTCTGAGGCTTTGAAGAAGTACTCAGAGAGTGTTTTCAGAAATTGCTGGACTGTGGGGAGCTCTAAGTCTCGATGGAGGTCGACGTTACGAACGTACCAGTGAGCGTTCGTAGCACGACGACAGAAGATATTTTGAACTATTTGGAGTTCGTTAATGATTTTGGGATTAGCGTGGGGATTAATATGGGGCCCGCGTAAGTCATAACTGGACGTATACAGCCTTATTAAGGTTTCGCTTGTTACGGAGGGACATTTTACGGTATCGGTCCAGCATACTGTTGAACCTACTCAAATAAAAACGTGCTTTGCGGGTTACTATGGGGCCCGAAGGTGAGCCTCGTGTCAAGGGTGACAAGTAAATATTTGACGGTCGTATGTCAGGGGACAGAGGTCGCTAGCATAAGGATTGGCGGAATGGTAGAGAGGTGGCGTCGTTTATTATCGAAGTGAACGGCGGAGCTCTTCTCCGGGTTGATATCGATACGCCATTTTTGGAACCAAGCTCCTAAGTCATTAAATGACTTTTGGATCTTGATTCCGTATGTAAGGTAGTGAGATACCTTTACAGTAGAGGGCAGTGTTGTCTGCGAAGAGGGAGAGTTGAACACCTTTCGACAGGATGGGAATGTCGTTGGTGTACAGAATATACAGCAGGGTGGCAAGCACTGAGCCCTAAGAGACACCTGCTTTGATAGGGCGTTGAGAAAAACGCGCCTTCGTGTCTAAAACGAAAGGTACAAACCTTCAAGTAAGAGGCCACGAGACGAACAAGACGATCAGGGAGACCTATTCTGTAGAGTTTGTAGATAAGGCCTTCGTGCCAAACTTTGTCGAATGCCTTTGCTATGTCGAAAAAGACCACGATGGTCTTATGACGACGGGGATAAAAGCCGCTGACGGTATATTCCACAATACGGTGAACTTGTTGGGGGCAAGAATGTTTTAGAGGGTCGCCGTCTGCGGGAAACAGATGGAGCCTCATGCGAGTAAGGATGACTCTTTCGAAGAGTTTGTCCATGGCCTTGAGAAGGCTGATGGGACGATGACTGGAGGGTAGGTGGAGAGGATTTTCTGGCTTGGGGATACCAATGACAGTTGCCTCTTTCCACGTGGAGCCCCCCCTTCCCCAAGGAATGCTACAAAGCACAGTCCTGAGCCACCTGCATACATCGACTTCCTGCATGTTTTACTAGGTCGCCGCTCCATCTCGTGGGGGGTTGCCCTACACTTCGCCTACCGGTACGAGACTGCCACTCAAGAACCTTTCTTCCCCATCGGTTGTCGGTTCTTCGAGCTATATGCAATGCAGAGATTAACAATTGCTGGAAATGAGGTGATCGCTACCAAGCTATTTCTAATTTGTTATGTTGTTAATTTGTGTAACATACATGATTGTAAGCTGTTATTTAAAACAAAAAGTCCCGCTGGGTTTCTTGCTGGATCTTCCCAGGACAGAGGTTTTTTTTTCGAACCAGTGGTTATACATAAGAGTGATTTTCAATAAGTATTATTTATAATCTATATTGAATAAAAAAGTTTCTGTGTCTGTGTGGGTGATTGCGTCTATGCGGAGGGTTCTTGCCATATGATGGGACGCTGTATGAGAGGGAGAGATATTCTCCATGAGCTTACTCTTTTCGAGGTCTCAAATTTCGGAGAGGCGGGAACGGACTTCTCGTTGAAGACGATTGGCCGTTCGCCTATAGTCTGGGGTGGGATGGATTGCTGCTCTCCGGAAAGCAGCTCTCTTTTCTTTCATTAGGTTGCTAATATGCAGCGGAAGACCATTATTATTAGTAACCGGGACGACCTTTTCATTTTCCTCAAGGGAAGATTTTATATAATATATAAATGAGGGATATAAATTTTATATAATATATAATATAAGATAAGGGTGGAGAGAGAATCGACCGCGGTGTCGATTTTTTCGGGACTGTCGAAGTCCGACGAGAGGGAGATTGGGAAGTCCTGTGAGTCTAGGTGAGTGAGGAGTGAGTAGAGCTAGGAACTCCTTGAAGCACTTCCAGTTAATGAAGGTTTTCGTAGAGGGGTTAAGGGGGGTAGCTGATGGCCAAGAATGAGGGAGGCCGGTCTGTGGTCGGATCCTAGATCGTCTAGTGTCTCGATTGCCATGAGGTTGAGGGAAACTCCTTTAACTAGCGCAAAGTCTAGCACGTCAGGAGCGTCTACGGTGTTATCGGGATAGTGAGTAACACCGATGGGACTGTGGACGGTAAGGGCAAGAGACTGCGTGATATCAAGCAGTTTCTTGCCCCTCTGAGAAGTAGAAAGGCAGATCCATTCAGTATGCTTGGAGTTAAAATCTCCAAACATAATAACTGAGTTGTCTAATGAAAGTGTGACGACGTGCAGCTGCCTATCTAATAGTAGGATCTTCCCGGGCCCATGGTAGGAAGAACCTACAGGCAGATGCAGGTCGGGCCTTTAAGGCCAAAGTGGAAGGTCTCTAATTAAAATAAACAAAAGGGGGAAAGATCGGTAAGGGAAAGGCACTTACCTGCTTCTGGAGCGGAGACGGTTCACCAGGATCTGCCCGGCTGATGGAAGTGTAGTGGATGTATGTGTACTTTGTATGAATCTGTGTGTAAGTGGCCTGGGCTAGATGACACAATACTGTCCTGGAGAAGGTATCCGCTGGTAGCCTCGGAACTATTCCCCTCTTGAGGCACTCTTTCCGTTTTGTCACGTAATGGTACAGCCAAACGTAGAACTTCAGAGGAAAATCACTATCGGAGTTGCACAATTAAGTTGACAGAAATTAATGTCCTAAAGAACAATACGTGTTCTCGCAACGATTTTCGCGGGTTTATACTTTCGTAACAAAAATAGGCGCTAATCACTAAGACGTCAGTATACATCGCAAAAAACCTTACAATGCTTTTGCTGGTTATTTCGCCACCCGCGATTATTAAAGGACACACGCAATAAACCCTTAGGCTTAATACGACCGTGAGACTTTGGGTGAGCAGAGTGCTCTGTCATTGTAAGTTAAGTTAGTTTAATTTAAGCACAAAAGATTGTGTTGCTCAGCAAGAGCAAGGAGATGGTCCTGAGGGGATCGAGCAGCACGCAGTTTGCGCGCTAATATGACAATCTCTCCAATGACAATGCTCCAAATAGCGGCGTACACCGTATTCAGGTTAGCAAACATTGAGGGTTGTGCCTGCTGAGGCTCGGAGGATGTCCGCGTAGGGTCGGAGGAACTGGAGGCCGTGAAGGCTGAGAAAAGTTCGGAGGAGGCCAAAGAGGGCCCTGAGGGGGGCCTTGGGGGATCTTGAGTGGGCCGAGAGAGGCCCTGAAGGGGCTGCAAAAGGCCTTGACGGGGCATTCTTGCGAGGAGAGCCGGGAATGACCTGTCATTGACCGGCGGTGGAGCTTGTTTGCTGGCCGAGTGTGAGTAGCGCGAGGGCAGCCTCTGTAATTCGCCGGACTGCTGGCACAGGACACATGCGGTTGGGGATTCGGCGTTTTGAGGCCAAGAACACTCAGTCAAGCTGTATGGATCTAGGTACTTAACGCACCTGGTTGGGGCAGAGCAGTTGGCCGCCGAATGCCCATAAAGTTGACAGCTGTGGCACTGCGCCGGGAAACCGTGCCTGTGTGGGGGCTCAACCCTCACTCTCGACAGGCCGCACACTGTGCGTACCTACCGAAAGATGGCTGTTACTTCCGGTACGTTCATGGAAATTACAAGAGCAAGCGGGAACCTCTTGCTCTTGTTGCTGTGCATCTTGTGCACAGTCTCCACTGGAAATCCCTGGCACTTAAGGTCTTCAAGGATGTCCTCGTTGGCGAGTTCGAATGGGACACCGTGGATTACGGCCCTGACTTTACGCTCCTTGGGGAAAGCGTACGTGTGGTAGGATACACACTCGGCTGTGAAAATCCTGGTAATGCGGCGAAAGTCGTCGATCGACTGAGGGATGATTTTTATCGCTTCACCAACGTTGGTGGCCTGGTCATATTTTATAACTGCGTCGTAGCAGGTTTTGGAAAGGCGGGTGAACTGGGCCTATACTCTGAGAAAGACAGGGGGCGGGACCTGTTTATTGGCCATGGTGGGAGCGCAGCGAGAAGCTGGCTTGGACGGCGGGGGATGTCTAGTGACATTAATCTCGGCAGCTGCGGGTGCTGCGGGGTTTGAGGCAGCGACAGGAGCCGCCGAAACGGGAGGGATGCGATTTTTCGTTGCGCGTTTACGGTTTCCGGTACGGTACGGTCTCCGGTTCCGTCGGAATCAGACAACTCCGAGAAACCACTGCTGGATGTGCTTACGTTGGCGGGCCTCTTCCGGGAGGTCGACACCATGGACCCGGAGTCGGAGCATGAGCACTCCATGACGAAGGACGTGGGCGAGTCGGTCTGGGGGCAGCCGGAGGGGCCGCCGAGCAGAACGCTACCGGAGCCGGGGGGGGGGGGGCATGCCTGATTGGTAAGGGAGGCTTGGACTGCGGCAAGAGCCGTCTCGTCCAGATTTATGCCCAGACCAAGGGAATGGTTCAGGGCGGCGACGATTGACCTAAAAACGTCTTGTGTGGACATGTTAGGGGGTGGGACATTAAAAATAAGACAGTAAGGGAGGGGGATCCCTGTTCTCAAAAGAACATGGGCTTGTTCTGGAAAGAACAAGAGACGTTGCGCACATTTTTTGTTTGGAATAGCTTATATAGTACATAGTACATATAACTCAATGCCCTTGGGGATTAAGATGGAATGCCTCGTTTCCAGTAAAAAGGTTCTTCGGTTTTCTATACTCACCATTCGAAACATTTCAATTGAACTTAGAGGAATACGAGAAAATTCCTTACAGCCCGTAATTACGTCGACTCTCTCCCTTCGAACCGATACAACTTTACCATCAGATGGTCTGTAAGTTCTTTTGTCACTTCAAATTTATATAAAAAAAACTATTTCACGGATTTTATCGTGTTTAATTTGACTTCAAAATTGTTAAAGTTACAGCTTGTATACGTCCCACTGCTGGGCACAGGGCTCCTCTCATTTCCGAAAGGATTTTAGGGCAAGGAAATATCCGACGCCCTGCCCCGATGCGTGTTGGCGAACTTCACATGTCTACGAAATATTTTTTCTTATTTCTCAGACATACAGGTTTCCTCACAATGTTTCCTTCAAAGCCGAGCACATTAACAATTTTATTGGTGCCGGCTGGAATCGACCCCTGGTTGCTCACATACTGTGAAAGGACAATGGCAGACTTTCATACATAAAATTAGTTGAGAAGAAATGGTAGCGTCTATATATCGAAAATATCCTTAAATATTAAACGTCAGTCCCTTAATAACTCTGTCAAAGAATTTTGTCCTGAGAAGGCGTCAAAAAAAAGATATTTAGATTTGAACCTTTTTAGGTTATGTCCTATGTCACTTGGAAAAAGTCAAGCTTCCTGTGGTTGTTTCATGTTAGCTTAATACATAATACATAATTGAGAGTTTTTAGATTATAGTATCTCTATTATATATTTGCATGCTATAAATGTATATTTCTGGCATGGCTCCAGGGCCTTTGTATTATAGAGACATCCTCAAAAGGGCTAGAACCCAGAGCCGTAAAGCCATTAAAAAAAACAGTGACATTTTGTTTTAGCTAGTGTTGGCATAACATTAATTAGAATTGTTACATAGTACTATGATTGAGATAATGTATTATTGTAGGAAATTCTTTGTAAGAGACTTATTCTCAGCCATATCACTCTTATTTTTATTATTACTGATAGTACAGTTATTACTAATAATAACTTAATATGCAAATGTTTTGTGTGTTGTGTTGGTAGTCTTACAAAGTGTATACGAAAATAGTATGAATATACTAAATGGCAACACTTGAATAGAGTAAAATGATTTAAGTCATTTGATATTCCAAAAAATGTTTGTTTTTTTCTGTGGCTTTAATTAAAATACATTTTTATTTGAAAAATCATAGAAAAATAATAAATCTCTTTTTATATATAACTTATTGCTAGACGCGATAATTTTTGTCAACTATTATTCTGCCATTGCTCTTTACAGCAAGTGCTTAGGCTCGTACTTACCAAGCAAATTTGACTTAGTTTTACTTATTTTCTCGAAATTTCGGATGCCTTGCAACACTCATGGTCACGGGGGATATTCATGACATGTTTATCGAGACCATGAGTTCTGCAAAGCACAAAAAAATATTGGGAAGTTATAAGTTAAATCGAACGCAATAAAATCCGTAAATTCTTTATTTAAAGTGAAGAGGGTAGGGTCAAGAGTACTCAGATACCTAGACGTGCATGTATGAAGAAGATAATGAATCTGAAAGAAGCGAAAGAGATATGTAAGGATCGTGACACTTGGCGATCTGTTCTCTCTGGCTACCCCGTCAGGGATTGTGCGTGAAGATCAGTAAGTAATTAAAGTGCAGTATTGATGTCAATATATATATATATATGTATTTATACATAATAATCATAAATAATTAAAACCTAAAAATATTTTATGAAAGCCTATGTTTTAAGCAGTTCTACCAGAAAAATTAAAGGCATATTAAAAAAAATGTGTACAGAGTTAGTAGATTTAAATTCTGTCTTTATAAAGCTCGTTTTAATATTAGAAAGGTCGTTCGGGATATCGTCTACATACCCAGACTCCGTCATCTGAGCAGCAGACGGTTAACCTTCATTGTTAACTCCAAATAATTGATTGAATCTACATCAAACAATACTACCTATTATATCAACTCCACTGAAAACCAATAATGTAGTTTAAATTAATTCTTAATAAATTTTATAAAAACTTTTGGACTTTGTTTAAGTATTTAATACATTTGTAATAATTGTTCCGGGTCTGGATCTTTGTCCTTGTGTAATTTATGTACGTGAACTGCCTCCATTATACACAAGAAAATTACAGTGTGGAAGTTTTCTTTTTTATATATAGAATACAAATGACAAACGAACAATCAGTCCACTTGATGGTAAGTGGATTATTTGGCCAATAGTCATGTGTATCTAACCTCAGTTAAGAATGAAATTCAGCCTTATACAAGTTTACAGCTGAACAAAGATCTCGCCCAAGGAATGCCACAAAGCACGGTCCTGAGTCACCTGCATCCATCGACTTCTTACATATCTTACCAGGTCGTCACTCCATATAGTGGCGACTTATATCTCCATCCCATTCTCCATCCAAATAATATGTCTTATTATATTAGTAAAATCAACACTTTTTCAATCCGTAAATATTGTTTTGCTTTTTATTTATTAAGAAACATTCTACAAAAATGTTAAAATTAATTATCATAATCATTACAGCCCTCCGCAAGTGTACTGCTGAGGAGGGCTGCTGAACTCCACTAAGGAATGTGACAAAGCACGGTCCTGAGCCACCTGCATCCATCGACTTCCTGGATGTCTTACCAGGTCATCACTCCATCTAGTGGGAGGCCGCCCCACACTTCGCTTACCGGTACGAAGCTGCCACTCGAGAACCTTTCTTCCCAATCGGTTGTCGGTTCTTCGAGCTATATGGCCGGTCAATTACCACTTCAGCTTACTAATCTGTTGGAGGCTATGTTGGTTACTCTGATTCTACTGCGGATATCCTAATTTCTAAGTTTATCACACAGAGAACCCCTGAGCATAGCTCTCTAATAAGGTAAAACTAAATGTAAAACAGTATATATCAAATAAAGGCGCATCGTTTCTGATTGCATTTTGGTGTAGTACGGCTCATTGTTCAAAGCCAGCTAGACATCGATTTCGTAGACGTACATGAAGTAGTTGAAATACTCAAAGGAGGTACGCATCTAAAATATATGCTTTATAGAATACTAGCTGTGCCCCGCGATTTCACCTGCGTATACCACGTGTCTGAGCTGCGCGACATGACATGACATCTAGTTCAAGCATTTTAGATAGGAGCGTATGGAAAGATTGGCAAAATTGACGGACTAGTTCTGTTTATCGACATATTATGTACGTTATAAAGAGGAGCTAAATTTTATCCACTCTCCCTGCCCATCACGGTTGGACATCATCCACCTCCCCAGTGCCCCAGAAAGTGTACCGAAGCGCATTTTTTTCAGCTTTAAAGAAAACTGTACATGATACGATATGATCCATGATAAATTCGCATCAAATTCTTATAAATACAAAAGCGATATCGCTTATAGTTCCCACGAAATCTGACAATATTTTTATCATTTATGGATATTTTTTCTCTAAGTTTATTTATCGCATACATTTCCCTCTCTACGGCCAAAATATGTATAATTGAATTAAAGAATATAATATTTTCTTTAAAAGTGGTACTGGTATAATTGATTTCTAAACTCTTTCATTTCACACATGGCAGAAATGAAAATATTTAAAATGTCGAGTCTGTAGTTCGCTGAAACAATAAAATATAATCAAAAAATGTCTCGTGGGGTCTGCTTAGACCCCGACCGCTTAACTATTAAAGGTTTATATGCCATGCCTAATGATAACGTTCATAAATCACTTTTTAATTTTTAATAATTTTTCGACACAAAATACCTTAGCTTATTTATAAGAAATAGGCATATGGTATCGCAGACTTTTTTAGGTGGGGTAAAGATCTATATTTTTGTTGAATATTATATTTACGTATCACTAACCATTACGCCAGCGCACGTGGATAAATCTTTTCGGAAGCGCTTTTTATTTTGACTTGCTTAACAAAAATCAATATTTAAGGCTAGCTGCGCGGTGAAACCTAGTGCTAGATAGCCAAATCTGGCTATAATACACAAAAATAACTTTTCAAATCAGACAGTAGCTCCAGAAATTAGCGTGTTTAAACAAACCAAATAGCTCTTCCGCCCTAATATATTATAGTATAGACCTAAATTTGAGCCTTATAAAATACCAGGTGCTACAGTATGTAATCAAACTTGAATCCAAAATACTGGAATTCGATGAAACTTCGTTAAGAGTTTATCACTACAATAGGGATTAGACTTCGTTTGGTATGCATTTATGTAAAACCCCTTTTCATTAAAATCGTTCAATTAAAACTTCGAAACAAATAAATCTACAAATAACGTAGTTCGCAATTTGATTACTCTTCTTCATCAGCCCGTAAAAATCCACTGATTGGCCTGTGTAAGTTGTATGGTAAGTAGACAATGTGGCTCATAGACGTTCTATATCTACCCCTAATTGAGAATCTAAATATAGATGCGTTGTCACCCCTGAGGATTAAGATAAATGATGTCTTGTTTCTAGTAACAAGGGTATCCGGTTATCTATACTCACCATCCGAAACACAGCAGAAGTACGCTACTATTTCACGCTGGTATTCTGTTAGAGCGTGATGGTCTTTCCCCGGTCGATGCAACCCGTTCGTGCTACAACGTAGTATAGACGCATTAATATTTTGTGGCGCATAAGACGTTAACCCAAACTACGTCTTTGGCACCGTTAGGTGTCGGTGCTTGGTATGCTGTTCCTCGCGCTCGGCTGGTCGCAGGTGACGCCTTGCCTAGGCGCCCTGTCTAACACGGTCGCAGCGCAGTTAAGTACCTTACACAAGCACTCTCTCCTGACTGGTATTAGTCAGTGACTTACACAAGCACTCTCACCCGGCCGCAGTCTTCTTGCTTCTACAGATGTCCACCACCAACCGCTTCTTGTTGCCCCCCTTGTGGCGACGCAGATTGGTTTCAATGGCACACCCTACAGCAGTCCCGGTTTCTTATTTCCGGCAGCTATTCAGTTCCTGGTCAAGCCTTCAGTGTCTTTTCCGGTTTGCATCAGATCCGGCTGTACTACTATCATGACCTAAGTCTTCAGTGTCTTCTCCGGCTCTGAATCAGATTCGACTGGCCTCCTATGCAGGCCTCGACTTAGCTCCGGACGACCAAATTGGAACGGTGGTTGGGCCTCTACATTCGGCTGGCTTCTCAGTCCACCTGCGAAGGTCCAATAGAAAGGGAAGGCGCAGTGTTCATTTCATACCCTGCATCAGAGATCAGCCAATTATTGACCTTCTATTCACGGACCAATACTACACCACGCTGAGTTCGGGAGAACGAGGTGGGCGTGACCCCAGAGTAAGACGTTCGATTCCGATCACGCTTATCTCTCAAAAGAAAGGGTTGACGACTAGGAGTCGTATGTGCCTATGTGGACTGTATACTTCTTTACCTCACTATACGGTGAACACTGAAGGATCTTGAAATGAAACTTTAATTTCTTTAATAAATTCCCCTTGGAAATGTTATACTGAAACATTCACTACTTTCCCTAATATCACTTATTTTCATTCTTGATTATAATACTGAAACTGTAGCTGGTCCCGAACTGTTCCCGAATTCCCGAACGAATTGCAAACATACCAGCTTCCTATGCTACCACGAAAGCTATGCCATTTCGGCCTAAACTAGTTACAAATTTTCATTATCCCATTTTCATTTATCACCCCATATCTTTATTGCCCATCACATTATCATTACACAATTAAGTTTAACTAAAGTACAACAAGGACTTATAACAATAATAATTAATATATTAATATCACGTAGAAGAATTATAAAATATTTAACATGGCGTCAACATATTTGGCTAACATATTATACATGGGTCTACCACGTATAATACGTTACGTTTGACTCTGCTTCCCGTTACTGGTCGGAGTATTTTATGCTTGCCATTAACGAGATGGTTATAATATCGCCATTTATTTGCAGCCAGGAGATCTTTCTGTTCCCATAGGCTCTCCCAAAGTTGCCAGAGATAAGGTTATATTTACTAAAGAAAATTGTCTTTGACTATAGGAATAAATAAATGTATAAAAACATTGTTATAATTTTAAGTTTATCCCCGGTTGAACCGACCCATTCGTGTTACAAATAAATATAATATGAGACCATACCATAAAATGTGAATGCCGGAATGAATTGTTAAATTGATCTCATAAACGACATTCTAATTCTTTGTTACCTTGTCTTGAATGTCTGGTTTTCGTAAGTTCCCTCAACAGGGTTCTACAATTAATTTTTTAAAAAATAATAAAATTGTATTTACATTATAGCTTCTAAAGTAGGGATTTAATTTTTCCCACTACACTCAGACACTATAAGCAACAATTTTAGAAGCTATTTATCATCGTCATCATCATTATAGCCCTTCACAAATCCACTGCTGAACATAGGCCTCTCCCAAGGAGCGCCACAAAGCACGGTATTGAACTCATCTTCCTGATAACAGCAACATTACAGTAAAAAATTGCGGTTGCCAGCCCACTTAGCAAGCGTAGTATGTATAGAAAAATCACCCCTTGAGCATCGACGCAAAGAAACAGAAACTTTTATGTGAAAATAATTTTATTCTTTGTAGTTCCTTGAGTTCAACTTTTACTTTTATAGTAGCTTAGTCTTGTTGTTTAGTTAACTGCAACATTGTTTTTTATTTTATAGCTGCAATTTTTGAAGAAGGTCTAAATACTATTTTGAACATCTTCAATACATTCATTATCAATTTTTGAAAGTGCTTTTATTATACGACCAGGTCAAAGTTCACAAGGGTTAAGTATAATTTACATTTACCTTGAAACCTCAAACAGTTCAGCCACAACATTGTTTAATTTAACCTTAGGACCGCATAACCTTCGACTCGAATATTAATGTCGTTAGGTTAAACACAAAGATTTATCCAACTCTAAATCATATACAACTGTATTCGTGATTCAAGATCTTATGCTATAGTAAAGTAAAAGTAAATTACATACCTTTCAATATTGGACATGTGCCTTTAATTAGAGAAGGATTTTGAATATTAATTTAGCTTATCTCCAACAAATCTCCAATATGGTCGATAACTTCCGTCGAGGGTGTCCCTTGCCATTCATTTGAGCAACATAATTTTTCTATGTCACTCGTTCTTTACTCATTCTTTCTGCATGACCAAACAATCGAAATCTTAATTTCAGTCACAACATAATTTTGCGAACCACACTTTTCTCTTATCACGTAATCTCTCACCCTAAATGAGATAATTTAACGCCACCTACCTCATGTCATGAGATTTTTTTTGGCATCGAAAGGGAGGACCTTTCGATACTCCGTACGAAACTGAGTGTTGGATTTTCTTATGCTGCCACTGCAAGAGATATAATAGAAAGGTTATTAATGGCAAATACAATGTGACACTCATAACATATGACCTCAGGTTAACAAAGTAACAAGCACTTTAAACTTAAAACAAAAGACTGACATGAAATAGAACAGATACTAAGAATTTCTCGTGCTCGTGTTCCACTGAAACACTAAAATACGTCGCAAAGAATGCGTTTTGTACTGCAATATAAGTTTATGTTTCAGTTGGCTGCTACGTAATCTAGGAGAGAATTCAATAATGAAAACAATGTACACTGACTCTGAAGCAAAAAAAAAATGTTCAAGTAAAACGAAAAAAACGAAACGAAAAAAAAATGTTCAAGTAGTTCGAAGCAAATGCGGAATTATAATGAAGTCACAAAAGAACAAGACAATGCATTTCGGAGAATTTATTACATTCAGAGTTCATCATTTTGAATTATTTCTTTCCGTGGGAATTTAAATTATTAAGAATTAAAAAGAATCGTGCCTTCTTTTATAAAAGAAATATTACAGTCGACTACATCTTATTATTTGTTTTCTTCGTCCCGTTCCATTTCTTCAAGTACCAGTAAACAGCATCATGCTTATTATAAAATAGTAAATGTTGCAAAAATCTTCAATGTGACCAATAAACATGTCCACTACCCCATATCATCAGTGGGTGTCGTAAGAGGCGAGTGAGAGAAAAAAATCAGCGGATTGGCAACAGCGTCTTCCTAATTACAGCTAAAATTAAAATAAAAAACTGCCGCTACCCACCCGCTTGCCAAGCGTTTCAATCGTCCCTCATAAGCGGCAATTATCCCCCTATGAGACTGTGGCGGCGCTGTCGTCGCACCAGAAAGCGAAACACATTGAAGCCTAAATCGCGCTAACAAAGTTCCGAAGTTGAAGCAGTATATATAGAATAGCTCCGAACTACCACTCAGAGCGTTGGCCGCTCCCCGGGCTTAACACCTTGCCTGGCGGGAGATCTCCCCTTTTCCTTCTACCCACCACAATTGTGACCAACATACGTGATATGAACACGCAACCAACAACCTTCGGAAACTACAACTTCAAAACCTTCGTCATCGTCCTCAAGTACCCCATTCATTCGCTCCCGAGCAGATATTGTCTACAGTCTTCACATTCTGCAAGCCATCTAGATTTACAAAAGGTTAATCGCAGCACTGGAATAATAATGCTTCCTGTTCCTTCAAGCTACTCTCTGCGCTACAGTGTTCGGCACGGCTCTGAGCCTTACTGCTCGTCTCTGCTTCACGGCACTCTCGCAGATTACTTGCCTTCTTCTCGACTCACCGCAGACTACAAGGCAATCCCTGGCACTTGCTCCAGCTCATCGTTCTCACCGGCATCACTTGCAAGTGCCTAGTACGGCATGCATTACACACCGGCATATCGTTAGCACCGGCGTCACTTGCCCTTACGCACATAGCATGTATTCCCTACCGGCATTAAGGACGCACCGGCAATCGGACTGCACTATCGACCTCCGGTCTAAGCAGGGTAAGCAGGGTGATGTGGCGGTGCTGTCGTCGCACCACAAAGCGAAACACATCGAAGCCTAAATCGCGCTAACAAAGTTCCGAAGTTGAAGCAGTATATATAGAATAGCTCCGAACTACCACTCGGAGCGTTGGCCGCTCCCCGGGCTTAACACCTTGCCCGGCGGGAGATCTCCCCTTTTCCTTCTACCCGCCACAAAGCCTTTAAAAGGCTGTAACGATAACGGTAATATATATACGATAATACTAACCTGACTGAATATAAAAGTGAAACAATTGAACAGGTTTACTCAAACAACCTAAATTTATTATTCATTAAATTTATTAATTAATGAATCACTCTAATATAAATTTTAACACATAACAAACGAACGTGATAGCTGGCACAAAAAAGTGTTTACGAATATTTTTACTATAATAATGAAAATAATAGAATCAGAAGAAAGCACAAAGCAATACGGGCTACCGGCGGACCACAGGGGAGTAGCCATACGCAAGCGTTCACCTCTGCCATAGTATAAGTCCACGCGGTCCTATGCGTACAATAAAATTAATTGCAGCCGCACTGCTCCATAGACTAAATCTATTTGCGCGGCTGAATCTTACGACGTCCTACAAAAATGTAGAATTGTTCAGATTTTTGCAACAAAAATAAATCTTATTAATTAATAATCTTAGAAATTTAATTTACAAAACAGATGGCGTTATCTTTCATATATAACAAATATTTAATCACATTTTTGCTATTTAGTTCTTTTTGAACCTGTCGGATTATCGGAAATACATCAGAAGGTTAATTGTTAAAAATAATAATAGTGCGTTTAACTTGCTCTCCTGCTTACGCAATTAATAGAGTAGTTACAGATCAACCATACCGTAATATGTACACGTCATGATTACACAGTAGTATAAATTGAGGGACGTATTTACATAATAACACAAAAGTATGCATACCAACAGCAACATTACCTATCTCATCGTAACGCAAAACAGCCTCTCAGCAACACCATCTATTAACTCCCTTGCCTGCACTAGAAGAATTACTACAACGACAGAACTACGATACTGTCATTGTACGAGTCTGGGCACTCGTCGAATTATCTCTCGCGTACAGCACCTACAGTGAACTGTATACTGCACATACGAGTGGGTGTTTCTCAATATACCCCTAATTCTATCACGCCATTATCGATATGACACTCTGCTAAAGGCAATCTCTCGCTCACTCTGTGTGCAAATTTCCCCCTACAAAAAAAGACAGGCAGTTCTGTATCGAGAAAAAACGCTATGGCTATTCTCTTCCGGTCCACCGATGGCCCGTGTCGGAATAAAGGTTTATTTTATTTTTCGGAATATATTATAATCTATATAATTTTTAATGTTTCGTACAAATTCTCTTCAATCATAACGCATTAGGTACTTTAGCGAAAGAGTATTTTCCTACAAAATTCAATATTTGCTAAACATAAAACTGACATTCGAGGTCGCATTAAAAATGATTAAAAATACTTAAGATCTTATCCCTCCACGGTTCAGGTTATTTCAATCAGAGACTGTGCGAGGAGCACCATTAACTGGCCGGTTTAAAAGCCACTCCGTTTGATTATCTTTAAATTTAAGTACTTCCTTACTTTGATATTACTTTTTAGGGTTCCGTACCCAAAGGGTAACCAACGGGACCCTATTACTAAGCCTTCGCTGTCCGTCCTTCCAATCGTCCGTCCGTCTTTTAGCGGGATGTATCTCATGATCCGTAATAGGTTAGTTGAAATTTTCATAGAATTTGTATTTCCGTTGCCTCTATAACAACAAAAATATAAATGTAAAAGTAAATTAAAAATTAAAAGCGGCTACCCTATTAGAAACATGTATTACAAGATTTGCAAGATGACGTTGTGACAAGGATTAAGAAAGGAATGCTTCGGTGGTTTGGTCATGTAGAAAGAATGAACGAGGAAAGAGTGACAAAGCAAATTTATGTTGCAGAAGTGAATGGCAGGGTCGGGAAGGGACGCCCTAGACGAAGGTTTATCGACCAAATCGGCGATACATTAGAAATGGGCCAGATTAGGAGTACCCTTAACCGACGAGCGTGTATGCGTAGATATATGGATGTAAAAGAGGCGAGAGAGGTGTGTCAGGATCGCGCCAAATGGAAGTCCGTAGTCTCTGCCTACCCCTCTGGGTGACAGGCGTGAGTGTTTATGTATATATGTTATGTATTACAATGGTATAGAACCCTTTATGCGCGAGTCCGACTCGCACTTGGCCGGTTTTTTTAATCATTAGTGTTAATATTGATTTTATGTCATTTGTGCAAAAAAGTCACTTTGACCAAAAAAATAACTTGGAATATCCATTTCTATTTTTGTTTCCATGTTACTAGAATTTATTGCAGTAAAAGAAAACTTGATTTAAAGGCGGAAATTTAGTATCCAAAAGTTCTTGCCTTTTCAAACAAAACTTATCCTTGTTGCATCTAACACCTGGTCTGCTGTCGCTGCGGTCCTCGTGTGCTGTCGGGTGCACTATTCACTGATGAGTTCAAATTTAGGTTCCATTCATTACAGCCTATTAAAGTCTACTGCTGAACATCTGCCTGCTTCATATTTTGCCCTAAACGATGAATTTTCCATACTTAACACGCTAAGCAAGCGTGTGTGTAAACGCAATTTTTTTAAAACACGTTACCGTCACATCAAAACTTTCTTCTGTATCGTGGAGGCAGTTTACGAACATTAATTACACAAGAACAAACATCCAGACCCGGAGCCATTATTTGTAGGCCATACCAATACTTGTTTCGTGCGGTGTACTGATTGATATTAAAGACGTGGAAAAAAATAGCTAGTTTATTGATAGAATTAGGCTTTTCTTTTCGAAAACTCATTACATGCAGTGGTATTGGGTTTAGTGATGGCAGTGATAGCATGTTTCATACAAATTCTTATCAACCAAACTGGTTCGTATAGATACTATAAAGAAAGAGTATTTTCCTACAAAATTCAATATTTGCGGAACATAAAACTGACATCGGAGCCCCACGGATTAGTACGCTAAAATGGCAATAGGTTGGCTAAATAGCTCAAATAACAGACAACCAATGGAGAGGAAAAGTTATCGAGTTGCAGGCATAGTACTGGTAGACGAAGTGTAGGGCGTGAGTGACGACCTGGCAAGACATGCCATACTCATTAAAATAAATTGCAATTTCGACGGTTTTGCTAATGTATCTCATCAAACATGCACCTAAGTGAAGGGAAACACGACAAAACCTTTTTAAGAAATAAAAACAATATAGAAAACACATAAAGTTTGCCGACACAGCAAGCATCATCGGATAATTTGTGACTCCATTAGTCCTTCAGAAATGAGATAAAACCTTGCAGTGTGACGCTTAATGATTGTTACTTATATTTTTACTTAGTATTACTTCGTTCTTAATCTTTATATATATATATATATATATATATATATATATATATATATATATATATATATATATATATATATATATATATAGAACCTTTCACGGTAAATGTTGCTCCAGTGAGAAGTTAGAACAAATATTGATCCACCTATTTTACGTATATACTCAGCTCTGCGTCGCACAAAATAATATACTTTGATCAATCCTTGATGCGCGTGTGACGTCGGTGGATCTGTGGTTACTAATTTTCAACATACTCGTCAGCGATTTGACCAATATTTGTTGGTCCATCAACGGTCGAAAAAATCATACTGAATACGATTTCTTACATCCAGAATATATTTAACTTATATGCGACATTTACCTAAGCTAAGTGGATCCAGAGCCTAAACTGACATATAGGTACGCAAACACAAAGCGGCAACGTCGCGTTCTGCGTGTGACAGAGAACTATTTCGTTAGAGTAAGAAGGTAAGAAATATGCGTTAGCTGATACGTTGCGTTTGAGGATCAAACTGGCAAATTTGATTGCGACAAGACGTTTGCGCGGGTTTTTGTTATCGTGTGAGTGGAGTAAATTTTCCAATCAGAAGATGATGGTGAGTATTTTATTATCTATATTTGATTATCTATTTAGAAACTCGATATTATGTAGGTATTATATTAATGAGTTAATCCGGATGTGATCCCGGCTCAAATGAAGGGGGGCGGAGTAAAGACCGCCTCAGTGGAAACGCACCCCCTCATCCATGATCGACACGTATGATAATAAATAGGTATTCACATAATAATACCTAAGGACTTACCTAACTACCTAGTACCTACCTACCTACCAGTTTTTTTACCACCAAAAGAGTTGTGATTGTGTTTAGGTAGGTTAAATAACTGTGCTGCCTGCCAGAAGCCGAATCAGAATAATAAAAGTAGATAACCAATAACTATTTAACTGACCTTTTCGCTCTGTGGTTAGTAACTCTGGATGCGGATCCTGAGGTCGTGGGTTCGATGTCCAAACATGCCAAACATTTGTGTGACGAACACTGATGTTTGCTCTGTGTCTAGGTGTTAAATAACTACCTACTTATCTATGTATTTCTCAGGCCTCCATACCTAGTACAGTAGGTTTCACAGAACACTAAGGGAGATCAGGGACTACTTATGTGTGAAATGTCCAGGATATTTATTTATTTTATTTAAGTACGTAAAAAGACTAAACATAGGTACCATATCTACAAAATTTCAGAAGTTTTGTTTAATGATGTCGCAGCATAAGATGGCGTCTTTGTCCGTCTTTCTGTCCGTCCGTCCGTCTGCCTGTCTGTCCTGCGACCCTTTATCTCGGGAAAGCGTGTAGGTATCGAATTAGAATAAAAATCATATACTCAGGTATACTTACGGCCGTGCATGTTGGTTTTATATGTAAAAATTAATTATAGGGTGGGTGCCCCTAATCCCAGCTATGCCCCTAATTCCAGCTTTTTCGCCTTTTTACTTCGTAAATAAGATTTCTAGTAGTCTTAACTATAAATATTGTCACCTAAAAAATTCTCCGTAATTACATAGACTTTTTTAAGTTGTAGCACGAATGGGTCGGCTCGACCGGGGAAGGACCACGCTCTCACAGAATACCAGCGTAAAATAGCAGCTTAACGCTGCTGTGTATCGTATGGTGAGTGTAGAGAACCGGAGACCCTTTTTACTGGAAATGAGGCATTCCATCTTAGTCCTCACGGGTGACAACGCATCTTTATTTTGTTTGATGTAGACGTCTATGGGCCGCAGCAACCACTTACCATGAGGTGGATTGTGTGCTCGTTTGTCACCCTTATCCTATAAAAAAATTGTTTGAACGTATAAAACTTAATTTCCATCTTATGAACATAAGCCCCTAGTATTTATGGTCGCATCAAATTTAGACAACAAAAGAACAAGTAATTATGCGCTGTTACATATTTCATTACACAAGGTTGTGTAATTTGTAAAATTATAATTTCGTTCGTCTTATGAATTTTAATTATCTCTGATTAGGAAGGACTTCGGCGTGCCTTGCAATCAATGCGTTGCCGTGAGAACTATAATGTACATATTATATATTTATATTCACATATCATTGTGTCTTTACCTATTTAGTTACCGTTTTATATGGAATAATCGAAAATGTGTTTACGCCCTTGCCGCGGAAGTCTGCTGCACTAGAGTAGATGAACTCTTAAAAAAAATTCTAATGTGTTACAAAATTAATTTCATCCAGGCAGTCAGGGCAGCCAGACTCAACAGAGTCTAGTGATCACGCAGAACAGGATTGTATTGCTCGAGTGTATGTGCGCAAGCACAGGTGCATTTCTTGTTCCTTCACTCTCATAGTCCAATGGGACAGTAATCTGACATAGTTTCGGTTTTACGTGTTTACAACATGTTTCGAATTTCTTCTTGTCTCCTTTATTACCTGGTTTTTTCGAGTCATCCTTGCCACTCCAATCAATGCATTGTTCGGCGGCGACTTTGTAGGGCATAGATATATGCCCTACAAAGAAAACTATATGGTAACCCATCAGACAACATTTTGGACTGTTATAGACTATTTTTGTAAATTTATACGAAACTATGTCATAGGCTTATTATAGTATTTGTTAATAACTGAACTAATTTACTGTATTCCTCAATTTAAAAAAATAAATAAATAGTATAATGTAGAAGTATTTCGTCTTTTGGACGTTAACATTAAATGGTATGAGATATTAAGAAAGAATTACTTAGAAATGGATTTCGAATAATTTGGCATCATAGATGTTTATATAAGTGCTAAATTATGAGAAGTAAAATCAATTAAAGTAAGTTTAAAAAAAAATATTAATCAATCAACCTATGGGGAAGCCCGGAGTAAGTTGCAAGATTAAATTAATTGGCATCTTTCGTTTGCATTGTGCAAACGAAAGATGCCAATGCATTTCTTAGCACTGATTACAGAAGCTGTTCTGTGGAAGTTATTTTATTCGATTTTTAATCTTTACTAAACGTTAATGTTTTGCTCTTTTAAATGTTTTAAGTAAAAGTTACAGCCTATATACGCATACGTCCCACTGCTGGGCACAGGCCTCCTCTTATTTCTGAGAGGATTTTAGGGCTAGGAAATGTCCGCCGCGCTGCCCCAATACGTGTTCGAAATATTTTTTCTTATTTCTCAGACATGCAGGTTTCCTCATAATGTTTTCCTTCACCGCCGAGCACGTGGTAAATCAGCACTCACAATTGCAATTAAAATTTTAATTGGCGCCGGCGGAAAACGAACCCGGGTTGCTCGCGTACTATGAAATTTACAGCGAGCGCTTAGCCCCTGAGCTACAACGGCTTTGTGGTTTAAATAATACCTTAAATCTTTAAATTTAGAAAAACCCTTGAAATATATTCCATTTAAAATAAAAAGATCATTTTAATGGGTTCAGGAGTTTCCAAGAAATCAGTGGATATACATAAAAAAACATGCGCGTCGATTGTCGTGTTTGAAACTCTGCTAAAAAAAATGAAATCAATTTTATTATATAAAATATGCGATATTAAACATTTTGTTGTAATCCTTGTAAAATTATGCTTTTTTTTTTAAGATAAGGGTGACAAAAATGCAGATGCGTTGTCACTCGCGAGGATAAAGATGGAATACCTCGTTTCCAGTAAAAAGGGTCTCCGGTTCTCTACACTCACCATACGAAACACAGCAGCGTTAAGCTGCTATTTTACGTTGGTATTCTGAGAGAGCGTGGTCCTTCCCCGGTCGAGCCGACCCATTCGTGCTACAACTATACTAGTAATACAGCTGCGGCATGGCTATACCACGTTAAAAACGCTTACTTTACATTATCTCATATATAGGCTTTTTGATTTGTATGAATATGACTATGACATAGTAATGCAGTTATTTTTGTTTAAATTTACAAGTTATTTATTTTCTTTTAGCGGAAATTAATGGGGCTGTAACTAGATATACGAAATGTATGGAGTGCACAATGTCAGCCGTCAGGCTGTTATTTATTTATTATTTGTATATGCTGTTATTATTTGGTGTAATGTACCTAATAAGAAGTATGTGCCTAATTTCAGCGGCGTAATATAAATCAGGGCTGTCATAAACTGGAATAAATACCATTAATTAGATCATAACTTATTTTATACCTAAGGGAGTTATGATCAATTCGGCTGTTTTAAAATTGGTTTTAGATTTTAAAGTTTAGCAAAAGATGTACTAGCTTTTCTCTCTGACATTCGATGTATATTAAGAACACCTTATGTAATTATTCAATTATTTTTTGAGAAAGAAGAAAAAACAAGCAATAAATATAGTATATACAAGCAAAAACCATAACTTAGTAATACTAATTATAACTTGAAAATAGATGAAAAACTTATGACAAGGAATGTGGTTTAGGACCAGGCTTTGCGGCAGTCTATCTAGGAGGATGTTCAGTAGTGGACTTGTGTAAGGTTGTAATGACGATGATGATTAGAAAACTTGGATGATTAAACTATTAGAAATCGATGTACTACATAATATTTTATCATAATTTTTAACTAAGTAGAATACGATGATTTTTAACTAAGTAGAATACGATTACATTGCTGTGTTCCGCGCCCGCTCAGCGGTGAGCTCCGCCTGTACATAAATGAGCCCTAAGGTATGATCTAGACCGGGCGCGCCGCATGGAATCGCACGGAACAATTACAAAAGGAGATTCAAACATGTCAATACGAATTAACCCTACCCGGTTACCATAATACTTTATAGTTCATAAATCAAATGCTGAAATGAAACTTATTAAGTAGTGAGTTGTGACATAAAAGTACCTATAAGTCAAGTTGCAACAAGGTTGCAATGTTATTATGTTTTTATAATTAATATTTTTTTTAATTTTATTTGTGGTTATTGTTTTGATTATTTAATTGTGAGGACTAAGTAAGTCAGGTTGAAATGTTATTGATTATGTTTCTTTAAAGTATATTTTTGAATCTTGTTTGAGATTATTGTTTTTTTTATAAGATAAGGGTGACAAACGAGCACACAGTCCACCTGATGGTAAACGGTTGCTGTGGCCCATAGACATCTACATCTAAATCAAAATGCAGATGCGTTGTCACCCGTGAGGACTAAGATGGAATGCCTCGTTTACAGCGTTAAGGTGCTATTTTAAGCTGGTATTTTGTGAGTGTGTGGTCCTTCCCCGGTCGAGCCAACCTATTCGTGCTACAACTATACCAGTAATACAGCTGCAGCATGGCTCTACAATGTAAAAATTTGGTTTATTCTGTTTTTATTCTGTTTTTAAATGTGTGTTTTGTTTTTGTATTTAATTGTTTAATTCTAGTGACTAGCGACTTAATAAGTAGTTCAGGTTGCAATGTTATCAATTATTATGTTTTTTATATATATTTTTAGTTTTGTTTGTGATTATTATTTTGATATAGTGAAACAGTGTTTTTGTTTTTAAAGTGCTTTAAATTAAAAAAATTAAAACCGAAATAATTTACACAGATTTTTATTATTTAAAGTTAATAATCTAAATGCCGATTTTCATATGTCTAACTTCAAAAATATAGGACACATATAACCTTTCAAACCGCATTTCACCCCCTTATATTTATTTACACAACATCTAACGTAAATAACGCACATCCTCAGACACCCCAATAGTATATTATGTTATAATCATAATACATACACTGTATTCTTAGTTAAACATGTTTATGCATTGATTATTTATTATTATTAACAATTTCATTGGTGCCGGCGGGGATCTAACCCGGGTGTGCATGTCTGAGAAATTAAAAAAAATATTGCCAAGCCTCGGCAAACGTCTTCAAGCCCCAAGCGTCCACAAATCTCGTTTGGCGTTTGGAAGTCGTTTCCATGCTTGTGAATGCGTCAGTGTGCTACGTAAACCCAAGCATGGCGGAAACCGAACTTGTGTCGGCTATTGCGTTTAGTTTAACATACTTTTATTTGAAATACAAGCAAAGTAATACAAAAACAAGGAATTTTTGGCTTTTAATTCTTTTACTGGCTTTCCCGTTAACTCGGCAAGACGACTCCAAGCATTTGCAACTTTCTTTTTATTTTTATGATTAACGTCTTTGGGGTTCAAGATAGACGATTCGGTCTGGTAATATTCCAGAAACGATAAACTCTCTTCGTTCGACCAGTCACTCATTTTAAACAAAGAACTAAACATGCGCTTGTCGCGAAATCACAATTTCTACTAAACGCGCACCAACGTGTGAATGCGTTGCAAGCGCTTGCTGCAAGCGCCCTTTGATCTGTGTCCAAAAACCGACACTAGCCCGGATCGGTGACAAGCGTCCACAAGCTCACGCAAGCCAAGCCAAACGCCCTCTTTACACACTTGTGCTTGTGGATGCTTGCCGAGACTTGGCAAGCGTGGAAACCCGGCATAAAGTTCACCAACACGCATTGGGGCAGCACGGCGGACATTTCCTTGCCTTAAAACCCTCTCAGAAATTAGAGGAGGCCTGTGCCAAATAAAAATAAAAAATAAGCAACCGACAACCTCCTAGGTTGACCTGCGAGATGTCAGTCTAACAAAACAAAACAGCCCAGAAAAACAGACTTTCCAACTGATATCTAAGAACAAAAAGTTTGTTTCGTTACCTATAGTAGGTACTGTTTTCTCGCAAATGTGTTGAAAAACGTTGTATGACACACATGCGTAAATTGGGATTAGATTCGTCTACGAGTTTGTAAAAACCAACTTTCCACATAGTATCATAAGTACCTAACTATTTTTCTGTGTATTAGGAATAATTTATTTTGAGCTATAGAGGCGGTAATTACAAACCGCAGACGTAAAAGGAAATAATGTCAGTAATTGTGTAATTAATTCAGTAATAATAATTTAATTACAAAACTTATATTTTCTTTTTTAAACGTATTTATAAAAATAATTAAAATGTGATAAATAAATTGCACCAATTTCATTGGTGCCGGCGGGGATCGAACCCGGGTTCATCGCGTACTGTGACACTTACAGCGAGCGCTAAACATCTGAACTACCACGGCTCTCAATGAACATCTTATAAATAAATAAATAATCAATAAAGATTTACAAAACAGTTTAATTATTTATTCGACGACTTTTGCGGCGGACAAACTAGGTATATTATGTAGGATTATCATAGATACCTACTGTTACTTTACCTACAACCTACAATACAACAAACTGTCACAAATCATTGCTGCGTCGTGGACACTAAAATGTAAACTTTAGGTAGGTACGTCGGTACTAAGAAAACAATCTTGATGGGTCACTTGTCTTGATAAAAACCTGTGTTTACGTTTAGTGATATTGAGTATACAACACAAACACACACAAACACTCACGGCTGTCACCCAGAGGGGTAGGCAGAGACTACGGACTTCCATTTGGCGCGATCCTGACACACCTCTCTCGCCTCCTTTACATCCATATAGCTACGCATACACGCTCGTCGGTTAAGGGTACTCCTAACTTGGCCCATTTTCAATGTATCGCCGATTTGGTCGATAAATCTTCGTCTAAGGCGTCCCTTCCCGACTCTGCCGTTCACTTCTGAAACATAAATTTACTTTGTCACTCTTTCCTCGTTCATTCTTTCTACATGACCAAACCACCGAAGCATTCCTTCTTTAATCTTGGTCACAACGTCATCTTGCAAACTACACTTTTCTCTTATCATACTATTTCTCACCCTGTCATTCAGATTCAGCCCTAGCATACTCCTTAATGACCGCATTTCTACAACATTTATTCTATTCCCATGCTTCTTCTGGCAGACCCAACTTTCACTACCATACATTAAAGTAGGGACTAACACAGCACTATGAATTGCCATACGTGCCTTAGTTGACACATTCTGACAACACGTAACATAATTAACGCACTTTGTGAAAGTAGTTTGTTCAGAATCGTTTACTGAATCGGTTTCTATCATTTTTAATATAGGTAATTTTTTTATCCCAAAAATAATTGAAACTACGTAATTTACAGTCACGCCTAAACCTGTACAGTCAAAACAAACTGAAATGGACCGTAACTCAAGGCCATAAGACTTTTAAAAGTGAGTTTTACTTGTATTAATACAAATTCCGTCATTCAATACAAAATAAAGAAAATTGAACCTTATTTCAAGTATGTTAAAGTCTTTACAAATACAGAGTTTGGAGTGCCTTATAAAGGTCGCGGCGGCCAGGCCACTGACCTCCCAGATCAGCTGATTTGACGCCTCTTGACTTTTTTATGGGGATGTATTAAATCATTAGTTTACTTTAGTGAGCCAACAAGTGCTGAGGACCTTTTTGTGACGATTTTAGAATAATGAAAAATGACACTGAATTGCTTTCTAAATTATTTTCTTTCTTTTTTAAAACGTAACCTCCACACTAGGATTTTCTCTTGTATTGTGGGGGCAGTGTACAAACATAAATTGCACAAGGTCAAACATCCAGACCCGGAACAATTATTTGTAGGCCATACAAATATTGTTCCGTGCGGGATTCATGCCCGCGGTCCTTAGCGCTGCAACTCAATTGCTAAGCCACTGCGCCACGGAGCCGTTGTGGTTTAAATACAACGTTGCATGAGAGTTTAGGCTATCAGTAAGTTAAATATTTGATTCTTAAAATTATTGTAATCTTGATTCACATCTTTTAAACATGCCGTCTTTGAATTATGTTAGTTTTAGCAGTTCATTATTATTTACAAATACAATTCAAATGTTATGCAAATTCAAAAAAAAACTAGCAAGTACCTACACCTAGCGTTCGTGGTTTTGTACGGTGACCACAACATTCTTCCGGAATTAGTATAACTAATTTAATAAATAATCAATGCATAAACATGTTTTAGTAAGAATATAATAATAATTAAAAATAATGTATTATGATTATAACATAATATACTAATTGGGGTGTCTGAGGATGCGCGTTAATTACGTTAGATTTTGTACATAAAAAAAGTAAGAACACAGGTTAGTAAGTATTTTAGAAAACAATTTATAGATAGGCTGAATTAATTATAATTATTATCTAAACATTATAAATGCGAAAGTTTGGATGTTTGGATGGATGGATGAATGGATGTACGTTACTCAATCATGCCAGAACGGTTGAAGGGATCTGGATGATATTTTGCTCAGAGATAGGTTTATATAACACATATGATACCGTTTATTCAGGTATTTCGTTTCTGTTGCATAATTTTGGAGTTACATGCGTTCGAAGCCGCTGGCAACAGCTAGTACGGACATAAACTGCGATGACTGTTCAAGTTCATGTGTCGGCGTCGTGAACTCTTGAGTGATCGCTGCATGAACACCCGGGGAAAACTCAACTTCCCTCTCCAATGAGTCATATATGACTCACAGGAACGTATTAGAATAAGTTCATGAGTCACAGGTGACTCATTTCTCAATACAACTTAAGGCACATTTGTTGGTGTGAACGTGACGTGATATTGTTTTAAATCATACGTGGACGTATAGTAAAAAACCTATTGTTTATAATAATAAAAGAAAACTTCGCAATTTTTTTTAAAGTTGTCATAATAACTACAATAAACTTGCTATAAATAAAACTCAAATACTGAAGGTGAGGATTTTATTCAAAGAAAATATTATAAAATCAAGCATGTTTCTCATTATAACATTCTAAACTGAATGCCTTTTCACACCTTTTGCACTCAGTGTGTACTTGCTTAGCGTTTCTAGCCAATAATCCTTCATTTTTCAATATGACATAGCAGTGCATCTATTTCGTACGAGTTTATTGTCGGCCTTTCGTGGTATTTCTTCCAGAGAATGTCCAGAATTGCTTGAAGAAGCAATTGAAGATCTTGGAAAGCTACAGGAGATTGAAGATCTTTGAGGAAGATTACTTTCTGTGGTTGATGCTGCAGGTCCAAGGAAATGTCGAACTAGATGTTCTTGGACTTGTAAAATTATTATAATAAATTATATAATAGTTCGATTCTATAACTATCAATTTTGCAAATGCATTCTTAATTCTAGTGACTAGCTAATAAGTAAGTCAGGTTGCAATGTTATTGATTACTCTATGTTTCTTTGATAGATATTTTAGTTTTGTTTGTGATTATTATTTTGATAAAGTGAAGCAGTGTTTTTGTTTTTCAAGTCCACCTTAGACAATATCGTCGCTGCCACCGCCAAAGAAACGAAACGGCAACGTCGCGGATTTTTTCAGCCAATCAGATCGTTTGATGTGCTCTGATTGGCTCATTTAAATCGGATCAACATTTTGCGTAACTATCGCAAGGTGGATTTGTATATCAGATCAACTTCGGGGAACGCTAGTAAGTAGTCCCGTGAGTGTACATGTTGATCCTGTCGGAGCAACATTAGTTACCAGAGATGCATATTGGATCAAGAAAAGGCGTCGGATCAACATATATTTTCGGATCAACAAAGTGCTCGCGTGAAGTCGCGTCTGATCAACATTTACCGTGAATATATATATATATATATATATATATATATATATATATAAATAAATATGACGGAGGACCGAGCTCCTTGTTGTTTTTAAAAAGTGTGACGTCAGTTCAGCTGACGTCACTAATGTTATTTTCATGGAGATCACTCATCTTCAATCTTCCAAAGAAAACACCACAACTATACTGAAAGCCTCGTTTATTCGACTGACAGCGTGTACAATGTATTTAGAGAGGTCTGTACTGTTCGACTGCTCGAGCCAGACTGACTTAGCACGCTCTGTGCCGTCATTTTTATAGCGTGGCAAGCTCGTGTACATGAATTTTAGGTCAAGTATTGAATTATGTGAATCACAAGATTTTTACATCAAAGAGTGAATATTAAATGGCTTATGAACTATTTTTAACACAATAAAATTATTAAAGAGAGTAATTAATCATTATAATTGACGAACTATTGTTCTTGTGCCGATATATATATATATATATATATATATATATATATATATATATATATATATATATATATATATATATATATATATATATATATATATATATATATATATATATATATATATATATATATATATATTCTCTATACATATAAATAAAATTGAAGGCTCTGTTTAGAATATTGTAGAAACTGGCTTCTATTATGCTCAAGGGGCTTATTAAGACATAAATAGCCATAAGCTTGGATTCATCTGTGTTTTGAGACAAATAAACATTTTCATTTTCATATAGGATAAGAGGATAAGGTCTTTCGTATATATCAATCTGTCACTTTTGTTTATATATTTTTTTCATTAGATTGACTCATAAGTGTATATGCCATAACTACCACGCTTGGCGCTTGGCAACCGCAGGTTTTTAGTTATTGGGAAATCGCTGGTGCCCATCTCTTATTTTATTTTCCTCGGTCGTCCAATACGACGCCCATGGAATGATGTGGGGTAATAGATACGATATTATTTCACCGCCACTACACCGTCTGTATATATATATATATATATATATATATTTTATTTTCTTTGAAAAAACGCACGCTTAAATTTTCTGTCGTATCATCAGAGGCTTCTTCTATAAGTAAACTGGACAACGGCAAAAATCCAGAGCATATTTGTATGTCATATTATAAACTCTTTTTCCGTGTGGGTTTCAAACCTACAACTCCGCAATGATGCAGCTAAACGTTTAACCACTTCGTTACCAAGTCTTCCAAAAGTTTAGATAATTATTTATGTCATAAGTTCACCAATATTAAAACTTACGAACACAATCGGAAACATTACCAGAGTGTCTGATATTCCGAACAAAATATCTGACTATAAAAAATTGGATGTTAAGAGTTCTTCCGGTATCCGCATAATGGCTTTGACGCTTTTTGAAGGGTCATTTCCTTACTAAAATAGTTGAATACATCAATAAACTTTTGGTTATACCTGTGTTACGTCTTCCTTAACAAAGAGGTGAAAGGGCATCATAGGATAGAAATTGAAATTGTATATTTTTAGGGTTCCATTTTCAAGAAACCCTTGACTGTTAAAAATTTGTGAGTACACTTGTACGATATAGCTCTCAGTTTAAAGATGGACAATGTCACAAAAACATTTATATTATCCCTTTCAGTTATATAAGCTTGGTATGCTATTTTATCAGCTTGCTATTTTTACGATTATATCGAGAGGTTTTAATCGATGAACAAGTATAACCAGTTTCTAAAACTCAGCACTTTATTGTATTGTATTTTTTGTATTGCAAACTAAAATATAAATTTAATATAAATGTTGAAAAAGGAAAAATTGAATTTTACTAAATTCATGACAATGCCTTTTTACTGGAAACGAGGCATTACATCTTAGTCCTGAGGAATGACAACGCAACCGCATTTTGATTCTTAACGGAGGATAGACGTAGATGTCTATGGGCCACAGCATCTACTTACCATCAGATGGACTGTGTGCTCGTTGTCACCCTTATTCTATACAATAAAATAACTTTCTCACAGTGAGACTAACAGGACGTGTAATTCTATAGAGGACTTTTTTATCTATTAACAATCGAACTTCAAACAAAGAAAGCTACCGATGCGTTGTCACCTTTGACAAACAAGGCCATACAATCTATATATACTGGCTCTCTATGCTCTTCACGCTGGAATACAGAAGCGCTAGATATCCATGAGCCACAGCATCCATTTACAATTAGAGCGACTGTGTGCTTGTTTTCAAGCCTATTCTATTTAAAAAAATGTGTTTTTATATAAAATAATAAAAGATTCTCTTTGTTTTTCATAAGGCCGGTAACGCGCCTTATATTTCTGTAGTGTTGCAGTTGTTCTTGGGCGACTGTGATCACGCCATTAGTGGATGATGAAAGCATGTCTTTTTACCCCCTTTCTCATTAAAAAATCTCAAACATTGCTTCCTTCATTCTTACTTTCTGGAAAATCCGTAAAAATAAAATAAATAAATATATCTGGGGGCACGGCAGTGCCCCCGCCAAGTCGAGCATAAAAGCAGCACGACCGTACCATCCTTTTCTCTAAGCAGTTCAGGTCATTTTCCAATCCCGGTCCCAATAACTTCGTTTTGGATAAAACTAGAAGCCTGAATTATCAGTAACCAAGTAGGCATTGTATAAACACGGTATATTTCAAATTTCATTCAATTTGAACCAGTAGTTTAAGAATTATAACTAGTCAAAAAAATGTCTTAATTTTGTCACTCACTGAATGACCGATCATTAAAACTCCAAAGCACTTTTAGCAGACTAAGAAGCTTCAAATTTAGAATACAATTAGTATTTAGTATAAAATCAAGAAAATACTAAAATATATTGTAATTTAGGTCCAATTTTCTAGATACATAAACTGCATAAATAACTTTGTAATCCTATATAAATGTATAGGATTACAAAGTTATATTTGCAGTGAATGAATCAGTGTACCTGTATATGTATAATATAATGGAATAATAGATGTAGATAGGTACCTAGATATAATTATGTTCAAAAATAACATGTAAAATGGTCAGCGGAATGAAAAAGCAAGAATGGGGCATGTCTTATGAAGTTTTATCAAAATTCCGCAAAGTATTAAGTAGACTTAATTGCCCGAAAATCCGTAGTTGGTATTCAAGAAATAGATGGTACCGGAAAGGAAAAAAGTAGGACTATCTCCAAAAAGAATTGAGATGCCATCAAAAACATAACTTGTAAAAAAAACCAAGTCTCGCAACTCAGTTCTTCTACCGTAAAATGTTGTGAGATCCATGTAATACCAAGTCAGTTAATTTATTCAGTTGCTACTTCAGGGTCCTTCTGTCTCAAGTTATTACGTAATTAGCTAACCTAACAACATCTTATAGTGACCGTATCAATATAAAAAATCGTTTATGTTTTAAATATATAGATTGAATTGGTGACTGAGGTGCTTGAAGTCCTGATGTCATAGTAACCCGGCTATAATCAGCTTTTGAATATTAATTTTTGGTTTGATCTAAGCACTCTGAACAATATCTTGAAGTCTTGCTGTGGTATGCTTGGGTTTTGACTTAATATCATTAATAATAGGTTCCCAAGCAAATGGTGGCACCCATCTATCTTCTCTATTAAATTAGGATGTGTTTAAATTTCAGGAACCTCGAGAATATACCCATATTAACATACACAGATGTAAATGACTGGTCATAATGACTGAATTGTCGTTGTGTGGTGACGGCGAATGAGAATCCACGACCTCATTTCCCGTGTTTATCCGTGACCCTAGTTTCCACCGCCACAAGAAACACAGCACCGTAACGCAGTTATTACCTATTTTTTGCTGATATGTTATAAGACCGTGATCCTTTCCCGGTTGAGATGACCCATTCGTACTGTTACCATAATCTATTGCAGCGTAGCTATTTATAGAATAAGGAGGGCAAATGAGCCCATAGTCCACCTTTCAAACAAAATCTTTGTCATACGAAAGGACTAAGGTAGAATGCCTCGTTTCCAGTGAAAAGGGTATTCGGTTCTCTACACTTACTTTACGAAACACAGCACCATCACAGCTGCTATTTTACGCTGGTATTGATCTATTTTTGCTTCAACCATAATATAGCTGAAGTAAATAAATTACGTATAAAGCTCAAACAGCACTTATAACATTTCATTTACTAACGCCCAAACTTGGGCTGTTGTCGTACCATTTATCGGAAAGTGTGCAGTTTTGTTTTCCTTAGAAAAGCAACTTACTTGCGGACATTTTTAAACCGTAATTGTAATAATATTTTCCTTTTTTGAGTATTTAATATCTTTTAACTATTCTACTTCTTCATCGGTACTTAGAATTCCACTTCTGGACATGAGATTCTCCCGTTGCAGGAAAGAAGTCTCTTACACGCCGCTCTTCCTTCAAAAGCTATAAGACTTCTCTAACATTTATCATAGACTCTTCTTTCGATACTAGATCTCATCCCGTAGGTATGTTGAAATACTGCTTTGGACAAGGCCCAGAAGATCTTCATACTTCCTATCGATGGCGGTGTAATCATCGTGTGTTTCTATCAGATATAAAATCTCCATATCGGCTACGGGATGGAGTATGAATGGTGCAAGACGTCTAAAATCGCGATCTTCAGCTTGATACGATTCCAAATACGGCAAATCTTTTCTTTAGTCAAGACCTGTTTATGGGTTGATTAGGAAATTGAGAGTGAAGATTATTTTGATGTGATAATAATTTAATCATCGCTCTGATTTTATTACATCATCTTATTTATATCTCTTCAACTTCTAGTGTCAGTGTAACGCGAGATCTACAGTAGAGTTGTTTACTGGAACGGGCTTTGCTTCCACTGTGCACTTTCTGATTTAAAAGATCTTTTGAACACAGGTTAACTACCTATTCAACAGTTATTTATTTAAATCCTATTTAGCTATTTCGTAAGAAAAGACAGTAACAGGAGGACCTGTTACTGTCTTTTCTTCAGGTTTATGTTCAAATTGTCTATCACTTTTTTTATTTAGCATAATATATGGTTAAACACTAATGTACAATATGTAAGGAAAACACAGCCTGATCCATAAGGGCCACATAGGTACAGTATTGACATTGCCAAAAAAAACATATTTATAATGAAGATAAAATATTATTGTTATTTGAAATACATGTGTTTAACTAAAATTTGATTACTTTAAATTTTGCAATACAGTCGTTAGCGTCAGTATCTCTGAAATTGTTACCAGAAGATCGCTCGAACCGCATACATATATATATATATGGCCACGTAAGTTTCCCTAATAAATTTTTTTTGATCTTGTGGGTAAATAATTTTATTAATAGAAAAGGATAACATGAAGCTTACAGAATCATACCACGACATCCTTTCAAGTTTAAAAAATTCTATCTATATATATTTGAGGTATCGTCACTGGCTGTGATGGGAAGCATCGTGAGTAAACCTACAGGTCAGAGGAAAAGCATATATTTCAAAGACACTTGAAGGACATCAAATCCATTAGCGCAATGGACATTGCGCCCATGCATCCATCATCACTTCATCGTATATTTTACTTATACTCTACTATACAACAACAAGAATATCCACAGAAGAACAAGAGTAACAGACATAGCTCAGTGGATCGACATCGATGAAGGAGAAAGTTTCTCAGGTGGTAGCTTCGTACTGGCAAGCGCAGCGTTGGACCATCCCCTATTAGATTTTTTATAGAAAAAGGTTGACAAGCTGGCACAGATTCCAACTGTAACCTACCTTGGCCCTTATACATATAATTTATCCTCGATTCAGAATCAAAATACAGACGCGTTGTCACCTCTGAGGACTACAAAGGAATGCCTCGTTACGAGTAAAAAGGGTCTTCGGTTCTCTACACAGTAATCTCTAACCATACAGAAGTCATCGGTATTATTCTGCTATTTCAGGCTAATATTCCATGATAGCGCCTACTCTATCTAGGTTCTACTCTGGTCGAGCAGACAGATTCGTGCTGCACAAATGTGTCTGCTATTCGTGCTGCAGTCATATACAGCCACAGCAAGCCTCTACAGATAGATAGCCTCTATAGATAGAGTTACGACCTAATGAGCGTCTATGTTCACCAGTGGACTTGCGATGGGCTGTACTGATAGTGGTAGTGATACATCATATTATGTATTTATTGTTGCGTATAAATCAACTATACCAAAGACCATTTTAAGAATATCCATTTTAAGAAAACCAACGAATAAAGAGACCCAAAATTAACGACAATATCACAACAATATTCTCGTTGGAGTTCCATTGCTGTGAAGAAAGGCGCAAGAAATTTAATAAAGAAATTATTTCAACGTTTTAATTTTTTCCTTTTTTCATAAATGTCTTTACGTATTCGAATTTTAAATCGGTTACCTTTTAAAAAGTAGCGTTGCTTTATTATTAATAAATTTAATTAAACATATACTGTCTTACATTTAATCGTTGATTGCCGCTTAAATAAATCAAGTATTAACTATCTCTATACCTGTCTCTTTCTATTATCATTTAGTTAAAAGAGGGAGGTAACTTTAAACGCTTTTTAAAATAAAGTAATTTTTATAAGTTAGGTCGAAAATCTATTTAAAAACAAGCATTTGTAGGCATCCGGATTCATCATCAGTTCAGCTCTATAGTACTATATTAATAAACGTGTCGCAGCACATTTGGATAACTTACTTAAAAAAATATTTACAATTTTGAACCTAAAAGACAAACGAAGTATCAAGTTATATAAATAAAAGCTTGTGAAAAAATTACCGATTCACCAGACGAAATTCACTTAATATAACTAATTGGAACGTAACTTAGTACTTCTTTTTTCTCGAGTCAAAGAAACAACACAAGAGGCTAAAGTTACACAAACATTCCCCGACAAGACTTAATTACAAATTTCAAGTAATAAGCAAACGACTTTGTTAATGAAGAATAACACATTTATTTCATTTGAACAAATGTGATTCTTATTGGGAGATTTGCCCTCTTGTTAAGATTGGGTGTGGTTTACTGTAAATATTAGGTCGGGAAAAAAGTTTCTTCGTATTTTATATACAAATTAAAGAATTTTTTTAAAGTTTATTTACATTTAATTATAATATATGTATACATTCAGTCAAAAAAGTATCGGGAATAGATGATTTGTTTAAGGTTGCAAATTAAATTTTTTGTTTTCTAACAACTTCTAAAAGGAGGAGGTACTCAATTCGAATGTATGTTTTTTTATTTGTGTTACCTACTTACTTTGTTCTACGAGAACCGATTTCAATGATTCTTTTTTTTTTATTGAAAGCTGGTGCTTCTCATGTGGTCCCATATAAATTTGATCAAGGTCTGACTAAGAATTTTTGAGTTATCCTTAATAATACATATTGAAGTCGGTTGTACAAAATTTTTAATTTTAAATTATTTTACTTGTCGTTAGATTAGCACAACTGTTTCTAATTTTGGCGCGGAGTTTGAGTTACATCTGTTATTTAAATTAAATACAGTGCTGTATTTAGTTATATAAAATCTAGTATGTATTGCGAATTTCATACTGAAATCTTAAATGAAGTCTTAAATATTGCATCGTCAATGGAATCTTGTGTTCGAAGTCACTGAAACTGTTACAGAAGGCTTACGGTTAATTAATTTTATCAATACATGTGATATGAGTGGTACAATGCGTTCAAAGGAGGTTAACATATGATGGAAGATTTACCTCGCTCTAGTAAGCCATCAACGTCTCCAATAGAAGTTAACATCGCCAAAGTGAAAGAAATAGTGACTGAAAATCCTCATTCAAATTTGAGAGAGATAGCCGCCGAACTTTATTGTCTCACGAGTCTATCTGTATCATTTTAAATAATCACTTGAGTATGAAACATGTCGCCGCTCTGCTAGTCCCAAAAGACTTGAATTTTCTCCAAAAACTCAATCGCATAAGAGTTGCTGAGGACATGCTAGACCGATTCAATTCCGACCCAACATTCATGAAACGCATTTTTTCTGGTGATGAGACGTGGGTTTTCGAATTTGACATGCAAACTAGTCAACAAGCTTCGAAGTGGCGCCTTCCAACTGAACCGAAACCAAATATACCACGCCAAATTCGATCAAAAGTTACAGTCATATTGACTGTTATCTTTGACTATTGCGGTGGTGTGCACTCAAAACTCTATTATTTCAGCATTATGTGGCACTTAAGAGAGCAAATTAGATGAAAAAGGCCAGTTTTGTGGAAAGAAAATTCTTGGATTTTACACCACGATAGTACGCTTTCGCACAAGGCCATCATTGTGAATGAATTTTTGGCCAAAAACTCAACAAATACCATCGAGCAACCACCTTATTCAACAGATAACGCTCCAGCCAACTTATTTCTCTTTCCTATCCATACCGTAATGCACCCGTTTTGATTCCATAGGATAAAGGAGAATTCGCAGCGAGAACTGAAATCAATTCTGGAAAAATCTATTAAAAAATGTTTTGATGATTGCGTTAGTCGTTGGAGAAAGTGTGTCGTTTCTGAAGAAGTATACTTTGTAGGTGATAAAATAACTAACATTTTGTGTATTGTTGAACTTTTCCCGGTACTTTCTTGACAGAGTAGTATGTATCATTTTGTTCGATATCTTGGTACCATTTTGAGAGTAGTGATCCCGTTGCTGCAGATATCTTGGGGTTATTGATCAAAAAAATGCGACATGTAGTTTTGACAATCTTCTTTTGATGTTAACCTAACACTACCTAAAGAATTCTGAAGGGACCGAAACAAGTGAAAATCAGAAGGTGCAAGGTCAAGACTTTTTAAGGTGGATGCATTAACACTTCCCAACCAATATCTCTCAATTTTCGCTGAGTGGCCAAAGATGTGTGTTGTTTGGCGTTATCATGATGAAGACCACTCCTTTCCTGTTGATTGATTTCGGCCGTTTTTTCTCAATTTCTTGCTTGAGTCTCATTATTTCTTTTCAGTAGAGATCCGAATCGATGGTTTTTCCCGGTGTTAAAAGCTTATAAATAAACGATGCCCTTCCAATCCCACCATACACAACCTCATTGCGTGTTAATCCGGGTTTCGCTACAGTCTGAGCAGCTTATCCGATCTTGTCGTAGCTGATCCAATTTTCACCACCAGTGATCAATCTTTTTAAAATTACATCGGTTTCATTACGTTTCAATATCAATGACATCAAAATTCCCGGTTTGAAAACTCTTGAACCAACTTTGTGCTACTCTAACTGACACTGCATTAGGTCCATAAACGTCACAAATTTTATACGCGGCTTGAGTAGCATTTTCCCTTTTTTGTAATAAAACTTCAAAATGTTTAATAAAATTTAGGTCAACGTGACTGTGATACCACGAGATTTAATAACATCTTAAAATTGAGTAGGGTTTGAGTATTTGGCCATTAATCTCGTTGTATTCACGACACATTTTTACAACAAGGTTGAAAAAGGAAGTTTTATTCCTGCCCGGCTAGCATGGGCGGAGTACAAAAATTTTATCCCCCGATTATATCCACTGACAAGAGATAAAATTATCTTTTTATGTCAAACGGGGATATACTTCTCCCCGTTTGACATAAAAAGATAATAACAAGTAGACATATATCCCCCGTCCGTAGCCAAATGAAAGATAAAAAAATATGCTTTTTTGACATTTGAAAGGGACAATTTTATCCTAGTTCATTAGAAGTGGGTTGAAGTTTATATTCATACAAAAAATCTATCTAAGTCTAATTCTATCTCCCAATTTATCTACTATGGATATTATATCCACCGGTGTACCCATGCTCTAAGGGTGGATAAAACTAAGCGAGGGGATAAACATTTTCTCCTTTCCCCGGGGATAAAATTGTCCCCCGCCCATGCTAGCCGGGCTATGTACGTCTAATCTAAAAATTCTTTGAACACGTCGTCGCATACCGAAATCGAAGTTAGTTAGTAACTCTGGGCAATCTATATGAGAATGCAAGTATATAGTGAAAGAAAACTATTGGTCGGCAAATTGTCTCCTCAAAGATATATCATATAGTATGATAATACAAGTACGTATTCGTTAATATCAATGATAGTCGGATATATCTATTCTTTACTATTTCGCATACTTTCGAGCACTTTAATTCGTTCGAATTTCGAATTGTGTATCTATCATAGATATTTTACTTTATTATTATTTCTTCGAGGACGAAATTAAAAGTTCTGTAAATTGACACTGTACTAGTTTCTGATATATATATATATATATATATATATATATATATATATATATATGTATGTATGTATGCGTTATTATCATCTTGTTTACGTCTACCATAAAACACCTAGCTCGGTGATCAGCATCAAAAATGTGAGATGTTTGATACTGTGATCGTCAATCCGCCAACATGACGTCAGCAAAACCTCCCTACAACGGGACTCTATGTCAGGAGTGGACCTGATGAAGGAAAAGATGAGAAAATGTTTAGATAAATGTATATTTCGACAATTTTAACGAATTAATATATTTGCAAGAACTCTCACTTTATTTGTAAACAATGTGTGTCATAAAACGCTATTTTATTGTACGACACAGGGGTGTTTGTGTCAAAGGTTCCTTCAAATTGTTAGTAATTGAATTCTTCTCGAATCTTTTAATATGATGTGCTTTGAACGGGGTACCTACTTTACTCGTAATGTGTATAAAACTGAACATTTAATGAAACTTTTAGTTAACACATTGGTTCCACTAATTGATATAATAATAATGCCCGCGACTTCGTTCACCTAGGATTGGTATCTATCGTATGATAAGTGATGATGATTTATTTGTACTTTAAACTGAATCGGAGATCTAGAAAGACACTAATCTAGATAAAAACATTGAATTAGTTAGTCAATCAGACGAACAAATAGACGGGCCCACAAACTGTGATATTGATATTGTAAAAAAAACAACAAAATAACAAGTGGTCAAATAAATAAATTTGTACAACCGACTTCAATATAAATATAATTTATGGTTGATGTTTAAATGGGACCATCTGGAAAGTATACCCTTTGAAACAAAAAGATAATTTTCCAAATCGGTTCAGGCGTCTTCGAGTAATCGGTGAACATACATAAAAAAACAAATATTGCGACGAATTGTAAGCCTCCTCCTTTTTAAAGTCGGTTGAAAAACAAAGTAAGCCACAATCTGCTCACGAATTTCTAGCCAACAATTGGTTCCTTTACAGATAAAAGAGATTGCCCTAAATAAGCAAGCTCAATCACCAATTATTGGTACTACTGTATGAGGCACCGTATTACAGGAATTACACGCTTTAATTCCTCTCTCTCCTTTCTACCATCGGACAACCAGACGGTCGGCGAGTCTTCATCCCTTTGTTGTCGATATTCCACGCAGTATAACCAAGTCGCTTCGTCTTTTGCGTACTTTTGCGTAATGCGTACAGCAAAGGAGTGGAATAATTTGCCAGCGTCTATCTTTCCATCTGAGTACAATCTGGACGTCTTCAAGGCAAGAGTGAATGGGCTTTTGTTACGATAAGACAGTGCGATTTACCATTTAAGGCTGTTTCACTACTTACCACCAGGCGGAATTGTGGTCAAGCACTGGAATCACACACTTAATTTAATTAGGAATTCCACGTGGCCATATTCTGGCCCCGTCCCTCTGCTGCTCGTCGATGGGATTACTCATGGGCCCTAATCCCGTCATCCTTGATTGGGGTAGCTAGGGGCGTGTACAGTTATTCTGTTGATCTTTATTCCTTTCTTTCATACATCATATCGCACTTCCAAAGTAGTGTTCTCTGCTTACTTTTTGGTTGGCTGGTTGATTATCAGGAAGATGCTGCAGCCCATCTTCTTATTTAGTCCTTCTCACCTCTTTCAACACCCTTCACATGTTACGGGGTAGTGGATATTCTTACATCGCCACTATACAGTTACTGGTATTACATTTATTTGTTACCATGCTAATACGAGTAATTGTTCCTTACAGGTTTGTACACCGCAGTGAAGCCCCGCAACGTACGCTTAGACTCGCTGCCAGTTAGCTGACTGCCTCGCTGGTCTAGTGACCGTACACGCAATTGCTGATCATAAGGTCCCAGGTTCGAATCCCAGGTCAGGCCAAAATTATTGGGTTTTTTTTTCTGTCAAGAAATTCTCAGTAGCACTCGAAGTCAATAAGTTGGTATGTATGGTATTTCACCCCCGTGCCTCTGAAAGCACGTAAAGTGCTTTCAGAGGCACGTGGCGCAGTGACTTAGCAATCAATTGTTGCGCTGGGGGCCGCGGGTTCGAATCCCGCACGGAACAAGTATTTGTATGGCCTACAAATAATTGTTCCGGGTCTGGATGTTTGTCCTTGTGCAATTTATGTTTTTAAACTGCCTCCACGACACAAGAGAAAATCCTAGTGTGGGGGTAACGTTTTTTAAAAAAAAACAAAAACAAAAAGTCATTGATTCTGCAGGTGATTTCTCTCCGGTCGTGTCGACTTGCCGTTCCATTGGACTATGAGATTGAGGGAATAGAGCATAAAGCGAATGTAACTAGCAAGGGATGCTAAATTTTTTATAGAAAAGTAATTTCCACGAACCTACTTACCTACAAATCTAACCAAACCAACAATTTAAATATATCAACAAAGTTAGTACTACAGTCCGTACGTATAAATAATGGGATTAGAAATGGCGGCTCATCGAGCCCGTACCGTCAACATGCACATTACCAATAGCGAAAACCTGCTAATAACAGTATATCGTTATAACGCTATGTTATTCGGTTAATTGGAAATTTTCTATTAATGGAAATATATTTGAAAATAATTGGATACGCAAATAGGTACATTAATTTTAAAATAACGTAACTAGCGACCCGCTCTGGATTAGCCTGGGTGGGAGCTATTCATACAGTTGGTGTGAGTATACATAGCGACAGTGTGCGAGCGAGAGGTAAATAGAGGCGACGCCCTTTTGAATCCCATTCTTTAAACGCACGGGTAGTACTTATGGTAACCAAAAATAGCGATCACTTTTAAATGCATTTATCAATTACAGTCCCTATCATGCCTCTTATGACACTCAGGCGTTATTATCAACTTGTTTACGTTTAACATAAAACACCTAGCTCTGTGACCAGCATCAAAAATGTGAGATGTTGATACTGTGATCGTCAACGGGACTCTATGTCAGGAGTGGATCTGATGAAGGAGAAGAAAAAAAATGTTGAGATAAATGTATATTTCGACAATCTTAACGAATTATATTCGCAAGAATTCTCACTTCATTTGTAAACAATGTGTGTCATAAAACGCTATTTTATTGTACGACACAGGGGCCTTTCTGTAAAATGTTCCTTCAAATTGTTAGTAATTGAATTCTTCTCAAATTCTTCTAATCTGATGTGCTTCGAACGGGGTACCTACGAGTATTGTACTCGTATTGTGTGTACAACCTTTATTACTTACCTTTCATTAAACTTATATTTGTCGCGTTAACACATAGGTCCCTCAAATTGACATAATAATAACTTCAGAGAAATTTTTCTTTTTTCATTCACTAGCTGTGCCCGCGAATTCGTTCACCCAGGATTGGTATCTATGGTACGATAAGTGATGATGGTTTATTTGTACTTTAAACTGTCCCGAAGATCGGGAAAGACACTAATCTAGTTAAAAACATTGAGTTAGTTAGTCAATCAGACAAACTAATGAACGAACAAATAGATGGGCCCACAAACTGTTTCATATTGTAATAAAACAACAAATTAAAAAGTGGTCAAATATAAAATGTACAACCGACTTCAATATAAATATAACTTATTGTTGATTTTTTTTTAAATTCCTCGACCGATTTCGATAAAATTAAAATGGGACTACCTGAAAAGTATACCCTTTGAATCAAGAAAAGAATTTTCCAAATCGGGTCAGGCGTCTTCGAGTAATCGGTGAATATACATAAAAAAAAACAAAGATACCGACGAATTTTAAACCTCTTCCTTTTTGAAGTCGGTTGAAAAACAAAGTAACCCACAATTTGCCCACGAATTTCTAGCCAACAATTGGTTCCTATTTAACAGATAAGAGAGATTGCCCTAAATAAGCAAGCTCAATCACCAATTATTTTTACTACTGTATGAGGCACCATATTACAGGAATTACACGGTTTAATTCCCCCCTCTCCTTTCCACCATCGGACAACCAGGTGGTCGGCGGGTCTTCATCCCTTTGTTGTCAATATTCCACGAAGTGGAATCAAGCCTTTTGCTTCGGCTTTTATGTATTGCCGGCTTCCATCTTTCCATCCGAATACAATCTGGGCGTCTTCAAGGCAAGAGTGAATAGGCTTTTGTTATGATAAGGCAGTGCGATCTAAGGCTGTAGCACTGGCTTATATATAATAAGTAAAAAAATATTACATTTGTTAATTTTAAAAAAAACTAAATTAAAATTACAATCCAAGTCTACCAAACATTGGTACCTAATTATACTAACAAAGTGAATGAAACTAAGGAAGGTTTTTTGTATTATTTCTCTACCTAAAAACAAAAAAAAACTTATGCTCAACTTAGGAAAGTCGTTCAAACTTTAAATAATAAGTGAAGTCGGGCCCAAATCAGTTGGCTTTTCTATCAAGAACTTCTCAGTAGCAGCCTGGAGCCAGGATGTCAGCGGTGTTTTATTCCCGTGCCTTAGAAAGCACGTACAGTCGTTGGTTCTGCATCTGATTACTTTTCTATATGAATAGTCTTTAATACCTTTGCATTTTCTATCGCATCCACAATGGAGAGTACTCTGAGGAATTGTTCGAACTAATCCAGCCGCCAAATTTCACGAACGCACATCGCGTCCAAATTCACGATCTCATCCTCACCATCTGGATGCTTGGCGGTCCACCATTGTACGTTTTACTAGGAGTTTTTTTCCTCGTACAACTTCTCTGTGAAATTGTTTACCACTGGAGATTTTTCCGGACCGATAAGACTTAGGTACCTTCAAGAAAAGAGGTTACTTATTTCTAAAAGTTCAGTAAAGCACCTGCAATTACCCTGGTGTTGCGGTTGTTCATGGGCAGCGGTAGTCACTTACCATCAGGTGAGCCGCATGCTCGTTTGCCCTATGCTGCCTGTCCTCTATAAAAAAAAAACTCGTGAATTCTAATTCTGTCCCGCGCCACTAGAGTATAATGTACTTCCTTGATATTCACGTACGTGTGTCACAGAACACTATTATTTTCCATAGATGCATCCTACGACACCTCAGAGGCGAAATTTGGGATTTTGTCAATCTTTATATACCTAGTCAGGTCATAAATTCTGTCACATGTTTAATATAAAATAATTGAAACAAGTTTATTCATTGTTTAACCATTTATATACCAAAATGAACTTAACAAAACATAGATTCTTATGACACTAAAGTTTATTCAAAATTACCTCCGTGATTTTGAATACAGGCCTTTGATCTGCGCGGCCAGTCGTCTATCGCAGCATGAACGAGGTCCATGTCAATATCGGCGGCTGCCTTAATCAAGAATGTCTTGAGTGACTCCAAATTGGGAAGAGGCTTTGAGCTAGCCTTTTCCTCCAAGTGTTTTCATATCTTGTAATCTAACGGATTCAAATCTGGACTGGAGGAGGGCCAGTCTTCGTGCCGGATGAAGTCGATTTCACGCGCCGCCAGCCAGTCTTGTCAGTGCTCTTCGCTCTATGAACTGGCGCCGAATCTTGTTGGAATACCCAGTGCCTGTTATTGAACATGGTATGAGAAACAGGTTCCACAAGCTAAATAAGGACTGTATTTTGATACACAACTGCATTCGTTTTTCACCTTTCTCACAAAAATGTACCTCTGTTAAGCCCCAATAAGAAACTCCCAACCATACCATGAGCGAGGATGGAAAATGACCTCGTTGGACACCCGGAATACGGTTGCTCGCTTCTTCACTACTGTGTGCGTACACCTTATCATTTTGTTTGTTGTAGCTCTCTTCTACGGTAAAAATTTTTTCATCCGAAAAAATAATTTCCCGATATTTTTTTCCCGCGTACAGCTTCAACAAAGCGTGGCATCTCTTCAGTCTCAGGTCCAATAGACGAGCATTCAAACGATGTCCTGTTTTCTTTAATATGCACGATGCCCTAAGTCTTCATTTAATACCCTTTTTACCGTGGTTCTGCTTAACCCTATCTGAAGGGCCAACAGTTTCTGCTTACGTTTGGGATTTCTTTGAATTCGCGCCTTCACAGCTTTTATCACTGCTGGAGTCCTAACAGACCGAGGGCGACCACTTCTTGACCTGTCATCTACACTAGAGTCTTCATTGTATCGTTTGATGGTACGATAAACGAATCTTTTGGTTATATTCAAATTTTTCAGAATGTCAAAAATTTGAATTGGCAGTAACCGCAACGATGCAACTCAATAACTGCAACACGGTCTTCTTTAAGCGTCCACTCCATATTTAAAAATGAGTAAAATTCTAAAAAGTATACAGTTTAATTTTCATGAACAATTCGAAATTCGAATTCAATAAACTTTTTTGTGGCCAGCATTCTAAAAGAAAAGTCTTTACTGTGTAACAATACTTATGACCTGACTAGGTATATTGATAACCTTTAGATTAGAACTGCAGTTTCTTGCTTCGGTTGAATATTTCGTTTTTCGGGCACTGCGGCGCGTCATCAACAGATCGTTCGTCAAAAGCCTATTCTTGAAATTTCTTGTAGTTCGGATAATTTAACTCTATATTTTAATACAAACTAAGCCACGAGCGTCTTCAAATATTTCAAAATTCCACAAACAAACTTAAGTAGAATATAGCGGGCTTCGTAGCCCGTAAACATTCTAAGACCATACAAGAGCAATTCTGATAGCATAAATTAATCTTCGGGACGAAGTTTTCATATTAATTCCCGCCAGTTGTTTGCTCATACAAATGGATTTCCGAGAATAGAATAGAATATAGAATAGAATAGAATAGAATATTTTTTTATTCAATATATATTACATGTGTAATTCTTATTGAAAGTCATTTTTTACTTTACCACTGGTTCGAAAAAAAACCCTCTGTCCTGGGAAGAACCAGCAAGAAACCCAGCGGGACTTTTTTTTAAATAAATTTTACAATATAAATGATTACGAACTATTTACAAAATTTATTTTAGAAACTGCTTGGAAGCGACCACCTCATTCCCAGGGGTTATTATCAACCATGTATTCATTTATACTATAATAACCCTTTTTATACAGTTTCAGCTTAATAAAACATTTAAACTTGGTAATAGAGAGAACCTGTACACTTTCCGGGACCTTGTTGTAATAGCGTATACATTGCCCCAAGAATGAATTACTGACTCTGTGGAGTCGAGAAACTGGTATCACTAGCTTGTGTTTGTTCCTAGTGTTTACAGAATGTATAGCACTTCTTTTACTAAAACTATCTTTGTTTTTGTGAACATACATTAAATTTTCGTAAATATACTGAGAGGCCAAAGTTAACATATTAATTTCTTTAAATTTATCTCTAAGAGACTCTCTCGGTTTTAGATTGTAAATAGCTCTAATGGCCCTCTTCTGTAAAACAAAAATAGTTTCTGAATCATCCGCATTTCCCCATAGCAAAATCCCATAAGACATTATGCTATGGAAATAACTAAAATAAACTAATCTAGCTGTCTCGACACTAGTGAGACCTCTAATCTTTTTTAAAGCATAGGCTGCAGAACTTAGTCTGCTTGCTAATTTGTATATATGGGGGCCCCACTGGAGCTTTGCGTCAAGAATGATGCCAAGAAAAACAGTGGATACAACAAGACTCAATTCCTCCCCATTTAAAACACATTGGTATTCAGATTTTTAACATTCGTTGTTGTAAATTTAACACAATTTATTTTCCGTTCAAATGAAGATTATTAACGTTAAACCAATGCACTAATTTTGATATAGCATTATTTACTTCGTCACATTTAATTGATTGACGTTTAAGTTTAAAAATCAAGGAATTATCATCAGCAAATAATACTATATCATGACTATCCCTTACAAGGTGAGGTAAGTCATTAATATACACCAGAAACAGGAATGGGCCGAGAATCGAGCCCTGAGGAACACCCATTAGTACAGGTGACCCGGAAGAACTTTTACCATTGATAATAACCTTCTGTTTTCTATTACTTAATTATGAAATAATAAGTTTAAGCGCTGTGTTCTTGACACCATAGTACTGTAGCTTCCTGAATAATGTCTCATGGTGAACACAGTCGAAGGCCTTGGAAAGGTCACAAAATATACCCAAAGCATCCTCTGAATTCTCCCATGCACAAAAAATATGTTTAATAAGCTCAACTCCAGCGTCAGTTGTAAAGCGACCCCTTGTAAAGCCGGATTGATTTTTATGTAGCTATTTATTAATATTAAAGAAACTTAACATCTGATCCAAAATAATTTTTTCAAAAATTTTACTTAATGTTGGTAGTACAGAAATTGGTCTAAAATTGGCGGGGTCTAATGTACTACCAGATTTAAATATAGGTATGACTTTACTATGTTTCATTAAATCAGGAAACACACCAGATTCGACGCTTATATTAAATATAGTAGCTAGATAAGGTGCTAATATATCTATTATAGATAAAATAACTTTAAGGGAAATCCCCCATAAGTCTGCCGTTTTCTTATCATCAATAGTTTTAAAATATTTAACGATATCTTTTGGCAGTACTCAATGGAATTTAAAAGTATTTGAACAAGCCTTTACATTTTGTTTGAGCAATGATTCGGCGACAGTAGGAAAAGAATTTAATGATTTTGTTGTCAAAAAAGGAACATCAGTAAAATGTTTCTCAAAAGCCATAGCAAACATAGAGAACAAATAAGGTAACCTTCCCTTTGTTACAGTATCAAAGAGCGACCGTGAGGCTTATTGGTCAGTGTCGTCTATGGCGTCGAAGGTTCGATTTCCTATTGGAATCAAAAATTAATCAAATATGGATAATATCTTAGTGTTCAGTGTCAAAATTAACAAAACGGAATCCCGATGACATCATTTCGGCGTCTTTCTGTCAAAAATAGTCTCTAAGAAAAATAAGATAAACATTATTATAATTATTTATTTTACCTATTTACGTGAACACTACACGCTCCGGGAAGTCTTGCCAAGAGTAATTAATAATTAAAAAGCTAATGGTACTCCGGATTAACTTTAACATCGGGATATTAATCGCCCCGTCACCATGGGTGCTGTAAAGTTATTCAGAGATTATTATCTCATTAGTTATGAGAAATATACTAAATCCAAAAGCACATTTTTAATGTTCGATATCTTATCACATTCCACGTTCTAATTTGTTTTTATGTGTTATAAATACATTTAAAATCTACTTTTAAAACATGACTAAAATTATTGATTACATGCATCAGTTGCTAAAGGCAACGCTCTAATCATTTTAGGGTTACACTGATGGATAGATAATTTAAAAATCTTTATTACTCACGTTTAATTTAATTTTTAAAGTTCGCTTTTCTTTTTTAATTAAAATAATTCCAAAAATTGTGTGAATTCTATGATATAGCGGCGTATGTCTAAAGAGGGAACGAATGCTCAAGGTTATTTGGTCAGGGAAACGCCTTAATACTATTAGGACAAATTGTAAAATGTAAAAAGCGAATGCATGCTTCTGCATATAAAATGTTTCCGCCCGGGATCGAACCGGGGACCTTGTGCGTGTGAAGCACACGTGATAACCGCTACACTACGGAAACTTAAACTTTGACACCAAATTATGCTATTATATTAACATGCTGGAATATTTTTTTTTTGGAATAGAATTGTGCCTTGAAACAATATTTGATAGTAATGAATCCTATATACCTAACCTTACCTAACCAACCACTTATACCTAAAGTAATTACACTCATCCTCTTAATCACGATTAGTGTGAGGTAAACGATAGATTTTATGGATTCAAATGCTCACAAAGGTTTCTTAAACATTAATCCTACACATGTCATTATATTACATAAGTATATTTATTACATAAACTAATTTTATGCATATCCTATGTTAATTAATAAATTTTTATATAGTTATTCTGTTGATCTTTATTTCTTTCTTTCCTACATTATATCTCACTTCCGAAGTAGAGTCCTCTGCTTACTTGTAGGTTGACTGGCAGATTATCAGGAAGAAGCTGCAGCCCATCTTCTTATTTAGTCCTTCTGTCACCTCTTCCAACACCCTCGACATGTTATGGGGTAGTGGATATTCTTACATCGCCACTATACGGTTACTGGTATTACATTTATTTGTATATACTATGCTAATACGAGTAATTATTCCTTGCAGGATATGTATACCGCAGTGAAGCCCCGCAACGTACGCTTAGCCTCGCTGACTGCCTCGCCGGTCTAGTGATCGTACACGCGATTGCTGCTCATAAGGTCCCAGGTTCGAATCCCGGGGCGAGACCATTATTAATGGGTTTTTTCTGTCAAAAAATTCTCAGTTGCACCCAGAGTCAAGAAGTTGGTATGTATGGTATTTCACCCCTTTCCTTTGAAAGCACGTAAAGTCATTGATCCTGCGGGTGATTTCTCTCCGGACGTGTCGACTTGCCGTTCCATTGGACTATGAGAGTGAGCGAATAGTGAATAAAGGTATTGTAACTAGCAAGAGACGCTGAAATTTTTATAGAAAAGTAATGCCACCAACCTAATTACCTACAAATCGAACCAAACCAACTATTTGAATATTTCAACAAAGTTAGTACTACAGTCCGTACATATAAAGAATGGGATTAGAAATGGCGGCTCATCGAGCCCGTACCGTCAACATGCACAGTACCAATAGCGAAAACCTGCTAATAACGGTAAGTATCGTTATAACGTTATGTTATTCGGTTAATTGGAAATTTTCTATTAATGGAGATATATTTGCAAATAATTGTATACGCAAATAGGTACATTAATTTTAAAATAACATAACTAGAGACCCGCTCTGGCTTCGCCTGGATGCCATCGAATAGATGGCATCCAGGCGAAGCCATACGGTTGGTGTGAGTATAGATAGCGACAGTGTGCGAGCGAGAGGTGAATAGAGGCGACGCCCTTTTGAATCCCATTCTTTAGCCGCACGGGCCTATAGGTAAACAAAAATAGCGATCACTTTTAAATGCATTTATCTATTACAATCCCTCTCTTGCTTACGCCTCTTACGACACCCAGGAACGATATGGTGTAGTAGATATTCTTCCACCGCCACTACACGATATAAAATACTCAATAAAAATAACTATATTCAAATTATATTTTACTAGCGATCCGCCTCCGGCTTTATACAGGTGATTTCTGAGTCTTGACAACGGCGCCATCTACCGGATTTAACATGGCTAAAAATTATCCAGGTGACCACACGTAAGTTCCATAAAATTTCATCATAATTGGTCAATTCGCTTAGGAGAAAAACAATTACGTACACACGCACACCAGAATTATATGATCGCCGTGTCTGAAATTCGGTCTGGACGATATTATACTTACTTTAATCTAATGTTCAAATAATATTAGCCGTGTGGAAGCGCTGTGAGAGAATAATTTATACCACCACATTTCGGCTCGTGGGTACCGTAAGAGGCGACTTCGGAAAATGCCAGAAAAGTCTTATCGTTTCCAATAGATGGCGCTAAATACATACGCGCGTAAATTACATACGTTTCATTACTAGATATAGACCCTTTAATTACACAGGAGTTTGAGTATTAATGTCGTAAGGCTAAGCACAAATTATCCTACTACTACAATTTCAATATGTCACTCCAAATGTTGTGCTATATTAAACATACAGAACATAAACACTCACAACTGTCATACAGATTTGCACACCCAGAGACTTTGGACTTCCATTTAGCACAATCCTAACAAACCTCACCTGTTTTCTTTACATCCCTAAACCTACGCATACATACTTGTAGTTAAGTAGTCCCCGTCGGTTGTCGGTTCTTCGAGCTATATGGCCGGCCCACTGCCATTTCAGCTTACTAATCCGTTGGGCTGTATCGGTTACTCTGGTTCTACTGCGGATATCCTCATTCCTAAATTTATCACGCAGAGAAATCCCGAGCATAGCCCTCTCCATAGCTCGCTGAGCGATCTTGAGCCTCATACGGCCAGCAGTGAAGGACCACGTCTCAGATCCGTAAATCATTACTGGCAACACGCACTGGTTGTACAATTTCGTTTTAAGGTTTTGAGGTATGTCTGACGAGAAGATGTGTCGTAGTTTCCCGAACGCTGCCCAGCCGAGTTCAATCCGTCGATTGACCTCTCGGTCGAAGTTGGACGTACCTAGTTGGACTATTTGTCCCAGGTAAACATACTCATCAACAACTTCGAGCTTAGTGCTGCCAACAACTACCGACATAGGTGTGACATGGACATTAAACATGATCTTTGTTTTGTCCATGTTCATCTTAAGACCTATACGTTGGGAGACACTATTGAGGTCATTGAGCATGGTGCTTAGGTCCTCCAGCGATTCTGCCATAAGGACTATATCGTCGGCAAATCGAAGGTGAGTGATGTACTCGCCATTGATGTTAATACCGTATCCCTTCCGGTCCAGAAGCTTGAAAACGTCTTTCAATGCAGCGGTGAAGAGTTTCCGGGATATAACGTCACGCTGTCTTACACCTATCTGCAATTAGATAGGTTTCGTACTCTGGTTCTGTGTGTAATTTCGACGGAATCAAAGGCTTTCTCATAGTCCACATACGCCAGACATAGTGGCAAATTGTACTCCTCGGACTTCTGTACAATTTGCCGAAGGTATGTATGTGATTTATAGTGCTAAAGCCTTTTTGGAAACTGACTTGTTCGGGAGGCTGGAAGTTGTAAAGTCTGCGCGCGAGACGCTTCGTAATGACTCTCGAAAACAGCACGTAAACGCGGCTCAGAAGGGAAATCGGTCTGTAATTCTTCAACAGAGCGTTGTCACCTCTCTTGAAGAACAAGACCACCGCACTTCTGCTTCACGCCTCCGGTGTAATGCTATCATGGAGGACGGAATAAAGAGCTTCTGAAGGACTTCAAGTACCGGTCTTCCACCCGCTTTCAGAAGCTCCGCTGTAATTCCATCCTCGCCTGGGGCCTTGCCATTTTTAAGGTGCTGGAGAGCCATTCTAATCTCGCTCAGAATGATGTCCGGGATATCTTCGGAATAGTTTCGGATAAGACTCGCTCTTGGATCGTTTCTCACACTTGCGTGTGGCTCCAACGATGACGTGTAAAGCTGCCCGTACAACCTCTCAAGCTCACTCAAAATCTCAGGTGCCCCGGAAACGATGCTGCCACACTCGGTCTTCAACTTCGACAGTTGACTCTTTCTGGCAGACAGATCTCTGGAAAAGACTTTGGAGCCTTATTTCAGCTCGATCGCTTCATCAATACGAGCTGTATTGAAGTTGCGTAAGTCCCTCCGCATGCATTTGGAGATCTGTCTGTTAAGTTGCCTGTATGCTGTCAAATCTGTTGAAGAATGTAGCTTCATCTGCCGTCTAACAACCATGAGATTGAGAGTGTGATGGGAGAGTTTTTGTGTTCTTTTGCGGCGGGTTTGCAGAACTTAGCTCCGACCGCGTGGACAGTTTCCACGAGCCTGTCATTCATATCGTCCACTTCATTGCAGTCTTCTAGGCACTGAAAAAGGTTTTGTAACTCGAGCTGAAAGGTTTCGGGACTTTGGATTAGAGCACGAGGGGGATGGAGCGTTGACTTCATCAGACGAGACCTATCCAACTTAACGTTTAGTTTCAGTGTGCCTCTAACTATTCGGTGATCGCTACCAGTTTTCACCCTCGCGATCACGGAGACATCACTGAACAGTTGTCGTCTGGTCGTCATAATAAAGTCAATCTCATTTTTTGTGGAACCGTCGGGGCTCGACCAGGTCCACTTCCTGTAGGGCCGCTTCTGGAAGTAAGAGTTCTTCATTAAAAGTCCCTCTTTCCCCATGAAGTCGGCCAGCTGCTGGCCCCTTGGGTTCCGTTGCCCTATTCCAAATTTCCCTACTTTCAGCTCACCGTTCTCTATTGTGCCTAGTTTTGCATTGAAGTCTCCCTTTAACACTGTATATTGGGTTTTGGAGAAATGCATGGCTCTAGAGATATCCTCATACATTTCCTCCACCTCCTCATCGGAGTGTGCCGAGGTTGGTGTGTAAACCTGTATGACCTTCAGCGAATACCGTTTGGTGATTCTGAGTATAAGGTACGCAACCCTCGTCGACACACTCAATCTTTACAACGTTGTTAACGAGAGACTTGTGGACGATAAATTTGACACCTCCTTGGGACAGATGGTCGCCCTCCCGGTGATAGAGCAAGTTGCCGGATTCGAGGATTACCGTGTCCTCCCCCTCTCTTCGGACTTCGGATAATCCTATAATATGCCAGCGCAACTTGTCTATCTCTTCTTCCAGCTCCACGATCTTCTCGTCAGTCCTCAAGGTGCGTGCGTTGTACGTTGCCAGGTCGAGTCGTCTAAGGTGGCAACCGAACCTCCACCGGAGATTCTTAGCACCCCCTGCCCCGCCGTAGCCAGGAATAGCGGGGCCGCCGGAGACTGGGGGCCATTTCTTTGTTACTGTCATTTATAGGAGGGCATTTGCCATAGTTGCCACGCTTGGCGAGCGGGTAGGCAACCGCAGTTTTACAAAACAAAATAATGGCATGAAATACAGATATTAAAAGCTTCTCTTGCTCGTGTTTCATTGGAACTTTAAAATAAGTCGCAAATATACATTTATACTAAAATATAAGTTTATGTTTCCGTTGGCTTCTACGAAACTAGGAGAAAGTTCAATAACGCAAATAATATGCACTGACTCTGAAGCAAATACAAATTAAAAAAATATTTCGAAGCAAATGCGAAATTATAAGAAAGTCACAAAAGAACAAGATAATGCATTTCGGAGAATTTATTACATTCAGAGTTCTTCGTGTTGAATTATTTCTTTCCGCGGTATTTTAAATTATTAAGAATAAAAAAAAGAATCATACTTTTCTTTGTAAACAAAATATTACAGTTGGCTAAATCTTATTATTTGTTTTCTTCGTCCTGTTCCATTTTTTCAAAACCAGTAATCAGCATCGTGCTGTTTTTAAATAGTAAATGTAGCAAAAATCTTCAATGGTACCAACAATCATGACAATGATATATCTCAGCTTTGTAGATTATATCTGCAATCAGCAGTGTTGAGCTGGATAATCCCTTTGGAGGTATCAATAACAAATTGGAAGCATTATATTTTAAAACCACATAAACATCTGCAAAGCAAACAATTTCTTTTCAATTCCATATTTCGATTTCATTTCAAAGATCAGATCGCCTTTAATGAAGTTTTCAGATAACAGAATGTTTTTGATTAGGCAAGATGTAAGTACATAATAATATGTGATATTGGTATACCTACATTAGCTTTGAGTCCGTTTAGTAGTGGTGTAAGAATATCATGTGGGTGTTGTAAGAAGTGACTGAGGGGAAAAAATCAAGAGATGAGTAGCAGCGTCTTCCTTATTACAGCTAAAAATAATTGCTGCGGTTGTCAAACCGCTTTTCAAGTATGTCTGCGACCACAAATCCCCTCTATGAGGTAATCTATAGAGGAGGCCTATATTCAGCAGTGGACTTTAAAAGGCTGTAACGATAACGGTAATATTAGCCTATTTTCAAAATTATATTATAGCGTATATTATAAGTGAAGAAATTTTTAATGTTTCATAGAAATTCTTATCAATCAAAATGCATTAGGTACTTTAGCGAAAGAGTCTTTTCCTACAAAATTCAATAATTTCGGAATATAAAACTGACATCGGAGGTCGCATTAAAATTGATTAAAATCCTTAAGATCTTATCCCTTCACGGTTCAGATTATTTTAATCAGAGACTATGTCAGGAGCACCACTAACTGTCGGTTTAAAAGCCACTCCGTTTGATTATCTTTAAATTAAAGTAGCTCCTTACTTTGTTATTACCTTTTTAACCATTTCTGCTAATATTAATGTTAAACATTTCATCTGTGCAAAAAAAAGTCATTTTGACCAAAAAAATTACTTGGAAGTTCCATTACTATTTTTCTTTCCATGTTAATATAATTTATTATTGTGATGACTTACGGAACTGAGACGTGGTCCTTCACTGCTGGCCGTATGAGAAAGCTCAAGGTCGCTCAGCGAGCTATGGAGAGGGCTATGCTCGGAGTTTCTCTGCGTGATAAACTTAGGAATGAGGATATCCGCAGTAGAACCAGAGTGACCGACATAGCTCAACGGATTAGTAAGCTGAAGTGGCAATGGGCCGGCCATATAGCTCGAAGAACCGACAACCGATGGGGAAGAAAGGTTCTCGAGTGGCAGCCTCTTATCGGCAGGCGAAGTGTAGGGTGTCCCCCCACTAGATGGAGTGACGACCTGGTAAGATATGCAGGAAGTCGATGGATGCAGGTGGCTCAGGACCGTGCTTTGTGGCATTTTTTGGGGGAGGCCTATGTTCAGCAGTGGACTTGTGAAGGGCTGTAATGATGATGATGATGATGATGATGATAATTTATTAGAGTAAAAGAAAATTTGATTTAAAGGAAATAAAGTTTTCAAAAGTTCTTGCCTATTCAAACAAAACCTTTCCTTGTTGCTTGTAGCAGCTGTTCTGCTGTCGCTGCGATCCTGGTGTGCTGTCGGGTGCACTATTCACTGACGGGTTCAAATTTAAGTTTCTATCCATTACAGCCTATTAAAGTCTGCTGCTGAAGATTGGCCTGATCCATATTTTGCCCGATACGGGGAATTTCTCATAGTTAACACGCTAAGCTACTTCCCGTAGGTATCGTAAGAGGCGACAGTGTGGAAACAGGCAGGAGATGGGCAGGAAATTACAATAAAAAACTGCAGTTGCCAACTCCCTCGCCAAGCGTGGTAACAATGGCAAATATCCCCCCTGATGAAGGTAACAAAGAGATGACCCCCAGTCTGCGGCTGCCCCGCTATTCCTGGCTACGGTGGCGACGATGGTAACGGCGGGGCAGGGGGTGCTAAGAATCTCCGGTGGAGGTTCAGTTGCCACCTACGATGACTCGACCTGGCAACTTATAACGCACGCACCCTGAGAACTGACGAGAAGATCGTGGAGCTGGAAGAAGAGATAGACAAGTTACGCTGGCATATTATAGGATTATCCGAAGTCCGAAGAGAGGAGGAGGACACGGTAATACTCGAATTCGGCAACTTGTTCTATCACCGGGAGGGCGACAATCTATCCCAAGGAGGTGTCGGATTTTAAGTCCATAAGTCTCTCGTTAACAACGTTGTAAAGAATTAGAGGGTGTCGACGAGGGTTGCAAACCTTATACTCAGAATCACTCATCAAACGGCATTCACTGAAGGTCATGCAGGTTTACGCACCAACATCGGCAAATCCCGATAAGGAGGTGGATGAAATGTATGAGGATATCTCTAGAGCCATGCATTCCTTCAAAACCCACTATACGGTGTTAATGGGAGACTTCAATGCAAAACTAGGCACAAGAGAGAACGGTATCTTTAACTTTTTTAATAAAATTAATTAAATGATTATCGAGCATTCGTCCAATACCCGAAGAAAACATTCTTAGCAAATTAATGTGATATCTAATGCAAAATTAAATTAGCTGTGTTAACAACTATTACATATTTTTGGTTCTATTTAAACCAAACTACCCACGTGACACACTTTGTCTGTTGTGACACTAGCTGTTACTGACAATTTGATAAATGGACATAACAGGAATTTATATCAGACGGAAATTCTGGTGGTGGCAAGTGACGTATTGTTGCAATGAACATTAATTTCTATAATACTGCAGCAGTTACATTACTCTGCAACAGTTAATTATCCTTCACTAAATTATGAAGCCACGACACTTTGACATTTCATTGGTCCAATAGTACAAAAACCAATACATACGTTTGGATTATTTCTTATATTTACGCGAAGACTACACATTTTTATGGATTTTATCGCGTTTAATTTAACTTTTTAATTCCCGACGTTTCGGGTGCTTTAAGCATCCGAGGTCACGGGGGGGACTGAGGTGTTTGACGTCCCAAATTCATAGTTGGCCCGGCTACCTTCAGTTTTTGAATACTTCTGAACTTACTGAACCTAGGCCTCTATATAGATATTTGCCATAGTTGCTACGCTTGTCAAGCAGGTTAGCAGCTGCAGTTTTTTAGATGTTATTAAGAAGACGCTGCTGCCTATTTCCTGGTTTATTTCCCTCTGTCCATTGACGATTGAGCCTAGTGCATATTCTTACATCATCACTGCACCTGCACGGTAACACCGCCACTACATATTTCATTGAATGAGGGAATTTAAGTAAATAAAAGGTTAAACCTTGTTGATAATTCTCAAGCAAGTCTGTTTGCTTCAGTAAACATAGAAGGTAGTTCAAGAAACTTTAAAGCAAACTTGAAACATCCATCAAGATAATCCTTTTCAGTGTTTTCCCTTGAATTCGTGTCGCTGATTTGGTTTAAAATACCTCGTACTGACGGGTAAGTAGTATATGATCCAATTACCAAAGAGATAAAATAGAAAATAAATATCAACGTTTAATTTACTTTTACTATGTATAAGACTTTAATCATATTATTAACGTTAGGTCGAAATTTAATTCATATATTTTCAGAAGAATTATTGTAAGGTTACTGCCTATATATACGTCCAACTGCATGGTACAGGCCTCCTCTCATTTCTGAGAGAGTTTTATGGTAAGGAAATTACCACTTCGCTGGCCCAAAGCGTGTTGGCAGGCTTAATATATCTCCGAAATATTTTCTTCTATTTTCTAAGACATGCTAAGGAAACCCCTTATGATGTTTTCCTTCACTGCCGAGCACGTGGTAACTCGACACTTAAAATTGAAATTAACAATTTAATTGGTGCCGGCGAAGATTGAACCCGGGTTATTCACGTACTGGTAAATTTATAGCTAGAGACTTTCACCCTGAACTACCACGACCAAAAAAAATACCATAAGTGGTCATAAGTATAGCACGGGACCGAGTTCAGAAGACTAAATACTCTTCATTAAATATAAATGTTATAACATTAGACGTAAAAATTAAAGTTATGATTTACTACACGTAAAAATGTTATTTACTTAACTCGTTTAGTTATATTATTTATTTATTTTTTATAGGATAGGGTGACAAACGAGCACACAGTTCACCTGATAGTAAGTGGTTGCTGTGACCCATAGACATCTACATTTATCCTCAATAAAGAATCAAAATGCAGATGTGTTGTCACCCGTGAGGACTAAGATGGAATGCCTCTTTTCCATTAAAAAGGGTCTCCGGTTCTCTAAACTCACCATAAGAAACACAGCAGCGTTAAACTGCTATTTTACGGCTGCATATATATATACCTAGTCAGGTCATAAATTCTGTCACATGTTTAATATAAAATAATTGAAACAAGTTTATTCATTATGTAACCATTTATATACCAAAATGAACTTAACAAAACATAGATTCTTATGACACTAAAGTTTATTCAAAATTACCTCCGTGATTTTGAATACAGGCCTTCAATGTGCGCGGCCAGTCGTCTATCGCAGCACGAACGAGGTCCATGTCAATATCGGTGGCTGCCTTAATCAAGGATTTCTTGAGTGACTCCAAATTGGGATGAGGCTTTGAGCACGCCTTTTCCTCCAAGTGTTGCCATATCTTGTAATCTAACGGATTCCAATCTGGACTGGAGGAGGGCCAGTCTTCGTGCTGGATGAAGTCAATTTCACGCGCCGCCAGCCAGTCTTGTGTGCTCTTCGCTCTATGAGTTGGCGCCCAATCTTGTTGGAATACCCAGTGCCTGTTATTGAACATGGTATGAGAAACAGGTTCCACAAGGTTCGTCAGGACTGTATTTTGATACACAACTGCATTCGTTTTTACACCTTTCTCACAAAAATGTACCTCTGTTAAGCCCCAATAAGAAACTCCCAACTATACCATGACCGAGGATGGAAAATGACCTCGTTGGACACGTGGAATACGGTTGCTCGCTTCTTCACTACTGTGTACGTACACCTTATCATTTCGTTTGTTGTAGCTCTCTTCTACGGTAAAAATTTTTTCATCCGAAAAAAGAATTTCCCGATATTATTTCTCGCGTACCGCTTCAACAAAGCGCGGCATCTCTTCAGTCTCAGGTCTATTAGATAAGCATTCAAACGATGTCCTGTTTTTCTTCGATATGCCCGAAGCCCTAAGTCTTCATTTAACACCCTTTTCACCGTTGTTCTGCTTAACCCCATCTGAAGGGCCAACAGTTTCTGCTTACGTTTGGGATTTCTTTGAATTCGCGCCTTCACAGCTTTTATCACTGCTGGAGTCCTAACAGACCGAGGGCGACCACTTCTTGACCTGTCATCTACACTAGAGTCTTCATTGTATCGTTTGATGGTACGATAAACGAATCGTTTGGTTATATTCAAATTTTTCAGTATGTCAAAAATTTGAATTGGCGCGTAACCGCAACGATGCAACGCAATAACTGCATCACGGTCTTCTTTAAGCGTCCACTCCATATTTAAAAATGAGTAAAATTCTAGAAAGTATACAGTTTTATTTTCATGAACAATTCGAAATTTGAATTCAATAAACTTTTTTGTGGCCAACATTTTAAAAGATTTTTTTTTACTGCGTGACAATACTTATGACCTGACTAGGTATATATATATATATATATATATATATATAGATATATATATGTATATGTATGTCGCCGCAAGGACATCCTCTACGGAGGACGCCTAAATTTTGCGCTGACGCTTAGTTATTATAATAATCAATATTGTCTAATTATTAATATAACAATTAAATAACAGCAATTTATCAGAAACATAATATGTAACTAGTTAGTTTTATAAAATTCTTTTGGTTTATAAATCTCTTTATTGACAAGTTACTCCATTAAAACAACTTTTTATTCATTTATTAAATGAAACTCAAATATTGTTTTAAATTGTAAAAACAAATAATTGTCAATTTGATTATTAATCATTCTATTAAAATTACCTAAGAAATCAATAAAAAGATATTGTTTGGTTTTGGTGAAATATTGACCAATCAAATCGTCGACCAATCAGAGCGCTTCTATGTTCTTATTATGGCTTCCTTAATAAATGAACGCGAGAATACGGTCACTTAGGTTTCTGCGCTCGTCGGTGTAGGTTCTATTTTCCTTATAAAAACTTTGTAAGAATTTTAGTGAGTTTATAATAAGAAGTGTGGAATAAAATTATAAAGTGTGTGATTAGACCTTTTGGTTATAATGGAGCCAATACGCGGCAGCACAACTGAGCCCTTGTCAAATGGGGACAGTGGTGCTGCTTCACCAAAAAACAACACCGAGGCTTCCGCCCCGACATCAGAAGTGGGATCGCTCGTGCGATCTATGTGTGCCGGCAATCCTCAACGACTTGCAGCATACGAAGATTGCTCACCAGCAGCCCCCGAAGGTATTCCTAAAGATTTTTTTATGGAAATTGTCAATATGATGCGTTCTATGAGCGAGAGACTCGGTGCTCAGCCACAGGAACAGATGAAAATAACTGAAGTCTTTCTACCTTCCTATAATCCTGATAGTAATGTGGGCGTTCGTGAATGGTGCGATCATATTTCGACTGCGGTCTCAAATTACAAGCTTAGTGATTATGATGTGAGAATATAAGTCTCAAGTTTGTTGAAAGGTAGAGCACGAATTAGGGCTGACGAATGGCTCGTGACAACGTCAACGTGGGAAGAATTACGCCAGATTATCATAACTACGTTTGAACCGGAACATCGTTATTCTAAAGATGTGTTTATGTTCCGTGAGCATATGTATGACCCGTTTAAGGACCTCGCAGATTTTCTATCAAAGGGATGGATGCTATGGAAACGAGTCACTAAGGATAAACTGGATAATACGGACGCGGTTAAAGCAGTTATTGGGACAGTGAGTGATCAGCGCATGAGGACTGACTGAACTTATGAATGCCAGAGCAGTAGCTTCCCCTATTCGCCCTAAGCGTTTGTATCCATCGTCGTCCTATAATACTAGTCAGCCGACCACCAAAAGACCTCGTTTAAAAAATAAGGTAACCCCTTTTTGTACATTCTGTAGAAAAGCCGGCCACTCAATTGATGAGTGTCGTAATAAGGTAAGGAATATAATTATAATTCTATTTCATGTACGTTTTGCTTGAAGCCAGGTCATACTTTTGATGTTTGCTATAAATGTTTAAGGGCCATTGCTTCCGACACGCCTAATGAACAAATTACTAAACGTGTTAATAGTATTGCTAGCTCAATTTTAACTTGTATGAACATCCAAATTGGTAATATCCAATTAAGTGCTACATTTGATAGTGGAGCAGAATGTTGTGTTATTCGCGAATCAATTGCAAAAAAATTACCCGGTCGCAGGTATGATGCCGTTAATTACCTTCAAGGAATAGGGTCGTTCCCGGTAATGTCTGTCGGTTGCATCGAATGTGTTTGCATGATTGACGGCATTCATGTCGAATTACAGTTCCTTATCCTTCCGGATTATGAGCTCACGAGAGATATCTTAATCGGTACTAACTTGTTAAAGAAAGCTGGTCTTAGTGTTTTAGTAAGTAATAAAGGTGCTAAACTTATTTATCAATCGCGGATCATGCCGTTATAAAATAAAAACCCGTTATTTGAAAAAAATAGATCATAATCTAGATGTTGAGACCGAAATCAAAGAGCTCCTCGTATTGTTAAACAAATAGTCTCATTTGTTCATTCGCGGTTATGCCAGGACACGTGACAATACTGGTAGATTAGAAATTCGACTCAAAATCCTAATTAATATGTTAAGCGTAGGCCATACCAACTAAGCCCTTCTGAAAGAGGACTGACTGGCTACTTTCGTCGGTTTATTCCGAATTTCGCACGTATTATGATTCCCCTTTACGAACTAACCAAAGCCGGTGCTAGGTGGCAATGGACTCACAGACAAGAAGAGGCGCGTAATAAGATCATTCATTATCTTACTTCATCTCCCATATTGATGATATCTTGAGAAGACGCACCAATAGAGCTTTTTACTGACGCGAGTAGTCTAGGAGTAGGTGTAATACTTGCCTAAGGCAAGCCGACCACGCGCAGTGGCTTATTTTAGCATGCGCATTACTGAAGCTGAAAGTAGGTACCACTCATATGAGTTGGCAACACTCACCGTAGTTCAAGCAATTAAACACTTTCGTCATTTTCTCTACGGCAGACACTTTAAAGTAATAACTGACTGCAACGCACTTAAAGCCTTTAATCACAAACAGGAGCTTTTACCAAGAGTATATAGATGGTAGGCATTCCTACAAAATTTCGATTTAGATATTCGAGTATCGAAAGGGTGAACGTATGCAACATGCAGATTTTTTTAGCCGAAATATAGACACGCATGTTGTGAATATAATGACTAAAGAACTACAACAACGTCGTGATGCTGAAACACTGCGCTCTAAAATTGACTCCATATACAAAGATGAGACTGTTAAGAATTTCATATTTGAAGATGACCTTTTAAAGTACAGAAGACAAGATGAAGTTCTAAGTGAGTAATATTTGGTTGTAGTGTCAAAATCATTCCAATGGAGTTTGATAAATGCATACCATTCTAGTTTGAAGCATCCTGGTTGGGAAAAAACAATGGCGAAGATAAGAAAGACTTACTGGTTTGACAGGATGAATACTACAGTTAGGGAGTTCGTTGATAATTGGATCATTTGTAGAACTTCAAAAAACACTTCAGGATCCCTTCAAGCTCAACTGCATCCCATCAAAAAATCCACTGTGCCATTTGAGATAATCCATATGGACATAACAGGAAAACTAGGTACATCACCCGAACAAGAGTATGTTGTAGTTTTAATAGATGCATACACTAAATATATTTTGTTGCATCATGCTAACAATAAAAACCCTCAAAGTACTCTTGCAGCCCTAAAACAGATGATACACTTGTTTGGAAAACTAATCATAGTGGATGGTGGGTGTGAGTTTCTAGGTGAATTTAAGAATTTTTGTGAAAGGTTTGGTTTAGTGATCCATTCTATAGCCCATGGCGTGAGTAGACCCAATGGACAGGTTGAAAGAGTAATAGAACCCTCAAAATGCTTTAACAGTGATAGAAAAAACTACGGAATCACTGACAGGCACACTGCTTTGGACAGTCTTCAACCCTCACTTAACTGCACAGCGCACCGAACGACTGGTGTTGCACCGCTTACACTGCTTACGAAACGCCAGCATTGCGTACTACCCGAACTGGCAAACTTTTTGCATTTAGATGACATGTCAATAGATTATGAGGCCTTAGATTACAGCGTAGAATGACCGAAGCGGCAATAGAGTCCAAACAGAGATTTGATGCTAAAAAAAAGCAAAAATACTAAGCTTTCAAAGGGGTGAATTTGTTTTAGTAACGAATAATCGAAGAAACCAAACCTCTTTAGACCTAAAATTCAGTGCACCATATGAAATCTTCAGGGTGCTGGATAATGACCGATACCGTATTAAACCAGTGATGGGACGTGGTCGTCCACGAAAAGTTGCTCATGACCAGTTGCGACGGGTACCGCAACCTGGTGAGCAGACAGCCGTGTCGCCGAGGAACAACCAGCCTGTCAACGAGCCAATGAATGATGGTGGATCCCATGATTCGTTTTCCCCAAATAACTTGCAGCCTCAAAACCTGCAAAATAATGACAGTAATCTGGTGGTTAATGGTGCTGGACTTTCGGTCAGGACAGATGCTACAAATTAAATGGTGAGAAGTATCCAATTAACTGTAAGCTACTATCTATTATGATTATTCTTTTTATCAATTACATAGTTATAAACTAAACAATTTAATGTCGTTCACATTCAATAGCCGTAGAGGTAAATGTACACATGAAGTAATTCTATAAGAATAAAAAATACAAAGAGCCGCGGAGGCGACAATTTATACTCTCATGTTATCCTACTGGGACACGGCGTCCATGACCGCTCAGAACCCAGTTCCCCATTTTCCATCAAGTAAAGAGACTTCGTGCCTGTCACGGAGCAATGGTCCTATGCTCCTTACCTTACTCTCCATCAGATCAAAGACTTTGTGTCTATCACAGAGCGGTGTTCCTGATCCTACTCCATTTATTCCTTCAAGTCAAAGACTTTGTGTCTATCACAGAGCATTACCTTCACGTGAGAATGAAAACAAAACTCTATACCTACCTAATTGAGAGTACAATTACAACCTCTAACTTTACATATTTACAAATGCCATCGAAATAATGTGGTTTAATTAGTAAAGTGTGCTTTTCAATACCTATCTTGCTATATGATCATTTCATCATTATTGGGTATGGTCACAAATCAAGGCCATTATTTACAAAAATAAATACTAGGTTAACAGGTCAATAGAGATAGAAGATTATTCACGGCAGGTGCAGAGCGCGCACCGCCGATAAGAATGGCCGTGTCGCCGCAAGGACATCCTCTGCGGACGACGCCTAAATTTTGCGCTGACGCTTAGTTATTATAATAATCAATATTGTCTAATTATTAATATAACAATTAAATAACAGCAATTTATCAGAAACATAATATGTAACTAGTTAGTTTTATAAAATTCTTTTGGTTTATAAATCTCTTTATTGACAAGTTACTCCATTAAAACAACTTTTTATTCATTTATTAAATGAAACTCAAATATTGTTTTAAATTGTAAAAACAAATAATTGTCAATTTGATTATTAATCATTCTATTAAAATTACCTAAGAAATCAATAAAAAGATATTGTTTGGTTTTGGTGAAATATTGACCAATCAAATCGTCGACCAATCAGAGCGCTTCTATGTTCTTATTATGGTTTCCTTAATAAATGAACGCGAGAATACGGTCACTTAGGTTTCTGCGCTCGTCGGTGTAGGTTCTATTTTCCTTATAAAAACTTTGTAAGAATTTTAGTGAGTTTATAATAAGAAGTGTGGAATAAAATTATAAAGTGTGTGATTAGACCTTTTGGTTATAATGGAGCCAATACGCGGCAGCACAACTAAGCCCTTGTCAAATGGGGACAGTGGTGCTGCTTCACCAAAAAACAACCCCGAGGCTTCCACCCCGACATATATATATATATATATATATATATATATATATATATATATATATGCAGCTATGAATATATTATAAAAGCAATATTGTTTTGAAACCTCTATAAAAAGGTTTACCAAAGCTGGACTTTTTTAGGAATTATATACTAATCTACTAGTTTGGTTTGCCTAGTTTAGTTTAGTTTACACGAGAATCACTTTTATTAGGCGGAGTTGGTTAAACGCCGGTTTTTCTGTTACCCCTCAACATGGAGTTTACCGCAAGCCAGTAAAAGTCCTACTGCTAAAGCCATAAATTTAATAAATAGATTTTTACAAAGCAACCCTGATGCCGATATATTTTTTGACAAAGTTGACGTAATTATGGAGTATGTGTATTCTTATCTCAAATAGGTTTAATAATTCATCTCATAAAATGTAATTTCATGTAAAATGTAATATTTGAATAGGTTAAATAAGAGATCGCTTAAAATGTAATAGTTTAGTATAACACATAAGCGATTTGGTCTAGTACTGTAAGCTTATTTGTTGTGTTCAATAAATAAATAAATATAGTTTTATAGCGAAAGTCACATCAATATCAAATCATAAAAATATTAAAGATAATATCGATATGTCAAATGTTGGTATAATTGCTAAATTTTAAATAATATAATCTCAAAAAACAAAAAGAAAACAACACGTGAGTGTAGAGAACCAGAGTTTCCATTTTTTGGAAACGAGGCATTTCATCCATGTCCTCAGGTAAGACAACGCATCTCCATATTGATTCTTAATTAAGGATAGATGTAGATGTCTATTCGCCACAGCAACCACTTAACGGGTGGGCTGTGTGCTCGTTCGTCACCTTTACCAAGAAGAAACATACAAAATGTATTTTGAACAAATAATCCTGGTTTCTGTATCTAAGAAATTATTTTTCTATCTTGTCTATCTTATCTAAGAAATTATTTTTGTAAACAGTAAGATATACTATTTTATATCGTCACTGTTTGTTTATATTGTCCTGGTAGCGATTTAATTCTTTTTTCTTTTACTCTAGTTTTAGGAGTCCGTGAAATGAAGTAGTATACGTCACAGAACAAAATAATCCGTTATTTTGTTAGCACTTTTCTTTATTTGGCGAAAGAACATCATTTCAGCCTAAAATGAGTGGATGATCAGTGGATGATTTGCAAATCATCCACTGATCTTCCATTTTGATTGAGATTTTGATCCAAGCTACTTCATGAGAGAGGAATTAAGGACTGCACATATCGTGGGAGAATTTATAAATAATACTGTGTTGAGGCGGAGTAAGAATATCTAAGAAGTAATAATAATAATATCCTCCAGACCGAACTCCGGTCACGGCAGCCAGTCTCAAAGTGGACTAGCCATATGCGCAGGACAGAAATATAGCGCCCAAGTGTATGCGCTAGCACAGGTGCACACTATATTCCCTCACTCACGTAGTCCGATGGGACCGTAATTCGACACGACCGGAGAGAGATCAGCCGACCAACGGCTTTACTTGGCTTCCAAGGCACGGGGGTAAAACACCGGCAACTTCCTGACTCCGAGCTGCTACTGAAATTTCTTGACAGAGAAAGCCATGTCTAATTTTAGCCCGACCAGGGAATCGAACCCAAAACCTCGTGATCAACAACCGCGTTTTACGATCACTAGACCAACTAGGCTTCACACTTCCCCATATCGAGCTAGCGTTCCGTATCTACTACCCCATATACCCCATACTATGGCGACAGAAAGAAACTGAAACAGAGACGGTCAGCAGCATCTTCCTGATAAAAAGAAAATAATAAAACAACGGTTGCCAACTGAAATTTTGATGGAACATAAAACATCGCTTTAAAGTTTTTAAGAGCTATCGCTTTAATATGGAAGCTGACGTGCTGTCTAATATAGAGAGATTAATGACTGGCCAACGTAAGCTCAAAGGTATTATGCGTTTTTAACTTGTCGACGATAACAGACTCTTGCTGGAATATTCAACCACTATAATATTATGAAAAAATTGTCACTAATTCTCACTTTTTTAAAATCCGTAAAGAGTTGTACATAGATGATTTAACTTTTACCTCAAACTTTTTTAATTTGCTTTGCGTGAAATTTATAGTAAAATCCCTAGTATCTACTAATTTATATATCTGTTGCTTCAATCAACTTTGAAGCTAGTTTTACCAAGTTTTGACGATCTGAGAACATCAGACATGATGAAACCCTTTCAAAACTTATTTGCCGAAATGACAGTTTGAATTTGTTGTTAGTAAATCATGGACTACTGCTTTTACAACTTCTACGTTCCTTGTATTTTTCATATATTTTATTTTTCCACTATTATAAGCCAGTTCTTGACTACTATCCCATTTGATGACAAGCGAAGATTGTGAAATGCACTGACTTAGCTTATCAGAAGCCTATTAACTATTAATGATGTCTTATATTTACGCAAATACTTACTAGACATGATATGAAAGTAACCTTATGGATTTTGTCCCATTTAATTTTGGCTTTTTAATTCCCGATGTATCGGGTGCTTTACAGCACTCATGTTCACGAGGGGGACTGAGGTATTTGAAGTCCCGATGTGATTATTCCAGCTATCTTCAGCATTTGAAAATTAATTTTGGTTTGATCTACGCAGTATGCGCTTAGAGTATCATGAAGTCTTGCAGTGTTATCCTTGGGTTTTGACTTTATTTTATTAATATTAGAATCCCAAGCAAGTGATAGCACCCATATATCTTCTCTATTGAAATTAGGACGTGTTTCAATTTCAGTAGCCTCTCGAATACACCCTTACTAACATACACGTACGCAAATGACTGCTCACAATGGCGGACTTGACTTGTCTTGTTATGTGGTGATGGCGTAAGAGAATTCACTACTTCGTTTCAATCCGTCTTGTTCCGTGTCCTCTGTTCCTACCGCCATTCGAAACACAGCACTGTAACGTTGTTATTACGTATGTTTTGCTGATATGCTAGCAAAATGTGATCCTTTCCTGATGGAGCTGACCCATTCATACGGTTGCCTTACTTGTTGTTCTTTTACAGCGTAACTTTTTTTAAAGAATAAGGATGACAAAGCACATAGTCCACCTGATAGTAAGTGGATGCTGTAGCTCGAATATGAAACAAAATGCGTTGTCGCACGAGATGACTTAGATAGAATGGCTCGTTTCCAGTGAAAAGAGTATTCTGTTCTCTACACTAACGATACGAAACACATCTTTATTCTATTGTTTTCGCTCATATTGTGTGAGAGCATGGTTCTTTCCCAGTCGAGCCAACCCACTCGTGCTACAACCATAATATAGCTGCAGCATAACTGTAACACGTAAATATCTAATGGAAAAAGTTCAAACTGCACTTTCAAAAATTTAATTTATTGGGTTGTTGTCGCACCATTTCTTAGAAAGCTTGCAAAGTTTTGTTTTTGATAGATAATCAACTTACTTAAGGATACTATTACACCGAAACGGTATTAATATTTACGTTTCTTGAGTATACTATATCTTCTTACTATTCCTCTTCATCATCGACCGATTTTACTCAGTCTTCTTTTCATCATTATTACAGCTCTTCACGAGTCAACTGCTGAACATAGGCCCCACCCAAGGAATGCCACAAAGCACGGCCCCGAGCCACCTGCATTCATTGAATTCCTGCATGTCTTACCAGGTCGTCACTCCATCTAGTGGGGGGAGCGCCTTACACTTCGCCTGCCGGTACGAGGCTGCTACTCGAGAACCTTTTCTCCCCATCAGTTGTCAGTTCTTCGAGCTATATGGCCGGCCCATTGCCACTTCAGCATACTAATTCTTTGGGCTATGTCGGTTACTCTGGTTCCACTGCGAATATCCTCGTTTTTAAGTCAATCACGCAGAGAAACGCCGAGCATAGCCCTCTCCATAGCTCGCTGAGCGACTTTGAGTTTCACCATATGGCCAGCAGTGAAGGACCACGTCTCAGATCCATAAATCATCACTGGCAACTTGCACTGGTTGTATAATCTCGTTTTTAGGTTTTGAGGTATACCTGACGAGAATATGTGCCTTAATTTCCCCCTCCCGAACGCTGCCCAGCCGAGTTGAATCCGTCGATTGACCGGTCTCGGTCGAAGTTGACTTGCCATTGACGTTAATACCTTTTTTTTAATCGTTTTCAAGCTACTGGACTGGAAAGAATAGCTTTCCAGTCCAGTAGTAGTCCGACAATAAATAAACTATAGATAAATAGATAACTGATTGCTGTTATCAGAAAGATGCTGCTGCCCATCTTCTGTCTCAGTTTCCTCTGTCACCTTTCACGACACCCACGGTAAGATATGAGGTAGTGGGTATTCTTACCCGCCACTACACGGGGAAGGAAGTGTTCTTTTTAATGCCACTTTAATTTTTAGCGTCAGTGTAACGCAAGGTCTACTGTAGAGTTGTTTACTGGATTTGTTTCCACTGTGCACTTTTTGATTTAAAATAACTAAAAATATTTTACTGCTTTTCTTCAAAAGATTCAACAGTTATTTATTTTTATCATATTTAGCTATTTTGTAAGGCGTCCTTTTACTGCATATTCTTCTATTTTCTGTTTAAATTATATATCACTTTTTATTTAGTTTAATATATTATTAAAAACTAATATACATTATTTAAAGAAAACACTTTCTGATCCAAAAGTGGCATATAGAATACGTACGCTAATGATATTAAAAAATAATTAAACTTATTTATATCGAATATAAAATGTTATCGTTCTTTCAAATACATTTTGACTAAAATTCGCTTATTTTAATGGAGAATGCCAGATTCTCTATACATTTTTGCCCCACCCAAATGTGTGGTGTACACGAATGTCATATGCAACATTTTTTTCTACTTTATTACTTCATCCAAATTATATAATATGAAGTCTCTAGATCTTGCGATTTTTTTTAAACTGGACTTTAATAATTACATTTACCTTATTTTTAGAACAGCATTCGTTGCAGTTCGTTGTAATTTCAGAATATAAATTGTTAGGCGCTAATGATTTACAAACTTATTTTTCAAGATACATATTATTATGACATGTGTCTGCAGAAGGTGTAAATATTTACACATTAGTAACTAATCTTACAACAACAGCAGGACCGTAAATTATCAATTATTTAAAAAAGCTATTAAACTAAATATATCTGTTGCAAAAATGTACATGTTGAAAGAAGAGTTAAGATTGTTAATCGAAATGAGGACACAAAATGCCCCTGCATTATATCGACGCAAATATGACAATAAGTGGACCTTCACATCGTGGATACAATTATCAGAATGTCCGTAGTAATTAGCAGTAAGTCAATAAGCAGGCGTGATCGAGTTCGTATATTAATAAAAGCATAAGTATTCAGCGAAAGCAGGAATGATTGTTATTCAGTAATTATCTAATGGGATTCATGATTATTATCGACTTATAATAATAATTAAAAATAAAAATTGATAAGTAACATTTTTATATGACAAAGACTTCTTATAATATATTTTAATAGAAATATGTATTGTTTGTTACTTTATGTGTACGTATGTACTTTTTAGTAGATGATATTAGAAAAAACTGGAAATGTAAATATTAATCATGGAATTCATTTTTTTAATTAATATTTTACCGCAAGTTTTGTACAACTATTGTACAATAACGATTTATCACAAAAAATTACAAAATTCATAAGACTGCTTTTCATATGTTTACCTTTTTTGTACAAGGTGGGGCACGATCTGGCATTCTCCTTTGGCAAAACAGTCGGCGACAGTATTTATTTATTTATTTAACAACAACAAGACGCCAACTAACAAAAGTATAATATTTTTAGAAAAAATCATAAAAATTAAGAGTTCACTTAATTACAGGTGCTATACACATTTCATAAAAAAAATAAACACAAGTATACATATGTAGTGCTACTTTTATTTTCATAAGTGATTTTATAAACGTTAAACATAACAAAAATAAACACTTTTACAAATTATGATATACAATCACAATTTAGCTATTATGTTAATAGTAAGAAAAAAATACATTTTTAATATAAATTACAATTATTTGTAGAATGTAAATGTAATAAATCAGGTTTAAATATCCAAAGATTATTTAAAAATATGTCAATATCAACTGTTCTGTCTTTATGTTTATTATCAGTAATCATTATGGCACCAATACAATTCTTATGTGATAATATATGCTATCTATTCTATATATATATATATATATATATATATATATATATATATATATATATATATATATATATATATATATATATATATTTATTACTCAACCTCAATCTATTAATCTGAGAATAGCGCCCTTTTGACGACGCCCCTTTTCACTTCAGTGCGGCACGAAAATTTAATTTGGCTAGTAAATAAGAACTATCAATGAAGCCATTCACCAACTTATACAAGAAAATAAGGTCAAGGAGCTGTCTTCGATTCGAAAGTGACTGAAGCTAAAAGTAATTTAGCTTATCTTCGTAAGTCCTAAGAGTTTAAACTAGGTTATAATCGTAAGATAAATGCAAAAGAAATCTATTTTGTATCCTTTCGATTCTATGTCAGTAAATATTAAAGTGGGTGTTCCATACGACGCTGCAGTATTCCAAGATACTTCGTACCAAAGCTAAGTAAATAATTATTTTAGTGCAAACATAAACTGCTTTCAGTTACAAAAGAGGAAGCCAAGAGTTTTTTTTATTGGATAAGGCTTACAAACGAGCACACAGCCCCCTGATGGTAAGTGGTTGCTGCGGCCCATAGACGTCTACATCTATCCTCTATTACAAATCAAAATGCAGATGCGTTGTCACGCGTGAGGACTAAGATGGAATACCTCATATCCAGCAAAAAGGGTCTCCGGTTCTCTACTCTCACTATACGAAACACAGCAGCGTTAAGCTGCTATTTTACACTGGTATTCTGTGAGAGCGGGGTCCTTCAAGCCGACCCATTCGTGCTACAACTATGCTACTAATATAGTTGCAGTATGGCTCTACCACGTAAAAAAACTCTTGACTCTTGTTGATAATATTATCTATGTGGATATTATAAAAAAGCTTATTCGTCAAGCGTAGCTCCTGAATGTAATGAACTACAGATAGAAAACGACCATCAATGAAATATGTTGTTGCAAGAGATGTTTCCTTTCTAGAAAGATTTATAACATGATATTTGTCATCATTTAATATCATACCGTTGTTACGACACCATAATGTCAAATTATTTAAGTCTTCCTGTAAAAATTCCGCATCAGAATTTGAGGAGACAGGTCCAAAGATCTTTAAATCGTCAGAACACAAATAAAACTTAGAATTCTCAAAGCAATTACTGATATCGTTGATGAAAATGTTAAACAATAAAGGACCTAGATAAGATCCTTAAGGTACGTCAGTCTAGGCAAAATACGGCTCAGAAGCATAATCATTAACAACAATAGTTGACGACCGTTTGGAAGATATGACTTAAACCAGTGATGCAAAGTGTTATATATATATATATATATATCCCTTTGAATTTGACAAGTACAATAGAGTGATCAACCTTGTCATAGGCCTTACTGAAATCTGTGTAGATTGCATCAACGGATTTGCCAGTATCAAGAGACTCAGTAATGTCTTCCACAAAGGAAATAAGGTTTGTAACTGTTGATCCAGCTTTCACAAACCCACGCTGTTCAGATGTAATAAATTGTTTAAAGTGCCACGAAATAACGGAATATATCTAAGTAGCTCAAACACTTTTGCAATAATTGATCTCTGAAATTGTTACCAGATGGCTGCTCGTACCACATGTGTGGCCCTGTAAGTTTCTCTAATTATTCCATTTTATTTTGTTTTGTTGGAAATAATTTTAGTTATTGAAAAGGATGACATGACATGATGATGATGATGATTACAGAATTATTCTACGATACCCTTTCAAGTTCAATAAAATATACCTAAAGATGTTTTGCTATCGCAGTTCGCAGTGAAGGAAAACGTCGTAAAGAAACATAAAGGTCAGATAAAAAAATACATTTCTAAGATATGTAAAGTCCGTCAATATGCATTAGGGCAGCGCAGTGGACATTTGCCCATCCATCACTAGATCGTATAATTTATTTATACTATACTATACAACGTATAACAACAATCATATCCACAGAAGAACAAGAGTAACGGAAGTAAGCGGAATTGGCAAAGGGCCGGCCATACTGCTCGAAAAACCGACAGCCGGTGGAGTAGAAAGATTTTTGAATGGTAGCCTCGTACGGATAAGTGCGGCGTTGGGTGATCCCCACTAGATTTTTAAAGAAAATGATGACAAGTGAGCACACAATCCACGTGTACTGTGGCCCATAAACATCTACATATTATATCCTCGACCCAAACATAAAATGCAGTCGTGTTGTCACCCTGACGACTAAGATGCAATGCCTGTTTACAAGTAAAAAGGGTCTCCTGTTTTCTACACTCACTATACGAAACATAGCAGCATTAAGCTGATATTATGAACGTGGTATTTCCCCGATCGAGCTGACCTATTCGTGCTGTAGCCATATACAGTCGTAGCATGACACTACCACGTCTATACGATCTATAAAATATAAATGGAGTGACAACCTAATGAAACACGTTAGTTCATGACCTATGTTCACCTTGTGATTGAGTGAACTGATAGTGATAGTGATGCATCATATATAATATATATTGTGGCGCACAAAATGACTCTACCAAAGACGGAATATTCAATGTTATTAAACGAGCGTAAAAAGAAAACCGAAATTAACAACAATATTAAGCAAAAATATTATTTTCGGGGTGCCATTGTTGTGTAGTGGCGGTTAAGAATATCCACTACCCCATATCTTCCCGTGGGTGTCGTAAAAGGCGACAAAGGGAAACAGGCAGGAGATGGGCAGCAGCATCTTCCTGATAATAGCCAAAATAACAATAAAAAAACTGCGGTTGCCAACCCGCTCGCCAAGCGTGGCAACTATGGCAATATACCCCCCATGAGCAATGACAATAATAAACGGCCCCCAGTCCCCGGCGGCCCCGCTATTCCTGGCTACGGTGGCGACCATGGTAACGGCGGGGCAGGGGGTGATAAGAATCTCCGGTGGAGGTTCGGTTGCCACCTACGACGACTCGACCTGGCAACATACAACGCACGCACCCTGAGGACTGACGAGAAGATTGTGGAGCTGGAAGAAGAGATAGACAAGTTACGCTGGCATATTATAGGATTATCCGAAGTCCGAAGAGAGGGGGAGGACACGGTAATCCTCGAATCCGGCAACTTGCTCTATTACCGGGAGGGCGACCATCTGTCCCAAGGAGGTGTCGGATTTATCGTCCACAAGTCTCTCGTTAACAACGTTATAAAGATTGAGAGTGTGTCGACGAGGGTTGCGTACCTTATACTCAGAATCACCAAACGGTATTCGCTGAAGGTCATACAGGTTTACGCACCAACCTCGGCACACCCCGATCAGGAGGTGGAGGAAATGTATGAGGATATCTCTAGAGCCATGCATTCCTCCAAAACCCAATATACGGTGTTAATGGGAGACTTCAATGCAAAACTAGGCACAAGAGAGAACGGTGAGCTGAAAGTAGGGAAATTTGGAATAGGGCAACGGAACCCAAGGGGCCAGCAGCTGGCCGACTTCATGGAGAAAGAGGGACTCTTTATGATGAACTCTTTCTTCCAGAAGCGGCCCCACAGGAAGTGGACCTGGTCGAGCCCCGACGGTTCGACAAAAAATGAGATTGACTTCATTATGACGACCAGACGACAACTGTTCAGTGATGTCTCAGTGATCGCGAGGGTGAAAACCGGCAGCGATCACCGAATGGTTAGAGGCACACTGAACCTAAACGTTAAGTTGGAGAGGTCTCGTCTAATGAAGTCAACGCTCCGTCCCCCTCGTGCTCTAATCCAAAGTCCCGAAACCTTTCAGCTCGAGTTACAAAACCGTTTTCAGTGCCTAGAAGACTGCAATGAAGTGGACGATTTGAATGACAAGCTCGTGGAAACTGTCCATGCGGTCGGAGCTAAGTTCTGCAAGACCCGCCGCAGAAGAACACAAAAACTCTCCGATCAGACTCTTAATCTCATGGCTGTTAGACGGGAGATGAAGCTACATTCTTCAACAGATTTAACAGCATACAGGCAACTGAACAGACAGATCTCCAAATGCATGCGGCGGGACTTACGCAAATTCAATACAGCTCGTATTGAAGAAGCGATCGAGCGGAACCAAGGCTCCAAAGTCTTTGCCAGAGATCTGTCTGCCAGAAAGCGCCAACTGTCAAAGCTGAAGACAGAATGTGGCAGCATCGTTTCCGGGGCACCTGAGATTTTGAGTGAGATTGAGAGGTTCTATGGGCAGCTGTACACGTCATCGTTGGAGCCGCACGCAAGTGTGAGTAACGATCCAAGAGCGAGTCTTATCCGACATTATTCCGATGATATCCCGGACGTCAGTCTGAGCGAGATTAGAATGGCTCTCCAGCACCTTAAAAACGGCAAGGCCCCAGGCGAGGATGGAATTACAGCGGAGCTTCTGAAAGCGGGTGGAAGACCGGTACTTGAAGTCCTTCAGAAGCTCTTTAATTCCGTCCTCCATGGTGGCATTACACCGGAGGCGTGGAGCAGAAGTGCGGTGGTCTTGTTCTTCAAGAAAGGCGACAACGCTCTCTTGAAGAACTACAGACCGATTTCCCTTCTGAGCCGCGTCTACGTGCTGTTTTCGAGAGTCATTACGAATCGTCTCGCGCGCAGACTTGACGACTTCCAGCCTCCCGAACAAGCCGGTTTCCGAAAAGGCTTTAGCACCATAGACCACATACATACCCTTCGGCAAATTGTGCAGAAGTCCGAGGAGTACAATTTGCCACTATGTCTGGCGTATGTGGACTATGAGAAAGCCTTTGATTCCGTCGAAATTTGGGCGGTGCTGCAGTCCCTTCAGCGATGCCAAGTTGACTGTCGGTATATCGAAGTGTTGAAGTGCTTGTACAGTAGGGCTACGATGGCTATCCGAGTACAGAACCAGAGTACGAAACCTATCCAATTGCAGAGAGGTGTAAGACAGGGTGACGTCATATCCCCGAAACTCTTTACCGCTGCATTGGAAGATGTTTTCAAGCTTCTGGACTGGAAAGGATACGGTATCAACATCAATGGCGAGTACATCACTCACCTTCGATTTGCCGACGATATAGTCCTTATGGCAGAATCGCTGGAGGACCTAAGCACTATGCTCAATGACCTCAATAGTGTTTCCCAACGGATAGGTCTTAAGATGAACATGGACAAAACAAAGATCATGTTTAATGTCCATGTCACACCTATGCCGGTAGTTGTTGGGAACACTAAGCTCGAAGTTGTTGACGAGTATGTTTACCTGGGACAAATAGTCCGACTAGGTAAGTCCAACTTCGACCGAGAGGTCAATCGACGGATTCAACTCGGTTGGGCAGCGTTCGGGAAATTACGGCACATCTTCTCGTCAGGTATACCTCAAAACTTGAAAACGAGACTGTACACCCAGTGCGTGTTGCCAGTGATGACATACGGAACTGAGACGTGGTCCTTCACTGCTGGCCGGATGAGGAAGCTCAAGGTCGCTCAGCGAGCTATGGAGAGGGCTATGCTCGGAGTTTCTCTGCGTGATAAACTCAGAAATGAGGATATCCGCAGTAGAACTAGAGTGACCGACATAGCCCAACGGATTAGTAAGCTGAAGTGGCAATGGGCCGGCCATATAGCTCGAAGAACCGACAACCGATGGGGAAGAAAGGTTCTCGAGTGGCAGCCTCGTACCGGCAGGCGAAGTGTAGGGCGTCCCCCCACTAGATGGAGTGACGACCTGGTAAGATATGCAGGAAGTCGATGGATGCAGGTGGCTCAGGACCGTGCTTTGTGGCATTCTTTTGGGGAGGCCTATGTTCAGCAGTGGACTTGTGAAGGGCTGTAATGATGATGATGATAATGATTGTTGTGCAGAAAAGCACACGAAATTTAATAAGGAAATTACGTATTGCAACGTTTTCATTGTTTTCCTTTTATCTTATTATTATTTCTATATAAGAATTCGAATTTTAAATCGGTTATCTTTTTAAAAGTAACGTTGCTATATAAGTTGCTTTTTAGTATTAATATATAAGTGAAGAGAAAACTTTATAACCCTTTTAAGCATATTACGTGCACAGAGGAATATGAGATTTAGAATACTTTACATTTATATGGAAAAGGAGTGCATAAAGCTGAAATGTATGTACAATATATGTTATAAATACATTGAACGAAAAAAAACATGCATTGTTTACGTTCATACTGTCATTATCGTGATCAATGTTAAAGGTTCCTCAGGATCGGTAGTATCAATGGGCGCTCCTCAGGGCTCGATTCTTGGCCATTCCTGTTCTTAACCTATATTAATGACTTACCTTATCTTGTAGGGGACAATAGCAATATAGTATTATTTGCTGACGATACCTCTTTAATTTTTAAACACAAACGGCAGTCAATTAATTATGACGATGTAATTAATGCTCTATTGAAATTAGTACATTGGTTTAACGCCAACAATTTGCTTTTAAACGGCAACAAGACAAAGTGTATTAAATTTACAATACCTAATGTAAAACATTCGAATACCAATGTGCTCTTAAATGGGGAGGAGTTGAGTCTTGTAGATACCACTGTTTTTCTTGGTATTACTATTGACGCGAAACTTCAATGGAGCTAAATTAGCAAGCAGACTTAGTTCTGCAGTATATGCTGTAAGAAACATTAGAAGTCTCACAGATGTTGAGACAGCTAGATTAGTGTATTTTAGTTACTTTAATAGCGTAATGTCTTATGGAATTTTGTTATGGGGTAATGCGACTGATATTGAAGCTATATTTGTTTTGCAAAAGAGAGTCGTACGGGCGATTTATAACCTAAATTGTAAAGAGTCCCTCAGAAAAATTTAAAGAAATAAACATATTAACTTTGGCTTTGCTATATATTTATGAAAATGTAATGTGTGTACATAAAACATAAATAGCTTTAATAAGTATAAGGATGTTCAAACCCTTAACCAATAGGAACAAACATAAAATCGTAATGCAAGTTACTAGACTCCACAGAATCAGTAATTCATTTATAGGGCAATGTATATGCTTTTCCAACAAAATCCCAGAAAATGTTCAAAGTTTGTCGATAAACAAGTTCAAAAGTTTTATTAAAGAAAAACTGTACAAAAAGGGTTAATATAATATCAAGGAATACATGAATGAAAATAACCCCTGATAATTAATGATCGCCACCATGCTGTTTCTATGAAAATTCATTTAAAATTGTATAAACAAAATTATTGTTAATTGAATTATGTTTAAAAAAAGTCCCGCTGGGTTTCTTGCTGGTTCTTCCCAGGACAGAGGTATTTTCCGAACCAGTGGTAAATAAAAATGACTTTCAATAAGTATGATGTAGTAATCAATATTGAATAAAAAATCATTCTATTCTATTCTACACATGAACGCTAGGCTGGCTATAAACCGTGAGATGATGACGTGATTTGATTTTCGCCATTTTGATGCTGATAGCAGTAGTGAGCGTCCACGGAACTAATAATAAAGATAGGACAGAGCGATAAAATATATTGGTAAAGAAATGTATACCCAGGCCTACACCTAACGTTAATTCTATTTATTTATCAATTTAATATAATGCCCCATAGTAAATAAGTAGTATAAGCAAGCTTTTCAAAAACTCAGAGTCAACTTAGCACCGCTGAAGGGACTAAAGCACCGCCCAAATTTTTGTCATAGTATACTTACGCAAGGCAAAGTGGTAAATTGTACTCTTCGGTCTTAATTATAATTTGCCAAAGGGTATGTATGTGGTCTATGTTACTAAAGCCCTTTCGAAAACCGTCTTGTTCGGGAGGCCGGAAGTCGAGTCAGCGTGCAAGACGATTCGTAATGACTCGAAAACAGAACGTAGACGCGACACAGAAGGAAAATCGGTCTGTGGTTCTTCAATAGAGTGTTAGCACCTTTCTTTGCGAACCAGAACACTGCAATTTTGCTAAACGCCTCCAATATAGTGCAACCCTAGAGACAAGAATTGAAATGCTTCTGAAGGACAAACCGGTTTTACAACCACTTTCAAAGTCCGCTATAAATCCAACCTCGCCTGGTGCTTTGCCGTTGTAAATTATAATGCATATTACCCTATCTATCTACATAAAACTGGACTGAATATGGTCACTGCCTTTGATGATATTATGCAGTTTATAGCAGAACGTAGAAATGCGAATTTTATATATTTGCCTTTATTAAATGAAGCATAAAAATCGTGCCGAGCGAAACTGTTATCGCGAGAAAATAAGGTTTTGTTAGAAGAAATTTATGTTTTATTAATAATGTGTTATTTTTTAATATCATAAATAAGCCATTTAGCACGAGTCTAAAGCTGCTAGGCACCTGTTTGCAGCACCAGCCCATATGTAATAGCAATACTCGATATAAGACCGAACTAGCACTTTCATGATGAGGAACACAGAACAACAACAGGATGGCGAAGACAGGACATACGTCCACACAGTCCACCTGATGGTGAGTGGATGCTGTGGCTCATAGACATCTACATTTTTCCTCGATTAAGAATCAAAATGCAGATGCGGTCACCCTTGAGGGCTAAGTTGGAATGCCTTGTTTCCAGCAAAAAGGACATTCGATTCTCTACACTCACCGTACGAAACACATAACAAATTCGGCATCTGGAGTAAATTTAATATTTTCATACTTACTACATACAATACATAATATCAAGTATTTTGTAGAAAAATAACGTACTTTTTAAATTCATTTAAGAATTACCTTGGAATCCTTTGGATTAATTCCCTTGTGGAGAGGTAGAGCCCTAGTATGGGATGCTACTTGCGTAGACACTTTGGTAGCCTCTCATCTCACCTCGTTTAGAGCCGGGGCGGCATCATAGGCAGCTGAACTGAGTAAATGGCGCAAATATGAGTCTCTGAGAGATGACTAGATGACTTCGGTCCGTGGGATCCACGTGCGGTGAAGTTTGTAAAAGAACTCTATCCACGACTGTTCGTAGCTGTTAGTGATAAGAGGGCTCGGTCATTTCTCGCTCAAAGGCTAAGTAAAGCTATTCAACAAGGAAACGCATACAGCGTTCTTGGCACGTTACCACGGGAGTATGACTGTACGATAATTAAGTTATTGGTTTTAGTTTTTTTCTGCCGACTTCCAAATAGGAGACGGTACTCAATTCGACTGTATGTTTTTTTTATGTGTATTACCTCATAACTTTTTACTGGGTGAACCGATTTGGATGATTCTTTTTTTATTTGAAAACTAGTACTTCTCGGGTGGTCTCATAGGAATTTAATCAAGGTCATACCAATAGTTTTTGAGTTATTTTTAATAACTCATGGCAAGTCGGCTGTACAATCATTTTTAATTTTAAATTATTACTGTACACGCCCCTAGCTGCCCCAACAAAGGTAGACTGGACTAGGGCCCATCAGTAGTCCAATCGACGGGCAGCAGAGGACGGGGCCTTACGGCCTATGGAGACTTATTATTCTACACAATAGATATAAGGCTAGATAATTAATAAGAACGTACCTAGTTCCGAAGCTAAGACTGCTCCAAGGCTCGGTCAGGCGGTAGGTACGTGTAGATAAGTAGTGTGTTAGAAGGTGTGTATGTGTGGCCTGACTAACTGAGGTGACCGGGTAGCGGCCTAGTCCGATGCTGCCCCACAATGTGGTATCACTCCAGCGGACGTCACCAATTGACAACTTCTTTCTTCATTTCACTATTTCAGTTTATCAACTTTATTGTACACTATTTCAATCTATCAACTTTTGTTGTACATTTAATTAACTTCAAAGTCAACCAATTCAACGTTCATCGAAATCAAACACGTGACACCCGACACAAGTAACGAACAGTCGTTCAAAGTTCAAAATTCAAGGTTCCGGGTTCATTTTGCACCAAATTACAAACAGGAAACGAACGCGATCTCTTCTCGAGTCACAAAGTTCAGCGTTACAAACAACAAACTTAATTCCTTCGTACGATATTAAATACTACGCCCGCAATAAGACTCAAAATCAGCCTAGCTGACACGCAAGCTAACTACTTAGTCAACACACAAAAAGCACTTAACGCGACGGTACAATTAAACATTAACTTCCAAAAACAATTAACCGGGCCACGCCCTCGAAATGGAATGCGAGCATCAAATTCCAGACCGTATGTCCACTCTGCGTGGCGTGCAAGGTTCCACGTAGCACAAGCAAGTTAAATATTGCAAAATGCACTTCAACATGCAATCACTATACAATAGACGTAATTACTTGCAAACGAAATTACTTTAATCAGTCAAAATCAATACAAGCCTTTTGTCACGAAACGTACAACTTAGACAAACTAATTCGAGGCGGTCTACACGAAACCCAAATTCAATAGTAAATTAAACGCCAAACCACAAAACCAAAAACCTGGTCGCGAGAAACCGATGCAGCGGTCACAAAATACGCTAATCGACAGCACAGCTGCTGTCAAGCTACTGATCAGCCCACCGGCCGGAATCCGGGAAGCAGGCACACGACCCCCCCCCCCCCCCCCCCGGCGGCGTTTACCTCACCTCGACACCATCGGGTGATGCACCGAGTCAAACGCGATTGGATGCCGTTTTCAAATGCCCATGTTTGGACCTAAGCAATTACTATAGTTTTTTAATGTTGTATATAATTAAATATTGTATATTATTTAAGTTAAGAATTAAAATGATTAACCTAATAACATTCTGAATGTCATGCTTAACAATTACTTTAATGCAAACCAAGTTAAGTAGAAAAGCCTCTAAATTTTTGTACATAATTGATTGATGTACAAAGTTAAGATCTACTGGGAAGAAACTTTGCGCTAATGATAATACAAAAACATGAGTTTGAAACACCAATCTGTCAAGAGTGGATATCTGGTGAAACGCGTCTTTGTTAGAATTTTATATTAATTAATCCCCATATTAAAATGTAGCTCGGATTCCTTTTCGTGATATCTAAATAATTAATAGAATCAAGCGTTTCTTTGCGGAAGTTCATTTTCTTTGTATTACTACCTACTAACTTTTTGGCGGACTTCACATGTCCCCAAAATGATTATCTCTAAAAGCTAATTTTCTCACGATGTTTTCTTCCTCCGCCGAGCACATGGTAGTTAGCATGCAGATATCTAATTTGCGTGGCTCACCTACAATTACTGCTATATACTACTAAAATGATAAGTTATGATGTACTATGCATATGTGATAATTAATAAAGTGTAACCTAGTGGCGTCTAATGTCTCACCCAGAAGTTAGCCATCTCAGAAGTATTTTTTCTAAAGGTAGCTCATTTAGGGGATACACACGTGTTGTATTATCGACGTTGGTGAGGTTAGCCGTGGCTTGGTCATTCATAGTGAACAAAGGGAAATACACTGGACTGTAACAAACGCTCTACCCGAGGTGGACGCTCCAAGTGGATTTTGTGAGCCCACTCCAGATGCGGGTTACTAGACTGCTGCGGAATGGGTCTCGTCACACCCTAAACACTGGTGCGGTGTGGATACAACGGTGGTAGGGCAGCAGGAAGATGAAGTGACGGTGACGCGATGCACTGCTCTCCATATCAGCCGCGGTTGAAACATGATCGACGGCTGAGCCATAGATTGCTGATCCACTGCTGGAGCCGTGAAGGCTGGTACTTTCGGGTGCATCTGTAAAGATGCATAGAAACAGACTTCCTCTGATATAAAACCTTTTCAGAAGTGATGATGAAATGATTCGTCCTAATATCCATATTATTTCGTTGGCACTTAATAAAAAATTTAAAAATTTAATACGTCTAAATTATTTTGCTTTTCTTGTTTTTGGTATAGAACGTTTCCATTTATTTTATAATGAAAGCTCATCTCCTTATGTTGACTATAATATTAGGGCTCGAAAATTGCTTTTTATTTACAAAAGTTAATCAATTATTTTTCATATATATATTTCAAATGATTAATTCTTGTGTCCATTGCATCTATACTTAGGCTGTACTATAAAAATGGAACATATATGCCTCCCTAATATATTGCTTCACCATAGGTTTGTCATAATAGACAAGCTTGACGGGTGAGTTGGCAACCGCCGTATTTTACTATTTGGGCTGTTATCAGGAAGATGCTGCTACCCATCTCCTGTTGCAGTTTCCCTCTGGCGCCTCTTACGGTACCCACGGGAAGATATAGGTATTTTTTTCACAGATGCGTTGTCACGCGTGAGGACTAAGATAGAATGCCTCTTTTCCAGTAAAATGGGTCTCCGGTTCTCTACACTCACCATACGAAACACAGCAGTGTCAAGCTGCTATTTTACGCTGGTTTTCTGTGAGAGCGTGGTCCTTCCCCGGTCGAGCCGTCCCATTCGTGCTACAACTATACTACTAATATAGCTGCAGCGTGGCTCTACCGCGGGTAAAAAATAGTGGTTATTACACCACTACTACACGGTTAATGAAAGTCAATCATTATTAAACCTTTCTGTAAATGTTACCGGATCTAGTCATTACTTTATCTATTCAGAATTTGCCATACATTTTTATGGATTATATGAATTACCACAGTTAAACTGCAGCCCAAAGATTCTATTACGAAGAAAACCTCCCAGTATAGCACTCTTCATAGCTCGCTTATAGCTATATTTTATGAAGCCGTTTTCGTAGCTCTACAGTGTGGGCGCACTGCTCCACTTTATTTTACTCAGCATTTTCTTGAGATGTCTCGGAAAGGATGTAGGTCCATTGGTAAAACACTAAAAGTTTTTTTTTATAGGATAGGGTGACAAACGAGCACACAGTGCACCAGATGGTAAGTGGTTGCAGTGACCCATAGACATCTACATCTATCGTCGTTTGCGAATCAAAATGTAGGCGTTGTCACCCGTGAGGACTAAGATGGAATGCCTCTTTTCCAGTAGAAAGGGTCTCCGGTTCTCTACACTCACCATTTGAAACACAGCAGTGTTAAGCTGCTATTTTACGCTCGTATTCTGTGAGAGCGTGGTCCCTCCCCGGTCGAGCCGACCCATTCGTGCTACAACTATACCACTAATATAGCTGCAGCATGGCTCTACCACTATAAAAGTGCTAACAAAATTTGAGTCCATCATCATTCATCTTTGTTTATTCCATTTTTGCTAGAGTTGACTGATAAAAAATGCCATAAGGCATTAATTCCGCCCTTTGTAACCCTCAATTTTAGGTGTTTGCAATAAAGCATAAATTAAATGAAATAAATTATAAGCTGACCTTTAGTTACCTCTATAGCAATACTCGTGATGCGAGCCACGCTGCAGGCTAATGTAGCTGCAGCAAGAATGGGTGACAGTAGGATGGGTAGACTCAACTAAGAAACTGTCAGATGAATTTTATGCTCGTTTGTCAATCTTATTTCTAAAATTGACAAACGAGCATAAAATGGATGATTGGCGTTCCACCAGTGTACGTTTTACTAGGAGTTTTCTACCTCATACGACCTCCTTGTGGAATAGTTTACCACGGGCGATTTATTCAGACCGATACTACTTAGGGACCTTCAAGAAAATGTTTACTCCTTTCTATAAGGCTGGCAATGCACCTGAAATTCCTCTAGTGTTGCAGTTTTTCATGGGCTGTTGTAGTCACTTATCATCAGCCGTACGGTCGTTTGCCCCGTATCCTATAAAAAAGAGTTCAAATTTGAATAGAAGCATATATATTTGACATTTAAGTCAGGTATAAATTATCATCATCATCATTACAGTAACAAGTCTAGTGTGTCCTCTTATTAGTCTCTGAGTTTATTGCTAACAATATGACTCTCTCAAATAGTGTCACAAAATACCTTCTAAGGTGAAACGGATATAAATAAGATTCACCAAACAAAATTTCGACACAAGTTTATGCTATCGGCCCAGGTATCCGAAAGTAAATAAAGTAATTATAATACTAATCAGATCGGTATCCTTTAGGGCACACATTAATTAAACATCGTAAACCCATTAGAGGAATAATTTACAAGGACATAGATAATTGCTTAATAACACAAACATTCCGTTCTAAATCGAAATTGGTGAGATAATGTATAAATTAATTCAGTGGCTGTAATTAGTCTTTAATCTTAGTTCTATCTGTGTTTCTGTTACGCGTTGAATAAGACAACGTTAATGTTAAGTATACATTGAATGAAACTTAGTTTACAGATTTTAATAACCGAGTTTCATGAACGAGAAATTTCTATATACAAGGCGTACGTTCTTTTATGTACTATATAATATAATAAACACGGGTTTTATACATGGTAGAGTTAGAGTAGTTTAATATAGTTGTAGCACGAATGGGTCGGCTCGACCGGGAAAGGACCACGCTCTCACCGAATACCAGCGTAAAATAGCAGCATAACGCTGCTGTGTTTCAAATGGTGAGTGTAGAGAACCGGAGACCCTTTTTACTGTAAAAGAGGCATCCCATCTTAGTCCCCACGGGTGACAACTCATCTGCAGTTTGATTCTTTATTGAGGATAGATGTAGATGTCTATGGGTCACAGCAACCACTTACCATCAGGTGGGATGTGTGCTCGTTTGTCACCCTATCCTATAAAAAAAGGTCTCCTCCATAGATTGCTTTATCGGGGAGATATTTGCCATAGTTTCCACGCTTGGCAGGCAGTTTAGGATCCGTAGATTTTTATTTATTTAATTGTTATCAAGAAGGCGCTGCTGCCTTTCTCGTGATTTTTTCCCTTCTGTCGTCTCTTACGACATTCAGGGGACAGTATGTTTCTTATGTATTTTTTCTCACCGAATTCTCGTCGTTTAGGCAGAACCAATATTAATAATTCTGTTTTTATTAAATGGGTCCCTTACAAATTTAAAGAAACATTCACCCATATAGGTAATTCAGTTTTTCCTGTTCTAATTAACTCACCACTCCAAACAGTAAAATAATTAATGTTTAAAAAAATATTTAAATAAAGGACTTCAATAACAAAACTGCTGGCCGGATGAGGAAGCTCAAGTTAGCTCAGCGAGCTATGGAGAGGGCTATGCTCAGAGTTTCTCTGTGTGATATACTTAGAAATGAGGATATCTGCAGTAGAACCAGAGTGAGCGACATAGCCCAACGGATTAGTAAGCTGAAGTGGCAATTGTCCGGCCATGTAGCTCGAAGAACCGACAACCGATGGGGAAAATAGGTTCTCGAGTGGCGGCCTCGTACCGGCAGACGAAGTGTAGGGCATCCCCCCACTAGATGGAGTGACGACCCGGTAAGATATGCAGGAAGTCCATGGATGCAGGTGGCTCAGAACCGTGTTTTGTGGCATTCCTTGGGAGAGGCCTATGTTCAGCATTGGACTTGTGAAGGGCTGTAATGATGTGATGAATAACAAAACAAAATAAAATCATACATACATACATAATACACAAATACTCACGCCTGTCACGCTGAGGAATAGCAGAGACTACGGACTTCCATTTTGTACGATCCTGACACACCTCTCGCGCCTTCTTTACAACCATGTATCTACGCATAAACGCTCGTCGGTTAAGGGTACTCCTAATCTGGCCCATTTTAAATATATCGCCAATTTCGTCGATAAACCTTAATCTGGGGTGTCCCTTTCCGACTCTGCCGTACATTTCTGCTACATAATTTTACATTCTCCGTTCATTCTTTCTACATGACCTTTCTACATACATTAAAGTAGGGACTAACACAGCATTATGAATATGCCATACGTGCCTTTTTGACACATTCTGACTTTTCACAATAGCGTGTAAAGCCCCATTCACTCTATTTTCTACGTTCACTTGTCATTCTATAACCTTATCGTATCTACCATCCCTGCTAAATACACATCCCAAATATCAAACTCATACACTTGCTCAATCAACTCCCCTTCTATTCTTATTTCACATAACGTTTTACTTTCTTCTTTTCAAAAACCATCACTTTTGTCTTACTTGCGTTCACTTTCATACCCCTTTCTTTTAATGACCACTTCATTAATGTAACCATCATTTGCAACTCTGCTGCCGACGATGCAAATATGACTTGATCATCGACTTCCCATTCCACATTTTTTCTTCAACTTTCAAAGTTTCCAAACAACTGTCCATAAATAGGTTAAATAGCCACGGGGAAGCTACACAGCCTTGTCTGACACCTTTTTGGATGCTAAACCAGTTCAAGTACACCCCGTTAATCGCGCCACTTGCAGTAGAGTCCCTATAAAGAGACCTTAATTCCTGTATCAAACCAGCGCCTGATGGATATAAAATATATTTGTAATAGTAATATAGAAAATAATTATGCAAATGGGATATAATTAAAGTAAAACAGCAATATGTTGTTACATTATCTAAGTGTTTAAATTATTTATAATATTTTTAAATTTAATATGTTGACCAATTATACGAAATTACCGTACTTAATTAGCGAGAGACATAGACTTTAAGTTTTCGCCGTGTAGTGGCGGTTAAGAATATCCACTAACCCATATCTTCCAGTGGGTGTCGTAAAAGGCGACAAAGGGAGGCAGGCAGGAGATGGGCAGCAGCATCTTCCTGATAATAGCCAAAATTACAATAAAAAAACTGCGGTTGCCAACCCGCTCGCCAAGCGTGGCAACTATGGCAAATACCCCCCAATAATTAGAGCAACAAACAGATGGCCCCCAGTCCCCGGCGGCCCCGCTATTCCTGGCTACGGTGGAGACCATGGTAACGGCGGGGCAGGGGGTGCTAAAAATCTCCGGTGGAAGTTCGGTTGCCACCTAAGACGACTCGACCTGGCAACATACAATACACGCACCCTAAGGACTGACGAGAAGATCGTGGAGCTGGAAGAAGAGATAGACAAGTTACGCTGGCATATTATAGGATTATCTGAAGTCCGAAGAGAGGGGGAGGACACGGTAATCCTCGAATCCGGCAACTTGCTCTGTCACCGGGAGGGCGACCATCTGTCCCAAGGAGGTGTCGGATTTATCGTCCACAAGTCTCTCGTTAACAACGTTGTAAAGATTGAGAGTGTATCAACAAGGGTTGCGTACCTTATACTCAGAATCACCAAACGGTATTCGCTGAAGGTCATACAGGTTTGCGTACCAACCTCGGCACTCCCCGATGAGGAGGTGGAGGAAATGTATGAGGATATCTCTAGAGCCATGCATTCCTCCAAAACCCAATATACGGTGTTAATGGGAGACTTCAATGCAAAACTAGGCACAAGAGAGAACGGTGAGCTGAAAGTAGGGAAACTTGGAATAGGGCAACGGAACCTAAGGGGCCAGCAGCTGGCCTTACTTCTCCTACGCGGATCCCAGATGTGGAGGATCATGTACCTTCCCTGTTGGACCTTCTGCTGACCTCTCATCCGGACGGATACCAGGTCGCCGTCGATGCCCCTCTGGGCTCTTCGGACCATTGTCTGATCCGGAATACGGTGCCACTCACGTTTCCATCGCAGTTGCGATCTGCACCTTGCCGCCGCACTATAGGTCGGCCGATTGGGACGGGATGCGGTCTTTTTTTGCATCCTACCCTTGGGGGCGGCTTTGCTTCTCGCCGGAAGATCCCAGCGTTGTTGCCAATTCTGTTGCTGATGTGGTACTTCAGGGTATGGAACTTTTTATTCCATCCTCTGTGGTGCCCATCGGAGGCAGATCCCAGCCATGGTTTGGTCGCTCCTGAAAGATAGCATCACGCTTTAAGCAGGAGTACTACCAGGCCTGGGCAGACGCATCAACGTCCCGGGATGTAAACACCAGCGCTCTTAAAAAGAAGTATAATTCCGCCTCCAGGTCCTTCAAAAGTGTCATTGCTAGGGCAAAGTCAGAGCACATCGGCAGAATTGGCGAGAAACTAATTCGCCTCCCTTCGGGAACACGAGCATTCTGGTCTCTCGCCAAGGCTGTCCAAGGGAACTTCTGTCAGCCATCTCTGCCATCTCTGCACAGGGTGGACGACTCACTGGCCCATGACGCAAAGGAGAAAGCCGATCAGCTAGGCTCTCTTTTTGCTTCCAACTCGACTCTAGATGATGGGAAGAACACACCGCCGACCATCCCGCGGTGTGAGTGCTCCATGCGGGAAGTGCTGTTTACGCAGCGCTTGGTGCGTAAAGCACTCCTCTCCCTGGACGTCAACAAGTCGAGTGGGCCTGATGGAGTCCCACCTATTGTGCTGAAGACGTGTGCTCCGGAGTTGGCACCGGTATTAACGCGTCTTTTTCGGTACTCCTACTCCCTAGGCGTAGTCCCGAACTCATGGAAGACAGCTTTGGTGCACCCGATCCCTAAAAAAGGTGACCGCTCAGATCCGTCCAACTACAGGCCTATCGCTATCACCTCCTTGTTCTCCAAAGTAATGGGTTTCCAATCGTTTGATTATTAACAGCCAGCTCATGCGGTACCTTGAGGATCACCAGCTGATTAGTGACCGCCAGTACGGTTTCCGTTGAGGTCGCTCAGCTAGTGATCTTCTGGTCTACCTGACTCATAGTTGGGCGGAGGCAGTGAAGTCCAAGGGGGAGGCGTTGGCCGTTAGTTTGGACATAGCGAAGGCTTTCGATCGGGTTTGGCACAAAGCGCTAATTTCGAAGCTGCCTTCCTATGGGCTTCCCGAGAAATTTTGCAATTGGATCACCAGTTTTTAGCAGATCGGAGCATCAAGGTCGTAGTAGATGGTACATGCTCCGATTAAGTCGGCCAGCTGCTGGCCCCTTGGGTTCCGTTGCCCTATTCCAAATTTCCCTACTTTCAGCTCACTGTTCTCTCTTGTGCCTAGTTTTGCATTAAAGTCTCCCATTAACACCGTATATTGGGTTTTGGAGGAATGCATGGCTCTAGAGATATCCTCATACATTTCCTCCACCTCGTCATCGGGGTGTGCCGAGGTTGGTGCGTAAACCTGTATGACCTTCAGCGAATACCGTTGGGATTCTGAGTATATGGTACGCAACCCTCGTCGACACACTCCGGATCTTTACAACGTTGTTAACGAGAGACTTGTGGACGATAAATCCGACACCTCCTTGGGACAGATAGTCGCCCTCCCGGTGATAGAGCAAGTTGCCGGATTCGAGGATTACCGTGTCCTCCCCTTCTCTTCGGACTTCGGATAATCCTATAATATGCCAGCGCAACTTGTCTATCTCTTCCTCCAGCTCCACGATCTTCTCGTCTGCCCTCAGGGTGCGTGCATTGTACGTTGCCAGGTCGTGTAGTCTAAGGTGGCAACCGAACCTCCACCGGAGATTCTTAGCACCCCCTGCCCCGCCGTTACCATGGTCGCCACCGTAGCCAGGAATAGCGGGGCCGCCGGGGACTGGGCGCCGTTTCTTTGTTATTGTCATTTCATAGGGGGTATTTGCCATAGTTGCCACGCTTGGCGAGCGGGTTGGCAACCGCAGTTTTTTTATTGTAATTTTGGCTATTATCAGGAAGATGCTGCTGCCCATCTCCTGCCTGTTTCCCTTTGTCGCCTTTTAGGACACCCACGGGAAGATGGGGTAGTGGATATTCTTGACCGCCACTACACGGCATTTTTTGCATACTTTGGTTACAGGTTTGCATACTTTGGTGTTTTTGTAATTACGCCCCTCATGTTACACTACTGTTTAATCATGACGGGGACATATTACGGTATGCTCGAACTGTAACTAGCCTATACTAAACGTGTAGTGCAGTACGCTGTTTTATAGCTGATTGTGATTAATTGCGTAGGCAGGAGTGTAAGTTAAGCATCCGTTTTTACACTATTATTATTTTTAACAATTAATCTTCTGAAGTATTTCCGATAATTTTCGACTAATTTAAAGGAAGTAAATAGCAATATTGTAATTAATCCTGTTTTGTAAATTTGATTTCTAAGATTATTAATTAAAATATTTCTCTTTGCAGCAAGAGTTCTGAAAAATTCGTCATTTTTGTAGGACGTCGTAGGATTCCGCAGCGCAATTAGAGTTAATCTATGGAGCAGTGCGACTGCAACTAGTTTATTTTACGCATAGGTCCGCGTGGATTTATACTTTGACAGAGGGCAACGCCTGCGTATGGCTACTCCCCCGTTGTCCGCCGGTGGCACGTGTTGCTTTATGCTTTCTTCTTATCTTATTATCTTCATTATTATAGTAAAATGTTCGTAGACACTTTTTTAGTGAGAGCTATCATCACATGTTCGTTTGTTATGTTACAAAATTGATATTAAAGCGAATCATTAAAAATTAAATTTAATGAACAATAAATTTGTGTTGTTTGAGTAAAATAGGTCAATTGTTTCACTCTTATATTTAGTCAGGTTAGTAATTTAGTTGATGGATAACTTCTGATCATTGCGAAATACATTATATACGCAGGCTATAGATACAGCGAAGAGAACAGGTTAAAAGTCCACTGCCGAATATAGGCCTCCCCCATAGATTGCCACATTTGCAATATTTAAATAAGCATGATGCTGTTTACTGGTACTTGAAAAAATGGAACGGGACGAAGAAAACAAATAAGATTTAGTCGACTGTAATATTTCTGTTATAAAAGACACGATTCTTTTTAATTCTTAATAATTGCCTTTTTAATTAATTGATAGAATCAGGCGTTACTTTGCGGAAATCCATTGTAATGGTAACGCAGTAGACTCTGCGGAGGCCATGCGGCCAGCCTCCGCAGAGTCTACTTCACCTGAGGATGCCTCGTGTAGAGGCGAAACACGTGTCGTATTTTCGAGAGTGGTGTGTCGTGCTTGGTATGGTGGTGCTTGGGGTGGTAGTGCTGGGATTAACGGTGACGGGTATAGTGCGCGCGATTGAGGGAGGGTGGGAGGTCCTCTTTAAACTGGACAGGACACATCATTTTCTTTCTTTACGCGGAATCAAGCAAATTTTTTTTCAAAAAAAAACATTTCCGCGGGAATTTTTAAGAAAAAAAAAAACCTTTTTAATTCTTAAAAATTCCCGCGGAAAGTAAGAATTTAACACGAAGAACTCTTAATGTAATAAATTCTCCGAAATGCATTATCTTGTTATTTTATGACTTTTTTTTATAGTATAAGGGTGACAAACGAACACACAGTCCACCTGATGGTAAGTGGTTGCTGCGGCCCATAGACATCTACATCTATCCTCTATTACAAATCAAAATGTAGATGTGTTGTCACCCGTGAGGACTAAGATGGAATGCCTCATTTCCAGTAAAAAGGGCCTCCGGCCACCTGCACTCACCAAGCGAAACACAGAGGTAAACCTCTACTTCACGCTGGTTTTCTGTGAGGTCATGGTACCACCCCGGTTCGAGCCGGCCCATCCGTGCGACAGCAAAAGCTGCCGTGTGGCTCTACCACTGTTAAAACTTCATTATACTTCCGCATTTGCTTCGAAATACGTGAATATTGTTTCGTTAGATATTTGCTTCAGAGTCAGTGCATATTCTTTTTGTTATTGAATTCTCTCCTGGTTTCGTAGCAGCCAACGGCAACATAAACTTATATTGCGGTACAAAACGTATTCTTTGCGACGTACATTAGTGTTCCAATATAACACGATCACGACAAGCTTTTAGTATCTGTATTATATGTCAGTCTTTTGTTTTAAATTTAAAGTGCTTGTTACTTTGCTAACGTGAGGTCATATGTTATGAGTGTCACGTTGTATTTGTTATCAATAACCATATATGTACGTATAGAGCGCTATATTATACCTCTTGCCGTAGGTGTCGCCGAAACAAAATCTAACACCCAGTTTTGTATCGTAGGTATTGCGATTTTAAGGAATGCCAAAAAAATCTCGTGGCATAGGATAGGTGACGTTAAACCATCTTATTTAGGGTAAGAACTTGTATGATAAAAGAAAAGTGTGATTCGTAAGATGTTGTTGTGACCGAGATTTAGAAAGGAATTCTTCGGTGGTTTGATTATAAAAAACTAATGAATATGGAAAGAATTATAAAGCAAAGTTATGTTGCAGAAGTGAATGGCAGAGTCGGCAAAGGATGCCCTAGACGGACGTTTGTAGACCAATCAAAGATGTGCCAAATTAAGAGTACCCTTAACCACGAGTATGTGTGTGTAGGTATAGGGATGTAAAGAAGGCAAGTTAAGTGCAAATCTGGCATGAGTATTTATATTCAGATATATTTATAGCACATTATTTGGAATGACATATAAAAGTAGTATTCAAAAAATATTCAAAATCCTCTCTAATTAGAACCTATACCCAGTAATAAAACGTATGTAATTTACTTTTACTTTATTATAGCACAAGATCTTGAACGACGAATGTTTCATCATCATCATCATTACAGCCCTTCACAAGTCCACTGCTGAACATAGGCCTCCCCCAAAGAATGCCACAAAGCACGGTCCTGAGCCACCTGCATCCATCGACTCCCTGCATATCTTACCAGGTCGTCACTCCATCTAGTGGGGGGACGCCCTACACTTCGCCTGCCGGTACGAGGCTGCCACTCGAGAACCTTTCTTCCCCATCGGTTGTCGGTTCTTCGAGCTATATGGCCGGCCCATTGCCACTTCAGCTTACTAATCCGTTGGGCTATGTCGGTCACTCTAGTTCTACTGCGGATATCCTCATTTCTGAGTTTATCACGCAGAGAAACTCCGAGCATAGCCCTCTCCATAGCTCGCTGAGCGACCTTGAGCTTCCTCATCCGGCCAGCAGTGAAGGACCACGTCTCAGTTCCGTATGTCATCACTGGCAACACGCACTGGGTGTACAGTCTCGTTTTCAAGTTTTGAGGTATACCTGAAGAGAAGATGTGCCGTAATTTCCCGAACGCTGCCCAACCGAGTTGAATCCGTCGATTGACCTCTCGGTCGAAGTTGGACTTACCTAGTCGGACTATTTGTCCCAGGTAAACATACTCGTCAACAACTTCGAGCTTAGTGTTCCTAACAACTACCGGCATAGGTGTGACATGGACATTAAACATGATCTTTGTTTTGTCCATGTTCATCTTAAGACCTATCCGTTGGGAAACACTATTGAGGTCATTGAGCATAGTGCTTAGGTCCTCCAGCGATTCTGCCATAAGGACTATATCGTCGGCAAATCGAAGGTGAGTGATGTACTCGCCATTGATGTTGATACCGTATCCTTTCCAGTCCAGAAGCTTGAAAACATCTTCCAATGCAGCGGTAAAGAGTTTCGGGGATATGACGTCACCCTGTCTTACACCTCTCTGCAATTGGATAGGTTTCGTACTCTGGTTCTGTACTCGGATAGCCATCGTAGCCCTACTGTACAAGCACTTCAACACTTCGATATACCGACTGTCAACTTGGCATCGCTGAAGGGACTGCAGCACCGCCCAAATTTCGACGGAATCAAAGGCTTTCTCATAGTCCACATACGCCAGACATAGTGGCAAATTGTACTCCTCGGACTTCTGTACAATTTGCCGAAGGGTATGTATGTGGTCTATGGTGCTAAAGCCCTTTCGGAAACCGGCTTGTTCGGAAGGCTGGAAGTCGTCAAGTCTGCGCGCGAGACGATTCGTAATGACTCTCGAAAACAGCACGTAGACGCGGCTCAGAAGGGAAATCGGTCTGTAGTTCTTCAAGAGAGCGTTGTCGCCTTTCTTGAAGAACAAGACCACCGCACTTCTGCTCCACGCCTCCGGTGTAATGCCACCATGAAGGACGGAATTAAAGAGCTTCTGAAGGACTTCAAGTACCGGTTTTCCACCCGCTTTCAGAAGCTCCGCTGTAATTCCATCCTCGCCTGGGGCCTTGCCGTTTTTAAGGTGCTGGAGAGCCATTCTAATCTCGCTCAGACTGACGTCCGGGATATCATCGGAATAATATCGGATAAGACTCGCTCTTGGATCGTTACTCACACTTGCGTGCGGCTCCAACGATGACGTGTACAGCTGCCCATAGAACCTCTCAATCTCACTCAAAATCTCAGGTGCCCCGGAAACGATGCTGCCACATTCTGTCTTCAGCTTTGACAGTTGGCGCTTTCTGGCAGACAGATCTCTGGCAAAGACTTTGGAGCCTTGGTTCCGCTCGATCGCTTCTTCAATACGAGCTGTATTGAATTTGCGTAAGTCCCGCCGCATGCATTTGGAGATCTGTCTGTTCAGTTGCCTGTATGCTGTTAAATCTGTTGAAGAATGTAGCTTCATCTCCCGTCTAACAGCCATGAGATTAAGAGTCTGATCGGAGAGTTTTTGTGTTCTTCTGCGGCGGGTCTTGCAGAACTTAGCTCCGACCGCATGGACAGTTTCCACGAGCTTGTCATTCAAATCGTCCACTTCATTGCAGTCTTCTAGGCACTGAAAACGGTTTTGTAACTCGAGCTGAAAGGTTTCGGGACTTTGGATTAGAGCACGAGGGGGACGGAGCGTTGACTTCATTAGACGAGACCTCTCCAACTTAACGTTTAGGTTCAGTGTGCCTCTAACCATTCGGTGATCGCTGCCGGTTTTCACCCTCGCGATCACTGAGACATCACTGAACAGTTGTCGTCTGGTCGTCATAATGAAGTCAATCTCATTTTTTGTCGAACCGTCGGGGCTCGACCAGGTCCACTTCCTGTGGGGCCGCTTCTGGAAGAAAGAGTTCATCATAAAGAGTCCCTCTTTCTCCATGAAGTCGGCCAGCTGCTGGCCCCTTGGGTTCCGTTGCCCTATTCCAAATTTCCCTACTTTCAGCTCACCGTTCTCTCTTGTGCCTAGTTTTGCATTGAAGTCTCCCATTAACACCGTATATTGGGTTTTGGAGGAATGCATGGCTCTAGAGATATCCTCATACATTTCCTCCACCTCCTGATCGGGGTGTGCCGAGGTTGGTGCGTAAACCTGTATGACCTTCAGCGAATACCGTTTGGTGATTCTGAGTATAAGGTACGCAACCCTCGTCGACACACTCTCAATCTTTATAACGTTGTTAACGAGAGACTTGTGGACGATAAATCCGACACCTCCTTGGGACAGATGGTCGCCCTCCCGGTAATAGAGCAAGTTGCCGGATTCGAGGATTACCGTGTCCTCCCCCTCTCTTCGGACTTCGGATAATCCTATAATATGCCAGCGTAACTTGTCTATCTCTTCTTCCAGCTCCACAATCTTCTCGTCAGTCCTCAGGGTGCGTGCGTTGTATGTTGCCAGGTCGAGTCGTCGTAGGTGGCAACCGAACCTCCACCGGAGATTCTTAGCACCCCCTGCCCCGCCGTTACCATGGTCGCCACCGTAGCCAGGAATAGCGGGGCCGCCGGGGACTGGGGGCCGTTTATTATTGTCATTGCTCATGGGGGGTATATTGCCATAGTTGCCACGCTTGGCGAGCGGGTTGGCAACCGCAGTTTTTTTATTGTCATTTTGGCTATTATCAAGAAGATGCTGCTGCCCATCTCCTGCCTGTTTCCCTTTGTCGCCTTTTACGACACCCACGGGAAGATATGGGGTAGTGGATATTCTTAACCGCCACTACACGGCGACGAATGTTTAGAGCAGGAATATTATTATATACATATATTACAATATTATATCATAATATAATATACAAGTCAAAGTTTATGTGGTACTAAGGTTAGATTAAATTATAAAGGTCCTAAGGTTAGTTAGATGATGGCTAACCTGTGTGAGGTTTCCACGTAAATGTAAATGATACTTAACCCTTCTGAACTTTGACCTGGTCTTATGATAAAAGTACTTTTAAAAATTGATAATTAATGATTTGAAGAAGATCAAAATAATAATTAAACCTTCTAAAACAATGCAGCCATAAATATCATTATTTAACGGAACTGTCTGAAGTCATGATGCAATTAACAAATCAATAATAAAACTAGGCTACTAAACGCTGCCTCCGAAATGTTAAAACTTTTAATAAAAAGTAAAAGCTGAATCGCAAGGGACTTCAATAGAGAATAAAATTATTTCCACATGTGTGTGTGAGTGTAGTGTGAAGTCGCCTTGTAGTGGCGGTTAAGAATATCCACTAACCCATATCTTCCCGTGGGTTTCGTAAGAGGCGACAGTGGGAAACAGGCAAGATATGGACAGCAGCATCTTCCTGATAACAGCAATGGTACAATAAAAAATGCAGTTGCCAACGCTCTCGTCAAGCTTGGCAACTATGGCAATATACCCTCTATGACAAAAGTTATAAAAAGACGGCCCCTAGCCCCCGGCGGTCCCGCTATTCCTAGCTACGGTGGCGACCATGGTAACGGTGGGGCAGGGGGTGCTAAAAATCTCTGAGGGAGGTTTGGTTGCCACCGAACATACAACGCAGGCACCCTGAGGACTAACGAGAAGATCCTGGAGATTGAAGAAGGTGTAGACAAGTTGCACTGGAATATTATAGGATTATCTGAGGAGAAGAGGGAAAGGATACGGTAATACTCGAATGTAGCAACTTGTTTTATCACCGGGAGGGCAAGCATCCGTCTCAAGGAGGTGTCGGATTTATCGTCCACAAATCTCTCGTTAACAACGTAGTAAAGATTGTGAATCACCAAACGGTATTCTTTTAAGGTCATACAGGTTTACGCACCAACCTCGGCACATCCCGATGTGGAGGTGGAGGAAATGTATGAAGATATCTCTAGAGCCATGCATTCCTCCAAAACCAACTATAAGGTGTTAATGGGAGACTTCAACGTAAAACTAGGTACAAGAGAAAACGGCGAGCTGAGGGTAGGGAAATTTGGAATAGGGCAACTGAACCCAAGGGGCCAGCACTGCACCAGGCACTCTTTATAATGAATCCTTTCTTCCAGAAGCGGCACCACAGGAAGTGGACCTGGTCAAGTCCCGACGGTTCGACAAAAAATGAGATTGACTTCATTGTGACGACTCGACGGCAAGTGTTCAGTGATGTCTCAGTGATGGCGAGGGTGAAAACTGGTAGCGATTACCGAATGGTTAGAGGAACACTGAATTTAAACGTTAAGTTGGAGAGGTGTCTCCTAATGAAGTCAGCACACCGTCCCCCTCGTGCTCTAGTCCAGGGGCCCGAAACCATTCAGTTCGAGTTACAAAATCGTTTGCAGTGCCTGCAAGATTGCAATGCAGTAGACGATATGAATGACAAGCTCGTGGAAACTGTCCATGCGGTCGGAGCTAAGTATTGTAAGACCCGCCGCAGAAGAACACAAAAACTTTCCCATTACACTCTTAACCTCAAGGCTGTTAGACATTAAATGAAGCTGCAGTCTTCAGCAGATTTAACAGCATACAGGCAACTGAACAGACAGATCTACAAATGGATGCGGCAAGACTTACGCAACTTTAATACTGTTCGTATTGAACAAGCGATCGCGCGGAACCAGGACTCCGAAGTCTTTGCCAGAGATCTGTCTGCCAGAAAGACCCAACTGTCGAAGCTGAAGACAAAATGTGGCAGTATCGTTTCCGGGATACCTGAGATTTTGAGTGAGATTGAGAGGTTCTATGGGCAGCTGTACACGTCATCGTTAGAGCCACACGCAAGTGTGAGTAACGATCCAAGAGAAAGTCTTATCCGACACTATTCCGATGATATCCCAGAATTCAGTCTGAGCAAGATTAAAATGGCTCTCCAGCACCTTAAAATGACAAGTCTCCAGCCGAGGATAGAATTACAGCGGAGCTTCTGAAAGTACTAGTGAAAGTTAGGTTTTGAAGTTATAGTTTCCGAAGGTTGTTGGTTGCGTGTTCATATCACGTCGGGGTCACCACTGTGGCGGGTGGAAGGAAAAGGGGAGATCTCCAGCCAGGCAAGGTGTTCTGCGCGGGGAGCGGCCAACGCTCCGAGTGGTAGTTCGGAGCATCCACCACGGGATATTGCGTAACATACATGAAAAAAAACAAAGTCGAATTGAGAACCTACTCTTTTTTGAAGTCAGGTTAAAACATGATGTTTTAGATGTTTAGTGTATGATTCCGGCTTCATATACGCTCGGCTCCGAATCTACCTCGGCATGTTTGACTCATAGGGCATACATCCGATGCTTTCTGAGCACGTCAACAGGCAGTTCATATAAAACATTGATTGGAGCTTATTTTATCAAGTAAACTAGGCGCTTTAGGTTACAGTTTTAACGGTGGTAGAACCTTGCAGCAGCTTTTGCTGTTGCACGTATGGGCCGGCTCGAGCCGGGTTAGTACCACGACCTCACAGAATACCGGCGTGAAGTGGAAGCTCTGCTTCCGCGTTTCGTCTGGTGAGTGCAGGTGACCGGATGCCCAATTCCCCCCCCCCCCCCCCCATCAACATGGTAGCGGAATTACGTCATAAACTACCCCAGGAGGGTACCAGTACCCCTGGAGAATCCCTTGCTGAGCATCCACGACCATGCTATTCCACTCCTGAGCGTGGGTGCTCAGGCTGCCCCGCGTATTCTGGGGGGGGGGGCAAAATTCCGCTCAACACAATAACTGCTCGGGGCAAATTGAGCAACAAGACCAAGGCGACCCCTGCCACGCTATCCGTGAATTTCTGCAACATCAGGGGACTTCACTCGAACCTAAACGCCGTCCACTACCATCTTGAGACGGCGAAGCCGGCCTTGCTCTTTCTGACCGAGACGCAGGTGTCCTCTCCAGCTGATACTTCGTATCTCTCCTACCCGGGGTACAAATTGGAGCACTCCTTTGTGCCTCGGGCTGGAGTTTGCGTGTATGTCAGAGAGGACATCTGTTCTCGACGCCTCGGCAGTCTTGAAGGTTCGGACCTGTCCATCCTTTGGCTACGCGTAGACAGCGACGACCATCCGCGCGTCTACGTGTGCCTCTATAGGTCCCATAGCGGTAATGCCGAAACAGACCGACTCATCGACCACGTCCAAATGGCTACAGATTCCTTGCTACAACAGGTCCCATCCGCAGAGATCGTGTTCCTTGGCGATTTTAACGCCCACCACGCCGAATGGCTCGGTTCACGTTTAACCGATCATGCGGGGAGATCTGTTTATGACTTTGCCTTGGCATATGGTCTGACACAACTGGTTACATCGCCTACGCGGATTCCAGATGTTGAGGATCATACACCTTACCTGTTGGACCTTCTGCTGACCTCTCATCCGGACGGATATCAGGTTTCCGTCGATGCCCCTCTTGGCTCTTCGGACCATTGTCTGATCCGGAGTGTGGTGCCACTCACGCTCCCCTCGCGGTTGCGTTCTGCAGGTTGCCGCCGTGTTTGGCATTACAGGTCGGCGGATTGGGACGGAATGCGGTCTTTCTTTGCTTCCTACCCATGGGGGCGGGTTTGCTTCTCGCCGGATGATCCCAGCGCTATTACTGACTCTGTCACTGATGTAGTGCTACAGGGAATGGAACTATTTATTCCATCATCTGTGGTAACCATCGGAGGCAGATCTCAGCCTTGGTTTGGTCGCTCCTGTAAGACTGCATTACGCAGTAAGCAGGAGTGTTATCAAGCCTGGGCTGCGGCTTCGGTGACTCGGGATGTAAACACCAGCACACTCAAAAAGAAGTATAACTTCGCCTCCAGGTCCTTCAAAAGAGTTATTGCCAAGGCAAAGTCAGAGCACATAGGCAGAATTGGCGAGAAACTAGTTCGCCTTCCTTCGGGAACCCGTGCATTCTGGTCTCTCGCCAAGGCTGTCCAAGGGAATTTCTGTAAGCCATTACTACCATCTCTGCACAGGGAGGACGACTCACTGGCCTACGACGCAAAAGAGAAGGCCGACCTTTTAGGCTCCCTTTTATCGTCCAACTCGACTGTTGATGACGGGGGGAACACACCGCCGACCATCCCGCGGTGTGAGTGCTCCATGCCGGATGTGCTGTTCTCACAGCGCTCGGTTCTCAGAGCACTCCTCTCCCTTGACATCCACAAGTCGAGTGGGCCTGACGGAATCCCCCCAATTGTGCTGAGGACGTGTGCTCCGGAGTTGGCACCGGTTCTAACGCGTCTTTTTCGGTACTCCTACTCCCTAGGCGTAGTCCCGAAATCATGGAAGACAGCTTTTGTCCACCCGATCCCTAAAAAAGGCGACCGCTCAGATCCGTCCAACTACAGGCCTATCGCCATCACCCCCTTGTTCTCCAAAATAATGGAATCCGTTGTAAACTGCCACCTCATGCGGTACCTTGAGGATCACCAGCTGATTAGTGACCGCCAGTACGGTTTTCGTCGGGGTCGATCAGCTGGTGATCTTCTGGTCTACTTAACTCATAGATGGGCGTTGGCAGTAGAGTCTAAGGGGGAGGCACTGGCCGTTAGTTTGGACATTGCGAAGGCCTTCGATCGGGTTTGGCACAAAGCGCTTCTTTCGAAGCTCCCTTCCTATGGGCTTCCCGAGAAATTATGCAATTGGATCACCAGCTTTCTTGCAGATCGGAGCATCAAGGTCGTTGTAGACGGTGCATGCTCCGACTACAAGCCTATTAACGCTGGTGTTCCACAAGGCTGCGTGCTATCACCAACGCTGTTTCTTCTGCATATCAATGATATGTTGCAAGCTGGTAGCATTCATTGCTATGCAGATGACAGCACTGGTGATGCTCTATACACCGGCCGTGCCAATATTTCTCGGGAAAACATCACAGAGTACTGGAACAAACTTGTGTCTGAAGTCGAGTCTTTGCTGGACAAAGTCTCGGATTGGGGGCGACTAAATCTAGTCCAGTTTAATCCTCAGAAGACACAAGTTTGCGCGTTTACCGCTAAAAGGAACCCCTTTGTCGTATCTCCTCAGTTTCAAGGCACTCCCCTTGTTGCCTCAGCCAGTATCGGAATCCTCGGCGTCGACATATCGAGTAGCGTGCAGTTTCGTGGTCACTTGGAAGAGAAGGCCAAATTGGCCTCTAAAAAGCTTGGCGTGCTCAGTAGAGCGGGACAGTATTTCATGCCGGCTCAACGCCTGCAACTTTACAAGGCGCAGGTTCGGCCTCACATGGAATACTGTTCCCATCTCTGGGCTGGGGCTCCCCAGTGCCAGCTTCTTCCACTTGACCGCATCCAGCGCAGAGCGGCTCGAATCGTCGACGACCGAGTCCTTTCCGATCGGCTCGACTCATTGGCACTGCGAAGAAATGTTGCATTTCTTAGCATTTTCTTTCGCATTTACCATGGGGAGTGCTCTGAGGAATTGTTCGGATTAATCCCAGCCGCCAAATTTCACGGACGCACATCGCGGCAGAACTCCCGATACCATCCACACCATCTGGATGATTGGCGGTCCACCACTGTGCGATTTAGAAGATGTTTTCTTCCTCGCACAACTTCCTTGTGGAATAGTTTACCACCAGCGATTTTTCCGGACCGATACGACTTAGGGACCTTCAAGAAAAGAGCGTACTCCTTTTTAAAAGGCCGGCAACGCATCTGCAATTCCCCTGGTGTTGCGGTTGTTCATGGGCGGCGGTAGTCACTTACCATCAGGTGAGCCGCATGCTCGTTTGCCCCCTCTACTATAAAAAAAAAAAAAAAAAAAAGTTGTACATTTTTAGTGCCGATCGAGACGTTTACACAGACCGACTGGTGGAGCAAGAACACAGCGAATGCATTCGAAACCGGACGAAGGCCAGTACTCTCAGAGTCATTAGATAAAGTTGCTGGCAAATAGCGGAAAGAGCAAGCGGGAAAGAGGGGAGGGGGGGAGGTAAAGCTGTATGCGTTCCTATACTATTTTACCGATTACGATGAAACATTGGTGAGTTGTTTTGTGACAAACAGGCATTGCAACACACGTCAGGCACAACTTTAAGTAGTTATGCCTAAATATTGTAAATGAAGATTTTTTAGAGTTAACTCTAATATGCATCTTTGAAAAAATTAACATTTACGGATGGTTAAAAGCGACTGACTGTTAAAGAATGAATAAAATGAGACAAGAATATTCACATTTCTTAAAAACGTTTAAGATTCAAAAGTTAATACATATTATGTTAAAATTAAACTTGTTTGAAAATCTTAAATTTCAATGCACCGTAAGTACATAGAATTAATTGAATATACTCAATAGTACACTAATCTATTTTAATTAACACGTTGGTATTTAGCAGTGTGTTAATTAATCGTTATATATTTAGTGTTAATAATAGATATTAGATAATTATCTAATGAAGTATGCATTACACATAACGAGACATTTCGTTGTAGTCTTTGGGGATAACAACGCATTTTGATTCTACATCGATGATAGATAGAGGTGTTTATGGAAAGTTGTTGTCATGCTTTTTCTACACTACACTACGCTGGATAACTCGCAATGAAATCAGTACTTAATAATACATTATATATTACCTCGAACCACCGTAACAATGGTTGCGTACGCGAGGCTATTGAAATTAAAAAACATCGTAATTTCAATAGAGAAGATGGATGGGTACCGCCATCTGCTTGGGATCCTATAACTAACAAAATTAAATCAAAACCCAAGCATACCACTGCAAGACTTCAAGGTACTGTAACTTCATTCTACGTATATCAAACCAAAAATTAATATTAAAAAACTGAAGGTCGCCGGACTAATTGTGACATCGGGACGTCAAACATCTCAGTCCCCCCCATGACCATGGGTTGCTGTAAAGCACCCGAAACGTCGAGAATTAAAATAGTAAATTAAACGCCATAAAATCCGCAAACAATAAATTCAATGTGTAGTGTTCGCGTAAATATAAGAAATAATTAGTAAAAGTTAAACAGTTAAGGTCCGCGTAGTATTTATTTTTGCGTACACTATTATTGCCCCCACTAAACCCAACACTACACTAAGAACACACACAAACTGTCAATAATTAGCCACCTGTTTCATCTCTAACGAAACGAGGCCTTTTCTATTTCAACTAATTAAAGTAGTAATAAGGAGCAGGCTATGCTCAGGGTTTGTCTGCGTGATAAACAGTAGAAACAGATTAACCAACATAGCCTAACGGATTAGTAAGCTGAAGTAGCAATAGGCTGGCCATATAGCTCGAAGAATCGATAACCGATGGGGAAGAAAGTTTCTCGAGTGGCAGCCTCGTACCGGTAGGCGAAGTTTTTTTTATATAGGATAGGGTGACAAACGAGCACACAGTCCACCTGAAGTGGTTGCTGTGACCCATAGACATCTTCATCTATCCTCAATAAAGGTCTTAGATTAAGTGTGGGGTGGCTCCCCACTAAATGGAGTGACGACCCGGTAAGACATGTGAAGTCGATGGATACAGGTGGCTCAGGACATTGCTATGTCGCATTCCTTGGGGGATTCCTATGTTCAGCAGTAGACTTGTAAATGGCTGTAATGATGATGATGATGATTAATTTTAACACATTTAGTTCATTTTTTTTATAAATTAGAAAATAAAAACAATATTTACGGATTTCAAGCCGAAAGTGTTGATTTAACTAATATAAGACATATTGGATGAAAAACGAGATGGACATACATGTCGCCACTATATGGTGTAACGATATGGTGTGGACGACCTAATAATATATGCAGAAGTCGATGGATGCAGGTGCGTGGACCTGTGCTCAGGACCGTGCTTTGTGGCATTCCTTGGGTGAGATCGCTGTTCAGCTGTAAACTTGTATAAGGCTGCAATTTGATTCTTAGCTGAGGATAGATATAGATGCCTATGGACCTAATAATTCACTTACCATCAAGTGGACTGTGTGCTCATTTGTCACCCGTATTCTACAGGGTCATTTTTAATTTACTAAAGACCTTTTGGGAATATATTGGTTGCATCATTACAAACAATTTTAGCGAAATCACTCTTTACAGAATATAATAAAACAAAAAAACTACTTATAAGTTTTTATTGTCATGTCTGACTCCTTTTAAGTCTGTATTTTGTAGTACCTATACAATTTCAGAATAAATCGTCAAAGAAAATGGCTTTTTTATTTTACACTTGATATAAGTGTCACAAATCGTGTTGAAATCATTATACATAATTAAATAAGCAAATCATCATCATCATTACAGCCCTTCACAAGTTCACTGCTAAACATGGGCATCCGCCAAGGAATGCTACAAAGCACGGCCCTGAGCCACCTGCATCCATCGACTTCCTGCATGTCTTACCAGGTCGTCACTCCATCTGGTGGGGGGTCACCCTACACTTCGCCTACCGTTACGAGGCTGCCACTCGAGAACATTTTTTCCCCATCGGTAGTCGGTTCTTCGAGCTACATGGCCGGTCCTTTAGCATTGCCACTTCAGGCTATGTTGGTCACTCTGTTTCTACTGCGGATATTCTTATTTCTAAGCTTATCAAGCAGAGAAACTCCCAGTGTAGCCCTCTCCATAGCTCGCTGAGTGACTTTGAGCTTCCTCATCCGGCCAGCAGTGAAGAACCACGTCTCAGTTCCATAGGTCATCACTGGCAACACACACTGGTTGTACAGTCTCATTTCAAAGTTTCGAGGTATACCTGACGAGTAGATGTGCTGTAATTTCCCAAACACTGCCCAGCCAAGTTGAATCCGTCGATAATAAGCAAATAACATTCAAAAAAATGACAAATATAATCATTTATAATAGGTAATTATCTAATTATTAAATATAATATTAAATATATATAATAGATGAATAAAAAAAAATAAAAATAAAGATGATCTCTGCGACGCAAATTTACGACGTTGGCAATATTAATCTCACACCGGAAAGACAAACGTCGCGGGTGCTTCAAAGGCGACTGACGACATAGGTAATTAGGTCAAGTTCAAATGAGTAAGCGCCGCCTCCTACACCTCTTCACTCCTAGTCCGCCACGCGCTTTCTTATGCCGCGGCCACACATACCGCGCTAGCGCGAATATTCCCGTTATCGCAATGAATGTGGCCGGCTCTTCATGAATACTTCGTCTCTTCGTGCCAAGTTTTAAGCATATCGCTTAAAAATTCGCACGAAACGTAAATTCTCGCACTTCAGGGTTTTATCGCGATGGACTTCGCGTGTATGGCCACACTTTAGTCTGCCCACAAACATCGTGCGTAGTGGATGTGTCAAAGTAAATTAGAGCTTGCGACGTATTGCCGACATGGATTGGTGTAATGAAATTTTTTGGAATTTACTAGTAATTACGAGGCCGAGCTGATATTATCTACCTATATACTTTTCTTATTTTTTAAAAATTGACACAATGATATAATATAATTATTCTCTTCCGTATAAAACAGAGCGACCACGGCGTCCAATTTGGTTTTAGCGTGTGTTTAGCGCGATAAATTTACAACGCGCAGTGTGGCCAGGCACCTGCGCCCTAGGCCGAAGGCAAAGTCTTATCGCGATAATTCTATCGCGATGTATGTGGCCGAGGCATTTTGTAAATACTAGTACTATCACCGTTTAGAAGGTCCAATTAAAATACTAAAATAAAAAATGAAGACATATATTTTTTTCTTACAGATGTTGTTGTTATGATGTAAATAATTTATTCCCAAAAGCTCTTCAGTAATTTAAAAATTACCCTGTACATAAAAAATAAAAACTTCCACACTAGAATTTTTTGTGTATAATGGAGGCAGTTTACGTACATAAATTACACAAGGACAAAGATCCAGACCCGGAACAATTATTACAAATATATTAAATACTTCAAACTCAAAAAAAGTCACTACACTGTCAAAAAGGCTTAATATGAATTTGTATAAAATTAATTTAAACTATGTACGTTATTGGTTTTCGGTGGAGTTGACATTATAGTCACAGTATTGTTTGATGTAGATTTAATCAATTATTTGGAGTTAACAATGAAGGTTAACCGTCTGCTGCTGAGGTGACGAGTCTGAGTATGTAGACGATATCCTGAACGACCTTTCTAATATTAAAACGTGCTTCATGAAACAGAATTTAAATCTAGTAACTCTGTATATGTATTTTTTTTTATTTGCCTTTAAATTTTCTGGTAGAACTGTTCATAACATAGGTTTTCTTAAAATATTTTTTGTTTTTAATTATTTACGATTATTATGTATACATACATATTATATAATGTATATATTTTGACATCAAAACTGCACTTTAAGACTAAACTAAGACTATGGTAAAAGCCAGAAAGATCTCCTGGCTTCAGATAAATGGCGATATAACCATTTCATTAATGTCAAGCATAAAATACTTCGAACGGTGATGGGAAGCAGAGTCACGGGTGCGAAGCGTGCATTTTTTTATATACTTGGTAGAACCATGTTGCATCTATATTGTACCACGAATGGGTTAGCTCGACCGGGGAAAGATCACGCTCTCACAGAATACCAGCGTGAAATAGTAGCTTAATAGTTAGTAGTGTTTCGTATGGTGAGTGCAGGAAACCGGAGAACCTTTTTACTGGAAATGACGCATTCCATCTTAATCCTCAGGGGTGAAAACGCATATGTATTTCGATTCTAAATCAAGAATAGATACAGAATGTTTATGAGCCACATTGTCTACTTACCATACCACTTACACAGACCCAACAGTCGACTTTTACGGACTGATGAAGAAGAATAATCAAACTACAAACTACATTATTTGTAAAGTTATTCGTTTCGAAGTTTTAATTGAACGATTTTAATGAAAAGGGGATTTACATCAATGGATACCAAACGAAGTGTAATCCCTATTATAATGATAAACTCTTAACGAAGTTTCATTGAATTCCAATTAAAAACAAACATTTGTTGACGAATTTAGTACCAATCCGTTGATTGAATATTCTCATAGGTATTTACCTGTATTTCTAAAAGAAAAGTTTTTCTACACTTTAATACATGAGTTTTAGCGATAGTAATTTCCATATGATACCCTCAAAATGTTAATTTTCGGTGATGTTTTTCTGTAATCCAGAAGAAGCTTTTACAACTTTATCAGACTTAGGACTCACATTCGAAAGGCTGCACGTTTTATGACAAAGTTGAGTGATGATGTGCCGAATGAGAGTAAATTTTTCGAAAATACTCGAGTCGCTCACCTCTTGCACCTATAGATTCCGAAGTTCGTCAACCGTCGGTGGGTCGCGACTGGGGTGTTACGTCAGGATGTCCAATAAAACGCACGAACTATAACAAAATATTGGCAAGGCAGTGGTCGGCGGTTCGACTGTATTATCTTCAACTGACCGGTGGAAATCTTCGTAGATATCACTATTACTATTTTTTTTTTATGTGAAAGGGGGTAAACGAGCATGCGGCTCACCTGATGGTAAGTGACTACCGCCGCCCATGAACAACTGTAACACCAGGGGTATCGCAGATGCGTTGCCGGCCTTTTAAAAAGGAGTAGGCTCTTTTCTTGAAGGTCCCTAAGTCGTATCGGTCCGAAAAATTCGCTGGTGGTAATCGATTCCACAAGGAAATTGTGCGAGGGAGAAAACTTCTTCTGAATCGCACAGTGGTGGACCGCAAATCATCCAGATGATGGTATCGCGAGTTTTGTCGCGATGTGCGATGGTGAAATAAAGCGGCTGGAATTAGTCCGAACAATTCCTCAAAGCACTCCCCGTGGTAGATGCGATAAAATACGCAAAGAGATGCAACATCTCTACGCAGTGCCAGTGTATCGAGCCGATCAGAAAGAAATCGGTCGTCGACGATTCGAACCGCTCTGCGCTGGATGCGGTCAAGTGGAAGGAGCTGGCACTGGGATGCCCCGGCCCAGAGGTGGGAACAGTATTCCATGTGAGGCCTAACCTGCGCCTTGTAATCGAGAAATAGGGACTCTTTCTGATGAAATCTTTCTTCCAGAAGCGGCCCCACAGGAAGTGGGCCAGGTCGAGCCCTGACGATTCCACAAAAAATGAGATTTACTTCATTATGACGACCAGACGACAACTGTTCAGTGATGTCTCCGTGATCGCGAGGGTGACAACTGGTAGCGATCACCCAATGGTTAGAGGCACACTGAACCTAAACGTTAAGTTATAGAGGTCTCCTCTAATGAAGTCAACGCTCCGTCCCCCTCGTGCTCTGTTCCAAAGTCCTGAAACCTTTCAGCTCGAGCTACAAAACCGTTTTCAGTGCCTAAAAGACTGCAATGAAGTGGATGATGTGAATGAGAAGCTCGTGGAAACTGTCCATGCGGTCGGAGCTAAGTTCTGCAAGACCCGCCGAAGAAGAACACAAAAACTCTCCGATCACACTCTTAATCTCATTTCTGTTAGACGGGAGATGAAGCTACATTCTTCAACAGATTTGACAGCATACAGGCAACTGAACAGACAGATCTCCAAATGCATGCGGCGGGACTTACGCAACTTCAATATAGCTTGTATTGAAGAAGCGATCGAGCGGAATCAAGGCTCCAAAGTCTTTGCCAGAGATCTGTCTGCCAGAAAGAACCAACTGTCAAAGCTGAAGACAGAATGTGGCAGCATCGTTTCCAGGGCACCTGAGATTTTGAGTGAGATTGAGAGGTTTTATGCGCAGATGTACACGTCATCGTTGGAGCCAACTCCAACGATGACGTGTACAGTGTGAGTAACGATCCACACGACGAACGAATGCACACGTGTGCAGTGTGAGTAACGGTCCAAGAGCGAGTCTTATCCGACACTATTCCGAAGATATCCCGGACGTCAGTATGAGTGAGATTAGAATGACTCTCCAGCATCATAAAAACGGCAAGGCCCCTGGCGAGGATGGAATTACAGCAGAGCTTCTGAAAGCGGGTAGAAAACCGGTACTGGAAGTCCTTCAGAGGCTCTTTAATTCCGTCCTCCGTGGTGGCATTACACCGGAGGCGCGGAGCAGAAGTGCGGTGGTCTTTTTCTTCAAGAAAGGTGACAATGCTCTCTTGAAGAACTACAGACCGATTTTCCTTCTGAGCCACGTCTAAGTGCTGTTTTCGAGAGTCATTACGAATCGTCTCGCGCGCAGACTTAACGACTTCCAGCCTCCCGAACAAGCCGGTTTTCGAAAGGTCTTTAGCACCATATACCACATATATACCCTTCGGCAAGTTGTACAGAAGTCCGAGGAGTACAATTTGCCACTATGCCTGCCGTATGTGGATTATGAGAAAGCCTTTGATTCCGTCGAAATTTGGGCGGTGCTGCAGTCCCTTCAGCGGTGCCAAGTTGACTGTCGGTATATCGAAGTGCTGAAATGCTTGTACAGTAGGGCTAAGATGGCTATCCGAATACAGAACCAGAGTACGAAACCTATCCAATTGCAGAAAGGTGTAAGACAGGGTGACGTTATATACTCGAAACTCATCACCGCTGCATTGGAAGACATTTTCAAGCTTCTGGACTGGAAAGGATACGATATTAACATCAATGGCGAGTACATCACTCACCTTCGATTTGCCGACGATATATTCCTTATGGCAGAATCGCTGGAGGACCTAAGCACTATGCTCAATGACCTCAATAGTGTCTCCCAACGGATAGGTCTTAAGATGAACATGGACAAAACAAAGATTATGTTTAATCTCCATGTCACACCTATGCCGGTATTTGTTGGGAGCACTAAGCTCGAAGTTGTTGACGAGTATGTTTACCTGGGACAAATAGTCCGACTAGGTAAGTCCAACTTCGACCGAGAGGTCAATCGACGGATTCAACTGGGCTGGGCAGCGTTCGGGAAGCTACGACACATCTTCTCGTCAGACATACCTCAAAACCTTAAAACGAAATTGTACAAACAGTGCGTGTTGCCAGTGATGACGTACGGAACTGAGACGTGGTCCTTCACTGCTGGCCGTATGAGGAAGCTTAAGGTCGCTCAGCGAGCTATGGAAAGGGTTATGCTCGAAGTTTCTCTGCGTGATAAACTTAGGAATGAGGATATCCGCGGTAGAACCAGAGTAACCGACATAGCCCAACGGATTAGTAAGCTGAAGTGGCAGTGGGCCGGCCATATAGCTCAAAGAATCGACAACCGATGGGGAAGAAAGGTTCTTGAGTGGCAGCCTCGTACCGGTAGGCGAAGTGTAGGACGACCCCCCACGAGATGGAGTGACCGTGCTTTGTGGCATTCCTTGGGAGAGGCCTATGTTCAGCAGTGGACTTATGAAAGGCTGTAATGATGATGATGATGCAAACCTACCCATCCCATCATAACACAGAGCAGCCTCTCAGCAACACCATCTTGCTTGCCTGCACTATAAGAATTGCTACAACGACAGAACCACGATACTGTCAGTCTACGTGTCGTAACACTCGTCGAATTACTTAGGCGGAATCTCTCACGTACACCGCCTACAGTGAACTTTATACTGCACAAACGAGTGGGTGTTTCTCAATTCTACCACGCCATCATCGATATGACACTCCGCTAGAGGCAATCTCTCGCTCACTCTCGATCCATCCGGTATTTAATAGACGCACCGACAAAGTTATAAATTACAATATAAATTGTCGTATTGTTTCAGATTTGTTTTCAAACACAGGCTGCTCGCCCTCAATCATTATGTAGATCGGTCGAACGACTGATCAGAGACTATATCCAAGTTGTCGCTGTCACCTATCGATACTTTTATAATGTATCTATGTGTGTATGAAATTGGAATTATATTCTTTCAATTATTATTTTCGTAGTTTCGTAGTGACAAATGATTTTTTTTTTGCGCAAATTTCTCCCTGCAAAAAAAAGACAGTTCTGTATCGAGAAAAAACGTTATGGCTACTTCCCTCCGGTCCGCCGATGGCCCGTGTCGCTCTATCGAATAAAGATGTATTTTATTTTTCCGAATATATTATATGTGATATAATTTATAATATTTCATACAAATTCTTATCAATCAAAATGCATTAGTTACTTTAGCAAAAGAGTATTTTCCTACAAAATTGAATATTTGCGGAACATAAAACTGACATCGGAGGTCGCATTAAAATTGATTAAAATTCTTAAGATCTTATCCCTTCACGGTTCAGATTATTTCAATCTGAGACTAAGTCAGAAGCACCATTAACTGTCAGTTTAAAAGCCACTCCATTTAATTATCTTTAAATTAAAGTAGCTCCATACTTTTATTTTACTTTTTTAATCATTTCCGCTAATATTGATGTCATACACTTCATTTGTGCAAGAAAAAGTCACTTTGACCAAAAAACTAACTTGGAACATAACATAACATAAACACTCACGCCTGTCGCCAAGAGGGGTAGGCAGAGACTACGGAATTCTATTTGGCACGATCCTGATACACCTCTCTCGCCTCCTACACATCCATATACCTACGCATACAAGCTCGTCGGTTAAGGATACTCTTAATTTGGCCCATTTTGAATATATCGCCAATTTGGTCCCAAAACTTTCGCCTAGGGCGTCCCTTCCCGACTCTGCTGCTCACCTCTGCAACATAAATTTGCTTTGTCACTCTTTCCTCATTCATTTTTTCTAACTTGGAATATCCATTTTTAGTTTTGTTTTCATGCTGCTAGAATTTACAACACAAGTCCACTGTTGAACATAGGCTACCTGAGCCACCTGCATCTACAGACTTCCTACATATCTTACCAGGTCGTCTCTCAATCTAATGAGGGTAGCCCTACACTCTGCTTACAAGTACAAGGTTGCCACTCGAGAACCTTTGTTCCCCATCGGTTGTCGGTTCTTCGAGCTATATGGCCAGCGCATTGCCACTTCAGCTTAGTTATCCGTTGAGCTATGTCGGTTACTCTGGTTCTACTGCGGATATCCTCATTTCTAAGTTAATCACGCAGAGAAACCCCGAGCATTGCCCTTGCCATAGCTCACTGAGCGGCCTTGAGCGTCCTCATACGGCCGGCAGTGAAGGACCACGTCTCAGATCCATAAGCCATCACTGGCAACACGTACTGGTTGTACCATCTCGTTTTCAGGTTTTGAGATATACCTGACGAAAAGATGTGTCGTAGTTTCCCGAACGCTGCCCAGCCCAGTTGAATCCGTCGATTGACCTCTCGGTCGAAGTTGGACTTACCTAGTCGGACTATTTGTCCCAGGTAAATATACTCGTCAACAACTTGAAGCTTAGTGCTCCCAACAACTACCGGCATATGAGTGACATTGACATTAAATCATAATCATAAATCATAAATCTTTATTTGCAAGAATCACGGTACAAATAGATGTTACAATTTATATAGTGCACTCGTGTTTCCCTAATATTAGCATGCAAATTATAATTTTAAAATGTTTATAAAATATAATTATTTAAATCTAAAAAATCTTTTAAGTTATAAATGCATTAATTTTTTAACCAATCATACAAATGTTTCTTATATAGTCTTTCGCTTAATAATTTAAATTCTTTAGGTATTTTATTATATATTTTATTATTAAAAAAATATAATAAAATACCTAATAAAATCAATATAATAAAATATAATAAAATACCTAAAAAAATACCTAATCCATATCTCCGCGAGCGTTTTGAGTATCTTGTACCTCGTGAAACTCAGTGCCGGACCACTAAACAACTGCTTCTCAGAACTCCTTCTCATTTCACAAGCCGATGTGGTGGATCCTTTACTGTAAGGGCGGTCAAGCTATGGAACTCACTTCCACATGACATACGTGCTAGCTCTTCTCTTGATACATTTCGGAGCAGAGTAAAGAAATATTATCTATCAACTTAGAATTACAAATATTTATATATGTTATGTATTTATTATATATGTTTATATATGTGTACATGTATGTATATATGTATGTATGTGTATATATATATGTATGTGTGTGTATGTGTATATGTGTATGTGTTTATTATCTTTATTAGTATATATGTATGTAAATCAATAGAAATAAGAAAATAAATTATACTTATATTTTATACACTTATATGTTAATTGTCAACTGTAACTTTAGCCAATTTCTATTAAGTAGTGTTAAGTTAAATATTAAGTACGCACGCTACTACCTACTTGCTTTATATGTAAAACTATTTCGCTTTCCCAATAGGTTTGCTGGAAGAAAACTCTTACTAGGGTTAAGCTCGCCTTTGTACATTTTATTTGAATATTTAATAATTGTTACCAACTTAGTGTGTACAATAAAGAATAAAGAATAAAAAACAAAGTCAATTAAAAATGGTATTTGTTTTGTCCATGTTTACCTTAAGAACTATCCGGTTGGAGACACTATTAAGGTCATTGAGTATAGTGTTAAGGTCCTCTAGCGATTCTTTCATAAAGAATATATCGTCGGAAAATTGAAGGCGAGTGATGTACGCACCATTGATGTTAATTCCGTATCCTTTCTAGTCCAGTAACATGAAAACGTTTTCCACAGCAGCGGTGAAGAGTTTCGGGGATATAACGTCACCCTGTTTTACACCTCTCTGCAGTTGGATAGGTTTTGTACTCTCATTCTGTACTCGGATAGCCATCTTAGCTCTACTGTACAAATACTTCAGCACTCCGATAAACCGACAGTCAACTTGGCACCGCTGAACCGACTGTAGCACCGCCCAAATTTCGACGGAGTCAAAGCCTCATAATCCACATACGCAAGGCAAAGTGGCAGATTGTACTCTTCGGTCTTCTGTACGATTTTCCGAAGGGTATGTATGAGGTCTATGGTATTGAAGCCTTTTCGGAAACTGGTTTGTTCGGCAGGCTTAAAGCCGTCGAATCTGCGTGCAAGACGATTCGTAATGACTCTCGAAAACAACACGTAGACGCGGCTCAGAAGGGAAATCGGTCTTTAGTTCTTCAATAGAGTATTGTCGCCTTTCTTAAAGAACTTCTGCTTCACGTCTCAGGAGTAGTCCCACCATGTAGGACGGAATTAAAGAGCTTCTGAAGGACTTCAAGTACCGGTTTTTCACCCGCTTTCAGAAGCTCCACTGTAACTCCATCCTCGCCTGGGGCCTTGTAAGTTTTAAGGTGCTGGAGAACCATTCTAATCTCGCTCAGACTGACGTCAGAGATATCATCGGAATAATGTCGGATAAGACTCACACTTGCGTGTGGTTCCAACGATGATGTGTACAGCTGCCCCTAAAACCTCTCAATCTCACTCAACATCTCAGGTGTCCCGGAAATGACGCTGCCACACTCGGTCTTCAGCTTCGACAGTTCGCTCTTTCTGGCAGACTTATCTCTAGCAAAGTTTTTAAAGCCCTGGTTCCGCTCGATCGTTTCTTCAATACGAGCAGTATTAAAGTTGCGTAAGTCCCGCCGCCTGCATTTGGAGATCTGTCTGTTCAGTTGCCTGTATGCTGTCAAATCTACTGAAGACTGCAGCTTCATATCCCATCTAACAGCGATGAGATTAAGAGTGTGATTGGAGAGTTTTTGTGTTCTTCTGCGGCGGGTCTTGCAAAATTTAGCTCCAACCGCATGGACAGTTTCCATGAGCTTGTCATTCATATCGTCTACTGCATTGCAATTTTCTAGGCACTGAAAATAGTTTCGTAGCTTGAGCTGAAAGGTTTCGGGCCTTTGGATTAGAGCACGAGGGGGACGGAACGTTGACTTCATTAGACGTGACCTCTCCAACTTAACGTTTAGGTACAGTCTGCCACTCTTCGGTGATCGCTGCCGGTTTTTACCCTCGCGATCATTGAGACATCACTGAACAGTTGTCGCCTGGTCGTCATAATGAATTCAATCTAATTTTTTGTCGAACCGTCGGGGCTCGACCAGGTCCACTTCCTGTGGGGCCGCTTCTGGAAGAAAGAGTTCATCATAAAGTGTTTCTCTTTCTCATGAACTCAGCCAGCTGCTGGCCCCTTTGGTTCCGTTGCCCTATTCCGAACTTCCCTACTTTTAGTTCACCGTTCTCTCTTGTACCTAGTTTTGCGTTGAAGTCTCCCATTAACACCGTATAGTGGGTTTTGGAGGAATGCATGGCTCTAAAGATATTCTCATACATTTCCTTCACCTCCTCATTGGGATGTGCCAAGGTTGGTGCGTAAACCTGTATGACCTTCAGCGAATACCGTTTGGTGATTCTGAGTATAAGGTACGCAACCCTCGTCGACACACTCCCAATCTTTATAACGTTGATAACGAGAGACTTGTGGACGATAAATCCGACACGTCCTTGGGGCAGATGGTCGCCCTCCCGGTGATAGGACAAGTTGCCGGATTCGATGATTACCGTGTCCTCCCCCTCTCTTCGGACCTCGGATAATCCTATGATATTCCAGCGCAACTTGTCTATCTCTTCTTCCAGCTCCAAGATCTTCTCGTCAGTCCTCAGGGTGCGTGCGTTATAAGTTGCCAGTTCGAGTCGTCGTAGGTGGCAACCGAACCTCCACCGGAGATTCTTAGTACCCTCTGCCCCGCCGTTACCATGGTCGGCACCGTAACCAGGAATAGCGGGGCCGCCGGGGACTGTGGGCCGTCTCTTCGTTACTCTCATGGGGGTATATTGCCATAGTTGCCACGCTTGGCGAGCGGGTTGGCTACCGCAGTTTTTTTTATTGTTTTTTTGCTATTATCAAAAGATGCTGCTGTTGCTCATCCACTGCCTCAGCAGCGTCGTTTCCGGGATACTTGAGATTTTGAGTGAGATTAAGAGTTTCTATTGGCAGCTGTATACATCATCGTTGGAGCCACACGCAAGTGTGAGTAACGATCCAAGAGTAAGTCTTATCCGACACTATTTCGATAATATTGCGGATGTCAGTCTGAGCGAGATTAAAATGGTTCTCCAGCACCTTAAAAACGGCAAGGCCCCATGCGAGGATGGAATTACAACGGAGCTTCTGAAAGCAGGTGGAAAACCAGTACTTGAAGTCCTTCAGAAGTTCTTTAATTCCGTCCTCCATGGTGTCACTACACCGGAGGCGTGGAGCAGAAGTTCTTTAAGAAATGCGACAATACTCTATTGCAGAAATACAGACCAATTTCTCTTCTGAGCCGCGTCTATGTGTTGTTTTCGAAAATTTTTACGAATCTTCTCGCATGCAGACTTGACGACTTAAAGCCTCCCGAACAGACCGGTTTCCGAAAAGGCTTTAACACCATAGGCCACACACATACCCTTTGGAAAACCGTACAGAAGTCCGAGGAGTACAATTTGCCACTATGTCTAGCGTATGTGGAGTATGAGAAAGCCTTTGATTCCGTCGAAATATGGGCGGTGCTGCAGTCCCTGCAGCGGTGCAAAGATGACTGTCGATATATTGATGTGCTGAATTGTTTATACGATGGCTATCATAATCAGAGTACGAAACCTGTCCAACAGCAGAGACAGGGTAAGTAAGACAGATTGACGTTATATCCCCGAAACTCTTCACCGCTGCATTGGAAGACGTTTTCAAACTACTGAACTGGAAAAGATACGGTATTAACATCACCTTCGATTTTCCGACGCTATAGTTCTTATGACACAATCCCTGGAGGTCCTAAGCACTATGCTCAATGACCTCAATAGTGCCTCCCAACGGATAGGTTTTAAGATGAAAATGGACAAAACAAAAATTATGTATAACGTCCATGTCACACATATGGCGGTAGTTGTTGGGAGCACTAAGCTCCATGTTATCGACATATCTACATTATTATCATACACTAGCTATGCCTACGATTTCGTTTGCCTGGAATTAGTACTTTTTCCATGATGAGTGATAATAATTTTTTTGTATTTTTAATTGTTGTGAATCCCTAGAAAGATACTTATCTAGATTCAATCAGTCAGTCATTCAGATAAACTAACGTACCACTGGCGTCTTCTTATATCGAGCAACAGAACTAGGAGAGTCAAGATCCTTCTAGAAATTTCCATGGAAGAACTTTCTAGAACTATCGACACCTAGTTCATCAGGACCGGTATGTACTCGGACATTCTAGATGTTTCTACAGTAGAAGGTTGAACTATCTGAGGTCCTATATAAGGCCGGTATAGGCTGCGACCTGGGGTAGTGTAGAATTGGCGATACAAGCAAATACTTCAAAGCGATACAACTGCGAACTAAAGTGATCAGAAGTATAATTGTGGTTTGTCATCAGTGTGTTTTTAAGTTGTAATTAGTGTTCTGTAGTTAAAGTGTCAATTTTGGTGATTCACTCGGCAGTTTTTAATTGTTTCGACCCCCAAGCTCGTAACAGTAGGAACAAATAGATGTTTTACTTTTTTAATTAGACTATACGTTTGTGGTTCAAATTAAAAATAAAGAACAAAATAACCGCAATAAGTTTCTTCCAAAAAATCCACAATTTGCTCCTGAATTTATTAAGCCTACAACTGAATCCCATCAAACAAAAAAGAGATTGCCCTAATTACGCTAGTTCCACTATCAATTACTGGTAATACGGTATACGGCGCCTTATTGCCATAATTACTACAAAAAAGTTTTTGAAATAAAAACTAAAATGCAATGCCTACCTAAAATTAAGTACCTAATAACACTTACAAAGTATATGAAAATATGTCATTTATTCAATTTGAGTATAGGGACACACTTTAGCTATACATAATATTATGGTTTTAGCACGAATGGGTTGGTTCGACCGGGGAAGGACCGTGCTATCACAGAATGCCAGCGTAAAATAGCAGCTTAATGTTGCTGTGTTTCGTATGGTGAGTTTAGAGCCGGAGAACTTTTTTAACTGGAAACAGGCATTCTATCACATCATATCATCTAAGACCTCAGGGGTGACATCACATTTTGATTCTTAATTCAAGATAGTAGTAGATGTCTATGGGTCACGGCTTCCTCTTAACATCAGATGGACTGTGTGCTCGTTTGTCACCCTTATTCTATTTAAAAATACATCATGCATATAAACATGTACGGTCCAACAAAACATTTCTGCTGGCGTTAACATTTTTCGCAAAGCAATCGATATAGTTTGACAATTATTAAAATAGAGTTAGTTCACGTATTCACATCAACCGCGACGGACGCGAACTCATTAACATAACATAAAACATACCTAAGTACGAGGGTGACACAGAAAGTTCTTAGAAAATCAAAAACTGAACAAACTAGAAAGTTATTATTTTTATTATATCTTTTCAAAATAGTGTCCATTTACATCAATACATTGCTGCATCCGATGGAACCACTGAGAAAAGCAATTTGCCCACTCGTCCTTAGGGATCTCCTCAAGGGCATTTTGAAACGCAGCCACTGCTTCCTCGACGTCTATAAAACGTTTTCCTCGAAGTTTTTCTTTTATATTCGGAAATAAATAAAAATCGCACGGGGCTATAAGGCGGGTGACCCAGTAATTTCAGGTCTGACGTCGCCAGGTAGTGGATTGTTTGCTTAGAGGTGTACGACGAGGCGTTGTAGTAGTGAAGGAGGATCCGTCGAGCGAGGAAAGCGAGGTCGTTTCTCCCAAACTTTTTCCAAGACAAGTGGCAAACAATTGTTAGTGTACCATTCTGCAGTACCTGTTTTTCGATCCTCTAAAACAATTGTTGCGTAATGACCTGTCCTTTCGAAGAACGAGGCCACCATCTGTTTTCCCACGCTTCGAACTCTCTTCACTTTAGTTGGCAACTCCTCGGTAGGAAACACCGAGACAGCAGACTGTCTCTTAGTTTCAGAATCATAATAATAAATCCAGCTTTCCTTACCTGTACGAGGAACGAGGAACGTTTTGACTCCTTATTAAAATATCAAACTGAATATCAGCGCTCACTGCCAGGTTCTTCAGGGACAGTGTGTGTTAATAATATGACAAGCAGTAATACTTCATTTTCTTTACCTACACTCTATGATAGTACCATAACAAAGCAGATAAATTTAAAAAGTAATTCATATAATGAAAAAAATAATATAATTGTGTATAGTGATGACATAGGCAAAAACTTGGGTATATCATTGAATAACTGTTTAAAAAGGCAACAGATAAGTAATTACTGCATGCCTGGAGCATCATTCAGTGATATTATGAATAAAATTTTAACTAGTAAATTTAACCCTAATAGTATATTAATAATTTTTGTTGGGAGAAGAGGCAATATGAACAAGAATCAATTATTAAAATATATTGAATATCTCAATAACATAAATGTGGTTAAAGTTATCTTGTTTACATTGCCTTATATAGAGGGGTGGCCACAGGAAAATAAACTAAGACATAATTTAAATTTAATGATGCATAACTTGACATGTAACAATAACTTAAATTTGACATTTAATTGTAAGAATAATAATGATAAATTTCATTTAATTGATATTAATAATTTAACTAAGAAGTTTTTGACAAGAGATAGGTATTACCTATCAAAGTATAGTTTAAGACTGGTAGCAGATACGCTATCTTATTATTTATATTTTAACTCAGCCAATGATTTGGCTACCTTGACACCTGCTTCTTTTGAGCAACAAAATAATTTTACATTTGATTTGGAACCAGTTCCAAGTAATTTAAATTAGATAATAAGACAATAGAGGTAATCTCTAGCAAAGATAATTTAAATAGCTTAGAATGCAACTTACCAATACATAATTATGCAATTTTACAAAATAAAAATAATAAAAACTGTATCAACCTGGTGCATCAAAATATACAAGGTATGTTAGGCAAAGAATTAGAAATTGAATTATTTTTAAATAGTAACAGTATAAATATTTTATGTATTACAGAACATTGGTTGAAAGAATACAACTCCATATTTAATTTCAGTAATCACCAGGTGGTCAGTTCGTTCAATAGAGATACTAAATTACGTGGTGGCTCCTTAATATTAGCTAATAAGTCCTTATCATGTAAAGAACGTAAAGACATTGTGAGCCTCTCTGTTGAGCGTACTGTAGAAATGGCATGTGTTGAGCTTGAGCACCTTATTGTTGTCAGTGTTTACAGACCCCCATGTTCAAGTTATGATACTTTTGAAAAAATTATGGAAGAAGTTTTAGTTAAGCTTAATAAACAGAATAAATCTCTTGTAGTGTGTGGAGACTTTAATATCAATCTCCTGGAAACTTCTTCCATCAGTATTAAATTCTGTTCTTTGTTCAAATCCTATAATCTTAATAATTTATTCTTTGAAGCTACACGTATTGCAGGGTGTAGTGCAACTTGTATTGATAATATTTTTACAGGTGTTGTACCAATCAACAAATCAATAATTCAAAAACTTAGTTCAGATCACTGTGGACAACTGGTTTCGTTACCTTATATGCACAAAAAACAGGTAAATGAGAAAATTGTGTTTGTTCCTATTAATGCAAAACGCCTGGAGAGATTTAGAAGTAATATGTTAAAAATCCTTCCATCCCTTTCTTATAAGAACAATGCAGACTATTTATATAGAGAATTATTTACCTTTATAAACAATGAATTTAATAAAACATTCACTTCTAAAACATTCTCCAGAAACAGTCGCAAGGCATTTAATGAGTGGGCGACAGTAGGAATTTATAAAAGCAGACGAAGGTTATATGACCTTTACCATGAAAGATCGTATAATCTTTCCGATGCTTTTAAAGAATATGTAAAAAATTATTCTAAAATGTTTAAAAGAGTTTGCTCCACAGCCAAATCATTACATATTAGTAACAAAATTAAGGCAGCTAAGAATAAAATTAAAATGACGTGGAGTATAATTAACAGCGAAACCGGTAATGAGAAACCTCGTAATTCAAACTATCAATTAAAAATTAATAATGAATTGACTAAATCAAATCAAGAAGTTGCAGCGGTGTTTGAGAAATATTTCACTGATGTTCCTATCTTGACAACAGAGTCATTGAATGCTTCTCCAACTGTCGCCGAATCATTACTTAAACAGAATGTTAATACCTGTTTAAAAGAATTTAGATTTGAAAAAGTATTACCGCATAATATTGTAAAATACTTCAAAACCATTGATGTAAAGAAAACCGCAGATTTGTGGGGGATTTCCGTTACAGTGATTACGTCCATAATAGATTTAATTGCACCTCATCTTGCTATTATTTTTAATACTTGTATCGATTCTGGTGTGTTTCCTGATTTAATGAAGTATAGTAAAGTAATACCTTTATTTAAATCTGGTAGTACATTGGACCCCGCTAATTATAGACCTATTTCTGTACTACCAACTCTCAGTAAAATTTTTGAAAAAATAATTTTGGATCAATTGTTAATTTTTTTTAATACAAATAAATTACTTCATAAAAATCAATTTGGTTTTACAAGGGGTCGCTCGACGTCTGACGCCGGTGTTGAGCTTATGAAATATATTTTTAATGCCTGGGAGAATTCACAAGATGCCTTAGGTATTTTCTGTGACCTTTCCAAGGCTTTCGATTGTGTTCATCATGATACATTAATCAGGAAACTACAACATTACGGTGTAAAAAATTTGGCGCTTAAACTTATTACTTCATATTTAAGTAACAGAACTCAAAAAGTCGTCATTAATGGTAAATGTTCCTCCGGATCGGTAGTATCAATGGGCGTTCCTCAGGGCTCGATTCTTGGCCCATTCCTGTTCTTAATCTATATTAATGACTTACCTTATCTTGTAGGGGACAATCACGATATAGTATTATTTGCTGACGATACCTCTTTAATTTTCAAACTGAAACGGCAGTCAATTAAATATGACGATGTAAATAATGCTCTATCGAAACTAGTACATTGGTTTAACGCCAACAATTTGCTCTTAAACGGCAATAAGACAAAATGTATTAAATTTACAATACCTAATGTAAAACATTCGAAAACCAATGTGCTCTTAAATGGGGAGGAGTTGAGTCTTGTGGATACCACTGTTTTTCTCGGTATTACTATTGACGCGAAACTTCAATGGGGCCCCCATATATCTAAATTAGCAAGCAGACTTAGTTCTGCAGCATATGCTGTAAGAAAGATTAGAAGTCTCACAGATGTTGAGACAGCTAGGTTAGTGTATTTTAGTTACTTTCATAGCGTAATGTCTTATGGAATTTTGCTATGGGGTAATGCGACTGATATTGAAGCTATATTTGTTTTGCAAAAGAGAGCCGTACGGGCGATTTATAATCTAAATTGTAAAGAGTCCCTTAGAGAAAAATTTAAAGAAATAAACATATTAACTTTGGCATCGCAATATATTTATGAAAATGTAATGTATGTACATAAAAACATAAATAGCTTTAATAAGAATAAGGATGTTCATACCTTAAACACTAGGAACAAACATAAGCTTGTAATGCCACTTACAAGACTCCACAGAATTAGTAATTCATTTATGGGGCAATGTATACGCTTTTACAACAGAATCCCAGAACATGTTCAAAGTTTGTCAATAAACAAGTTTAAAAGTTTTATTAAAGAAAAACTGTACAAAAAGGGTTATTATAATATCAAGGAATACATGAGTGAAAATAACCCCTGGGAATAAGGTGATCGCCACCATGCTGGTTCTATGAAAATTCATTTAAAATTGTATAATCAAAATTATTGTTAAGTGAAATTATGTTTAAAAAAAAAAGTCCCGCTGGGTTTCTTGCTGGTTCTTCCCAGGACAGAGGTATTTTCCGAACCAGTGGTAAATAAAATAATGACTTTCAATAAGTATTATGTAATAATCCATATTGAATAAAAATCATTCTATTCTATTCTATTCTATTCTATGTAAGTATGGCAAACACAGCATTTGAGTCATGTACATTAAATGTTTGAACCATTTCACAACACCGGAGTTTTTGGGCCTCTATCAAATTATGAGTATATACCAAGCACAAAGCTTCCTGACCGCTAAATATTCATGAAGGATTTTGTGCACTTGACTCATACCATGCCTAATTTTGTCTTAAACTGCTGATATGTCACTCTTTTGTTAGTCTCTATCATACGCCGCATAACACTGATGTTATCTTCAGTCGTCGCTGTAGATGGCCGTCCCTCACTCAGATTTGTGCATTACATTGGTGAGATTAGTGCGATCACGCTTAAACTCATTAAACCAGTTGTAAACAGAGGCACAAGATTCAATTTGCCGCCAAATCGTAAACAAATGACAAATTAATAAAATATATACACAATAATATTGGCAAAGAGTTCCATTTTCAAAATTTGTACTTATTTTTTTATTATATCATTTACAAGTTGTCAGTTCTAAAAACTTTCAGTTTCACCCTCGTAACATTAACATTTAACATAATTAATCTTATATTTTACACTTGTTTAAGAAACTGTTTTAACATAAACTTTAAATTATTATTGAACAATTGTCCAATAACTAAACATTTTATGGTCCTTCGAGACGAAAATTAGACCTTTGAGAGTTTCGAACGTTTTAAATTCAAACATAACAGTGATCATCTTGCTAATTATCCACGACATTTGGCTTGAGAAATGGCAGCTTGTCTAGGTCAAGTAATAACTTTTCGGCGATATGGTCAGCAACAACAGCAGCAGCAGCAGCAGCAGCATCAGCAGTAATCTATAATGTCAAAGTAACGTCTTTCCTTTTTTAACAGTTTTGAATTTAATTGCAACATGGAAAACGTACCCGCTAATCAGATTGAGATTGTAGGGGCTTCCGAAAAATTGGTATCAACATTAAAAACGTGAGTCAGAGTGGAAATAAACAGATTATTAAAAAAAAGCTTGCAAAATTATCAGAACAAACACAGCAAACTAGTAGATAGTACGAGTAGAGTAATGTAGTTCGGTAAAATAAATCATAAATCTGCAATAGCAAGATATCCAGCTCTAGAAGGTAAAACAACTCAACACGTGGAAGAGCGTGGATTAGGTGAAGCGTCGTCGAGAAAATTGGCGGAGCCGTAAGAGGCTCTCCACCCACAAGTACATCGAGGAGCGACCAGAAAGTTAGATGACGTGTTGCGCAAACAATATATTAATTTTAATGAATTCAAAAGGTTTGTTAGTTGCATAAACACAGATTCGAAGACTCTTTAAAAACATTACAGACGCGATTGTTGGCAATAAATTTTCTGCAATGGGAAATTGATCATGATCTCAATGGGAATGACGAAGAATATACATCTGCTTTTAGTATATACAAATAGGAGTTTATTGATTTGAAGAGAAAACTCTATTACAAAATATAGTATGTAGCATCCATACATTTAACGGCAATTATAACCAGTGGATACCATTCAAAGAACTTTTCACCAAAACCGTTCATAACAACCCGCCGGTTTCAAACGCTCAAAGGCAATTTTAAAGAGTAAACTTCAAGGGGACACAGACTGGAGGGGCTCCTAAGCGCATGCTTGGAGAGAGGCCAATTCCCGCTTCGTTGGAAGACGGGGAAGCTGGTCCTCATTCGGAAGCCGGGGCGCCCTGCGGACTCTCCGTCCGCATACCGGCCCGTGGTGCTGCTCGACGAGGTGGGCAAGCTCTTTGAAAGAGTCATTGCAAACCGCCTCGCCGAGCACCTTGCGGGGACGGGGCCGGATCTTGCGGAACACCAGTTTGGTTTCCGCAAGAGGCGCTCTACGGTGGACGCCATCATGCGCGTGAGAGCCCTCACGACGGGGGATGCAGTGGCCAGGGGGAGGGTTGTTTTGGCGGTGTCTCTCGACATCGCCAACGCCTGCAACTCCATGCCCTGGAGCTGCATTAGGGAGGCACTCCGGTATCACCGGGTGCCGACCTATCTCCGTCGTATAGTCGGGGACTATCTGACGGATAGGGCCGTCGTCTACCCCGGTCGCAACGGTGAGTGGAACCGGCAAGAGATGTCGTGCGGTGTCCCACAGGGTTCGGTTCTGGGGCCGTCCCTGTGGAACATCGGTTACGACTGGGTGCTGCGCGCCAACCTCCCTACCGGCGTCAGTGTAGTTTGCTAAGCTGACGACACGCTGGTACTGGCACAGGGGGGGTCGTACGAGGCGGCGGTGGAAACTATGACACGCGGGGTTGCGATAGTCGTTGAGAGGATCCGGCAGCTGGGTCTTGAGGTGGCTCTGCACAAGTCCGAGGCCATGCACTTCCATGGTCCTCGGAACAGGCCACCACCGGGATCCTCAGCGATGGTAGGAGGGGTATCCATCGGCGTCGAGTCGACGTTGAAGTACCTAGGACTCGTCCTCGACGGCCGATGGAACTTCGTTGAGCACTTCCAACGTTTGGCTCCCAAACCGGAACGGACCGGGGCTGGCTTCAGGCGGCTCCTGCCGAACCTGGGGGGGCCAAACGCCTCCTGCCGGAGGCTCTACGCGGGGATTGTGCGGTCCATGGCCCTTTACGGGGCCCCGGTGTGGGCGCGTGGTTTGGCGCGGCTTGCCGTCCACCACCTGAACGCGCCCCAAAAGGTGGTTGCCGTAAGAATGGTTCGCGGCTACCGCACGATCTCCCGCGAGGCAGCGTGCCTCCTTGCCGGATTGCCGCCATGGGATCTGGAGGCGATAGTCCTCGCGCGCCTGCACGAATGGCGCGCGGAGGCACTATGCCGGGGGGAAACCCCGCTGCCGCGGCAAGTTGTCGTGCAGCGGACAGACTTCCGGCATGATCTCATGGCGACATGGAGAGAGCGACTGTCGCAACCCCGTGCTGGGCACGCCACTATAGCGGCGATAAGACCCCTGTTTGAGGAGTGGCTTGAGAGACGCCACGGCGTCCTCACCTTCCGCCTGACACAGGTCCTCACCGGACACGGTGTGTTCGGGAGGTTCCTGCACCGAATCGGGCGGCAGGAAACGCCCGGGTGCTCCCACTGCGAGGATCGACCGGAGGACACGGTGGAGCACACCGTGGAGGTGTGCCCTGCCTGGGCGGAGCACCGCTGTGTCCTTGTAGCGGCGATAGGCGGCGGCGACCTCTCGCGTCCGGCCCTGGTCGAAGCCATGGTCCGGAGCGAGACGGAATGGGATGCCGTCACCACCTTCTGCGAAGCAGTGATGCTAGCGAAGGAGGTGGCGGAGCGGGAGAAGGAGAGAGCAGCAGCTTTCCTTCCCGGCCGCCGCGGGAGACGCCCCGGGCGTCGGGGGCTACGTCGTGGCCCCCGGCCACCGTAGGCGCGGGCCTGTGGACGGCGAGCAATGGGTAGCTCGCCGTCCGTTCGTCTAACGACGACAGGCCGTGTCGACGGCGCGTTTTGTTCCACGCGCGCCTCAAAGAGCTGTCAGCAGCGTGAAGGGGCCCGCAAGGGCCGACGCCTGCCGGGGCTGCGGGCTGTTCGAAAGAGATACCGCGGCTCCGGAACGTAAGGGCACTGAAGGAACACGGATGGTTTTTAGTCAGTAAAAGTCTGACACTCCCTTCCGCTCCACCCAGAGCGAAAGGCGTCATTTGATGATTTTCCATCCGCAAAAAAAAAAAAAGGGGACACAGAGCGTTTAATACAGCATTTGAATGTTAGTTCAGAAAATTACCTAACTTGTTGGAAAATTCTAACTTATAGCTTTTACAACAAGCGAGCGTTTCGTATCTTACATTAGCCTTTTGCTTTGTTTTCCTAATATTCGGCAACAGGCCGCAAATTAAAAAAAAATTACATGATACCTCTTTAGAATGCCTAAACGCTAAAAAAACTTAGGCGTAAATATTGATACATAGGATCCGCTACTATTACACACATTGTCGCAAAGATTAAACATTGATAAAAATATAGAATACATAAAATCGTAAAAAAGGCCCTGAAAAGCAGGCCATTTGCTGCAGGAGTTTCTGTGCTATTAGAAAACAAATTAACAACACTTCAATTACGTCAACGAAAACAGGACCATACATCAAAATTAAACGTTCAGTCTTAACAGTTTTTGTACGTAGTAGAGCCATGCTGCAGCTATATTAGTAGTATAGTTGTAGCACGTATGGGTCGGCTCGACCGGAAAGGACCACGTTCTCACAGAATACCCAAAGACATATTAAAAACTACTTTTAAAAACATCTTAGAGAATACCAATGTAAAATAGCAGCTTAAAGCTGCTGTGTTTTATATGGTGAGTGTAGAGAACCTGAGACCCATTTTACTGGAAAGGAGGTATTCCATCTTTGTCGTCACGGGTGACAACGCATCTGCATTATGATTCGCAAACGAGGATAGATGTAGATGTCACTGGGCCACAGCAACTACTTACCATCAGGTGGACTGTGTGCTCGTTTGTCACCCTATCCTATAAAAAAAACATAACTTCATCATCGAATAATAATAACAAAAAGCAATTCAATTTAAATCAAAATGCGACAAATAAACCAATTGAAAAGTTTAATAACGTTACTGAAATCAATTTTCCTCTTTGTAATTATGATCATGGAATTTACAATTGCAAAACATTTTGAGCAATTGACATATAGAATTAAATTGAAAACCACCAACATATTGAAACTTTGGATAAATTGTTTATTTAGCCATATCGGAAATCCATGTATTTCAACACAAAATTGCCGAAAATGCTTTCAGAAACATAATACTCTAAAAGCTTTTAGAAAAATTTACTTCGCAAATATCCGCGTTATAAAATAAAATGATGTGTCTTACCTAGTATGAGGAGCACCTCCCGCCCTCCCTCAGTTGCGTGCACTATCCCATATATCCCGTTACATAGTTTGCGAAAAAACCTAACGAGTTCGTGACAAACACTTCACACGTGTCACAAAATCATTAAGGAGGAGAAATTTTGCTATGGACAGCTTTAGTGAAGGTTTTTTTTATAGAATGAGGGTGATAAACCAGCACACAGCTCACCTGTAGGTAAGACATCTACATATATCCTCGTTTCCAGTAAAAACGGTATCCCGTTTTGTACCTTCACGAAACGAAATACAGCAGCATTAAACTTTCTGCACGTCATCTTACATGTGCAGCGTGTGGGCTAAATATACTCAAAAGGCTTACAACGCCCTCCGATCACAACACAACAACGCGTTTAGAGTACTACTGCGGTTGCCTCAGTTCCGCCCCGCGCACTGAGTACGAGTACGTGCGCGTCTCTCGTACTCAGTGCGCGGGGGAACAACAATAGCATCCCGAAAATGATCACGAGCAGACTGGACTGCCTATACATGTACCATTGTAGTACCATTTCTGGTGGACTGGCGAGATAATGGCACGTATACATTAATGTAATTTTTTTACTTTTATGTATCAGTGCCCACTAACCTTAGTTATAAGATATTTATTGCTAACAAAATATGAGTCTTGGTTGCTTGAATAAATTATTTTTCTTCTTCTTCTTCTAAGCTGCTATTTCACGTTGGTATACTGTGCGAGCGTGGTCCTTCCCCAGTCGAGCAGAACCATTCTTGCTACAACCAAGTAATATACAGTTCCAGAGTGACTCTACCACGTGTTAAAAGACGTTAGTTTATGGCATTAGATGCAACCTATCAAATTAAAAGAGCGTTGATAGAACGAGGATCCCAAATTTCGCACATCTCGGAAAATACTACTAAATTACGAATAATACTAATACTGAAAATAAGTTATATATGGCGTCGGTAGAGAAAGAATCATTTGCAAGCGCATGTTATATATTACCTGTTCATCCATGTTTAATGACTACTCGTTCAACACTAATGTTTATATAATGAACAACTTAATTAAACATCTGCCAAAGCAATTGTTCGCAAAGTCTGCATGTTCATTTAAAGAAAACGTAAACATGGCAGATCTGAGTTTTATAATAATCGTTCCGTCAACTTACACATTGGTTTTGATATTTAATATATGATCAAGTTAGGTAGCATTTCAAAAGAAAGTACATCGCAGCCATCGCATAACAAACTTAGCTAGCGTGGTTGCGGAGTGGTAGTGTTAAAATATTTCAATGCAGCGTTGTCACAAATCACATTGAAACTATTCAGAAATTTTGGTAGATAGAACAAATAACAGAACATTATATATCAATAACAAAACATAAGTTTCCGTTATCGCTACCCTTGTCACTAGTGTCTTACTGACTTACTTAATTGACTGATGATCATAACACATATTTTGTGAAATACAGCTAAACATTTGCTTTGAAAAAGTAAAAAGTAAAGTTACGGCTATTTCTGAGCACCAGCTTCCTTTCATTTCTAAGAGGGTTTTAGGGCAAGGAAGTGTCCACCGTGCTGCCCCAATGCACGTTAGCGGATTTCACGTCTTCAAAATATAATTTTTTAATTTCTCAGAAATGGAGGTTTTCTCCGAAGTTTTACTTCACCGCCGAGCACTGAAAATTAACAATTCAATGGTGCCGGCGGAGATTGAACCGTAGTTGCACGCGTGCTGATATATTTGTAGCGAGCTGTAAAAACCCAAGGTGTAATTATTAATGTTAACAATATCCCATAAATGGAAAACATTATATTGGTCATAAATTACCTTACACCATCGCTTTACGCAGAGCAGTGACAGATAAATACTATACATTGTATTAAACAAAAATATAAATGCGGCCCATAGACAGTTTAACCCCTGACTGCGTTCCAGAATCGTTCCTGAATCGTTTGCAGTAATAATGATATTCAGTGCTACACACTTTACACTCACCATACGAAACACAGCAGCATTATACTTCTATTTGACGCTGGTATTGTGTGCGAGCATAATCCTTCCCCGGTTGAGACGACCCATCCGTGCTGCTATGTTACGCTCAGCGTAACTCTACCACGTTCAAAGCCGTAACTGTACCATCAGGTGGTGTGTTAACTGGTTCGTCAATCTAATATTTAAAAAAAAGTTTCTTATTTCTGTCTCTCGTTCCTAAATAGTCAGTCTAAAGTGGAACCGTAAAAAACAAAGACAAATGGTTAAGAGTAATGGATCGTGAATCGGAAAATTGTTAGAGTTCCTTTGAAATTTTTGCGATTATAATAGCTACTCCCATTTCTTTTCATACAAACTTTAGTCAAAATAATTTTTCATTATCATTTGGACTTTTAATTCCTAAATATAACAATATTTATTTCCTTCAGACCGAATTTCGGCCACGTCAGCCAGTCGTAACAAAGAGTAGTAGCTTAGGACAGAATTAGTGCAAGTGCAGGTACATTCTATATACTCCCTTTCTCTTATAGGCCAAAGCGGATACCTGGCGTGTACTACTACGCTAAAAAAATAAATATTTTTTTTTTATTTCTTGAAAAAAAAAAGGAAATTCTGTTTATTTATTAACTCTATATACTGCCTGATACAATGTTTTAGTGGTCTTAACCATTACCATTTTCGCATTATTGGGTTTCTAATGAAACTGGTTTGGGGCACATCGGTTCGATGGCATCACAATCTATAACTGACATAACTAGAAACATTTTTGTGTTTTACATAGATAGATGGGTCAACAATAAGACATAACTAGAGAGAGATCAGTCGAAAAAAATCCTAATTTTTTTTTATAGGAGAGGAGGCAAACGAGCATGCGGCTCACCTGATGGCAAGTGACTACCGCCGCCCATGAACAACTGCAACACCAGGGGAATCGCAGATGCGTTGCCGGCCTTTTAAAAAGGAGTAGGCTCTTTTCTTGAAGGTCCCTAAGTCGTATCGGTCCGGAAAAATCGCTGATGGCAATCGATTCCACAAGGCAGTCGTGCGAGGAACGAAACATCTTCTAAATCGCACAGTGGTGGACCGCCAATCATCCAGATGGTGTGGATGGTATCGGGAGTTCTGCCGCGATGTGCGTTCGTGAAATTTGGCGGCTGGGATTAATCCGAACAATTCCTCAGAGGACTCCCCGTGGTAAATTCGAAAGAAAATACAAAGGGATGCAACATCTCTTCGTAGTGCCAATGAATCGAGCCGATCGGAAAGGACGTGGTCGTCGAGGATTCGAGCCGCTCTGCGCTGGATGCGGTCAAGTGGAAGGAGCTGGCACTGGAGAGCCCCTGCCCAGAGATGGGAACAGTATTCCATGTGAGGCCGAACCTGCGCCTTGTAAAGTTGCAGGTGGTGTGCTGGCATGAAATACTGTCCCGCTCTGCTGAGCACGCCAAGCTTTTTAGAGGCCAATTTGGCCTTCTCTTCCAAGTGACCACGAAACTGCACGTCACTCGATATGTCGACTCCGAGGATTCCTATACTGGCTGAGGCGAGAAGGGGAGTGCCTTGAAACTGACGAGATACGACAAAGGGGTTCTTTTTAGCGGTAAACGCGCAAACTTGTGTCTTCCGAGGATTAAACTGGACTAGATTTAGTCGCCCCCAATCCGAGACTTTGTTCAGCAAAGACTCGACTTCAAACACAAGTTTGTTCCGGTACTCGGCGACGTTTTCCCGAGAAATATTGGCACAGCAATTTCTGGGGAAGCCCATAGGAAAGCAGCTTCGAAAGAAGTGCTTTGTGCCAAACCCGATCGAAGGCCTTCGCAATGTCCAAACTAACGGCCAACGCCTCCCCCTTGGACTCTACTGCCTCCGCCCATCTATGTAAATAAATATTTCTGATCATATGTCAAATGTAAATCAAAAACTCACTCTATTCCAAGCAGTCTCAATTTAGGAAGTGCAATTTGTAACACAGGCCAGTCTATTAGTGACGCGTTTGCAACTTATTTCCTGGGCACTCAATCAACTCCTCCAAATATTTCTAATGTAAAATTAACATCGACTGCAAATATTTCATAATTTAAAATTAAAAATTTTGTACCACCGATTTCAATATAAATGATTAAGAATAACTCATAAACGATTGGTCTGACCTTGATCAGATTTATATGGGACCACAACATGTGAAGCACTATCTTTCAAATAAAAAAACAATTACCGAAATCAGTTCACCCAGTAAAAAGTTATGTTAGTTAGTTAGAAGAAATTTCCTTTTCCTTTTTTCTATTAACCTTTCTACGGTTGATATGTAGTTTTTATGACACATAGCTTTCAAATATTTAACACGAGTGCGCAATATTTTATACGATTCAAATTTACGAAGGTACTTAGGTTTTTCTTTAATTGCTCTTGTGGCGGGTAGAAGGAAAAGGGGAGATCTCACGCCGGGCAACGCCCGGGAGCCTGGGGAGCGGTCAACGCTCCGAGTTGTAGTTCGAAGCTATTGTATATATACTGCTTTAACGTCGGAACCTTGTTAGCGCGATTCAGACTTCGATGTGTTTCGCTTGTGGCGCGACGACAGGGTCGCCACATTGCCCCCCTGCTCTGACCGGAGGTCGATAGTGCAGTCCGATTGCCGGTGCGTCCTTAATGCAGGCGGGGAATGCATGCTGTGTGCGTAAGGGCAAGTGACGCCGGTGCTATCAATATGCCGGTGTGTAATGCATGCCATACTATGCACTTGTAAGTGATGCCGGTGAGAACGATGAGCCGGAGAAAGTATCAGCGATTGCCTTGTGGTCTGCGGTGAGTCGAGAAGAAGGCAAGTAATCTGAGAGAGTGAAGCATTATTGTTCCAGTGCTGTGAGGAATCTTTGTAAAGCTAGATGGCTTGCTGAGTGTGAAGACTGCAGACAATATCTGCTCGTACTTGAGGATGATGACGAAGGCTTTGAAGTTGTAGTTTCCGAAGGTTGTTGGTTGCGTGTTCATATCGGGTGGTCCCCAATGTAGCCGGTGGAAGGAAAAAGGGAGATCTCCCGCAAGGCCGCCGGGCAAGGTATTCTGCCCGGGGAGCGGCCAACGCTCCGAGTGGTAGATCGGAGTTATTCTATACATACTGCTTTAACTTCGGAACTTTGTTAGCGCGATTTAGACTTCGATGTGTTTCACTTGTAGCGCGATGACAGCGCCGCCACGTTCTTTAATGCTGAAGAATACCACGTAGTTAGGAGTCCAGTTTAATTATTTTATACGGTATATGGTTATCTCTTAATTTCCCAAATATTTCATAAAAATATTTAATGGAATCATTAAGAGATTTCGATGAAAATTCGGTTTGCCAATCGATTTCGGTATATTTTTTATGAATTGATTAATAATCACCTCTATTAAATAAAAACTTAATAAACGGAGTTGTTTTAAGTGTGCTTAACTCATAAAAACGTACTTCCATTACTAACACTCCGTGAAAGGGATCTACTGGTACCAAAGTCACTACAATTGGATACGGCTACATCACAGTTAGATATTACAAGGTCGAGTGTTATATTTTTTTTTTGGAGTTTATGGCCTGGTATCTAGACCTTTAGGCCAAGTCTTAAGTATTTTTATTCGGTTTATTATAATTTCCCCAAATGTATAATTATCCTTCATAGTTCACTGCTTCACAATATGTTGATGCGTCACATTGTGCAGCCCTTGGGAGATTTTGACGGCAACTTGAGCCAGCAGACAGCTGACAGTTGGCGATGGTATCTAAAGGCGCATATGTAGACAAACAGCTTATCTTGAGAATCCATCGCCATCAGAGCACTTGTTTCACCGTTTCCACTAATAGTTCACATGCGTAGACAGTTAATACACAAAATCGCACCACTTTTACATATCAAAGTCCACTTCAAACCATTATTTAAACAATAACACAGGAGCAGCAAACCGACGCCGGCCAAGTTCCCGCCAAAAAAACCGTCGAGTGTTATACCATATCATTATATTGGCAATAGCTAAGCGCATTAATTTTGTCAACTAGTAACATTTTGTCGTGTATATGTATAGTCCATTGGTAATAATTACAACAGTTGGAAGCGGGTATATATTTTATGTTGCTTAAAAAATATATAAATAATTCAGTCTCATTTTTTGTCGAAACGTCGGGGCTCGACCAGGTCCACTTCCTCTGGGGCCGCTTCTGGAAGAAAGAGTTCAAACTTAAAGAGTCCCTCTTTCTCCGTGAAGTTGGCCAGCTGCTGGCCCCTTGGATTCCGTTGCCTTTTTTTTGCGCCCCTATTCCCTCAAATTAACTTAATGATAATTTCAAGGATATGTTTCTTTATTCAATCACTGGCTGTGCCTGCGACTTCGTTCGCATGGGATTAGTATTTTTTATGTAATAAGTGATGATGATTTATTTGTAATGTAACTTTCCCGAAGATCTAAAATGACACTAATCTGGATAAAAATATTTAGTTTGTCACTCAATCAAACTTTTGTAGTAGTATAGTTGCCTATTCCGAATTTACCTACCTTCAGCTCACCGTTCTCTCTTGTGCATTGAAGTTGTGTTTTTCGTTGAAGTCTCCCATTAACACCGTCGGGATACACTTCCACCTCCTTATCGGAATGTGCTGAGGTTGGTGCGTTCACTTCTATGACCTTCATAGAATACCGTTTGATGACTCTGAGCATAAGGTACGCAACCCTCAGTACGTACCACACTAATATTTATTAACACTTTATTCTTTACCGAAAGGATTAGTTTAGCGAATCAATTTGAACATCTTTAATTTCCCATAGCTGCCTTCTACGACACCCAAGGGGCGAAATTGGTTTATAGTTTTAGAAATAGGGGAATCCATGATTATGACAATTTTTTATATAAATAACCTTTTGATTAGGGCTACAGTTATCTGTTCGATTGAATATTTCTGTTTTAGGGCACAGCGCGTCAACAATAGATCGTTAAAAACCTATTCTTGAAATATCTTGCAGCTTGGATAATTTAACGCTACGATTTAATACAGTGTAAGCCACGAACGGCTTGAATTATTTCAAACTTCAACTTTAGTAGAGTATAGCGCGCTTCGAAACCTGTAAACACGTTATTAATTGTAAGACCATACAAGGGCATTTCGGATAGTATAACTTAATCTTCGGGCCAAAGTTTTCATATTAATTCCCTCCAGTAGTTTGCTCATACAAATGGATTTCCGAGAACAATAAAGTAACCTTCCCTTTGTTATAGTATCAAAGGACGACGGAGAGGCTTATTGGTCAGTGTTTGACGGCTCCGTGGCGCAGTGGCTTAGCAATCAGTTGTTGCGCTGGGGGCCTCGGGTTCGAATCCCGCACGGAACAAGTATTTGTATGGCCTACAAATAATTGTTACGGGTCTGGATGTTTGTCCTTGTGCAATTTATGTTTGTAAACTGCCTCCACGACACAGGAGAAAATCCTGGTGTGGGGGTAACGTTTTTTTTTAAAAAGAAAAAAAAAGTGTCATCTATGGAATCTAAGGTTCGATTCAGTGTCGGAATCAAAAATTAGGCCAATATGGATAATTTCTTAGTGTTCAAAATTATTTACAAAACGTAATTCCAATGGAATCTCCGCAGCGTCTGTCAAAAAAATAGTCTTAAGAAAAATAATAAAAACTTTTTTCTTAACTCAAAGTTCGAGACATTTTAAAAGCCCTCGACAGCACCTCCAGGTTAACCATATTGGCTTGCAATCGCAAATTATAAAATGTTAAGGGAAAGACATATTTCAAAGTTAATTACGTGACTGTCGTATTAATACTTAAAGTATAAAATATAACAAAGTGTAAAATATAAAAAATGAATGCATTAAAAAAAATGTTTCCGCCTGGGATCGAACCGGGGACCTTGTGCGTGTGAACCACACGTGTTAACCGCTACACTACGGAAACTTAATACCTGATACACATCACGCCATTACATTAACATGCTAGAATTTTAAAAATAGAACTGTGTCTTTTAACAACGTTAGATAGTAATCAATTATATACACCTAACCCCTCGTACCTAAAGTAATTATGGGTATTCATCCTCTCAATCGCGATGTGGGTGAGGTATACAATAGCCTACATATTAATAACCTACATATAAATCCGTATACATATTTTATACAAATCCTAAGTTAATTAATTTTCATAACATTTATTCTGTTGATTTTTAAACCATTCTTTTATAAATCTTATCGCATTTACACACAGACGATTACGCACAGAAGATTCTGATACTCATATACACCAGGGTATAGTCCCTCTGACGCCTATTACAACACCCACGAGATGTTATGGGGTAGTGGATATTCTTACATCGCCACTATACAGTTACTGGTATTACACTTATTTGAAAGGAAGTTGGCCTGTTTCACCATCGTGCATCGGAAAACACCTAAAGCCGTTGGTACTGATCTCTCCTCGGTTAATTTTAGTCTGTTTATATCCTCGTTGCGCTACGGTGCCATTTTTACCCGGCTTTAACTTACCTTACTTTTTACATAAATATTTTATATTAACTAAATACTCTGTGGTAAATGAAAACGTTGAAGGAAAGCTACATGTCTAAGAACTAACGTACTATTTTGAGGACATATTTACCGTGTAGTGGCGATTTAAGAATATCTACTACGCCATCCATATCATCCCATAAGACATGATAGAAGAAAACAAATTATGAGATCGGTAGCAGCGTCATAACGACTAAAAATAAAAATACTACGGTTTACACTAAAATTATATAATTAATTTTAGTGTAAACCGTACATACGAATTACCTTGAATTACTCTGAGAAGCGACATTTATGTTTTTCCGTCACGACCTTTTCTATAGTGCGAGCGAGATAGAATAATACCCATCTTCCTCGCACTTTTTCTTATCTTGTCATGAAAGAAATATTATTTTAAATGACGCTTCATTTTAATAGACGCTATTAATTAATTAATTTGTATTTGTTAATCAATAATATAATACGTTTATCAATAATAATATACTACGAAAGGAACTTTGTTCCAACCGGGCGTTCCACTAAACTCACGTATGTTTTTTTTTAATTTTATTTATTCAAACTATTTATTCCAACAATGTGTTACAAATACGTTAGTATTTGTAACAAATTGCTTAAATTTCCACTTTCTGCACTCTTTCGCCATATAAACTTTAATTATTCCAAATCCCTTAGCCCACGCAATGTGCTTAAAAAGGGTCCCAAAATTTTAATTTATAAGATATTTTTCAGTATCGTAATAAATAATGCGTATTTTCATTTTACTTTACTATATTTTAAAGGGAGTTACATAAAGCTCTTGATGTAAGTCCTTGTACTATAAAGCAGTTTTCGACCCTCGGAAGTGCGCCAAAGCTATTATAGGAACCCATAAAGTGACCTTTCAACGTACGGTATTAACCGATTTCCTACGTTCAATGAAATATAGTGATATGATTGTTAAGAACTATAAGCTTTACATGGGTACTTATTTTTTTTAAAACGTATTACTACCCTTTTATTCACTCGCTTTCTTGTCTGTTGGGTACAAATTATACAGTTTATTTTAAACGAACTTCTAGATAAACTAGAGACTTAACTTTATATATTCTTCAGAGCTGGATGACATTGCAATTAAAACTGACACGTTTAAAACGTTTTCAATTGTTTTGTATTAAGATAGTATAAGATATCCATTTATTTAAACTCTTATTATGAACCTATTTTATATCTTCCTATTTGAATTATAACTTCTTTCTTTCTCTCACAGAATATCAGTACTGCGGTCACTCTTCTACATATTATAAGCACGTACTTAATTGCAATCCCACTTTGTAGTAAGTAGTGATGAAGCCCTAGATTGTAAATCGCACTATCTTAGCGTAACAAAAGCCTATTCACTCTTGTCTTGAAGACGCCCAGCACAGACGCCAGAAGAATATGTATCACGTGATGACGTAGCATTATGCTGAATGGAAGCGCTTTCTTTGCTGTTATCCAATAAGAATTTTGTAATCAAAAATTATATATCATATTATGTGTTTGTGTGCTTACCATTACGTATACGTATCATGTAGAGGCGGTGGGGTGTAAAAGGCGACAGAGGGAAACAAATCAGTGGATAGGCATCTTCATAATAACGACTAAAAATAAAAATAAATATATTGGTAAATCCAACTGGGCATACCTTAAACGCATTAAAAAAATAGTATAACATGGTTATACGGAATTTTTTTAAAATAGTATAAATACATTTCGACAGCACTATCGGCTTCAACTCTCTCCAAAACCATGAAAATGACACCCATGATGAAAAAATTGATACCTATTACAACCGCCATCTTGGATTTACATTTCGACAGCACTATCGGCTTCAACACCCTCGAAAACTATGAAAATGACACCCATGATGAAAAAATGGGTACCTAATTCAGCCGCCATCTTGGATTTACATTTCAACAGCACTATCAGCTTCAACACCCTCGAAAACTATGAAAATGACACCCATGATGAAAAAATTGATACCTATTATAGCCGCCATCTTGGATTTACATTTCGACAGCACTATTGGCTTCAACACCCTCGAAAACCATGAAAATGACACCCATAATGAAAAAATTGGTACCTAATTCAGCCGCCATCTTGGATTTACATTTCAACAGCACTATCAGCTTCAACACCCTCGAAAACTATGAAAATGACACCCATGATGAAAAAATGGGTACCTAATTCAGTCGCCATCTTGGATTTACATTTCGACAGCACTATCAGCTTCAACACCCTCGAAAACCATGAAAATGACACCCATGATGAAAAAATTTATACCTACTGCAGCTGCCACCTTGGATTTACATTTTGACAGCACTATCGGCTTCAGCACCCTCGAAAACCATGAAAATGACACCCATGATGAAAAAATTGATACCTATTGCGGCCGCCATCTTGGATTTACATTTCGACAACCTTATCGGTTTTAACACCCTTGAAAATCATGAAAATGTCACCCATGACAAAAAAATTGATACTACTTACTTTTAGTAGGTACTGCTGTTATTTATTCTGTGCTTTTAAAATATTGTAATAAAAAAAATCTCTTATTATTATTATAATCAAGTATTTAAGAAATTTGGTTATTCGAATATTGTGTATTTATACAGCGATCTTTTTGAGCCGCTGCAAACAACCGAAACAATGTCCACTCACGACGGCGATTGACGCCAAACTGAGTGTGAATAAACTACTGTGTGGCTGTAGCTCCCCATTTACAGAATTAATTTACATACAAGGCTACCAAATCAACGAAAATTTCGCCATTTTGGAGCCGGAAAAAATTTATTATAGCTAAACAAAACAAAATTACACTGCCATTTACATTCAGTGGCTTCCCACATGATATATGAATAGATTAAAAAATAGATTGAGTTAAACAATTGATATTTTCAAAAGTTATTGTGTTTACAAGCCTTGGGGGCATGATAAATCTACACCATAAGCCACTAAAACCCCTTTTTTTATTTAAGAATAGCAATTAATCGATACGATTTTATTCGATAAAACGTTGGAATCTTAATGTTTAGGCGATAGTAGAACATACCTTGCGCTTTCGCTTAAGGTATGCAAAAACTGTGTTTGGCAACCCGCTTGACAAGCTTAGCAATCTATGGAGGAGGCCTATGTTCAGCAGTGGACTTTAATAGGCTGTAACGATATGCATGACCTATCCTAAAACCACCTGATGGTCTTATCTTCCACGGTGGTAGCTTACAAGCTGTTAAAGTGTAAAAGAACCGCGCAGCGATGGAGCAGGCATTCCTGGCTCTGGCGTGACTAGGTGCACTGATTGTACCAAGCTAACTTATCCTAGGTGCTCACGGTTAATTAATTTGAAATTAATTATTATTATTAACTATATAAGTGCCCTAGTGCAATTTATAATTAATAAAACTAAATATTATCTTGTAATATTCTTATTCAGCATGGCCAACCCCTCTTTTTTTTGTAGGAGAGAGGTAAACGAGCACACGATTCACCTGATGATAAGTGGCTACCGCCGCCCAAAAACAACTGCAACACCAAGGAAATTGCAGGTGCGTTGGCGGCCTTTTAAAAAGGAGTAAGCTCTTTTCTTTAAGGTTCCTAAATCGTATCGGTCTGGAAAAATCGTAATAAATCGTGGTAAATTATTCCATAGAGAGGTCGTACGCCGAAGGAAACTCCTAGTGAAACATACAGTGATGGACCGTCAAGCATCCAGATGGTGTGGGTGGTATCTGGAGTTTTGCAGCGATGTGCATTCCTGAAATTTGGCGGCTGGGATTAATCCGAATAATTCCTCAAAGCACTCCCCGTGGTAAGTGCGAAAGGAAATGCAAAGAGATGCAACATCTCTTCATAACGCCAGTGAATTCGGCAAGGACTCGGTCGTTGACGATTCGAGCCGCTCTGCGCTGGATGCGGTCAAGTGGAAGGAGCACACACCTCGCAACACATACCTCGCACACATCTTAACCTTGTTTTGTATATACAAAAACCTCTCTTCGTTGAGCCGTTTCCACCAGCGCTTCGATGAGCGAGGCTAGGTAAATGGTGAGGGACGCAAGAACTAGCAGGCAGTGGCGCACGCGCTCCGCTCCCGCCATACCTCACTCCGCTCGCATATAATACGAGCCCGATACACATCCTCACACCGCTCATCTGCGTACTGTTTCATAACATCCCTACGCATCCTCGTACCACTTACCTGCCTAGCACATCTTTGGTGAAAACGCTCACACCGTTACACAGCCTCGCTACACATCCTCGCACCGCCCAGCTACCTCGAACAACTCTGGTAGAAACGCAGCCTTAGGCTAAGGTTGGTAATAATGAATTCATATTGAAAAATCATTTCGGAGCGGCTCAAATAAAAAACAAATAAATTTGATCACTGGCAATATTCAGGAGTATTGAATCCGTAAGTGAAATTGAATGAGTGGCTTGCCGTATCCCAACGTTATTGTTTACATATTGCCATAGATGAATGTTTTTCTGCAGGCTTATATAAAGTTTTATATTAAGAGAGTAAGAATAATATTTATATATATTATTCTTACTGTTTATAGCAGAGTACGGTCTATAGCAGAGGTTGTGATCTTACATTTTTTTTTATTTACTTTAAAAAAACATACCGTGGAGGCCTATTTTACGTACCTAATCGTGGACAAACAATGATTTTGTCCATGTTTACAATTTTGTACAAGCCGTATCGTATTTTGTTATTCAGTTGTTCACTTAGTGCATTTGTGTATTGCATATGATTTTCAATTATTATATAATAATTAGAAATTAAAATAAAATATTGTATTAAATTTATATATTTATTTTTCTAACATTCCACCTAAATTTTCGTCTAAATTAGGTTTTAGGTGTCAATTGCCTATCATTACAAAACACTTAAAGTTTGTGTAAATTTCAACACTCATAGATAATGTGGTGTGAAGCTACTTAATGCATTTTGTGATTTCTATCATGGGTAGATAAACGACTTTGATTTTTTTTTCTCGTGCCTCTCGTTTCTTATTATAAATGTACAGGTTCGTTTTGGACCGAAAGAGATGGAATTATGGCTTTCCAATAAATGCAGAAGATGCGGTCTATTCATTTAGAATGTTAGGCATTAAAAAGTGTAAACCAAAAAATTTTTCATTTAGCACGTTTGTCATCTACGCCATCGACATATCAAAAGCTTTAAAGATTGATGAAGAATATGAGGATGAGTTCCAGTTATTATCGAATTAAAGCTATTTTTGTTTATTGTACACTAATAAAAAATTAAATCATAGAAAGACACAATTGATGAAATCTGTCCGTCCCTAGCTTCGAGTGATAAGCAAAAGAATGTCTTCAGACATATGAGATGAAAAAAGTTACCTTCAAGCCAATTAAAATCCTCATTCATTCATTAATTCATATTTCGACATTGGAAATATGGGCTAATAGAAGTCTGACAATATCTCCAGGATCAGCCCAAACACCTTGTCTATAGCTAGCTGAATCCCATTTCATCCAATTTACTAGGATTATATGTAGCTACTGAGGAATGAGATGACCTCCGCCACGGTTAATATGTGTTAACAGAAAAGACATATTCCTCTTCACACCTGATAATGAAGATATCGATATAATTATAATATGCAAGTATTGTAATAATTGTATTTAAAACCGCGCACTTAAAGTCGTTTCCCGGATTATCGTAATGGATTTGGTGCTTTTTCATAGATCAGACGTACAAAGATATCCGTATTAGTAAATAGCTATGTGAGGTTGAACTAAACTTATTGAAAAAAATAAATAAAAAGTACCTAACAGTAAAGTAGTAGCCCACCTACATCCCCCGACCTCCAGTTCTCTATACTCGCCGTAAGAAACACAGCAGCACTAAGATGCTATTTCACGTTAGTATTCTGTGAGAGTGTGGTCATACCCCGAGGTCGAGCTGACCTAATATGGCTCTACCACGTTAACATACACCAAGAAAGGGAAGGTTTTAGCGTTCAGCAAAGCTTTTTTTTTAAAGCATGTGGTAAATCAGCAATTAAAATTGCAATTAAAATCTCATTAGTGTTTGCGGGAATCGAGTTTGATTGTCCTATTATTCTTTACAGCCTATAAAAGTCCACTGATGAACATAGGCCTCACCTATAGTTTACCTTAGGGGGAATTTTACCATCGTTGCCACACCTGATAGGCTGATGGTCAGCCGCAGTGTTCTATAATTTTCAGTTGATATCAGAAATGTTTGCTGTTATTTAAAAAAACCCACCGATAAATTAATATATGTGAATAAGATTATGGATACACTTACGCCAGTGAACAGTATGTAGGCTAATATTTCACTTTTACTTTTAGATTTTTATTAATCCTTCTTATTGTCAATATTAAATTTAATTCATTAAAAACTATAATAATAATAATAAAAAAAAACTAAAACTAGAAACTTAATTATCATATAGTCCTTACTCCCCGCGGTATCGTGCCAAGAACGCTGGCTGCGTTTCTGCGCTGAATTAAATAAAATTATTAATTAAAAAATTAAAATAATAATTAAATTAATTCATTAAATACCTATTAATTAAATTTAAACATTATACATATATAGCTTACAAAATTATTATATTGATGACTGGCAACATTAATTCCTTCTTGAAATTATGCTCGTAAAGGACGTTTTTTACAAGTCCCTTTACAATTCCACTGCTGAACGTAGTCCTCAAGGAATACCATCGAATTCCTGCATCTCTTTTCAGATCGTCACTCCATCTAGTGGGGCCGCTCTACACTTCGCTTATCGGTTGGAGGCTGTCACTCGAGAATCTTCCTTCCTCATCGGTTGTAGGTTCTTCGAGCTGTACGGCCGGCCCATTGGTACTTCAGCTTACATTTAAATACTATAAAGTCCATTACTAATCTTCACCATTGCTCTACACACTTCTATTAAAAAGAAAATCTCCTTAAAACTTTAGCCTACTGATAAAGGTGAGCTTAGGGACGAGATAACATGATGATGAAAATCCTTAATTAATTTACGCGCAACCTAAAGTAAAACCTTTTTCTTTTTTAGGTAGTATATTTTAAAGTAAACTTGTCTCTTAGTAAGGCGAAAGGGTAAAGGTTATCTTGATAAGTATTTGGAACTTACTGCCAATCTTTGAAGTTTTTTGAAAGGTAAAAAATTTAGTTTTAAGCGTGTTTAATGTTTCCCAACGTTTTGTATATCGTATGTTAATTGGGTTTGGCGTGGTAGAGCCACCGCCACCGTAGCCAGACCTCAATAGTGTCTCCCAACGGGTAGGTCTTAAGATGAACATGGACAAAACAAAAATCATGTTTAACGTCCATGTCACACCCATGCCGGTAGTTGTTGGGAGCACTAAGCTCGAAGTTGTTGACGAGTATGTTTACCTGGGACAAATAGTCCGACTAGGTAAGTCCAACTTCGATCGAGAGGTCAATCGACGGGTTCGACTCGGCTGGCCAGCGTTCGGGAAATTTTACAACCAGTGTGTGTTGCCGGTGATGACTTACGGATCTGAGACGTGGTCCTTCACTGCTGGCCGTATGACGATGCTCAAGGTCGCTCAGCGAGCTATGGAGAGGGCTATGCTCGGTGTTTCTCTACGTGATAAACTTAGAAATGAGGATATCCGCTGTAGAACCAGAGTAACCGACATAGCCCAACGGATTAGTAAGCTGAAGTGGCAGTGGGCCGGCCATATAGCTCGAAGAACCGACAACCGATGGGGAAGAAAGGTTCTCGAGTGGCAGTCTCGTAACGGTAGGCGAAGTGTAGGGCGACCCCCCACTAGATGGAGTGACGACCTGGTGAGACATGCAGGAAGTCGATGGATGCAGGTGGCTCAGGACCGTGCTTTGTGGCATTCCTTGTGGGAGGTCTATGTTCAGCAGTGGATGTAGAGCTGGTGGTAGCACTAATGAGTCTTCTCAACCGATGAAGGACGACGTTCTCACAGAATACTGGTGTAAAATAACAGCTTAATGTTGATTTGTTACGTATAGTGAGTATGGAGATCCGTAGAATGTTTTCCTGCAAACGAGGCATTCCATTTTAGTCCTGAGGAATAACAACGCATCTGCATTTTGGTTTTTAATCGAGGATATATGTACTGCATCCACTTATCATCATGTGGACTGTGTGCTCGTTTGGCACTGTTATTCTATAAATAGATATGTTTTTATAAAGTGTAATTTTATAGACGTGTACCCAAAGCATACTCGTATATCCCACTACGTTTTCCAAATAAATATATTTAAAATATTGGCGATCTAGAGTCCAACATAGTTCTCAGCTAAACTAAGTATAAACATAAACACATACACTACACCAACATTTCAAGTTCTGAAACCGGAATTTAGTAACAATCTCGAGTTTAAGCTTAACAAACACACAATACAATATCAAAATTGAGTTTAGACCATTACACATATTTTGATATTGTGTAGTTTGAAGTTTAACTCGAGACTGTCTGAATACCAGCTTTAGACACTAATTTCCACCAGGGCTGAGCTGAAAAATTCTGTTGTCAATTTAAAAATTAGCCAAGTGTATTTTTGCTACAAGCATATATTTGGCTTAATTTTAACACTTGTTTGTAAATAAATATTAACAATTTCTTACTATAAAAATCAAATACTAACGGACAGTCGCTAAAACTTTTTGATGAAATTTTTGTGTGTTTTTGTGTGAGCGCGTCCCTCGATGATTGAAATGATTCTCATTTAGACCCAGTAAGTTGCGTTGTTGTCGCGATCCAGAAATCACCTGTGCGAGAACGGGGTGGATCGCTAGAAGTTTATGAATGTTTTTTAAGGCGTTCATTATTTGAATCCCAAACTAAGCATAGCACTGCAAGAATCCCCCCAAGGCGACGCACACCAGCTCATCCCCGTTGGTGTGAAATGCAGCGCGCAAAGCGGCGATGGGGACCGCCACCCGTCACGCACAGCCCGACACGGTGGAAGGTGGAGGACAGAGTGCAGAGTTGGCACGTGGAATGTTAGAGGAGGCATGAGAGATAAGACAAATGAGCTGATCGAAATAATGAAAGAAAGAGAATTAGATGTCGTGTGTATGTCGAAGACCAAAGGGAAGGGCAGTGGTACTGAAGAGCTCCCTGGCGGGACGTTAGCTCTATGGTCCGGAGTCCCGGAGAGCGAGAGCACCTGGTCGATGTTATGACTGAATATAAGGTTGTGAACTCAAGACTTCTCTGGGTTCGCTTTAAATTGGGACTGACGAAGTTATTCCTTTTGGCTGTTTATGCGCCGGTAGCTTCGTCGTCCAGTGCTGAGCTGGAGGAATTTTGGGAGAATGTAAGAGAAGTTCTAGATTTAGTTAGGGGAAACGAAATAATTGTTGTATGTGGTGATTTGAATGGATGGGTTGGTACCGCTCGACCAGGGTACGAGTCGGTGCTTGGAAAGTTTGGCGATAAAAGGGTTAATGATGCTGGCAAACTTATACTGGCTGTATGCAAGGAAAAGGGTCTTCTTGTGACAAACACTATGTTTAATCACAAGAAAATCCATATGTATACTAGAGAAAGAAAGAATGAGAGAAGTATGATCGATTTGTTCCTGGTGGATGACCGACTGCGAAAACAGGTGATGGATACGCGTGTGTTCAGGGGTGCTGAACTGGGAACGGATCACTATCTAGTGATTACTAGATTTAGGGGTCTGTTCGCGGGTTGGCGCTACCGGACGGCAATGACAGAACCACAGTCGGTCTGTCGCATCCGAAGCTGGAAGCTTCAGGAAGCGGATACTAGGGACAAATATCATGCGAGGGTAGCCGAAAAGCTTGACACATTGAAAGAACATGGCAGAACCTTAGGGATGGAATGGTAAGTGCAGCAGAAAGAAGTGTGTGGAACAATAAAAAGAGGCAGTAGTAAAAGAAGAGATGCATGGTGAAATGATGAAGTGAAAGAAGCTGTAAAGAAGAAGAAGAAAGCATGGTCAGACTACTTGGCCTCTAGTAATGATAAGGATATGAGAGAGAAGATGAAATAAAAATATAAGGTACAGAAAGTTTATACGAAAACATTGATTGAGGAAGTGCGTGAAAGGTGTAGAATGGAAGCGGACGAAAGGTAGTCGCACAGCTTTAAGAAGAACTCCAAACTCTTCTGGAAAGAGGTTGGAAGGACCAGAAGTGGTGCGACGGCCTTAAGAATGAACAAAGTGCTTTCGAGAACCAATGACGTCCTCTCAAAAAAATCGGAGGTCATGCAGCGATGGAGCGAATTTTATAGAGAAATGTATGCGTGTGATGATCTTAGTGAGGGATCCGGGGGTGACGCCGTGACTGGTACGCCAGACCCGGACCTCGATAAGACTGAGGTCATTAGTATGAAAGAGATTGAACGTACGATTCGAAGTTTCAAATGTGGTAAGGCTGCGGGACTAGACAGAGTTACTGCTGAAATGGTCAAGTATGGTGGGCCTCGCGTCTGGGACAGCTTTCATCTGCTGTGCAATTTGTGCTGGCGGACGGGGGATGTCCCGGATGATTGGGGATCCGCAGTCATTGTGCCTTTATATAAAGGTAAAGGTTCACATTTTGACTGCGGGTGCTATCGGGCGATCAGCTTGACCAGTTTAGCAAGTAAAGTTTACTCGAAGGTTTTGACACGTAGGATGCAAGAGAAATCTGAAAGATTTCTATGGGAGGCACAATGCGGATTTAGACCTAGAAGAGGATGCACGGATCAAATGTTTTCTCTCCGCATGATCACGGAAAAGCTTCTGGCTGCTAACCTGAAGATTTTCTGTGCTTTTGTGGATCTTGAGAAAGCATTTGATAAGGTTGTAAGGAAGAAAATGTGGGAACTGTTGCCGGGGTATGGTGTGGATGATCGATTGCTAAGGGCTGTGCAGTCACTTTACTGTAACTGTAAAGCCTGTGTGCGGGTAGGGCATGACCAAGACTAACTTTCGAAGACCATGTGAACAAATTGCTCGAAGAGGGGAGGGTCAAGAGTACTCGGATACCTAGACGTGCATGTATGAAGAAGATAATGAATCTGAAAGAAGCGAAAGAGGTATGTAAGGATCGTGACACTTGGCGATCTGTTCTCTCTGGCTACCCCGTCAGGGATTGTGCGTGAAGATAAGTAAGTAAGTATTGTAATTATCAATTATTCTTGCGATCCCGTTCAAACGGTAAGTTCAGCCGTTTGAACGCGTTACACGATCAGTTACGCGATCGACACACAATCAATTGCAGTATCCAATTATTGTCTTCGTCAACAGTCTTTTATTAGTACACTGCCAGGTGTGACCTTATTTACAGGGCAGGAGTGGAAGAGAATTTAATAATTTCTAAGCTTGAAAAGTATTATTACACCGGAACCGGAAGATTCAGGTTCCGGTGTGATAATACGTCAGACGCTTTGTTAAGCGTCTGACGTATTATCACACACAACCATAGAATAATAACACCTAGAAGCCGAGTCCGCGTCCGTAATGTGAGGCAACTCAAACTAAGCCAGTATGGCTTAGTTCAATACTCGGCCCGTTAGTGCTCAAAGTCATGTCGTGTTGACAACAGCTCCCGAAATTTTAATTAAAAATGACGTTTTATACAGTGAACGGATGTCAGTACATCAGAAAAATACAAGAAACATAGTAACATTACATTTCACGATTAACTAATGCTTTTGAACTTATATTTTTACGTAAAACATTCATCAAAAATAAATATGTATTTTTAAAAACTGACATATACATATAACATTATATGGAAATGTTGCCAAAGTGAAAGAAAAATTCTCCCACCTCATTTAATTAAAACTAAAACACGTCAATAGGAATGAGGGCATCAACAACTTTTTCTACTACTAGAGCGGCGCCACTTTACAGTGAGGTAAAATATTTGACAGCAAAGATGTTTTATAGGTCAAAATATCTTTGATTTGACAGATTTCATAGCAAGAATAATAATTTCTTAAGAAAATGTAACATTTAAGGTTTCTTTCTTTATTATTAGTTATATTTTATATTAATTACATTAGAAATGAATAAACCAAACTATAAAATATAACTAAAAGCCTTTTTTTTAAAGAGTTATAAAGTGCAAAAAATTAAAAAATCAAACCTCTGACGCATTGTGTTGTGTAATAATATAATATTCTAGATAATGATAAACTATTATTTAAAACTAATTTCTCCATTAACTGACATTATGTTACAAAAAACATTACCTCAGTCACAACTAGCGACATCTGGTGAGTGGAAGATTATTAGCCCTCATTAAATAGAGTGCGTAACGCAACTTGACAACTTATTACTACGAGGGCTGCCAACATCGAAAAAATGCAACGCATTGTTTTTTTTTATCGACGGCTCCGTGGCGCAGTGGCTTAGCAATGAGTTGTTGCGCTGGGGGCCGCGGGTTTGAATCCCGCACGGAACAAGTATTTGTATGCCTTACAAATCATTGTTCCGGTTCTGGATGTTTGTCCTCGTGCAATTTATGTTTGTAAGCTGCCTCCACGATACAGAAGAAAATCCTAGTGTGGGGGTAACGTTTTAAAAAAAATTAAAAAATATGGATGATGAACTTTAAGGAAACTTTTTATATGGTCTGATAATAAATGCATGTTTGGTTTTCGTTTTATGTTTCTTTCTGATCCGATCATTGCGGCTTGTGAGACAGAAAACATCAGACACAATCGAAATGAAAGCAGTTGGAAGCCCACTAAAATACAAAAATTTGTTCTTTACATTTTTTTATAAGATACGGTGACATACGAACACACGGTCCACCTGATGGTAAGTGGATGCTGTGATCCATATACATCTACAAGTATCCTCAATAAAAAGATGCGTTGTCATCCGTGAGGACTGTGTAAAACCTACCAAAATTAAAATTTTCTTTTGTTTTTCGTATTGTAGCTTACATTATGCATGCAGTGAGGTGCGGTACACCATTACTCGACGATTATTAAAAAAAAAATTGTTAAAACAAACTGAATAATAGATACTGAATACGGTCAATCGTTCATCGAACAGTCGTATGTCAGGCATCGGACGGGTGTATATTGAACTTGCATTAGTCATATAATTATAACATCTCTATACAGTTACAAAGAAAAATATGATGCAATCACATTTATATGGTTCATAAAAGTATCTCACTTGGCTAGATAGGCAAATATCCTATTCAAAAATATTTTGAATTTAGCTGGCTAAACTTCGATAATAGAATTCAAACAAACTTATTTTCACATTTGTGTGAGTCATACGTTACGTTGTAAATATTAGTCCAATACAGTTTCAACTTCCCTACTTTTCGGGAAAATTTAATGTATTGGCCTCATTATTTCTTCACTTGTGTGTGTTTCTTCTAGCGTAAACACATGTTGATAACGCACACATTGATAACGAACGTCCGCTTTGTAGGGAACTATCGTTCTAGGTGTTATTATTCTAAGGTTCCCACATATAAAGTGAAAAACAGTGAGAAATGACAATCGTTCCTTACAATAGTAACGTTCTGAAAATTTATAAAACGTGTGTGCATCGTTATACGTTGCTGTGAACTTAAAAATACGTCTAAAAAGTTATAAATCGCGTAAGAAATTTCCAGTTAACACTGTTTATTGTTTGAGGTAAAAGTCATCCATAAAAGTGAATAATTGTCTATAGTCATCTGCCAAAGTGCTACCAACATATAAAAACAAACTACGTTCAGAAACTAATATAAGTACGTTTCGTTCCACGCTACGATATCCACAAAGTAATCAACTGAGATGTCACTGTCACCTGAAATGTCTCTGCTCTTATCTAAAATGACTGAACAATTAAACTTGCAGACAACAACAAATAACTGCGGCCATATTACAGAAAGTAGATGACTAAATAAAACCGATAATAGAGGAGAACGAAAAATTTAAGAACGAAGTCGTTACGCTAAATAAAAATATTCTTAACCTTGAATTAAATAGTAGAAAAAAAAATATATTAATCCATGAGCTTCCTGAGGTACAAGAAGAAAAATTTGAAGACCTGAGTAACCTTCTAAAATCTACACTAAAGGAAATTGAAGTGGAACTTGAAACAGGAGAAATTAATATACTTCAGAGATTAGAGAAAATTGGATCTAGTGACGGTAAAACGCGACCAATTTTACTTGGTACCACGAGCTTACAGAAAAAAATATAGATCTTGAAAAATAAAAAGAAATTGAATCCTGGCACTTACATCACGCATAATCGCCCAAAGGCAGTACTTCAGGCAAAGAAATAAATCAAGGACAAGAACACTGACAATAAAGACTCAATATAATCCCAACTAAAAGACTAGAAAGTACTTTGCAATAATATAGAAATCAACGAATCCATGCTAGTTACATGAAAAATCTGTGCAGAGAACTAGTAGTAACAGACATAGCACATGTATAGTAAAAAAGTAGAATACCCAAAAGACAACCGAGCTAATCCAAAAAATCAAAGATGGTATTAGAAAGATAGAAAAACTAAAAAGTTACAAACCCTAGGAGAACATAATTTTTTATATTTACGCGAACACTACACATTGAATAAAACTATATTTACGGATTTTATCGCGTTTAATTTACTATTTTAATTCCCGACGTTTCGGGTGCTTTACAGCAACCCATGGTCACGGGGGGACTGAGATATTTGACGTCCCGATGTCACAGTTAGTCCGGCTACCTTCAGTTTTTTAATATTAATTTTTGGTTCGATTTACGCAGAATGAACTTACAGTAACTTGAAGTCTTGCAGAGGTACGTATGCTTGGGTTTGGATTTAATTTTGTTAATTATAGGGTCCAAAGTAGATGGCACCATCAATCCATCTTCTCTATTGAAATTAAGATGTTTTTTAATTTCAATAGCCTCATGTATCATCCTTGGTAGGAATCGGTCTTGAACGAATTAACGGTTAATTCGTTCAAGGAATCGGTGTTCTTTTGCGAGGATTTGTGGTCTATCAAATATGATGTAATGGTGGGGACGATCATGAACATGTTCACAGACTGCAGACTTCCCAGAGCGTCAGTGATTCACGTCAGCTATATGTTCTTTCACGCGGCTTTTAATAGATCTTTTTGTTTGTGCTATGTAAGAGAGAACACATTCGCAATCAAGATTGTACACTCCTGAATCTAGTAGAATTACGCTTGACGGATAGTAAAAATTGACTAATCTTCTTCGGCGGCTTGAAAAATGTTTTAATAGAACCTCGCTTCAAAATGTAGCCAACCTCGTCTGTGACTCCTCTGACATAGGGTAGTACAGCAGGCACACGCTCGACTGTGGTCAGCTTCACTCGTTTACTGTGACGTAGGCGCGGGACCCGAAGCTTGTTGTCTTGCAATACTAATATAATAATAATAATATATGTGGTAGAGCCATGCTGCAGCTATATTAATAGTATAGTTGTAGCACAAATAGGTCGGCTCGACCGGGGAAGGACCACGCTCTCACAGAATACCAGCGTAAAATAGCAGCTTAACACTGCTGTGTTTCGTAGAGTGAGTGTAGAGTACCGGAGACCCTTTTTACTGGAAACGAGGCATTCCATCTTAGTCCTCATGGGTGACAACGCATCTGCATTTTGATTCGTAATCGAGGATAGATGCAGATGTCTATGGGCTACAACAACCACTTACCATAAGTGGACTGTGTGCTCGTTTGTCACCTTTATCCTATAAAAAAAAAACTTGCTGAAACTCGATGGCCAGATGTTTTCTGTCACAGGTCCCTCGTGCTCTCTGAAACAAAGATTTTTCCCACGGTAACTAACTGTGAGGGGTGATGGTGCGATTCACCATTTAAATATCGGTTGGTATGGATCTTTTTTCTATACACAGTGTGACTAATAGTGTGTGTGGATTTCGGATGACTAAAACATCTAAAAAAGCTAAAGAATTGTTTGCGTCTAACTCCATTGTGAATTGTATTTTATAGTTTATGGAATTTAGGTGGTCTTAAAATGCAGTTACTTTGTCAGACGGTAAAATTGTGAAAGTGTCGTCTACGTACGGCTTGTAGAATCTTGGATTTACAGGAGCAGTAAGAAGGGCTTTCTCCTCAAAGGCTTCCATGAATATGTCGGCGACTATGGGAGATACAGGTGAGCCCATCGCCACTCCATCTACTTGCTTGTAGAACTCCTCCTTCCACAATAGATAGCCAGATGTAAGGCAGTGTTTGAGTAATACTGCATATTCTGTAGGCATTTTGTATTCTTCTAGCATCCTGGTTACAATCGAGATGCAGTCTTCAATAGGTAAGCATGTAAATAGTGACTGTACCTCCAGCCCGAATTTCAGTCACAGCAGCTAGTTGCAACAGAGACGAGTCATCTGCACGGGACAGGGTTATAGTGCACAAGTGTGTTCACGCAATCATTTGTGCACTTCTCGTTATCCTCAGTCTAATAGTCCGACGGGACAGTAATCCAACTCGAGCGAAAAGAGATCAAATACAGGATCGACGGTTATACGTGCGAAGCACTGAGATAAAACACATCCAACTTTCAAATCATACGTACTCCAGGTTCCCGCAAAACACAAAAAGACATTCCTAGTTTTCGATTTCTGGCCGTCGGGTGTAGTGTACTGATATCGCCAATACAGAGACGCGCCAAAGAAGAAAGTTGTCTAAACAGTGTCAGTCGGGTAGGTGGGTAAGTTATTGTAATAAATTTTTAATTCTTTGAAATAAAAAAATTGTATTGTAATACCCGGCCGATTAAGACCTGACATTCGAACTCGGTACCCAGTCGTACTTAAAAACAACTTAGACCCACGAAATAATGATAAAATATACAAAATGTAAAATTACTTATAACGGCTGAAATTATTTAATTTACTGTGACGGATTACACCTATCGTCAAAAATGTTTTGTTAGTACTTCGAAATAACTGACAAAATTCTGTCTAAAACATCTGACTAGTTTGCAAATTTCCTCGAATTATGAACCCTGTACTTGGCTTCCAGCGCCGTAGCACATCATATTACGATTCTTTCAGTAAACGTCCGTTATGTCCGTCCGATATGTGTCACGAACTCTTCAAGCAGTTTAGTACGTCTGTTGAGCCTTAAGAGACGACGGCTCATTTACGGCTTGACGATACACACTTAGTTATCCTTCTAAAAAAAGAGTTGCTTCTCGTAGGTCTTTGGTTCTTTTTTTTCTGTTCTATTTTATTCTCAAACTATTGCATTCTATCCCATTTCATTTCATTCTATCGTATTCGATTATACTCTATACCATCTAGTACCAGCCTATCACATCCCAAACCATTCGCTTCGATACCATTCAATACCGTTCCATTCTATTCCATTACATTGCATTTCATTCAATTCCATTCAATTCCATAGTCATTCAATTGACCCATTCGTGCTACAATTACATTAAAGCTTCCAGCGTTTCTCTAATACGCCGAAACCTTAACAACAACCTTTTTTTTATAGAAGTGTTAAGTGGTGGTAAGGGGTAAGTGGTTGCTGTGGCCCATAGACATCTACATCTATCTTCGTTTGCGAATTAAAATGCAGATGCGTTGTCAGCCGTGAGGACTAACCACTCAACCGTCCACGGTGACAACAGTCCCCAAAAACCATTATTGCCTCACCTGTCTAGGCACCAAACGACATCTTCCGGTTTAAACGTGTACAGCGCAAAAGATTGCTGTTAATACAGTAAAATATTATAGATGGTGCTATATGAAATGTGTCGTCTATGAAAGTGAATTTTATCTGTATAATAGTAACAAAATATTTAGGAAAAAAAAGTTAAAATTAAATTTCGCCATTTTTGTTTGTGGAATGTCAACGTGTGAGAAATTCGATCAAAAATGTGATAACTTTTCTGTTTTTATACGTTATTTCTAACGTTATTGTACATCAAACTAATTGTGAAGATATTTTCTTTAGTTTATATGTATCATTACGACAATTCCAAAACGTTTACATATAATAATTTAGCTCTAAATTTTAATCTATATACGCGATCATCGTTTATTGATTATATGTTCTTTAAAATGTATTCTAATCAGTTTTTTGTGTTAAATGAATGCAAAATATAAAATAATGATTCACTATTAACACGTTGATAGCAATTTATAAATGAAATATCTGTTGAGATGTGTCTAGGAATTATTAAAACCAATTTTTTTCATATTTACTTATTTATTCAAATTTATATTGGGTAAACATTATATCCTTATGTATATTGAATATATAAGATATTATTGATATTGGTGTCATTTTAAAGGGAATATCATGTACTATTATAATATAAAATAATTGTCTCCAGTAAGTATTACACTTTACTTTTAAAACTCGAAATAAAAAATAATTTTTTAAGCTTTATGACAATAAATGGCTTTATTTTTAATTTGACTAATTTTCTTTTAACAAAATAAAATTTTGAATTCTTTGAGTCTTTTGAGAATATTTTTTTATTTGAATGTATCTATAGTAGTTGTTCAGTAGTAATCGTTTTTGTTAAGACTGTCTCACGCGGTCGTAAAAAAAAATAGTGACATTTAATGCGCGGACAGGTCAGGCGTGAATCACTCGCGCGGGGTGGACGGTTAAGTGGTTATGATAGTATGCCTGTTTCCAATAAAAAGGATCTCTGGTTCTCTACACTAACCATACGAAACACAGCAGCATTAAGTTGCTATTTTACGCTGGTATTCCGTGAGAGCGTGGTCCTTCCCCAGTCGAGTCGACCCATTCGTGCTACAACTATACTATTAATATAGCTGCAGCATGGCTCTACCACGTACATGCAACATTTTTAAATTAAAGATAAAAATATAATGTAATGGTTTTTAATGCTTAATTTATCCCACTGTATTTCTTTAATCCACAAGGATTTTATTTTAAAAGCTATGTTATTTCAACCATTATTTTACAAGGCGAAGCAGAACTGCTTAATGAGGCGCTGGACAAGGGTCTCTTAAGAGAAATTTATTGCGACAACGCTGGGATGCTACGCGAAATATTTTCAAGCTCTCTTAATAATGATTAATGATATTTTTTTTAATTCGAACAAATGTTTTTACTCTATTTCATAATATATTTGACATCACACATCATTAAGTCGGCATTTCAAAAAGGAAAGTCAGCTCAAAACATTTTAATGAATCCAGAAGTATAAGAAAATCAAATTTTTAATTATGTCCAAAAACTTCCAATAAGTCTGTAATATATCTCTTACTGAACCCATCCATTCATCCATTACAGCCTATATAAGGTCACTGCTCCCATAGACTGCTTTATAGGGGAGATTTAGCCGTAGTTCCTGCAAAACTCAAAGAGGCATTCCTTGCTCCCGGTATCGTTATATATATAGTGATACGGGGACACGCCAGAAAATAAAATTCCCTAAATAGTCTGTTCTTCATATATTTTTTGGTTATGATATATATTGCTATGGGCCAATGTTCTTAAGTCCTTGCCAGAAATAAAGATATTGTATTGTATTCTTAGATTTACTAATAATTTCTTAAACTTAATCATTACGCCACGTCAGTTTCATTTAACTGTGTAATACGTTAAATAATCCGTACATTCTGGTCCACGAAACTACGTGTACTATTAATAGCCTGGTCACTGAAACCGTCCACCATTATCCTACCATCTAGTAAGGGATTTGTATTAGGTTTATTACATCCTACACTGTCGTTAGCTACCTGTCACCGTTGAACGACCTATAAGTCTGGTGATTAAAATTTATGTACTCACTAGCTGTTCCCCGCGACTTCGCCTGCGTGTAATTTAGGGTTTTAATTATTTTGTTTTAATTATTTTTCTAAAAAATATATGTAGCCTAAGTTACTCCTTATAACATCAGCTATCTGCCAGTGAAAAACCCGTCGAAATCGGTCCAGCCGTTTCGGAGTTAGCCAGAACAAACAGACATACAGACAAACATTTAAAAAATTGTTTTTTGTTATTAGTACCGTATATACTTTCATATTACATTTAGTAAAAACCAATTATTTTGACATTACAAATATACACTTCGATTTTATTTATTTGTATAGATTACAAATGCAATAGATATAAAGGTGATTGCTTAAAAGGATATATGCCGTATGGATTTTAATATATTCGATATTTGTGCCCCTACAGAATATATACTACGAGTATAATTAATAGAATCAGGCGTTACTTTGCGGAAATCCATTGTATAAAAGTTTTACAAAAATTTAATTCGCAAATATCCGCGTTATAAAATAAAATGATGTGTCTTACCTAGTACGAAGAGCACCGCCCGCCCTCCCTCAATTGCGTGCACTATCCCCGTCACCACTAATCCCAGCACCGCTACTCCCAATCATTTTATTTTATAACGCGGATATTTGCGAAGCAAATTTTTGTAAAAACTTTTATAGAATATATACTGTTGAATATAGACATCCAAAATAGATTGCCTCATTTCATGATATTAGAAAATATATTTGGTTGGCGGGTTGGAAATTGCAGTGTTTTATTATTAAGTTGCTTCAGAAACGTTTGCTATGCTCGGAGTTTCTGGGTTTTATAAACTTAGAATTGAGGATATCCGCAGTAGAACCAGAGTGACCGACATAGCCCAACGGATTAGTAAGCAACCGATGGGAAAGAAAGGTTCTCGAGTGACAGCCTCGTACCGGTCGACGAAGTGTAAGACGACCCCCCACTAGATGGAGTGACGACCTGTTAACACATGCAGGAAGTCGATGGATGCAGGTGGTTCAGGACCGTGCTTTGTGGCATTCCTTGGGGGAGGTCTATGTTCAGCAGTGGACTTGTGAAGGGCTGCAAATATATATATATATATATATATATATATATATATATATATATATATATATATACATATTTGCAGCTATACTCGGACGGGTTGGCAACCGCAGTTTTAAGGGTTCCGTACCCAAAGGGTAACCAACGGGACCCTATTACTAAACATCCGCTGTCCATCCGTCTGTCTGTCAGCGGGCTGTATCTCATCATCCGTAATAGGTAGACAGTTGAAATTTTTACAGAATGTGTATGTCTGTTGCCGCTATAACAACAAATAATAAAGATAAAAATAAATCAAAAATTAAGTGCGCGAGTCCGACTCGCACTTGGGCGGCTTTTTTTTTCTAGTTGGTATTAGGAAGACACTACCCCTGGTTTGTTTCCCTATGTTGCCTCTTACGACACGTACAGGGTAATATGGGATATGATTATTCTTATACCCCCTCCTCCCCCATTACACGGTGGTATTTTCTATATTATATTAAAATGTTATAGAATTAAAGATATTCTGTTCATTATCAGCCTACTACAGTGCCCTTTTAGATAGAAATGTCTAGAAGTATTCGAATGAAAAAGGAACTGTTAGTTTAGATTTAGAAGGCAGCAGTAAATGCATTACTACGTGGCCGTAAATAATCCTACCACCTAATTATAAGACGGTAGTTAAGACGTAGTATAAGACGCAATTAATGGTAGTTTTACGTGGAGAGCCGTTTTAGTTGTAGAATAACACTGCAGCTATATTAGTAGTATAGTTGTAGCACGAATGGGTCGGCTCGTCCGTAGAAGGACCACGCTCTCACAGAATACCAGCGTAAAATAGCAGCTTAACGCTGCTGTGTTTCGTATGGTGAGTGTAGAGAACCGGAGATCCATTTAACTGGAAAAGAGGCATTCCATCTTAGTCCTCACGGCTGACAATGCATCTGCATTTTAATTCTTTATTGAGGATAAATGTAGATGTATATGGTCACAGCAACCGCTTAACATCAGGTGGACTGTGTGCTCGTTTGTTACCCTTCCTATAAAAAAAAGTTTAATAAATTTTCTACATGAATTAGTAAAAGTCCACAGCTGGACATAGGCCTCACCTTTATAGGAAAGAATTTGCCTTAATCGCGAATCGATCTACATAATGGCTCCGACAAAATACCAGCGCAGCGCTCCGATAGCTCCGTAACTTTAGCATCATGCAGAGTCAGTAGCTTTTTATCATTCTATAAAAGGTGAAAAACGAGTACACAGTCCACCTGATGGTAAGTGTGAAGTAAACGAGGATTAATGTAGATGTATGTGGCCCAAAGACATCTACATTTATCCTCGATTAAGAATCCAAACTAAGATGCGTTGTCATCCTTGAGGACTAAAATGGAATGCCTCGTTTCCAGTGAAAAGGGTCTCCGGTTCTCTACAGTCGCCATACGAAACACAGCAGTGTTAAGATGCTAATTTACGTTGGTATTCTGTGAGAGCGTGGTCCTTCATCGGTCGAACCGACCCATTCGTGCCACAGCTATACGACTAATATGGCTACAACATGGCTATAATACTGTTGCGCGCCCCTATTAATGTCTTGTACATGGCAACACTAGTTACACTAGCGCCCCCTAGTGTCGAGTAAATGAAAGTATTGCGCGCCACTATTAATGTCTTGTACATGGCAACACTAGTTATACTAGCGCCCTCTAGTGTCGAGTAGCGACAAGAAGAAAAATTTGAAGACCTGAGTAACCTTCTAAAATCTACACTAAAGGAAATTGAAATGGAACTTGAAATAGGAGAAGTTAATAGATTTCAGAGATTAGAGAAAATTGGATCTAGTGATGGTAAAACGAGACCAATTTTACTTGGCACCACGAGCATACAGAAAAAAATATAGATCTTGAAAAATAAAAATAAATTGAATACTGGCACTTACCTCACGCATAATCGCCCAGAGGCAGTACTTCAGGCAAAGAAATAAATCAAGGACAAGAACACTGACAAAAAAGACACTCACTCAATATAACCCCAACTAAAAGACTAGAAAGTACTTTGCAATAATATAGAAATCAACGAATTCATGCTAGTTAGATGAAAAATCTGTGCAGAGAACTAGTAGTAACAGACATAGCACATGTATAATCTAGTTATGCTAAGCTATATAAAAAGCTTATCTGCCTTATCACTAAAAACCTGGCTAGAAAACATAAGTACAATTGAAGTAAGACAACAGTGCAATTTATAAATGAAATGAAACGCCTATTCGGTAATATAATCAAAAAGTAGAATAACCAAAAGATAACCGAGCTTATCAAAAAAAACGAAGATGGTATTAGAAAGATAGGAAAACTAAAAAGTTACAAACCCAAGAAGAACATAATTTTTTATATTTACGCGAACACTACACATTGAATAAAACTATTTTTACGGATTTTATCGCGTTTAATTTACTATTTTAATTCCCGACGTTTCAGGTGCTTTACAACCCATGGTCACGGGAGGGACTGAGATATTTGACATCCCGATGTCACAGTTAGTCCGGCTACCTTCAGTTTTTAATATTAATTTTTGGTTCGATTTACGCAGAATGAACTTACAGTAACTTGAAATCTTGCAGTGGTATGCTTGGGTTTGGATTTAATTTTGTTAATTATAGGATCCCAAGCAGATGGCAGCACCCATCCATCTTCTCTATTGAAATTAGGATGTTTTTTAATTTCAATAGCCTCACGTATCATCCTTGGTAGGAATCGGTGTTCTTTTGCAAGGATTTGTGGTCTATCAAATCTGATGTAATGGTGGGGACGATCATGAACATCTTCACAGACTGCAGACTTCCCAGAGCGTCGGTGATTCACGTCAGCTACATGTTATTTCACGCGGGTTTTAATAGATCTTTTTGTTTGTCCTATGTAAGAGAGAACACATTCGCAATCAAGCTTGTAAACTCCTGCATCTTGTAGAATTACACTTAACGGATAGTAAAAATTGACTAATCTTCTTCGGTGGCTTGAAATATGTTTTAATAGAAGCTCGCTTCAAAATGTAGCCAACCTCGTCTGTGACTCCTCTGACATAGGATAGTACAGCAAGCACACGCTCGACTGTGGTCAGCTTCACTCGGTCACTGTGACGTAGGCGCGGAACCCGAAGCTTATTGTCTTGCAATACTTGCTGAAGCTCGGTGGCCAGATGTTTTCTGTCACAGATCCGTCATGCTCTCTGAAACAAAGACTTTTTTCCCACGGTAGCTAACTGTGATGGATGATGGTGCGATTCACCATTTAAATATCGGTTGGTATGGATCTTTTTTCTATACACAGTGTGACTAATAGTGTTATCAGGATTTCGGATGACTAAAACATCTAAAAAAGCTAAATAATTGTTTGCGTCTAACTCCGTTGTGAATTATATTTTATAGTTTATAGAATTAAGGTGGTCTAAAAATGCAGTTACTTTGTCAGACGGTAAAAATGTGAAAGTGTCGTCTACGTACCGCTTGTAGAATCTTGGATTTACAGGAGCAGTAAGAAGGGCTTTCTCCTCAAAGGCTTCCATGAATATGTCGGCGACTATGGAAGATACAGGTGAGCCCATCGCCACTTCATCTACTTGCTTGTAGAACTCCTCCTTCCACAATAGATAGCCAGATGTAAGGCAGTGTTTGAGTAATACTGCATATTCTGTAGGCATGTTGTATTCTTCTAGCTTCCTGGTTACAATTGAGATGCAGTCTTCAACAGGTAAGCATGTAAATAGTGACTGAACCTCCAGCCCAAATTTCAGTCACAGCAGCTAGTTGCAACAGAGACGAGTCATCTGCACGGGACAGGATTATAGTGCACAAGTGTTCACGCAATCATTTGTGCACTTCTCGTTATCCTCAGTCTAATAGTTCGATGGGACAGTAATCCAACTCGAGCGAAAAGAGATCAAATGCAGGATCGACGGTTATACGTGCGAAGCACTGGGATAAAACACATCCAACTTTCAAATCATACGTACTCCAGGTTCCCGCAAAACACAAAAGGACATTCCTTGTTTTCGATTTCTGGCCGTCGGGTGTAGTGTACTCGTATCCCCAATACAGAGACGCGCCAAAGAAGAAAGTTGTCTAAACAGTGTCAGTCGGGTAGGTGGGTAAGTTAATGTAATAAATTTTTAATTCCTTGATGCATGAAATAAAAAAATTGTATTGTACTCGTAATACCCGGCGCCGATTAAGACCTGACATTCGAACTCGGTACCCAGTCGTACTTAAAAACAACTCAGACTCACGAAGTAATGATAACATATACAAAATGAAAAATTACTTATAACGGCTGAAATTATTTAATTTACTGTGACGGATTACACCTATCGTCAAAAATGTTTTGTTAGTACTTCGAAATAACTGACAAAATTCTGTCTAAAACATCTGGCTGGTTTGCAAATTTCCTCGAATTAAGAACCCTGTACTTGGCTTCCAGCGCCGTAACACATCATATAAACGTCCGTTTTCGATACGTGTCACGACCTCTTTAAGCAGTTTAGTACGTCTGTTGAGCCTTAAGAGACGGCGGCTCATTTACGGCTTGACGATACATACGTAGTAATCCTTCTAAAAAAAAGAGTTGCTTCTCGTAGGTCTCTGGTTCTATTATTTTCTGTTCTATTTCATTCTCAAACTATTCCATTCTATCCCATTTCATTTCAATCTATCGTATTCGATTATACTCTATACCATCTAGTACCAGCCTATCCCATCCCAAACCATTCGCTTCGATACCATTCGATACCGTTCCATTCTATTCCATTCCATTGCATTTCATTCAATTCCATTCAATTCCATAGTCATTCAATTGACCCATTCGTGCTGCAATTACATTAAAGCTTGTTGCTCTAACACGTCGCAACCTTAACAACAACCTTTTTTTTATACAATAAGGGTGACAAACGAGCACAGAGTCCACCTGATGGTAAGTGGTTGCTGTGGCCCATAGACATCTACATCTATCTTCGTTTGCGAATTAAAATGCAGATGCGTTGCCAGCCGTGAGGACTAACCACTCAACCGTCCACGGTGACTACAGTCACAGATTAGTTAATAGTTTACAAAACTACAGTCCCCAAAAACCATTATTGCCACACCTGTCTGGGCACCAAACGACATCTTCCGGTTTAAACGCGTACAGCGCAAAATATTGATGTTAATACAGTAAAAAATTATAGATGGTGCTATATGAAATTTGTCGTCTATGAAAGTGAATTTTATCTGTATAATAATAACAAAATATTTAGGAAAAAGAAGTTAAAATTAAATTTCGCCATTTTTGTTTGTGGAATGTTAACTCGTGAGAAATTCGATCAAAAATGTGATAACTTTTCTGTTTTTATACGTTATTTCTAACGTTATTGTACATCAAACTAATTGTGAAGATATTTTCTTTAGTATATATCTATCATTACGACAATTCCAAAACGTTTACATATAATAATTTAGCTCTAAATTTTAATCAATATACGCGATCATCGTTTATTGATTATATGTTGTTTAAAATGTATTCTAATCAGTTTTTTGTGTTAAATGAATGCAAAGTATAAAATAATGATTCACTATTAACACGTTGATAGCAATTTATAAACGAAATATGTGTCTAGAAATTATTAAAACCTATTTTTTCATATTTACTTATTTATTCAAATTTATATTGGGTAAACATTATATCCTTATGTATATTGAGTATATAAGATATTATTGATATTGGTGTCATTTTAAAGGGAATATCATGTACTATTATAATATAAAATAATTGCCACCAGTAAGTATTACACTTTACTTTTAAAACTCGAAATAAAAAATAAATACGATTTTTTTTTTATATTCCCATTTTTAAGCTTTATGACAATAAATGGCTTTATTTTTAATTTGACTAATTTTCTTTTAACAAAATAAAATTTTGAATTCTTTGAGTCTTTTGAGAATATTTTTTTATTTGAATGTATCTATAGTAGTTGTCCAGTAGTAATCGTTTTTGTTAAGACTGTCTCGCGCGGTAGTAAAAAAAATAGTGACATTTAATGCGCGGACAGGTCAGGCGTGAATCACTCGCGCGGGGTGGACGGTTAAGATAGGTTATGATAGTATGCCTGTTTACAATAAAAAGGGTCTCTGATTCTCTACACTCACCATACGAAACACAGCAGCATCAAGTTGCTATTTTACGCTGGTATTCCGTGAGAGCGTGGTCCTTCCCCAGTCGAGTCGACCCATTCGTGCTACAACTATACTATTAATACAGCTGCAGCATGGCTCTACCACGTACATGCAACCTTTTTAAATTAAAGATAAAAATATAATGTAGTGGTTTTTAATGCTTAATTTATCCCACTGTATTTCTTTAATCCACAAGGATTTTATTTTAAAAGCTATGTTATTTCAACCATTATTTTACAAGGCGAAGCAGAACTGCTTAATGAGGCGCTGGACAAGGGTCTCTTAAGAGAAATTTATTGCGACAACGCTGGGATGCTACGCGAAATATTTTCAAGCTCTCTTAATAATGATTAATGATATTTTTTTTAATTCGAACAAATGTTTTTACTCTATTTCATAATATATTTGTCATCACACATCATTAAGTCGGCATTTCAAAAAGAAAAGTCAGCTCAAAACCTTTTAATGAATCCAGAAGTTTAAGAAAATCAAATTTTTAATTATGTCCGAAAGATTCCAATAAGTCTGTAATATATCTCTTACTGAACCCATCCATTCATCCATTACAGCCTAAATAAGGTCACTGCTCCCATAGACTGCTTTATAGGTGAGATTTAGCCGTAGTTCCGTTCCTGCAAATCTCAAGAGGCATTCCTTGCTCCCGATATCGCTATATACAGAATGGGGTCCCACATATATGCAATAAATTAAACCACAAGTAATACTAGTCCATAGAAGTGTAGAAAAATTAAATATTAAATTAAAACCCGTAAAATAAAAAAGTGAAATTTTCAAACAAAATAAATATTAAAATAAATTCAGTAAAAGTAAACACTCTGTTTAGACAACGTACCTTGACCCCTTGGAAGAGTGGCAACGTTGCACGCGGGTGGCATGGCGGTTGGCGGCAGGCAGCGTTATTGTTTGTCGGCACGGCCTATGGTTCGTTGGACAATGTGCGACGAAATAAAAACTTACTCACTAAACTGTTTAGGTATTTTACCGCCACTTTTTTATTTCGCGAAAATGGAACTGAACGAAATAAATATTATTGCATATTAGTAGCAAAATTTAATGAAACCCTATATTTTAAAATTTTCAAAATCGTTCTTGAATGCACAAGTTACATCGCCGCATAATGTTGTCCTGAAGCTTGCTCAAAAAATTTCGTTCAGGATCCAGAGCCAGGGCTTTTAATTTGTTAAAGGCGGCAACAATACGATTGCGCAGTTCATCTTCGGTTTCGAAAATCTTTGAGTACACTTCATTTTTAATAAAGCCACATAAAAAAAGTCTAGAGCAGTGAGGTCAAAAAAAGTAAAGTAGTTTCAATATCACAGTAAAAAATTAACGTACTTAAAACACTATTTACACACACAAAGTCAATCAACTAATGTCTATTTCACCGTAAAATAATTGTTTGACTAATTGTATTTATCTTACGATAATACGATAATTATCTTACGATAAATAATTACGATGCGCGTAGGCAGCGAAACGCACCTGTATCCTGGAACAATTGCGCGTGAACTGGAAGCTAAACTTCCAAATTCCAAAATGGCGAAAATAATAAAAGTAATAAATAGGGCGGCCACAAGGTGCAATAATCGTTTATCGATACTTTTCTTTTTACGCTTACTTACTTACTACATTTAAATACAAGTAATTTTGATTTTTGATTTCATAACAATCGACAAGTTATTGATATTTAAAAAAAAAAGTTTATTTTTGTACAATTGAACTTACGAAACTACCGATTTGTGACTTCCTGGGAAACGGTTAAGTATGTATGACTTTTTAATTGGTTGTTTTTATGGGTTTTTTATCATGTTAAAATAATTTATTATCTCTAAATCTACAAGAACACACTTAAACAAAAAAAAGCTTTAAAGCTTAGCTTTAATACTTAGGTCGTAGTATTTTTAGGATTATCATAATAACACGATAATTCTAAAAAAACCATACCCAAAGTGTTTAAAGCTAAACATTTTTTTTGTTTATCGTTTATTACTTATTCCCTTTGAAAGAAGCTAATCGTCGATAACAGGTGTCCTACTCTATGACAAAGGCGCGCGCGCCGTTGCGCCGTCGCCTTTGAAGTACGCCGCGTGCCTCATGCCGCTTGTTTATGCACGCCGACAAAAGACACCGCTGTCGATACGTCGCAATACCAATAGTTTGCACTGCGTGGCAACGTCGCTTTTTAATATTCAAGGATTCAAGTTCATTGAATCATTGACTTAGTGACCCAATTCTATAGAGGGTTCAAATATGCTTAAAATTAAAACTCTACTTTTTGACCTAATTACTGGGCCGATTATGTTCATTTTTTGTACATCGTCAGCAAAGGCGATAACAAGTATGTGGTTTCATTTATTGCATATATGTGGGACCCCATTCTGTATATAGTGATACGGGGACACGCCAGAAAATAAAATTCCCTAAATAGTCTGTTTTTCATATATTTTTTGGTTAAGATATATATTGCTATGGGTCAATGTTCTTAAGTCCTTGCCAGAAATAAAGATATTGTATTGTATTCTTATATTTACTAATAATTTCTTGAATTGAATCATTACGCCACGTCAGTTTCATTTAACTGTGTAATACGTTAAATAATCCGTACATTCTGGTCCACGAAACTACGTGTACGATTAATAGCCTGGTCACTGAAACCGTCCACCATTATCCTACCATCTAGTAAGGGATTTGTATTAGGTTCATTACATCCTACACTGTCGTTAGCTACCTGTCTCCGTTGAACGACCTATAAGTCTGGTGATTAAAATTAATATACTCACTAGCTGTTCCCCGCGACTTCGCCTGCGTGTAATTTAGGGTTTTAATTTTTTTGTTTTAATTATTTTTCTAAAAAATATAAGTAGCCTAAGTTACTCCTTATAACATCAGCTATCTGCCAGTGAAAAACCCGTCGAAATCGGTCCAACCGTTTCGGAGATTAGCCAGAACAAACAGACATACAGACAAACAGACAAACATTTAAAAAATTGTTTTTTGTTATTAGTACCGTATATACTTTCATATTACATTTAGTAAAAACCTGTTATTTTGACATTACAAACATACACTTCAATTTTATTTATTTGTATAGATTACAAATGCAATAGATATAAAGGTGATTGCTTAAAATGATATAACCCGTATGGATTTTAATATATTCGATATTTGTGCTCCTACAGAATATATACTGTTGAATATAGACATCCAAAATAAATTGCCTCATTTGAGGATATTAGAAAATATATTTGGTTGGCGGGTTGGAAATTGCAGTGTTTTATTATTAAGTTGCTTCAGAAACGTTTGCTATGCTCGGAGTTTCGGGGTTTTATAAACTTATAATTGAGGATATCCGCAGTAGAACCAGAGTGACCGACATAGCCCAACGGATTAGTAAGCAACCGATGGGGAAGAAAGGTTCTCGAGTGACAGCCTCGTACCGTTAGACGAAGTGTAAGACGACCCCCCACTAGATGGAGTGACGACCTGTTAACACATGCAGGAAGTCGATGGATGCAGGTGGTTCAGGATCGTGCTTTGTGGCATTTCTTGGGGGAGGTCTATGTTCAGCAGTGGACTTGTGAAGGGACTTGTGAAAAAAAACGAAAAAAAACTGAGAAAACGTCGCTGAGTACCGGAACAAACTTGTGTCTGAAGTCGAGTCTTTGCTGAACAAAGTCTCGGATTGGGGGCGACTAAATCTAGTCCAATTTAATCCTCAGAAGACACAAGTTTGCGCGTTTACCGCTAAAAAAAACCCCTTTGTCGTATCTCCTCGGTTTCAAGGCACTCCCCTTCTTGCCTCAGCCAGTATCGGTATCCTAGGAGTCGACATATCGAGTGACGTGCAGTTTCGTGGTCACTTGGAAGGGAAGGCCAAATTGGTCTCTAAAAAGCTTGGCGTGCTCAGCAGAGCGGGACAGTATTTCATGCCGGCACACTGCCTGCTACTTTACAAGGCGCAAGTTCGGCCTCACATGGAATACTGTTCCCATCTCTGGGCAGGGGCTCCCCAGTGCCAGCTCCTTCCACTTGACCGCATCCAACGCAGAGCGGCTCGAATTGTCGACGACCGAGCCCTTTCCGATCGGCTCGATTCATTGGCACTGCGAAGAGATGTTGCATCCCTTTGCATTTTCTTTCGCATCTACCATGGGGAGTGCTCTGAGGAATTGTTCGGATTAATCCCAGCCGCCAAATTTCACGAACGCACATCGCGGCAGAACTCCCGATACCATCCACACCATCTGGATGATTGGCGGTCCACCACTGTGCGATTTAGAAGATGTTTTCTTCCTCGCACGACCTCCTTGTGGAATCGATTACCATCAGCGATTTTTCCGGACCGATACGACTTAGGGACCTTCAAGAAAAGAGCGTACTCCTTTTTAAAAGGCCGGCAACGCATCTGCGATTCCCCTGGTGTTGCAGTTGTTCATGGGCGGCGGTAGTCACTTACCATCAGGTGAGCCGCATGCTCGTTTGCCCCCTCTCCTATAAAAAAAAATTTAATACATTTTCTACATCAATTAGTAAAAGTCCACAGCTGGATATAGGCCTCACCGTTATAGGAAAGAATTTGCCTTAATCGCGATTCGATCTACATAATGGCTCCGACAAAATACCAGCGCCGCGCTCCGATAGCTCCGTAACTTTAGCATCATGCAGAGTCAGTAGCTTTTTATCATTCTATAAAAGGTGAAAAACGAGTACACAGTCCACCTGATGGTAAGTGTGTGGTAAACGAGGATAAATGTAGATGTATGTGGCCGAAAGACATCTACATTTATCCTCGATTAAAAATCCAAACTAAGATGCGTTGTCATCCTTGAGGACTAAAATGGAATGCCTCGTTTCCAGTGAAAAGGGTCTCCGGTTCTCTACAGTCGCCATACGAAACACAGCAGTGTTAAGATGCTAATTTACGCTGGTATTCTGTGAGAGCGTGGTCCTTCATCGGTCGAACCGACTCATTCGTGCCACAGCTATACGACTAATATGGCTACAACATGGCTATAATACGTAATAAGTGGTAGCTGCAATTTTACACTGGTATTTTGTGCAACAACTATGATATAAATATTGCTGCAATTTAGAGTAAAACTTGATATTTTTTCAATGATATTTTTAATAATGGTTTGCAAAAATAACTGTAGTAAAGAATAAGCATGTTATTTCTTTCTAATTGTCACGCGTAGTATGCGAATTGACGACTGCTTCAAGCTTTTTAAACTACACGATAATTTTTATTTTCACAATTTCTATCTATACACTCTATACAAATAAATAAAATTGAAGTGTCTGTTTGTAATGTCAAAAAAAACAGCTTTTTACTAAATGCATATGAAAGTAAATACAGTACTTAAAACAAAACAACAATATTAATTTTTTTTGTCTGTCTGTCTGCTTGTTTGTTCCGGCTAATCTCGGAAACGGCTGAAGCGATTTTGATTGGCATATAGCTGATGTTATAAGGAGTAACATAGGCTACTCTTATTTTAGAAAAAGAATTAGGGTTCCGCGCAAAAAAAAAATTAAAAGCCATTAAATCCAATCGGAATAAATTAGATGCGAGCGGAGTCGCGGTGAACAGCTAGTTGGCAATAAAATCAGAACAAAGAATACAGATGTTGCCCATGGCATATGTAATATAAAGTGATAATAGCTCGACGCACGAATCCCTGTGGAAGAAAGGTTCTCAAACATTGACACCGGCAAACCAACAAATATAAAAACGGCGTCGTTTCTGCATCAGATGTTGTAAAACCTGACTCTTTAAATTTGCCGAATAATACGTGTTACTTATGTCAAGGTATTTCACTATAAAACCCAAAACCTCACGTTCTAAACATAACAAAAACGATGTTTCTCTCAGGATTTGTTTATTCACAATGAAATTATCTCTCGAGAGAGCGCTTTTAATGTCAAATATTTTTTTTCAGTTTGTTTCGTAATTGAATCTGGTTTCAATCTTCTGACGTAATCCAGTTTGAGCGAAGATTGTGCACTCAACAGGTCTATCAAATTGATTTCGACTTGTTATCTTCCTTTATAGCTCCATCGCTTTTTACGGATTGTATTCTTCTTGAGCTATTCTTCGTAATTCGTTAGAATTCTCTTCGAATATCTCAATAATTTTATTTATACGTGGTAGAGCCATGGTGTAGCTATATTAGTAGTATAGTTGTAGCATGAATGGGTCGGCTCGACCGGGGAAGGACCACGCTCTTACAGAATACCAGCGTAAAATAGCAGCTTAATGCTGCTGTATTTCGTGTGGTGAGTGTAGACAACCGGAGACCCTTTTTACTGGAAAAGAGGCATTCCATCCTAGTCCTTACGGGTGACAACGCATCTGCATTTTGAGTCTTTATTGAGGATAGATGTAGATGTCTATGGGTCACAGTAACCACTTACCATCAGGTGGACTGTGTGCTCGTTTGTCACCCAATCCTATAAAAAAAAAATTCCTAAAAGGCAATGGGTTTGACGGCTCCGTGGCGCAGTGGCTTAGCAATCAATGCGCTGTGGGCCGCGGGTTCGAATCCCGCACGGAACAAGTATTTGTAAGGCCTACAAATAATTGTTCCGGGTCTGGATGTTTGTCCTTGTGCAATTTATGTTTGTAAACTGCCTCCACGGCACAGGAGAAAATCCTAGTGTGGGGGTGACTTTTTTTTTTTAAATTAAAAAGAAATACTATTTTCCTTTGAAAGATAGAAATAATGAATTAGAATATAACAATGCATCAGTTCGTAGTTTTTAACCGACTTCAAAAAAAGGAGGAGGTTTATAATTTAGAGGAGGTTTGTAATCGACAGTAGCGTAATGGTGGGGTGCAGACAGCGAAATCAAATGTGACTATATGTTTATGTTATCAAAAACTTTATTAAACTAAGTTTGTATAAACAGGGTTATTATAATATTAAAGAATTTATAGATGATAATAACCCCTGGAAATGAGGTGATCGCTACCAAGCTATTTCTAATTTGTTGTGTTGTTAATTTGTGTAACATACATGAATACTCACAGAATACTAGCGTAAAATAGCAGATTAACGCTGCTGTGTTTCGTATGGTGAGTGTAGAGAACCGGAGACCCTTTTTACTGGAAACGAGGCATTCCATCTTAGTCCTCACGGGTGACAACGCATCTGCATTTTGATTTGCAATCGAAGATAAATGTAGATGCCTATGGGCCACAGCAACCACTTACCATCAGGTGGACTGTGTGCTCGTTTGTCACCCTATCCTATAAAAAAAATGAATGTACGCTGTTATTTCAAAAAAAATTCCCGCTGGGTTTCTTGCTGGTTCTTCCCAGGACAGAGGTTGTTTTTTTCGAACCAGTGGTAATTATACAAAAGAGTGACTTTCAATAAGTACTATTTATAATCTATATTGAATGAAAAAATTTCTTTTATGTTATGCAATAGTGAACCGAATTTCATGATTTTTTTTTAAATAGGTTATGTTTCAGAGGTGATCTTATAAATTTGAAGAAAATGTTCCACCCCTAGGCTTCTAAATAGGGAATGAATTTTTAAAGTAATAATATAAATGACATTGAGATGGGTGTATTGCTTAGTCCACACAAAAAGGAAAAAAATAAGCCGTAAGAAAAAGTAAAAGCCAGCTAATAAGTAAGTAAAAACTATAAAATAATTTCACACTCTTAAACCCCAACGGATTTAATTCTTCTATACACAATGTACAGAATAAAACGTGGTAGCGCCATGCTGTAGCTATATTAGTAGTATAGTGTAGTGTAGCACGAATGGGTAGGCTCGACCGGGGAAGGACCACGCTCTGACAGAATAACAGTGTAAAATAGCAGGTTAACACCGCTGTGTTTCGTATGGTGAGTGTAGAGAACCGGAGGCTATTTTAACTGGAAACATGGCATTCCATCTTAGTCCTCACTAGTGACAGCGCATATGCATTTTAATTTATAATCGAGGATAGATTTAGATGTCTATGGGCCGCAGCAACCGCTTACCATCAGGTGGACTGTATGCTCGTTTGTCACCCCTATCTTATAAAAAAAAACCAGTTTGCAGCAATATTCTTGCTGGTTTTGATTTAATGATGTTTAAAGTTAGGCTTTGATCTAATTTAATATATCGAAAACTCCATCAACAAAACTTCAAGTCTATTGATGCACATATGCAAATGGTTCAGTTTAGTAACGATCGATAACCGCCGGGGTTGAGTCGCTCGCGTCCGTAGGCTTCGACCACGTAATCCTAGGCCCACCCTACACGTGTCCCCCGGGTGGTGCTAAACAAGCGACAAAGCCGAAAGAACAGACTCGGCTCCTCGCCGTGTGGTAGCGGCGTAAAAAATACCACACCCTACTTTCGCACCATGAGGCAAAAAATTTACGAAATGGCCCCGAGTTCCCGGCGCCCCTTTAATGGGGCAGGGGTGCGAAGAACCTCCGGGAGGAAAACCGGCGACGAGGTTCGCCACCCGTCACGTTCTGTCCCCCGGAGGGGCGAAAAGTGGATTGCGGAAGCCCGTCTGGCTACATTGAATGTATGTGGAGGAATGAATGATAAGATGGATGAAGTATGTGATATGATGTATGATAGAGGAATAGACGTGTTATGTGTAAATGAGACGAAACGGAAGGGAAAGGATACCACCACACATGGCATGTATACGGCGTACTGGTCTGGTGTAGACGAGACCGAGCGGGCATGCCAGGGAGTCGGTATCATCCTTTCAGAAAGAATGGGTCATTGTGTGAAAGAATATGAATGTGTAAGCTGAGACTGCTATGGATACGAATTAAAGTGGGCTTAAAGAAGTTGTTTGTTCTAGGGGTCTACGCCCCAGACATGTCTAAGCCCACTTATATCCGAGAGCAGTTTTGGGAGTTGGTAAGGATGGTGCTAATGAAATGCAAGGTTAATGAAAATATTGTGATATTAGGAGATGTTAATGGAAGGGTTGGGGTGAGGAGTCTTGGTTATGAAAGGATATTGGGAACGTTTGGTGATGAAAGTATAAATGAGAATGGTGAAAGCCTTCTCGCCGTATGCGTGGAAAAGAATCTTGTTGTGACGAACACTTTCTTTCGTCATAAGAAGATTCACACGTTTACACGGGAAAGAGGTGATGATAGAAGTATGATAGATTTCATAATAGTAGATGAAAGAATAAGGAGCGCGGTGGTAGATACAAGGGTTTACCGGGGCTCTAACGTAGAGACGGATCATTACTTGGTCTTATGCCGAATTAATGGTCTTTTTAGATGTTGGAGGCATCGGACTACCACTGCTTTACCGCGTATAAGAACAGAGAGGTTACAAGATGAAGGTGTGAAAGAGAAGTCCAAATGTAGATTGAAAGAAAATATTAGTGTTATGGCTATGGAGAAGTTCAAATGTAGATTGAGAGAAAATATAAGTGGTATGGCTGAATTGTGTATGAATGATTTAGATTTGGAGACTGTGTGGTATAATGTCAAGAAAGGATTAGTGGATGCAGCTACCAAAGTATGTGGTGTAAGTAAGAGAACTAATGAAAGGAAAAATAACACGTTATGGTGAGATGATGAGGTATGGATGGAAGTTGAAGCAAAGAAGAAAGCATGGCTAGATTTACTAGCAACCAAGGTTAGTAATTCCAGCGGTATGAATGATGATATTGAAAGAAAAAGGCAGTCTTTAGACATCTAAATAAGAGAGTAAAAGAAGTAGTAGAAAGGAAAAAGCAAGAAAGAAAAAGAACATTAAAATGTTCTGGAAACTCGTAAGAATTGCCAGGGGACATTCAAAACAGCCTAGAATGAATGCTATACGAGACCAGAATGGCTGTATTCTGAACGACGAAGTTTTGAGTAAAAGCTTTTAAAAAAAATTTACTTCGCAAATATGCGCGTTATAAAGTTTTGAGTTTAAGGAGATGGAAGGAATACTTTCAAAGCGTGTTTATGAGTGATGAGACGTTTGAATTAAATGAAATAGAAATTCCGAAAGACGAAGAAATAGAGATATAAGTATAGATGAAATAATGAAAACAATGAAAAGTATGAAAGCAGGTAAAGCAGCCGGATATGATAGAGTATCTCTCGAAATGCTAAGGGCTGGAGAAGGAGTGGTGGCAGACCTACTGTACACCTTGTTTAATTTATGTTGGGAACTTAAGCGGGTACCGGAAGACTGGTGCAATACGAAACACAGCAGCGTTAAGTTTTACGCTGGTATTCTGTGAGAGCGTGGTCCTTCCCCGGTCGAGCCGACCCATTCGTGCTACAACTATACTAATAATATAGCTGTAGTTAAGAGTTAAAAGTAGTTTCCAGTGTCTGTGTTGCCATAGGATTACGCCGATTGTGTTTTTAAACAATAGTAAATAGGCTTTTTTTAAATTAAATTTCACCAATGTGCTTTAGTAACACCTTTAGCTACACTTCCACTTATCTTTAGACGTTCGATGTAAATTAAAGTCATACACCGTCTCTTAGTAAAATGTTCTCCCGTCTGTCGTGTTCCGCGATCTTATTTTTATTACAGTTTTAAGTGCTGATTTGCTAATGAAGCAGTGACGGAAAACATCTTGAAGAAACCAGCAAAAGAGTATTCGAAAACATGTACGCAAGCAACCCGGATTCGATCCCCGCCGGCAACAATAAAATTGTCAATTGCAGTTTTAAATGCTGACGTGTCCGGGAAATAAAAAAAAATATTTCCGAGATATATGAAGTCCGCCAACTCGCATTGGTTTGGAGTGGCGCGGTGGATCCTTACTGTAAAACCGTCTCAGAAATGAGAGGATGCTTGTGCCCAGCCGTGGAATGTAAATAGACTGTAACTTTTTATAGGATAGGGTGACAAACGAGCACACAGTCCACCTGATGGTAAGTGGTAACTGTGACGCATAGACATCTACATCTATCCTCAATAAAGACTCAAGATGCAGATGCTTTGTCACCCGTGAGGACTAAGATGGAATGCCTCTTTGCCAGTAAAAAGGGTCTCCGGTTCTCTACACTCACCATACGAAACACAGAAGCGTTAAGCTGCTATTTTACGCTGGTTTTCTGTGAGAGCGTGGTCCTTCCCCGGTCGAGCCGACCCATTCGTGCTACAACTATACTATTAATATAGCTGCAGCATCGCTCTACCACGTATTAATTTACTTTACTTTATGTAAGACGGTGCTCCTCGATACCGCCCGCAACCGCCTTTCTCTCTAACCTTCAGCCGTTTGGTCTCACCTGCCGTGGGCTTCCATCTAACCATTAAAATTAAGGATAAAATAATACGTTTTGTTATTTTTTATAGCACTTGATTTAACTAAAAGGTAAAGATTGTCCTCATGCGATTCCCAGAATAGTCCTAGTGTTTTGCTTTGAGATTCATTAAGATTAAGAGCCTTTCCATATTGTTGGGTATTTATTTATCTATGTATTTTTTATTTATTTATTCTACTAATTTAATATATATTTAAATATATTTATCATTTTAATTTATATATTTATACAGCCCAACCAGATAATTTTTTTTTATAAATACCCCAGGTAATTATATTTATTCAGACATTCCACAGAGAAGTAAGTACAACAAAACATATTTTATAAACAATTGTTTGTATACGTAAACTACATTTATCTTTTTACATGTAGGCTTAACTAGTGCTTCCTAGTGGAAGAACCCCACCTATCTGCAAATGAATTATATGTTATGACTAATATGTTATTCAAGTAAACTTGCCTATTCAAACGGAGCACTAAACTGACCTTTTTGCAGAGGTTCGAAAAATAATTTTCTCACAAGTCTGAGTTATTATTCATTACGGAAAACGAAGCCCGGCACTTACTGGGAAGACCATTTTATAGGATTTTATTGTGAAAGCGAGGTCGGCAATCGCTATCTATCTATCTAAAGAGAGAAAGATTTTAAACGCAGTGTTATGGCGGTATTCACCACCCAATATCTTCTCGGATGTCAACAAAGGGAAACAAGCAATAGGTAGCCAATGAAATTACAAAAAAAAACTGTTAGAATTGGATGCACAGTTGCTTTTTTAATATAACATAGTTGCTTTACGCGAACAATGGCAAAATTTTACATAAGGGAATGCCTATACATACCCCTCTCGCGAGGGCAAAGACGGTTCATGTCGGACTCGCACCGACTAAAACCCATCGCATATTGACAGGGCTACGGCAACGGGAACACATCCCCACCAGCGCCAGTCGCCACATGACAGTCTCTCCTCGGAAGACAACTTCTCCTCCCCTTTTTACTTTTCAGATAAGGCGTAAAACACTAGGCGTGCCTTTCCCCGCCTCCTACTTCAACCTCAGAGCGGGCCCTCTGAATATAATATGCAGAGGCTTTGTGCCATGGAGCCAGGAAAAAAAAGAGGGTGGTCCATACCAAACGGAAGCGGAAATGGCGCCAAGCCATTGCGTGAAATTAATGAAAACAAATATTTACTAAATCTTTATTAAATTTGGCAATGGACAACCGCAAATCAAATTACGAATACAATATTTCATGACAGAACGGTCGTCACGATCGCTGACACTAATTAGGTGTTTGGATCCGACATTAAATTCGAAGTGCGGCTTTGCGGTTCAATCTGTGCATATAAATAAACAATATTACAAAATACCATATTAAATGATCAAAGGACATTACATAGTGCAAATAATTGTAACAATAACATAGCGTATCAATTAATAACTAGTCAAAATTGATTCAATATTACCATCTCATTTTAACGATCGTAAGAATGTATGGTGTAACCTATTTTTTACAAATAAGGGTGACACACGAGCACACGGTTGTAAGTGGATACTGAGACCCATAGACATTTTTTCTTATTTTAAGTTGCATACAGAATATACATTTGTTTCAAAAGAAAGGGATCAACTTCAGAGAACAGTCGATGAGTTTGACCAATGCACCAAGGAACATGAGGAATCCCTCAGATTAATTGCTGCATTGCAGTTACAGTTAAGTAAGGCTAATGAGCAGATTGTGCAATTAAAACATTACATAGACAACATGAAAGCGTCCCAAACTCAAAGTCTGTTCAACGAGCTCATAGAATGTGAATCTTCTAAAGCATTGCAACCCTCCACAACAATTGATTTGACTGGTGATGATTATGTCACATCAAGAACAGCAGCAAGGACTACCTGCAGTAGAAGAAAATTAAAGAAATGTATAAAAGTTAATAAATATATTAGAAAACTGCAAAACTTAATTAAAACTAAAATTAATGTTAAAAATTATATAAATGTATCCAAAGAAAAGCAAGAATTAATTAATAAACTTAAAATATATTCAATTGAGGTGGAAAATATGAATCACTGTTATGAGACTGACATAGAGTGTCTAAATTCAACAATTTTATCCCTTAAAAACTCCCTACAAATTTTATCAAATAAATATTAATCGGCTCAAGATGAGATAAAAGAACACATGTTGGCCATGAATGATCTGGTAACATCATGTAAATATAATGAGGAGCGCTTTGACTCCTTAATAAAACATCAGAGTGAGTATCAGCGCTCCATACCAGGTTCATCGGGGACAATATGTGTAAATAACAAAGTAAACAGTAAGGACTCATTATTTTCACGTACACTCTATGACAGTGCCATGACAAAGGATATTAACTTAAAAAGCAATTTAAATATTAAAAAAAATAAAGTTATTATGTATTGTGATGACATAGGCAAAAATTTGGGCATGATGTTAAATAACTGTTTAAAAGGACATATGATCAGTAATTATTGCATGCCTGGAGCATCCTTTAGTCATATAATGAATAAAGTTTTAGCTAGTAAATTTTGCCCTAATAGCACATTAATAATTCTTGTTGGGAGAAGAGGCAATGCAAACAAAAATCAATTATTAAAATATATTGATAATCTAAATACTTTGAATGTACATAAAATTATCTTGTTTACATTGCCTTACATACAGGGTTAGCCGCAGGAAAATAAAATAAGATATGATTTAAATTTATTAATGAATAACTTTTCATGTAATAATAATTTAAACTTGACATTTAATTGTTATAATTATAATAATAAATTTAATTTAATAGACATAAATAATTTAATTAAGAAATTTTTGACTAGAGATAGGTATTACCTATCTAAATATATTTTAAGACAGATAGCAAATGTGCTATCTTCTTGTTTATATATTAACTCAGCCAAGTCCTTGGCTACACAGACATCTGCTCCTTTTGAGCAGTATAATGACTTAATATGTGATTTGGAATCAGTTCCAAGTAATTTAAATTAGAAAATGAGACAATAGAGGTAATCTCTAGCAGTTGTAGTAATTTAAATAATTTAGAATGTAGCTTACAAATCTTTAATTGTATGACTCCACAGAGTGATAATGAAAATTGTTTACACCTGGTGCATCAAAATATACAAGGCATGATAGGCAAAGAGCTAGAAATTGAATTGTTCTTAAATAGCAACAATGTTCATATTTTATGTATTACTGAACATTGGTTAAAAGCTTATAACTTAATGTTTAACTTCAGTAATCACCAGGTTGTCAGTTTTTTCAATAGAGAAACGGTTTTAAGAGGTGGCTCCTTAATATTAGCTAGTAAATTATTGTCATGTAAAGAACGTAAAGATATTGTGAGCCTCTCTGTTGAGCGAACTGCAGAAATGGAATGTGTTGAGTTTGAGCACCTCTTGTTGTGAGCGTCTACAGACCCATGTTCTATATACGATACTTTTGAAAAAATTATGGAGAAAGTTTTTGCTAAGTTAAGCTTAGCAAAAACTTCCTCCTTAATTTTTAAACAGAATAAATCTGTTGTAATATGTGGAGACTTTAATATCAATCTCCTAAAAGCTTCCTCAATCAATATTAAATTTAGATCATTGTTTACATCATATGGTTTTTTTAAATTATTTTTAGAGCCAACGCGTATTGCTCAATCTAGTGCAACATGTATAGATAACATTTTTACAAATGTGAAGCTGTTGCATAAATGTATAATTCAAAAATTAAGTTCTGATCACTGTGGGCAAGTAGTTTCGTTACGTTATGTTCACAAAAAGCAAGTAGATGAAAAAGTTGTGTTTGTTCCAGTAAATGTACGTCGCTTGGAGAAATTTATAAGTAACATAGTGAAAAAACTTCTATCACTTTCATACCAAAATGATCCAAATTTTTTGTATGGTACATTATTTAAGCTTACTTGCAATGAATTTAATAATACTTTTACTTCTAAAACATTCTCCTTGAACAGTCGGAAGTCATTTAATGAATGGGCGACAGTAGGAGTCCACAAGAGCAGACATAGGTTATATGATCTTTACCATGAAAGGTCATATAATCATAGCGTCAAATTTAGGGAATATGTAAAAAAAATATTCAAAAATATTTAAGAGTGTGCTCCACAGCCAATTCTTTGCATTTGAGCAACAAAATTAAGACGGCTTCTAATAAAATTAAAATGACATGGAGTATAATTAATAGCGAAACTGGTAAGATCAACTCTCGCAATTCAAATTACCAGTTAAGTGTTAACAACAAATTAACCGAATCAGAGGTCGTTTGCAATGGTTTTTGAGAAATATTTTACTGATATTTCGATATTAACCACTAAGTCACTGAATTCTTCTCCTGCGGTCGCCGAATCATTACTTAAACAAAATGTAAATGCGTGTACAAAGAATTTTACATTTCATAAAGTATCATTAAAAGATATTTTAAAATATTTTAAAACTATTGATGTTAAGAAAACTGCGGATCTGTGGGGGATTTCCGTTAAAGTTATTGCATCTATAATAGATACAATCGCGCCTCATTTAGCTATTATTTTTAATACTAGTATCGAATCTGGTGTGTTTTCTGATTTAATGAAGTATAGTAAAGTAATACCTTTATTTAAATCTGGTAGTACATTAGACCCCGCCAATTTTAGACCTATTTCTGTACTACCAACACTTAATAAGATTTTTGAAAAAATTATTCTTGATCATATGTTAAATTTCTTTAATATAAATAATTTACTTCATAAAAATCAATTTGGTTTCACAAGGGATCGCTCGACAACTGATGCCTGTGTTGAGCTGATTAAATATATCTTTAATGCATGGGAGAATTCACAGGATGCTTTGGGTATATTTTGTGACCTATCTAAGGCCTTCGATTGTGTTCACCATGAAACATTAATCAGGAAACTCCAACACTACGGTGTAAGAAGTGATGCTCTTAAATTAATTATTTTATATTTAAGTAAGAGAACGCAAAAAGTTGTCATTAACAGTATGAGTTCTTCCGGGTCGATGGTACAGATGGACGTGCCTCAAGGCTCAATTCTCGGCCCCTTTCTGTTTCTTGTATACATTAATGACTTACTTTACATAGTAGGAGATAACCATGATATAGTATTATTTTCAGATGACACTTCTTTAATTTTCAAATTAAGTCGACAATTGCTAAAATAAGACGAAGTAAATAATTCTATATCTAAATTAGTAAATTGGTTCAATGTTAATAATTTGCATTTAAATGGCACTAAAACAAAATGCATGAAATTTATGACTCCAAATGTCAAACAATTAAATACTAATGTAATTTTAAATGGGGAGAAACTGAGTCTTGTAGATACCACCATTTTTCTTGGAATCACACAAGATGCGAAGCTTCAACGGAGCCCCCATATATCAAAACTAGCAAGCAGACTTAGTTCTGCAGCATATGCTGTAAAAAAGATTAGAAGTCTAACTAGTGTTGGAACAGCTAGACTAGTTCACTTTAGCTATTTCCATAGCATAATGTCGTATGGTATTTTGCTATGGGGACATCCAGCTGACACTGAAGTTATATTTGTTTTACAGAAGAGGGCCATAAGAGCAATTTATGATTTAAAGCCTAAAGAGTCGCTGCGACAAAAATTAAGGAAATTAATATATTAACTTTGGCCTCTCAATACATTTATGAAAATGTAATGTACGTACACAAAAATAAAAGTAGTTTTACAAAAATAAGTGATATTCATTCTGTAAATACTAGAAACAGACACAAGCTAGTAGTACCAGTTACTCGACTCCATCGAGTCAGTAATTCATTCTTGGGGCGATGTATACGCTTTTACAACAAAATTCCAGAAAATATACAAAATTTGACATGCTCAAAGTTCAAAAACTTTATTAAACTAAGTTTGTATAAAAAGGGTTTTTATAATATTAAAGAATTTATAGATGATAATAACCCCAGGAAATTAGGTGATCGCTACCAAGCTATTTCTAATTTGTTGTGTTGTTAATTTGTGTAACATACATGATTTTAAGCTGTTATTTAAAAAAAAGTCCCGCTGGGTTTCTTGCTGGTTCTTCCCAGGACAGAGGTTTTCTTCGAACCAGTGGTAGTTATACAAAAGAGTGACTTACTTACTACCAATAAGTATTATTTATAATCTATATTGAATAAAAACGTTTCTGTTTTTGTTTCTGTTTCTTAAAAATAATCAAAATGCTAATGTGTTGACACCGCTAAGGACTAAGATAGAATGCCTCGTTTCCAACAAAAATAGTCTCCAGTACGATATAAAATAGCGTAACAATTAATAACCTGTCAAAATTTACACATATCACGTTCTCATTAAAATGATCCGATAAAATCTATGACAAGGACAACTGTTACCGTTTACCGTGTAGTGGCGGTGTAAGAATATCCACTACCCCATATCGACCCGTGGGTGATGTAAGAGCCGAAAGAGGGAATTTGAAACAAGAAATAGGCAGCATCATCTTCGTGATAACAACGGCAAATTATTAAAAAAAAACTGCAGTTGCTAAACCACAGGCCAAATGTAAAAGGTTGTAAAGCCATTAACGGTAACGGTAACGGATTTCCATTCATCCATCCATTACAGCCTATAAAACTTCGCTGCTGAACATAAGCCTGCCTTTTTGAACTTGATATTGAACTATAGGGAGTATATTTGCCATAGTTGTCACACTTTTTTTACAGGATAGGGTGACAAACGAGCACAGAGTCCACCTGATGGTTAGTGGTTGCTGTGACCCATAGACATCTACATTTATCCTCAATAAGATGGAATGCTTCTTTTCCAGTAAAATGGGTCTCCGGTTCTCTACACTCACCATACGAAACACAGCAGCATCAAGCTGCCATTTTACGCTGGTATTCTGTGAGAGCGTGGTCCTTCCCCGGTCGAGCCGACCCATTCGTGCTACAACTATACTACTAATATATCTACAACATGACTCTAACACATATTTTTTTTTGCCTTGGCAAGTTTTTTTTTATAGGATAGGGTGACAAACGAGCACACAATCCACCTGATGGTAAGTGGTTGCTGTGGCCCATAAACATCTACATTTATCCTCAATAAAGAATCAAAATGCAGATGCGTTGTCAGCCGTGAGGATTAAGATGGAATGCCTTTTTTCCAGTAAAATGGATCTCCGGTTCCCTACACTCACCATACGAAACACAGCAGTGTTATGCTGCTATTTTACGCTGGTATTCTGTGAGAGCGTGGTCCTTCCCCGGTCGAGCCGACCCATTCGTGCTACAACTATACTCGTACTACTAATATAACTGCAGCATGGCTCTACCTCGTTTAAAAGTTGTGTGACAGTTTTTTTTCTACTTGTTATTAGGAATACCCATCTTCTGATTTGTTCTTTACACATTTGTGCGTTAAACAACAGTACAATACAAACAAAAACTTGGATAGTTTTCAAGTTCCAAACAGACACGAAAGTACAGTAATATTTTACAGTGTGTCAGACAAGTTCGGAAAAGGATAGGGCGACGCACCGGCTATCTTTACATTTACATGAACCATTTCGAGTCACATTTCAATACCCCCATTTATCAAACCTATTAAGCCTATACCCTTGTAATTTTGTGTACCTTATAAGTTTTCCTCGAATACCTATAAGCTCAAATATCATGTAATGTAACAGTTTTTGAGTTGTTAAGGTCTGAAAATGCCATATTTATCACTCACTTATCACAAAACTTAAGATACTTTTTTAAATTTGGCATCAAAGAAAATTATTAGGCGCATACAAAGGAAAAAAATCTGGAAACGGCAAATCATCTATATTCGGTGTCGACAAAGTTATTGGTGCGCTTAGTTTTTTTTTTCACCTGATGGTAAGTGACTACCGCCGCCCATGAACAACTGCAACACCAGGAGACCCAGGGATATTGCAGATGCGTTGCCGGCCTTTTAAAAAGGAGTAGGCTCTTTTCTTGAAGGTCTCTAAGTCGTATCGGTCGTAAAAATCGTTGGTGGTAATCGATTCCACAAGGAAGTTGTGCGATGAAGAAAGCTTCTTCTAAATCGCACAGAAGTGGACCGCCAATCGTCCAGATGGTGTGGATGGTATTGGGAGTTCTGCCGCGATGTGCGTTCGTGAAATTTGGCGGCTGGGATTAATCTGAACAATTCCTCAGAGCACTCCCCGTGGTAAATACGGAAGAACATGCAAAGGGATGCAACATCTCTTCGCAGCGCCAATGAATCGAACCGATCAGAAAGGACTCGGTCATCGACGATTCGAACCGCTCTACGCTAGACGAGGTCAAGTGGAAGGAGCTGGCACTGGGGAGCCCCAGCGCACAAATAGGATCAGTATTCCATGTGAGACCGAACCTGCGCCTTATAGAGTTGCAGGCGTTGTGCCGGCATGAAATACTGCCCCGCTCTGCTGAGCACGCCAAGCTTTTTAGAGGCCAATTTGGCATTCTCTTCCAAATGACCTCGAAACTGCACGTCACTCGGTATGTCGACGCCGAGGATTTCGATACTGGCTGAGGCAACACGGGGAGTGCCTTGAAACTGAGGAGATACGACAAAGGGGTTTTTTTTAGCGGTAAACGCGCAAACTCGTGTCTTCTAAGAATTAAACAGGACTAGATTTCATCATCATCATCATCATCATTACAGCCCTTCACAAGTCCACTGCTGAACATAGGCCTCCCCCAAGGAATGCCACAAAGCACGGTCCTGAGCCACCTGCATCCATCGACTTCCTGCATGTCTTACCAGGTCGTCACTCCATCTAGTGGGGGGGTCGCCCTACACTTCGCCTACCGATACGAGGATGCCACTCGAGAACCTTTCTTCCCCATCGGTTATCGGTTCTTCGAGCTATATGGCCGGCCCACTGCCACTTCAGCTTACTAATCCATTGGGCTATGTCGGTTACTCTGGTTCTACTGCGGATATCCTCATTTCTAAGTTTATCACGCAGAGACACCCCGAGCATAGCCCTCTCCATAGCTCGCTGGGCGACCTTGAGCTTCCTCATACGGCCGGCAGTGAAGGACCACGTCTCAGTTCCGTACGTCATCACTGGCAACACGCACTGGTTGTACAATTTCGTTTTCAGGTTTTGAGGTATGTGTAAAGAAAAGATGTGTCGTAGTTTCCCGAACGCTGCCCAGCCGAGTCGAATCCGTCGATTGACCTCTCGGTTGAAGTTGAACTTACCTAGTCGGACTATTTGTCCCAGGTAAACATACTCGTCAACAACTTCGAGCTTAGTGCTCCCAGCAACTACCGGTATAGGTATGACATGGACGTTAAACATGATTTTTGTTATGTTCATGTTCATCTTAAGACCTATCCGTTGGGAGACACTGTTGAGGTCATTGAGCATAGTGCTTAGCGATTCAGCCATAAGGACTATATCGTCGGCAAATCGAAGGTAAGTGATGTACTCGACATTGATATTAATACCGTATTCTTTCCAGTCGAGTAGCTTGAAAACGTCTTCCAATGCAGCGGTGAAGAGTTTCGGGGATATAACGTCACCCTGTCTTACACCTCTCTGCAGTTGGATAGGTTTCCTACTCTGATTCTGTACTCGGATAGCCATCGTAGCTCTACTGTACATACACTTCAGCACTTTGATATACCGACAGTCAACTTGGCACCGCTGAAGGGACTGCAGCACCGCCCAAATATCGACGGAATCAAAGGCTTTCTCAGAGTCCACATACGCAAGGCAAAGTGGCAGATTATACTCCTCTGTCTTCTGTACAATCTGCCGCAGGGTATGTATGTGGTCCATGGTATGGGCTTTTCAGAAACCGGCTTGTTCGGGAGGCTGGAAGTCGTCAATTCTGCATGCGAGACGATTAGTAATGACTCTCGAAAACAGCATGTAGACGCGGCTCAGAAGGGAAATCGGTATGTAGTTCTTCAAGAGAGCGTTGTCGCCTTTCTTGAAGAACAAGACCACCGCACTTCTGCTCCACGCCTCTGGAGTAGTGCCACCATGGAGGACGGAATTAAAGAGCTTCTGAAGGACTTCAAATACCGGTTTTCCAACCGCTTTCAAAAGCTCCGCTGTCATTTCATCCTCGCCCGGGGACTTGCCATTTTTAAGGTGCTGGAGAGCCATTCTAATCTCGCTCAGATATCTTCGGAATAGTGTCGGATAAGACTCGCTCTTGGATTGTTACTCACACTTGCGTGTGGCTCCAACGATGACGTGTGCAGCTGCCCATAGAACCTCTCGATCTCACTCAAAATCTCAGGTGTCCCCGAAACGATGCTGCCACAGTCGGTCATCAGTTTTGACAGTTGGCTCTTTCTGGCAGACAGATCACTGGCAAAGACTTTGGAGCCTTGATTCCGCTCGATCGCTTCTTCAATACAAGCTGTATTGAAGTTGCGCAAGTCCCGCCACATGCATTTGGAGATCTGTCTGTCCAGTTGCCTTGTATGGTGTCAAATCTGTTGAAGAATGTAGCTTCATCTCCCGTCTAACAGCCATGAAATTAAGAGTGTGATCGGAGAGATTTTGTGTTCTTCTGCGGCGAGTCTTGCAGAACTTAGCTCCGACCGCATGGACAGTTTCGACGAGCTTGTCATTCATATCGTCCACTTCATTACAGTCTTCTAGGCACTGAAAACGGTTTTGTAACTCGAGCTGAAAGGTTTCGGGACTTTGGAACAGAGCACGAAGGGGACGGAGCGTTGACTTCATTAAACGAGACCTCTTCAACTTAACGTTTGGGTTCAGTGTGCCTCTAACCCTTAAAAATTTGAACTTTTTTACTTCAAATAAAAAAATAATTTAAAAAAAGACTAGGTCACCATTTGCTATAAAAACCTAGGGAACCAAAAAGGCATAAAGTTAAACCCGCCGCTGCCCGCAAATGTTCGTTTTCTTGTGCACTCCTCACGTTCAGAGCCGCATGCTCGTTTGCCCCCTCTCTTATTAAAAAAAAACCAACGTACAAGGTAGCCTTTGAGACACGAGGCAGATTAGCAGAAGTCCAGATGAGTGCACATGCATTCCTTTACATCCATCCTGTAGCCCGAATTTAGGGACATTTGCAGTATCGCGAAATAGTATATACTTACCGCATCATACAGTCCATAATCTACGTGAAATCATCATCTTAATGACCCTGAACCAGCAGTAGGTCACTTAAACCAACAAACCATTTTTACCAACATTGTAGTACATTCGCATCGCCTCATCTAGGCAGGGTTATTATTTTGAGTTGATATCAGGAAGGTGCTGCTGGCCATCTCCTCTTTCAGTTTCACTCTGTCGCCTCTTAGGATACCGACGGGACGATATGGGGCAGTGGATATTCTTTCACCGCCACTACACGGTTATTATTTGCATATTATATATTATACAAGTCTTCTATCCGTGTGTACGTGACTGAACTCCTCCTGAACGGCTGGATCGATCTTGATGAAATTTTGTGTGTGTGATTAAGTAAATCAGAGAATGGTTTAGATTCATAATTGGACCTACTAGATGGCGTAGTAGATATCCAGAATTCAACCGTGCGAAGCCGGGGCGGATCGCTAGTTTTGTACAAAAAATTGCCGTCTGGTGACGACGAAGGAGAATCCATCAGACCATTTAGTCCCGTAGGTGTCCTAAAAGGCGACTATAGGAAATGTCAAAAAGATAATAACCTATAGAAAGAAAGAAAGAAAGACAATAATTTTATTCACCAGAAATAGGCGTACATATATGGAATTTAGGTATAAACAAATATAACAGAGAATTAACTTCTAAAACGCAATAATAAAACAGGAAGTCTAAATAACTTATCAAAGTAAAAAGGCGACGGTAAAAAGATCTAGAAAGGCGCGGCGGCGGCGGGAAACAGCGATAAACGTGCGGGACGTCTGGTGCTGGGATAGTTAATCCGATACAAGAGTGGCGATTTAAGCAAATCCTTTCTATAACAGGAGAGACATATATCCAGCAATAGACTGGTATGGGCTGTAGGTGAAAACAAGATTGTTTTTTTTTATTCAATACTAACCAGGTCTAGCGACTTGGTTAGCAGCTATTATTGTTGCGGTTTTTACATTAAATTTAATAAAGGTCATTTTTTATTAACCTTACGTTTTATTCTTTTATAAAAAAAAATAAGTTTTTTATGAATGTAGCCTAGATCCCTCTTGGAATCACTCTCTATCTGAAGTTTTGGCGGGAACTTGGCCGGCGACGGATTGCTGCTCCTGTATTATTTTTTAAATAATGGTTTGAAGTGGAGTTTGATATGTAAAAGTGGTGCGATTTTGTGTATTAAGTGTCTGCGCATGTGATCTATTAGTGGAAACGGTGAAACAAGTGCTCTGATGGTGACGTGATTCTCAAGATTAGGTGTCTGTCTGCTTAGGCGCCTTGAGATACCATCGCCAACTGTCAGATGTCTGCTGGCTCAAGTTGCCGTCAAAATCTTCCAAGAGCTGCACAATGTGACGCATCAACATATTGTGAAGCAGTGTACTATGAAGGATAATTATTACATTGTAACTTCAGGCTCAGAAGGGCTAGAACCCAGAGCCGCCGTAAAGCCAGTTATTAAAAATCATAATCGTTTCAGACATTCCGAAATTTAGTCCGTATAACCAGAAAAAAAAAACAGACACAAACAATCGTTGTTTAAGTCTTATTAACATTTAAATTACTTGTGAAATTTAAATGAGCTTAATTGAAGCCAGTTTTTTCAATACTACACACAGACACTTTTATTTATATATTGTTTCAAATAAATTTCAAAAAATTCTCATTCCCAAATTCCTCCTTTATTTTAAAAGCCTTATAAATATCCCGAGGTCTCTCTAGGCATAGATATCAATGAACTGACCCATAAATCAAATTATAATGGCATTCCTGAAATGAAAGCTCCTATCAAAACACTCTCACCAACTCGTTGATAAAATTTTAAGACTTTAATATATTTAATGACGACCCTCTATTATTCGGGTTTTACGTTCTCTAAGAATTCCTTGCTTTCGGGTACATCCGATTGAGCTTTCACAGCTTAAAATCACCTCATAAAACAGTCCCACCGGTTAAGAGATCGAGTTTCATTTTGCCTAATGGATAATATTTCAAACCCTGAAAAATTGCTTGGAGTTAATCTGTACATCATGTGATTTAAGCAGATCTAATTAAACGTTATTTTTTATATTACAACCGTATGTTGTTTTGTATTTTACCAGTTTCTGACAGAGAATTCTTAAAATACATGATATTTGGAAAATGACTAAATGACTGAAATGTTACCGTGTAGTGGCAGTGTAAGGATATCCACTACCCCATATCATCCCTTAGGTGTCTTAAAAAGCGACAGAGGGAAACAAATCAGATGGGCAGCAGCGTCTTTCTAATAACGACTAAAATAAAAAACTGCGGTTAATAACACGCATGCCAAGCGTGGCAACTATGGCAAATATCCCCTCTACGGGGCAATTTATGGGAGAGGCTTATGTTCAGCCGTGGACTTCAATAGGCTGCAACGGTAATGGACTGAAATGTTTGGAAGTCACTCTCAAGTTTAATTTACCACTGGTTCGGATAATACCTCTGTCCTGGGAAGAACCAGCAAAAAGACCAGCGGAATTTTTTTTTTTTAGAAAAACCAACGGTTAACAAATCATATTTTATTATGTTACACAATTACCTACACCAAACAAATTAGAAATAACTTGGTAGCGATCACCTCACTTCCAGGGGTTATTATCATCCCTATATACCTTAATATTATAATGACCCATTTTATACAATTTTTTTTTATTAATCTATACAAATAAATAATTTTTTTTTATAGGATAGTGTGTCAAACGAGCACACAGTCCACCTTATGGTAAATGGTTACTGTGACCCATAGACATCTACATACATTAACGGTGGTAGAGCCCTGCACCAGTTTTTTGCTGTTGCACGTATGGGCCGGCTCGAGCCGGGTTGGTACCACGACCTCACAGAATACCGGCGTGAAGTAGAGGCTCTGCTTCTGCGTTTCGTCTGGTGAGTGCAGGTGGCCGGAGGCCCAATTCCCCCCCCCCCCCCCCCCCCCCAACAACATGGTAGCGGAATTAGACAATAGACTACCCAAGGAGGGTACCAGTACCCCTGGAGAATCCCTCGCTGAGCATCCACGACCATGTTATTCCAATCCTGAGCGTGGGTGCTCAGGCTGCCCCGCGTATTCTGGGGGGGGCAAAATTCCGCTCAAATACAAAACTGCTCGGGGCAAGCTGAGCAACAATACCAAGGCGACCCCTGCCACGCTATCCGTGAATTTCTGCAACATCAGGGGACTTCACTCTAACCTAAACGCCGTCCACTACCATCTCGAGACGGCGAAGCCGGCCTTGCTCTTTTTGACCGAGACGCAGGTTTCCTCTCCGACTGATATTTCGTATCTCTCCTACCCGGGGTACAAATTGGAGCACTCCTTTGTGCCTCGGGCTGGAGTTTGCGTGTATGTTAGAGAGGACATCTGTTCTCGACGCCTCGGCAGTCTTGAAGGTTCGGACCTGTCCATCCTTTGGCTACGCGTAGACAGCGACGACCATCCGCGCGTCTACGGGTGCCTCTATAGGTCCCATAGCGGTAATGCCGAAACAGACCGACTCATCGACCACGTCCAAATGGCTACAGATTCCTTGCTACAACAGGTCCCATCCGCAGAGATCGTGATCCTTGGCGATTTTAACGCCCACCATGCCGAATGGCTCGGTTCACGTTTAACCGATCATGCGGGGAGATCTGTTTATGACTTTGCCTTGGCATATGGTCTGACACAACTGGTTACTTCGCCTACGCGGATTCCAGATGTGGAGGATCATACACCTTCCCTGTTGGACCTTCTGCTGACCTCTCATCCAGACGGATATCAGGTTTCCGTCGATGCCCCTCTCGGCTCTTCGGACCATTGTCTGATCCGGAGTATGGTGCCACTCACGCTCCCTTCGCGGTTGCGTTCTGCAGGTTGCCGCCGTGTTTGGCATTACAGGTCTGCGGATTGGGACGGAATGCGGTCTTTCTTTGCATCCTACCCATGGGGGCGGGTTTGCTTCTCGCCGGATGATCCCAGTGCTGTTGCTGACTCTGTCACTGATGTGGTGCTACAGGAAATGGAACTATTTATTCCATCATCTGTGGTACCCATTGGAGGCAGATCTCAGCCTTGGTTTGGTCGCTCCTGTAAGACTGCATTGCGCAGTAAGCAGGAGTGTTATCAAGCCTGGGCTGCAGCTTCGGTGACTCGGGATGTAAACACCAGCACACTTAAAAAGAAGTATAACTTCGCCTCCAGGTCCTTCAAAAGAGTTATTGCCAAGGCAAAGTCAGAGCACATAGGCAGAATTGGCGAGAAACTAGTTCGCCTTCCTTCGGGAACCCGTGCATTCTGGTCTCTCGCCAAGGCTGTCCAAGGGAATTTCTGTAAGCCATCACTACCATCTCTGCACAGGGAGGACGACTCACTGGCCCAAGACGCAAAAGACAAAGCCGACCTTTTAGGCTCCCTTTTTGCGTCCAACTCGACTCTTGATGACGGGGGGAAAATACCGCCGACCATCCCGCGGTGCGAGTGCTCCATGCCGGATGTGCTATTCTCACAGCGCTCAGTTCGCAAAGCACTTCTCTCCCTGGACATCCAGAAGTCGAGTGGGCCTGACGGAATCCCCCCAATTGTGCTGAGGACGTGTGCTCCGGAGTTGGCACCGGTCCTAACGCGTCTTTTCCGGTACTCCTACTCCCAAGGCGTAGTCCCAAATTCATGGAAGACAGCTTTTGTCCACCCGATCCCTAAAAAAGGCGACCGCTCAGACCCGTCCAACTATAGGCCTATCGCGATCACCTCCTTGTTCTCCAAAATAATGAAATCCATTATTAACTGCCAGCTCATCCGGTACCTTGAGGATCACCAGCTGATTAGTGACCGCCAATACGGTTTTCGTCGGTGTCGATCAGCTGGTGATCTTCTGGTCTACCTGACCCATAGATGGGCGGAGGCAGTAGAGTCCAAGGGGGAGGCGTTGGCCGTTAGTCTGGACATTGCGAAGGCCTTTGATCGGGTTTGGCACAAAGCGCTTCTTTCAAAGCTGCCTTCCTATGGGCTTCCCGAGAAATTGTGCAATTGGATCACCAGCTTTCTTGCAGATCGGAGCATCAAGGTCGTTGTAGACGGTGCATGTTCTGACTACAAGCCTATTAACGCTGGTGTTCCACAAGGCTGTGTGCTATCACCAACGCTGTTTCTTCTGCATATAAATGATATGTTGCTAACTGGTAACATTCATTGCTATGCGGATGACAGCACTGGTGATGCTCTATACACCGGCCGGGCCAATATTTCTCGGGAAAACGTCGCCGAGTACCGGAACAAACTTGTGTCTGAAGTCGAGTCTTTGCTGGACAAAGTCTCGGATTGGGGGCGACTAAATCTAGTCCAGTTTAATCCTCAGAAGACACAAGTTTGCGCGTTTACCGCTAAAAAGAACCCCTTTGTCGTATCTCCTCAGTTTCAAGGCGCTCCCCTTCTTGCCTCAGCCAGTATCGGTATCCTCGGAGTCGACATATCGAGTGACGTGCAGTTTCGTGGTCACTTGGAAGAGAAGGCCAAATTGGCCTCTAAAAAGCTTGGCGTGCTCAGCAGAGCGGGACAGTATTTCATGCCGGCACACCGCCTGCAACTTTACAAGGCGCAGGTTCGGCCTCACATGGAATACTGTTCCCATCTCTGGGCAGGGGCTCCCCAGTGCCAGCTCCTTCCACTTGACCGCATCCAGCGCAGAGCGGCTCGAATCGTCGACGACCGAGCCCTTTCCGATCGGCTCGATTCATTGGCACTGCGAAGAGATGTTGCATCTCTTTGCATTTTCTTTCGCATCTACCATGGGGAGTGCTCTGAGGAATTGTTCGGATTAATCCCAGCCGCCAAATTTCACGAACGCACATCGCGGCAGAACTCCCGATACCATCCACACCATCTGGATGATTGGCGGTCCACCACTGTGCGATTTAGAAGATGTTTTCTTCCTCGCACAACTTCCTTGTGGAATAGTTTACCACCAGGGATTTTTCCGGACCGATATGACTTAGGGACCTTCAAGAAAAGAGCCTACTCCTTTTTAAAAGGCCGGCAACGCATCTGCAATTCCCCTGGTGTTGCGGTTGTTCATGGGCGGCGGTAGTCACTTACCATCAGGTGAGCCGCATGCTCGTTTGCCCCCTCTCCTATAAAAAAAAAAAAAAAAAAAAAAAAACATCTACGAGTATCCTCAATAAAGACTCAAGATGCAGATGCGTTGTCACCCGTGAGGACTAAGATGGAATGCTTCTTTGCCAGTAAAAAGGGTATCCGGTTCTCTACACTCCCCATACGAAGCACAGCAGCGTTAAGCTGCTATTTTACGCTAGTTTTCTGTGAGAGCGTTCTCCTTCCCCGGTCGAGCCGACCCATTCATGCTACAACTATATTACTAATATAGCTGCAGCATGGCTCTACCACGTAAAAACTAACTACTAAATAAATGCATATGAAAGTATAAATGGTACTTATAACAAAAATACACTTTTTAAAATTTTTGTCTGTCTGTCTGTATGGCTGTTTGTTCCGGCTAATCTCCGAAACGGCTGGACATCGCCCCAAGAATTAACTACTAACTCTGTGGAGTCGAGTAACTGGTACTACTAGCTTGTGTCTTGTATAGGTAAAGCCACGCTACAGCTACTGCTGTAGCATGGATGGGCCGGCTCGAATCGGGACAGTACCACGACCTCACAGAATACCAACGTAGAGGCTTTGCTTCTGCGTTTCGCCTGGTTAATGCAGTTGCTCATAACATGGTAGCGGAATTCAAAAAGAAAAGACTACCCCAGGAGAGTACCAGCACCCCTGCTAATGAAGAATCCCTCACTTAGCATCCACAGCCAAGCTACCCTCTTCTTCCGTGGGTGCTCAGGCTTCCCCGCTTACTCTGGGGGGGGGGGGGGGGGGAGGGCAAAATCCCACTCTATACTAACACTGCACGGGGCAAACAGAGCGAAAAAACCATGGCGACCCCTGCCACGCTATCCGTGGACTTCTGTAACTTCAGGGGACTTCACTTGAACCTTAACGTCGTCCACTATTGTTTTTGGCCGAGACGCAAGTGTCCTCCCCGGCTGAAACTTCGTACCTGTCCTACCCGGGGTACTTTTTGCCCCGGGCTGGAGTTTGCGTATACGTCAGAGATGATATCTGTTCTCGACGTCTCGGTAGTCTTGAAGGTACGAACCTGTCCATCCTTTGGCTGCGTGTAGACAGCGACGACCATTTCCGCGTCTACGGTTGCCTCTATAGGTTCCATGGCCGTAATGCCGACACAGACCGACTCATCGACCACGTCCAAATGGCTACAGATTTCTTGCTACAACAGATCCCATCCGTAGAGATCGTGATACTTGCCGATTTTAACGCCCACCACGTCGAATGGCTCGGTTGAAGTTTAATCGATCATGCGGGGAGATCTGTTTATGACTTTGCCTTGGCATATGGTCTGACACAACTGGTTAGTTTGCCTACTCTGATGCTAGATGTGGAGGATCATGCTGACTCTGTCACTAATGTGGTGCTACAGGGAATGGAACTATTTATCCCATCATCTGTGGTACCCATCGGAGGTAGACGAGATTACGCAGTAAGCAGGAGTGTTATCAGGCCTGAGCTCGGGGTGTAAACAACAGCATGCTTAAAAGAAGTATAACTTCGCCTCCAGGTCCTTCAAAAGAGTTATTGCCAAGGCAAAGTATTAGCACATTGGCAGAATTGGCGAGACATTAGTTCGCCTTCCTTCGGGAACCCGCACATTCTGATCTCTCCCCAAGGCTGTTCAAGGGAATTTCTGTAAGTTATCACTACCATCTCTGCACAGAGAGGACGACTCACTGGCCCACGCTGCAAAAGAGAAAGCCGACCTTTTAGGCTCCCCTTTTGCGTCCAACTCGACTCTCGATGACGGGGGAACACACCGCCGACCATCCCGCACTGTGAATGCTCTATGCCTGATGTGCGATTCACACAGTGCTCAGTACGCAAAGCAATCCTCTCCCTGGACATACACAAGTCCACTCCAGTTCGAACCGGTAATAATGCATCTTTTCTGATACTCTTACTCTCTAGGCGTTGTCCCGAATTCAAGGAAGACAGCTTTTGTCCACCCGATCCCTAAAAAAGGTAACCGCTCTAATCCGTCACTTCCTTATTCTCGAAAATAATGGAACCCATTATTAACTGCCAGCTCTTGCAGTACCTTGAGGAGCACCAGATGATTAGTGACCGCCAGTACGGTTTCCGTCGGGATCGCTCAACTGGTGATCTTCTTGTTCCATGTGAATCCAAGAGGGAGGCATTGGCCTTAGTTTGGACATAGCGAAGGCCTTCAATCGGGTCTGGCACAAAGCGCTTATTCGAAGCTTCCTTCCTATGAGCTTCCCGAGAAATTGTGCAATTGAATCATCAGTTTTCTGGCTAATCGGAGCATCAAAATCGTAGAAGACGGTGCATGCTCCGATTGCAAACCTATTAACGCTGGTGTTCCATAAGGTTGCGTTCTATCACCAACGCTGTTTCTTCTGCATATCAATGATTTGTTGCAAACCGGTCACATTCATTGGTATACGGATGATAGCACTGTTGATGCTCTATACACCATCTGTGCCAATGTATCTCGGAAAAACGTCGCCGAGTACCGTAACAAACTTCTGTCTGAAGTCGAGTCTTTGCTGAAAATAATCTCGGATTGGGGGCAACTAAATCTAGTCCAGTTTAATCCTCGGAAGACACAAGTTTGCGCGTTTACCGCTAAAAAAGAGCCCCTTTGTCGTATCTCCCCAGTTTCAAGGCACTCCCCTTGTTGCCTCGGCCAGTATCGGAATCCTCGGCATCGACATATCCAGTGTCGTGCAGTTTCGTGGTCACTTGGAAGAGAGGCTAAATTGGCCTCTAAAAAGCTTAGCGTGCTCAGCAGAGCAGGTCAGTATTTCATGCCGGCACACCGCCTGCAATTTTACAAGGCGCAGGTTCGGCCTCACATGGAAGACTGTTCCCATCCCTAGGCTGGGGCTCCTCAGTGTCCGCTCCTTCCACTTGACCGCATCCAGCGCAGAGCGACTCGAATCGTCGACGATCGAGTCCTTTCCGATCGGCTCGATTCACTGGCGCTGAAGATGTTGCGTATTTTATCGCATCTATCACGGGGAGTGCTCTGAGGAATTGGTCGGAATAATTTCAGCCGCTCAATTTCACTATCGCACATCGCGACAAAACTCGCGATACCATCCATAAAATTTGGATGATTGGCGGTCCACCACTGTGCGATTTAGAAGATGTTTTCTTCCTCGCACGACTTCCTTGTGGAATCGATTACCATCAGCGATTTTTCCGGACCGATACGACTTAGGGACCTTCAAGAAAAGAGCATACTCCTTTTTAAAAGGCCGGCAACGCATCTGCAATTCCCTCCCTGGTGTTGCAGTTGTTCATGGGCGGCGATAGTCACTTACCATCAGGTGAGCCGCATGCTCGTTTGCCCCCTCTCCTATAAAAAAAAATATTAAAGGTCACTTATCGGGATAAAATATCCTATCTCTCAAGTTGAACCAAACTGCAAGCAGTGTGCAAAATTTCATTGAAATCGGTTCAGTAGTTTAGTTAGGAGTTCATCGCGGACAAACAATGTGACACGTAATTTTTATATGTAAAGATTTAACATTGACTTCGTGGTTTCTTTTAATTATATTTTGAAATATATTAGTGACATAAGAAAATGCCCTACCCCATGTCATGCTATAGGTGTTATAAGAGATGACAGAGGGAAATTAAGTAGAAGATGGACAGCGGATGAGCAACAACATCTCCCTGCTAACAACTCAATTTAATAAAAATCTGCGGTTGCAATCCCGCCTGCCAAGCGTGCCAACTAGGAAACCTATGTTGAGAAGCGAAATTTAGTTAAGCTGGAATTCATGAATGAATGAATGAATAGTACGGAAGAATTTTAATTGTGCATAGTAGCTATGCACATAACCGATTTTAACACTTTCACTGCCCGATTTCCAGAAACAATAGTAATGAAATGATGAGTTTAAAGACGATAGCAATGACCTATATGTAATGCACGGGACAGCGAAAGGGTTAAGAAATACATAAATCGATTTAGTTTTGTAATTAAATCTTGGCGGCAAAACAATTAAGAAATAAACTTCTAATGTCACTATTATTTTGACGAAGTAATCATCTCGTGTTCCCCTGTTTCTTCCTCCAAAACTGGATCGATTTTCATTTTGTTTTTAAATTTTTTATTTAAAAAAAAGCTATAGATATGGAGTTTTTAGAATCTCAATGGGCTATGGCTTCATTCAATAAATGATTTTAGGGGAAAAAAAGAAACTTAGCATAAATAAATAATGATTGTACTGATCGATAAAAAATTGCTGCCGTGTCATTATTTAAGGTATATGGAGAACAGAAAACTAACAGAGGAATATGTTTGTATTGTGTATGAACTAAATGCCGCCCGGTATATTTATTTATTTACACTTTATTATATTCATAAAAAACAATTAATGAAAATTAAACTTACAATAACCTTAATTTTTTTTTACTCTATTGATTGGTCTAAAATTTAGACTCTAAATCAATCTATCACAAGTTCAAGCTAATACCTAGAATGTCGTTTAAATAGTTGTAATCTTCATCTCCTATTTATCCCACCCTTGATTTGAACTTTTTCAACTTTTACCCTTGAAGAATAACTTATCACTTGCAAGTGCATAGTACGGCATGCATTACATACCGGCATATCGTTCGCACCGACGTCACTTGCCCTTACGCACACAGCATGCATACACCACCGGCATTAAGGACGCACCGGCAATCGGACTGCACTATCGACCTCCGGTCTGAGCAGGGGGGTGATGTGACGGTGCTCTCGTCGCGCTACAAGCGAAATACATCTAAGCCTTAAGGATGATTCACGCTACAACGTGGCGCGGCCGGGCCGTGCCCCGGCCGGGGCACGGTCAAACATTATGGTGTACTTTTTGTATGAAGCGATTCATGCCTGACCGTGGCCCGGCCGTGCCCCGGCCGTACGCCGCCGGGACTCGGCCGGGACACGCCGTTGAAATGTCGGTGGGTATTGTTTCCCGGCTCCGGCACGGTCCGGCCCCGACACGTTGTAACATGAACATATGCGCCCGGGCGCCCGGAGAGCAGTCAACGTCAAATCTTAGTGAAGTGAGCAGCTCAACAGCAAAATGGACGATGAAAAATTATTAGAATGTGTGCGCAAGTACCCTGTGATTTACGATATGAGCCATCCTAAGTATTTAGATAACAAATACAAAAATATTATTTGGAAAACCATTTCGGACGAAATAAAACAATCTGGTAAGTTGTAACTTTTATTTCAATTTACATTTATAATAGTTATTCAAGTGTCACTAATTACTTTACGACAACATGTAAGTACATGTGAGTGGGATTATCGGTTTTTAGTAGGTATTTTAGAATATGTTAGGTAAATTATAAGAAGTATATTATAGTGTAAGTATGTATTTATTCTTGATACTGTTGTCCTATAAAATTACGTCCCGCTGTTGACGCTAAATATTCTTTAAACGTTTCTCTTACCGCAAATGCATCATTAGCCGGTCTTCCTGGTTGAACGCTCAATGGATTTAATAAATGTGGTTGCGCATTTTGTGCACTATGATTGATAAGCCCTGTGTAATCTTTTTGTTCGCATAAAAAATTATGCAGTACGCATGTAGATATAATAATGTAATCAACATTTTCTGGAGCAAGTTTCATTCTTCTTTGAAATATTCTAAATCTTTGTGTCAAAATACCAAAGGCATTTTCGACTAGTCGCCGGGCCAAAGACAGTCTATGATTGAAAATCGTTTTATTAGCGTCACCTGTTGCTTGGTGTCCTGGATACGGTCGCATTAGGTATGTTTTCAAAGGAAACGCTTCATCACCAACTATTACATATGGTGCAAACGTAGAGGAACCGGGTAAATTTTTACCAATAGGTGAAGCGAATGAAGCGTCCCATTTTCTAAACGTTTTCCAAGATTACATTGTGCAAAAATGCCACCATCACTGTTTCGTCCGTAAGCGCCAACATCAACTGCAATAAATTTGTAGCATGCGTCCACTAACGCCAATAAAACAATTGAGAATGTGTGTTTATAATTAAAATATATAGAACCACTATTGGCTGGGGCTTCAATAACAAAATGTTTTCCATCCAATGCGCCTATACAATTTGGAAAACCTCTAAGCTTTTCAAAATCTTCGGCAATTTTACGCCACATTTATTCTGTTGGTTCTGGTATAACGTCTTTTTTAAATCTTTTAACGATAGATCGACATGTGCTATGTACAATTTCGGTCACAGTTGAATGTCCCAATCGAAAACTGTACGAAATAGTTTTAAACGAATCCCCAGTAGCCAGGAACCTGAAAAAATAATAATGGTATAATTTCGCGGTATCTGTGTACTACAGTGAGCTATTACGTATTAACAGTACCATTTATACAGGTTGTAAAGAAAATTACTTAACTTGTTCATTCTATACTATCTTTTTGCAGATGATGTATGTAAAAAAAGGTGGGCAAACATACGGGACCAGTTCAAAAAACATAGAAACAAACGTAAAACCAAGAGTGGACAGGGTGCTGTGGCAATAAAAAAATATAAATATGAAGAGAGCTTGAATTTTTTACTGCCTCATATACAGGATCGAAATACAATAACAAGTATCGAGTCTGAGAACGAAGAGACGCAAAACGAAACGGTTACTTCGCCAGTTACTGCGCCCAACGAAACAATTAACACCGTTGAACAGCAGCAGCAGGAAGATCGCTCACCAGCTATTAGTGAACCAAATTTTACGCCACCTGCTGATCCGAATCCATATCCCCCGTCAACTGCACAATTCACTCGTTCCGGCAACCGCAATCGCAATGCAACCGTTGCAACTGCACACAATCGCCGTCGTATAGTGCCACAATCCCAGTCCTCTGCGTCAAGCGCATTAATGGAATACATTCTAAAAAATAAAGAAAAGTCCAACACACAAGACATTCATCCTATTGATGCTTTCTTCAACGGTTTGGCAGCCACCATAAAATCTTTTTCCCCTTACTATCAGCATCTTGCAAAAGGAAGAATATTTGCAGTAGTACAAGATTTGGAGTGGGAGCAATTGTCATCAGAGCCTTCTTCTTACACATCTCCAATGAGTGGAACAACGTCAGCGTCGTCTACTAATTCAAGGTCGGTGTATGCACCGGTTCCGATGACTACACCAACGCCAACACCGGAATCAACGCCTATGGAACCTACGCCTTCGGAACCTTCGCCTTCGGAACTTACGCCTTTGGAATCTAATAATTTGTCTACTTTATTTTCAGAGTTCATAGCAGACTAATGAAATGAATAAATACTATGCGAATTATTTAAATTTTTACTTTTTTTCATTCACAATGCAATTTTGATTATTGAAAAATTGAAAATGAAGTATTTAGAAAAAATCGACCCATCTTACAACCAGCTCTGATAGATGGTTGTGAGACGGGTCAATTTGTAATACTACATTTTTAAATACTATGTGATTTAGTGCATATCAATTTATTATTTACCTGATGCAGACTGCTAATCGTTCGATGGGAGATATAGGCTTTTGAAATCTTGTAATTTTTTTGGTTAGGTCTGGTTTTACTTTTTCAAGTAAAAAAGTAAAGCATTCTTTAGACATTCTAAAATAACCATAAAACTTGCTCTCATCATCTATTAATTCTTTGTAAAGTAAAGCAAATTCTCCTTCTGCTTCTCGCTTTCTCCAGGTTGGATGTACACCCCATCTTCTTTTAGTAGTTTCGCTTCGTTTTTCCAATACTTCATCATCGATGGCAATTGCAATAGCTGCCAATTCAAATTGTGAAAATTGCATATTTATGTAAGCGTGAAGTCTATCGACAGATGAAATCACTAGCTGACAAAAACCACATAACACAGAGTCGTGCATAAGCCACGGTCGTGCAAACAGCCCGGTGTAACTTGAATGACTGGCCCGGCCAGTGCACGGTGGACGTGCCCCGGCCGGGGCACGGCCCGGCCGCGTCACGTTGTAGCGTGAATCATCCTTTAAGCGCGATCTCAAAGTTCCGAAGTAAAATCAATATATAATAGCTCCGATCTACCACTCGGAGCGTTGGCCGCTCCACGGGCTTAACACCTTGCCCGGCGGGAGATCTCCCCTTTTCCTTTCACGGCCAAAAATTCATACAATTTTCGTAATATTATTCAAACAATTCTTAAATTGCCGTCGATTTTATGAGTAATTTCTAAGCAAAATAGCGTTGGAGCAGGCCTCTGTCACTCTTGCTACCTGCATGAAATAATTACCTACCATAGAATTATTACGCAAATAATTCTATGTTACCTACAATCGTGAGGCGCCCCCGGGCAGAACGCAGTCGTGACAAGAATTACAATGAAAAGCGAATGGCCTTCAAGTTGCATGCGTTGGGCAGGTGGCCATCTCCTAAAATGAAAAAGCCGGACTCGGCGCTCCAAAAAGCCGGACTTTTGGCCCTAAAAGCCGGACAGTAATTTTTAGCCAAACATACCTTTCTGAGGCCATGCAGCCAAAAAACTCACCAACTCCAACCCCTCGAGAAAAAAAAACTAAAATACTCCGTTACATGCGTTAATTGTTTATTAATCAATTACAGCACAGTTTCAAGTGTATACGTTACTTATTTATTTATTCTGCAAGCGATTCGTGCAACGCGTTACACTAACAAAAAGCCTAACAAAAGCCGGACAGGCCGGATACAAAAAATTGTCCGGACACAACCCGAAAAAGCCAAACATGTCCGTCTAAAGCCGGACAGATGGTAACCCTAGTTGGGCATTACATAACTCACATAGTAGCGGAAATATGGTCGATCATCATTAGAATAGGTATTTTACCTAAGTAACTTACCATTCCGCAATGTATTTATTTACTCTTTTTTAACAGCCCTTAGTAACCACGGAAAGTCCGTTGTAACGTAGGAAGGAGAAATGATGCAAAGTAATACGGACACTCGAGCAGCGATAAAGTTTTATTTAGCTTGCGTGCGCGATTTATCCTATTAATAATAATTATGTAGGCTATTAAAACTTCGGCAAGCAGTCAACATCAAAGGAATGCAACTTCTGTACGTGTACTACGTATTATTTATTCTGTGGTTAGAGTTTGATTAAAACAAATACCTAATTTTGTTTATAAGCTATGTATTAATTGCTAGTGTGAATCACTTTTTTTATAGATTAAGGGTAACAAACGAGCACACAGTCCACCTGATGGTAAGTGGTTGCTGTGGCCCATAGACAGACATCTACATCTATCTTCGATTGCAAATTAAAATGCAGATGCGTTGTGAGCATGAAGCAAATACAAAGTATTTGCTTCATGGTTGTCAGCCGTGAGGATCCTTTTTTATTTGAAAACTGGTGCTTCTCTATGGTCCCATATAAATTTGATCAAAATCTGACAAGTAGTTTTTGAGTTATCCTTAATTATACGTATTTAATTGACTTCGCATACATTGATTATGTTCTCACTTTATTTATATTGAAGTCGGTTGTACAAAATTTTTAATTTTACCACTTGTCTTATAAGAATCTAAAAATTTATTACCGGTTAGAAAAGATACCGACTTCAGAGAACTGGTATGAATGTGGGGGAGTTTCTACGACATTATAATTTCATGACCTTTATGAGGTTGTTTTTATCAACTATTCTTGTGAACTAGATTACTTCACTTCATCATGATCAATAATATATTTCATTAATTACTCATCCAAGTGCGTCTCTACTTCATTTTATTCAGTCCAAAAATTATACCTAATAGGGACAAAATGGAGCCATAATAGCCTTACTCATATCTAACATAAAGACTATCAGAACAAAAGAAATAGCTCAAACAATAGTTTATTTCGTAAAATATTAACCAAATCGTCCGAGCTAACAAATTACAGATGGCTCTGATGTCCGTTTTGTTGTCGTATTGATGACTGATAATGTGTGTATGTAAGTACTTGATTTAAACATATTTATAAACCTCAGAAAACATTAGTTGTAATTTGCATAAGTAGTTCTTTATTTTTACATTGATGGCAGACCTAAAAAGTATGAAAATCGAGATAACAAATTCTACTTAGCAACTTATTCCTCCCAATTAAATTAGTAATTAAAAAAAATTAGGCCTTTTTATTTAATATTACACCTTATCACAAATGTCTGATACTTATGTCATACGTTACACAGTGGATTAGCGTGCCTTAGAGGGGAGGGCCCTGTATCAAAATTTGTCGGGGGATCCAAATGAAGGGTAAATATTTTTCACAAAAGAAATAAAAACTCTCGCATTGTATTAAAATAATTATATATTGATTATAAGTTATTACTTACAACTAATACCCCTAGGAACTAAGCTAGCCAAACAATTCAAACCAACATCCTGTCCCATAGAAGTCCTTAGAATTTTTGCTTACATACGTTCGGGGCACCTGTAGCCCGGGGGCCCTGTATCATTGATACGGCTGATACGGCGGTAGCTACGCCCCTGACGTTACATAATCCACACTCGTTCTAATCTAGTGAAATATATTAATAATCTATGTACTGGATTAAATTAATTATACATGTGTAGTAAAGTTCACTTTTCAATGACACATTTTTATGCATGTCTATCGTGAACCACGGCGGTCCCATTTTTATATAAAAGCCGGTTAATATGGTCACTTTCTTAAAACTCAAAAACTACAGCCTTATTTGCATAGATGGCTCTGTGATACGGTAGTTCTTCATCAATCAATCAAATAATAAAGGGTCAAAAAGGGCGCTGCTTTATCGGCACTATTTTAACAGTCGACATTATAGTAAATATTTTAGTCGATTTTAGTATTGTGTAGTGAAGTAGATTTTTTTAAGTTAATTTTTTTAAGTGTTCCTAATTATTTCCAAAGGTTGTTTGTTTTTTTTTTCTTAATATATTGGTTATAGTATACGACTACGTGTTTCTAACAGTGGTAGAGCCACGCGGCGGCTTTTGCTGTCGCACGGATGGGCCGGCTCGAACCGGGGTGGTACCACGAACTCACAGAATACCAACGTGAAGTAGAGGTTTACCTCTGCGTTTCGCTTGGTGAGTGCAGGTGGCCGGAGGCTCTTTTTACTGGAAATGAGGCATTCCATCTTAGCCCTCATGGGTGACAACGCATCTGCATTTTGATTCGCAAACGAGGATAGATGTAGATGTCTATGGGCCGCAGCAACCGCTTACCATCAGGTGGACTGTGTGCTCGTTTGTCACCCTTATCTTGTAAAAAAAAAAAAGAAAACTGTTCTCATCCTAGTTTTGGTTTTATAAGGCGCCAAAGCTTAAGGTGACCATATTACCCTCACGTACCTTATAGAAGAGGGGGCAAACGAACATACAGTTTACCTCATGGTAAATGTCGACCGCCGTCCATGAACAACTGCAGGAGAATTGCAAGTGCGTTGCCGGCCTTTTAAAAAAGGGTAAGCTCGTTTCTTGAAGGTCCCTAAGTCGTATCGGTCTGAAAAATCGCTGGTGGTAAACGATTCCACAAAGAAGTCATCCGAGGAAGAAAACTATTAGTAAATTGTACAGTGGTGGACGGCCAATCATCCAGATGGTGTGGATGCAGAGTGCCTTGCTAAAAGGAATAAAGGAAAAAATAGTTTTCTTCCAAGGATGAGCCACCACGGTAGCTGGGTCTATTATGGCTGCGAATATGTGCGAAAGTCTTCCGAGCACCATAGGATTTAATTCCGTTATAACTCAGTCTTACCTCGCAAGGCAGGTTTGTAAACGCAACCCCTCTCTTTCGCTTTGAAGAAAGTTTTATTAGTATTGTTTTCAAAATAATTAAATTAAATTTAAAAAAATGAAATTAATTATTAAATTTATAAAAATTAATTTAAACTTGAAAGCAGTCAGTACAGGAACGATGTAAACGGAGCACCGACGAGACTAATGCCCCTTATCTTAATAGCGATCTCCGTCTCATTATTTCCAACTCATCAGCCGTATCCGAAAACGGCTCTCCTGAAGAATATCAACTCTGTTTCTGCTGATAGTGTCATTTCTCAAAAATATCGCGCCATTAAGCTTGGAATAATTTGTAATTGCTTGGATTCACATTTCTTTTTAACCGACTGACTATTATTACTATATTTTATATAATATGTGACTGTCAAGTTAATTTAGAGCGGTATTTTTATTTAATATACTTATTTTCTAAGGGTGCATTTATAATTATTTAATGATATTCCAAGAATAATTGTTTTAAGTTTATCTGTCTATTTGTCAATCTTTAATTAAAATTTATTCATAGGATAAAAGAGATAACGTATAACATAACATAAACAAATAGAAAATTATAAATGTTTGAATAAAATAGTTTCATTGTTTCACTTTTATATACAATCAGATTATATTTTATTCGATGGATAACTGTTATCTGCCGATTAATAAATCAGCTCTAAAGTCTAATTTGATTATGTACTTTATCATGATGTTTTATTAATTATCATTACAGTTCCTTGTATAAGTTCACTGGTGAACATGAGATCCTCTTGGGGAAAGCCCAGAAATTTTATATGGGTTCGAATTTGCCATTCGATTATTTTTAAGCTTACCAATAGTAACCACAAACACAAAGGGAATTTTAGAAATGTTAATAGAATTGCTAGTTTTTTTTTTTTTTAAATAGTCTATTCTATCATTTTCAGTGTTCTCTTTGTACGATGCTTTAAAGATGGTTACATATATTTTACTTAGTTACATACATTTTGAATGTTAAAATAAACAGTTTAAGAAATTAACAAATTTATTAAACAAATAAAATTAACCATATGAATAAAATTAGTCCAATTATAACTCAATAATCAACGATTCCATAGCTTATTGATGAATATAAAATTATTCGTAATTACGCCATCTAGCGCCTACCTCATGTAGTAACACTTTGAGAGCCAACCAATTTTAGTTTGGTAAAGTGACTTTACCTATAGAATGAAGTAGATGGCGCTATATTACAAAGCAATTTTATTGGAAAGAAAATATTCTTTCGATTTATTATAACAAAATTAAGTCTAAAAATAACGATTGTAACATTTATTTGCTATAAAATGAAACTTTTATCTTATATTTCATACCGCATTTGTGGTTGACAATGAACAATACAATCTATACAAAGAAATAAAATTTAAGTGTATGTTTCTAATATCAAAATATTTTTACGAAATGCATATGAAAGTACATACGGTAATTAAAACAACAAAAAACTATTTTAAATATTTTTGTCTGATGTTTGTCTATCTGTCGGTCTATCTGTCTGTCTGACGGTCTGTCTGTCTGTCTGTCTGTCTGTTTGTTCCGGCTAATTTCCAAAATGGCTCGACCTATTTTGACGAGACTTTCACTAGCAAGTAGGTTATGTTATAAGAAGTAAAGTTAAACTTAGTCTACTTTTTGTTCTATTGGGCAGCTGCCGAAGTTCTGTGTTTTGTTATCCCGTCGTGCTTCGGCGTCCTTGGTTGCAGGCGGGTTACTGTCCTCCACAGTTAAGCGAGGGAGATGAACCACTCTCCTGCAAGCGGGGGCGCGGGCGACAACAGGAATTCCCGTAGGCGGCTCTCCTTTTGCATGTGAAACTCCGTGAGCTCCGCACTTGCTTTGTTTGGTATATACTGCTCCTCGAAGTGCTCTACAAGAATATCCGCTCTACCTTTGCACCTAGATTGCAACCGATAGCTCGTCAGCTGTTTTATTTGTTTCTTAAGCCTTGGGTAGCGAGTGCGTGCCTAGAGCTCTCTTAGCGCTCTTTTCTGGTTGAGCTGAGCACGTATCTCTCGCGGCAGCTCGTCTCTCCTATTTCTTAGTGGAACGATCGTAGAAGCCGCGTGTACCGGGCCTTTACGATCCGACCCGGTCTTTTGTGATCCTCTTTGATATTCTGGTGGCAGTGACATCTACGTCGTCCGCTGAGTTGATCGCTTCATACACTGGAGGTCTCTCTTGTAGATGCTGTTGGTAGAAGGGTGACAAACGAGCACACAGTCCACCTGATGGTAAGTGGTTGCTGCGGCCCATAGACATCTACATCAATCCTCTATTACAAATCAAAATGTAGATGCGTTGTCACTCGTGAGGACTAAGATGGAATGCCTCATTTCCAGTAAAAAGGGCCTCCGGCCACCTACACTCACCAAGCGAAACGCAAAGGTAAACCTCTACTTCACGCTGGTTTTCTATGAGGTCGTGGTACCACCCATGAAGCAAAATTAGCTTCATGGTACCACCCCGGTTCGAGCCGGCCCATCCGTGCGACAGCAAAAGCTGTCGCGTGGCTCTACCGCTGTTAAAATGCTGAGAAATCAGATCGTACAGCACCTCTACCACGGTTGGGCAGTTGACGTTCCGAGAGAGCATGATTTGCAATACATCCAGACGTTTGCGGTGGTCTGTAGGCACGTGCGTTGGTTCTGCGTGACCTAAACGTCATAGATATCGTTTTTTCCCGCTGGATTGATCACTCTAGATACCCAGCCCGGGTGTTTCACGTTTAGGTTCCCCGCGATGATGATAGGTGCTATGAAGATGGTAGATGTTAGGTCTTCCGGATGTCTGAGGAGTAAAATGGAGTCCCTGGCGGGCGGTATGCTGTTAAAATCCTAAGTTCTTCGCCCGCCTCCTACATTTTTATTCGGATAGAGCGCATCGATTGCTAATATGGTAAGTCTAGTTCTAGGTAGGACCTGATTTATCCATAGTCTAACTAGGCTGGAGCCTAGGACGCAAGGGGGTACTGAGCTTGCCTTTGCAAGCCCCACTTAAAATTTGGTATAATATTCTCAATAAATAATAGTGTAAGTGCCGGAAGTATTTTACTTGATGCTCTTTATTTATTTTTGTTAAGTACAAAACAAATAAATAGGTTGTAAAAATAATACTTTTAATTATTTGGTACCTTACGTCTTTCGTTGACTGACTGGACGCGATCCAAAGATTTTAAACAGCCCAAGCTTTCTTCTCTCCCTCTAAATTTAATTTTAGTTTTTTGCTAGGACTGCCAGTCCTCAAAGCAGAAAGTCGATCTTTTAGGTTCTCACACCGCCGATCATCCTGCGGTGTGATTGCTCCATGCTGGATGTGCGTTTTACACAGCGCTCAGTGTGCAAAACACTCCACTCCCTGGACGTCCTGTCAACAAGTTGAGTGGGCCTGATAGAGGCCTGATAGAGTATTGTACTGAAAATGGGTACTCCGGAGCTAACACGAGTTCTTTTGCGTCTTTTCCTGTACTCCTACTCCCCAGTCGTAATCCTGAACTTACGGAAGACAACTTTAGTGCACCCGATCCCTACAAAGCCGACCGCTCAGACTGGTCCAACTACAGGTTTATCGCCATCGCCTCATTGATCTCCAAAATGATGCAACAGAGTATAAACTGCCGTCACTAGCTGACAGCTGGTTCTAGTTCCTATTTTCTATTATAAGGAGTGGGCAATTTAAGAGTTGGAATTTGAAGCGGCTATAAAAAAAAAACTACTAAAAAAACTTTTTCGAAGTTATGAGTTTATTAGAAAGATTGAACCTTTCCATTTAAGAATGGAATGCAACATCATTCAAATGACTATCACGGCTAGCCTTAAGCCTTGGATACACTTGGGGACAAAAGGAGCGGCATGTAGTGCAACATGTCGCTCAACAACTACGTGAAATGTCCCGAGACGTATATGTCGCGGAACATTGTGCAGGCCACACTAGTCAATGCTTATAGAAATGTCGCCCGGGGAGGTTGTGACGATTAGTGCTGAGTACATACTGCTTATTAAATAAGCGAAAGACAAGTTGGTGGATGCGGAATTTTTTACTACAACGAGAAGAAAGAAGAATTAATATTTCAAGTGATCTCCGAATGACTTACAGATCTTTTGTGAATTTGACTCGAATGTCAATATCTGATTTTGAAACTTTATTACAAATGATCGGACCTTCCATAACCAAACAGGATACAGTACTAAGGAACGCTATACCATCATATCAGACTTATCATTGCATTAAGATACTTGTCGACTGGAGATTCTAATGCTTCCTTGTCGTACACTTTTCGAGTGTCGAAACTACTGATCGGTATGACGGGAGTATGCACTTTTTTGTTTAATTTTTTTCTTGGTAATTTAACCGTCCTGGCAATATCCTACCACGCGTCATTTTTATTTCGATAATCACGGTTTAAAGTATCCCACACTACTGACATGTTGCAAGGCACGTTGAGCACACGGCTATATCCGGTAACAAACTGGCGCAAGCAACACTGACGCGGGATATGTGCGTTTGCACTCGGAGCGGGAGCAAACAGCATGCCCCACGTCACGTAAAATGTTGCGGGTCATGTTGCGGGACACTGTGCAACGTTGCATCGTCACGTAGATTGAGTGTTCCGCGTCCTGCTGCGGGACAAAATGTCCCGTAGTGTATCCTGGGCTTTACAATTACTTACCACATTTTACTTTACCCATTCGATCAGTCCAATTTTTCAGTACATTTTCGATTGTTTGGGTCTCTATTTCGTCAATGGCAACTTGGATTTCGTGTATCAAGTCGTCAGTCGTCTCTGGATGTTTAGCGTAATACTTGTCCTTAACCCACATAAAAAAGTCCAACGGAGTCAAATCGCAGCTCCAAGGTGGCCAATTTACATCAGCATTTCGGTTGATTATTATGCAATTTTCGAAAACAGTGCGAAAAATTGTTATATAGTCGCTTGTTACGTTGACTGTGTGGCACGTTGCGCCGTGTTGTTGTTGTGTTGAAACATAATGTCGTCTATGTCATCCTCTTCAATTTTGGCAAACAAAAAATCGCTTAGCATGGCGCGGTAGCGGTCGCCATTCACTGTAACGGCGTTTCCTTGCTCATTTTCGAAGAAAAATGGCCCAATAATGCCGCAAGACCAAAATCCGCACCAGACAGTATCACTCGTTGTGGATGCATTGGTTTCTCTGGTGGATTTTCTGAGCCCCAGATACGACAATTTTGCTTATTGACGTATCCTCTGAGGTGGAAATGAGCTTCATCTGAAAAGATGATTTTTCGATAAAAATGCCCATCTTCGATCAAGTGGTCTTCGGTCCATTGAGCAAACCGAAAACGTACCGGATGGTACGTTTTCGGTTTGTTAGCAGCCGTCTTGGGCCTTGGTACTAGTGGTGCCGCTGCCAGCTGAGCGTTCGAAGGGTCTCTGTCCATGGTCAGATGGAAGTCCGGATGGGTTGGTAATGGGCGCAGGTGATGAAAATGCGGCACATAGCGCTAGGATCACATAGGTGGACGATTCGCAACCGTAGGACTCCTCTCATTCTTGCTTGAGCTTGGCCGTATCCACGTTCTTGCTGCGGTCCGATGATACGGAGGGGGATGGTTCCGGTGGTGTTGGTGGCCTTGGAAGGAAGTAGTGTACTCTACCCCCCGCAAGAATCTCCTCGTCATCCGATGTTAGTGAAGAACTGGCACTGCCTCTTTTCAAAAAGTGAGGAGTCGGTCTCAGGCGGAGTGTGACTCCTCGCCGACCTTACCATGCGCGGTAGGGTCATCGGTTTGAGACCACTCGTGCCGTGATCCGCTGGTGGGCGTGAGCACAGTTCTCGGTACGGGTTCCTTGGGTGGCGATGAGGGCTTTCTCTTTGGTATTTGGCTGAAGGTTAGCATTATCTTCGACCGATCCGGGTTAAGCAGGTATCCCAGCTAGGTCCCCAAGCCAATAGGGGCCGGTCCAATATCCCAGTGAGCGAGTCCTATTTATGCTTCTTATCAATGACGACGAGCGACGAGTACGTGGCGTAAGGGAGGTATGAAGGAGCCGGTGGTATTAGCTACGACTCTTGGGGCACTGTCTACCCCTTTCGACACGAAAGGGTTGGGGGAAGTGCTTTGTTAGCACTCGCCCACGCGACTGGACACTTAAAGTCACAGAACGCGCTTGTGTGTCTAAGTATCAGCCCAGGAGTCGGTGACGTCTTGACGCCTCACGGAGTGACCTCAACATTTAGCGGAGTTCGTTAGTACTCCGCTAAACGTTGTGATGTGTACCCACTGCTATGTCACACACCATTCGCCTAAGAGATCCTTAACTATTCCCGCACTGTCATAGTCCGATGGGACGGTATGAAACTTCTCAAAAGCACTCTAAAGAGCATGCTTGAAAATTAAAAATCTTTTGTGCTTAAGACGAAGATATACCTAAGAAATATAATTTAAAAAAAAAAACGAAAAAGAAAAGAACGAATGATGTGCATTTCACCAACACGCATTAGGGCTAATCCAAAACCGGCTCTGAAATGACATTGTTCACCAAAGAGCAAATGATCACTACGTTTACTATTTAATCTGTCCAAAGTGGGATGTTTCTTTGTTTTGCAGAATGCATCCTCCCCAAATGCATGCGACAGTCCTGACACGTGAGCCACCTGCATGCCTTACTACACTCCGTTACCGTTACAGCCAAGGACTCGTGGGCAAGCTTCATGTGCGCTTGTCTGTACCCCCTCCTCCCTCTACGCCATCGGCTGGCGACGCCCTTGGTTACAGCCTATTAAAGTCCACAGCTGAGCATAAACCTCCCCCATAGATTGCTCATAGATGGGATATTGATGCTACACTATTGATACTACACTCCAAAGACATGAAAATAAAATGCTATACAACAATGTAAAAATACTCCATCCAGTGGGGGAGCACCCTACACTTCGTCTACCGGTGCGAGGAAGCGACGAGAGAACCTTTTCCATGCAGTGGTAGCAGGGTGCAAAGATTATAACATTTCATGATGTAATTTTATTTTACTACTTGTCTACTTAAAAGAATACCTAATAAATTGTTTCCATTCCTTTTAGAATTAGAATTCTAAAAAAGTACTTACCTGTGAGTATCAGTAAAAGATATTACTTGAAAAATGTTAAAATGCTCTCATGGTAAAGTAGATTCTTGTAAAAGCGACATCTATCTGCCTACAAAAAAACTATTTAAAATCACCTGATTGTTCAAACTGTCAACATATGCGCGTAAATTGAACATTTCTGACGCCACTTATGAACAGTGTTATGCACGTTTTTGTCTAAATATTTTTAATTACATTTGTTTTTAAATAAATAGAGTAATCTTCGCACAATTCATGGTTATTTTCCTCAAATTTAATATTTTTTACTAGAAAATATCTAAATATATATCTGCCATCTGTAATGCAAAACGGATTAATATGAGTTAGTTCATTTTTCCTCCGTGGCGCTCTCAACCCAAACAATGAATTCCAACATGGAGGCAATGTGCTACACTGTTTGAAAATGCAGGCCGTGTCATGCTTTGAAAAAAATCATTTTATACTCGAATTTGGTGGAAAATGTCGGACCCTAAACGTGCTACTCTTATAACAGTGGGTGCTCCAAAAAGTGCAAAGAAAAATGTGACAAAAACCGTGAGATTAACTATAAATTTGGATGAAAGCAACGAAAGTAAATATTCCGAGCTGAATTACAAGGAACTAGTCATAGCAGAAGAGGTAAGTTATAACAGAAAATCATAGCAATTTACGCAACCATACTGGTTTTTCAGTCCTTTGTATTGTTGAGTATATTATAAATAAATAAAAGTAGGGTTAACTTTAATCGTTAGGTGTGAAAAGACTATTTCATGTAGCACTTCGTTGTCATCCCATAATATATTTTTGCTTACGTTACACAGTAATGCATTAGGTTTGTAACATGATTTTGCGTCCACGGACAGTATGTGAAGCCCAGATATCGGTCGCCATGTTTGCAACAATCTGAAGAACGTTGACAACATTGGACATCAATCTGCGAGCGCAATGTTTTGACCGCGCTCTGTTGCTTGATAATATTTATTTATAAGTTTTAAATCGAATGTGCCTATTTTTCTATTTTATAATCGATTCCGTTGCATTATTGATGACGACACTGATAGGTACATGCGATAGTAAATTGAGCGAAAGGAGGAATAGGCATCGTTTGATGACCTAGCCTTACACTGACTACTAAATTGCTGTCGTGTCCGCAAAACGATTATTTTTAGATTGCTTTCTAACGATGACAATAAATTAGCATTTTAGCTGAATTATTTAACATCTGTTACAGTTCTTACATTGGTATTTAAATTGATGTAAGTATACATAAGCGAGACATGAGATATCGCGCCTTGGTAGGTATGAGTAAGGAGATTTATTTATGTATTCTGCCGATCCACGTCGATAGTTTTATTTTATTTGCAATTTTGTATTTTAAGTATAGCACGGTACATATGTTGCAATAGGACTAGTTAGGTTTTGTATTTGTTTAGGGGGCTTGATTTTGCAGTGCTGCCAAATTCGCGGCGCGGGTTGATACAGCTTGGCAGATCGGTTAGCGACCTTTGCTTGCACCTTTGGAGATAAAAGAATATAATTTTGTAATTTACATCCATTACAAGATAATTAATTAACTAGGTATAAAGGGTTACGTGGCCGATTTTGCGTATCTATCTTTCTATTGAAAGTAATGACTGTTTAATGTCATTCTTGACTAAAGGTTTCGTGAGTTGGACTATGTAAGAATTTTATTTTAGGTTATCTTTTTCGATGCTATGTTATTTATAGTTGAATCGGAAATACGGCTTCCGTGAAACGACAGCCATTGTTTGTTGTTAGATAAAAAGAAATTAAGGTTAGGATAGATAACTTATGTAATATGTTTGTTTGTAAATTAAAGAAATTTGTAGACTTAATTTATATAGTCGTGCAATGTGCATTAACTGTTATATTGTTGCGTTATTTTTAATGACATATACGTTGTTTGCGTTTTACATGGTGTGGTGTCTTGAGACAACATTATTATTGTATCGACGTTATTACATAATATGTAATGTAAAAAAGATCGTAAATACTTTAAACATGTGTAACAGTAAAAAAGATTTCAATCATGAGAAGCTTATACTTAATTAATAAAAAAATATTTAATAATCTATTATGTATTAATGGTTATAGGGTTGTCACGCCTTTCTTTTTTTTTCTTTTGCACCTAAATAGAATTGTTTTAGTTTGCTTTGATAAACACGACTCCAGTTAAATTAATAATGAAAAAGTGTGTTTTTATTTTTCTTAAGGTCACATATATGCTTAATCGATAATTTAGATTGATGTTGATCCTTGCTACAGAGCTTTTCTGGCTAGGGTTGCCAAATTTTTATTTAAAAAAAAAACATTAGTGCGACGCAACAACGAGACCTTTAAGTACCTATGACCGATTGTTAATTTAGGTTGATGTTGATCTTTGCCACAGAGCTTATATACCTAGGGTTGCCAATTTTTATTTGAAAAAATTTTTGTTCGACGTGTACTCAAAGTATGAACGTGGTACCTATATTAAATTTTTAAGTACATATTTTAAAAAAGAAAAAATAATAATGATGAAGCTTAATATATGAATTATATGTACGTTTTTAACGATATACGTACATGAGTCCAGATAAATGTATAATGAAAAAGTGTCTTTTAATTTTTTTTATGTCACTACATAGGCTGAATAATCGATAATTTAAGTTGAAGTTGATCCATGACACAGAGCTTGTCTGGCTAGGGTTGTCAACTTTTTTGCTAAAAACAGTTCGTTAGGGCGACAACGAAAACTAAGTATGAACGATGTGTGGTTTTCGGTGTCGGTATTTAATTTCGTTGATACAAGCGGTACACATATTTTACCTACTTAGATCTCACTTCGTTACAACAACTGCTAGCTACTCATAGATTACCTCCTAATAGATACCGCATCATTGAATATTTGTTCTGTTTCGAGTTCACCAAATTTGGCCCTATGCAAGGGTTGCGGGGGACGTGGCAAATGCGCTGTGATTGGATATTTAAAGGTCAAACTTAGAATGTAACAAACCATAGTGATGGAACAGGGTTGGGACGTTGATCGATAAATTTGGGATTTATTGATTATTGATAATGATAAATAAATATATTGATCTATTTTATTTGATGTTTATTAAAAAATTAAACATTGTATACATATATTTGTACATTTAATTTATAAATATATATTTGACTGATTTTTAAAATGGATAATCTTAGTATAAAATTGTCTCACATAATTCTTAGGATCTGTCTTCCTGGATGAGTAGAGTAATCTTACGAGTATGTCTATGTATTTTCCATAACACTCTTAGCTAAATCAATGACATGATTACAACTTTCGTGATCGAATTGGTGATTTTTTTATTTCATGAAATTTATCATCATTAACAAAACTGCTTATTTATTTATATTTATTATTTTTATTATTATTATATATATTATTTTATTATAATTATTATTTATAATTAAGCTTAATTGATTGTGTTAAAACTACAAACTTTCCTAGTGTTTTCACAGAAGGTAAAGAAGTATTAAATGTTTTGCGTACATAATTATAAGCCTAGCTGAGTAATTTATGGTGAGTGCAAAAGCTCTTAATTGTGGTGAATATTTTTTTCTAACAATTTTGCCTGATTTTCTAGATTTTGATTTTTCTAAGGAACTTAATGCGTCATTGTTTTCCGCTGCTAATGAATTTTTGTTTTCTAATTCTACCAATAATGACTTCAAAGAAACTATTTGTGTTTTTAGTCTTCTGTTGGAATCACTTAACTTTTTAACTTTTTTATCTTTTTTGTTCATTACGTTGGTTAATTCGATGATTCTTCTACAAAGACGTTTTTAACTGGAGTATCAAATGCAGATGGCGTATCAGGTATAGGAGAAAATTTTCTTTTTTGTTTTGTAGGCGTTTCTAAGCAATGACTCTTATGATTTTTAGGTGTTGGCGGGTTTTTCGCGTCTTTCAGCGGTGAACCAGTAATTTAAATCAGAAATACATATTCTTTTCTTTTAAAACATTACCGATATAGTATTATTAATTAATACACCATACGGCACGTCTTCCAAATTAAGATGTACTTAATAATTATAATAAGATAATACTGAAGTTCATGTAACACTAAATACCAAGTCAAAACAATAATCACATTATAACTTTTACAAGTTTTATGATTTATAAATCCGTTCAAAATAGCTTGATTTCGACTTGTAACATTTACCTAAATATAAGAATATCATGTTTCACTCAACCACTTAATGATATTATTGTGTCATCTACGTTAGTACTAATCTTTAAAAAAAATGCAAAAGTCCATACCAAAACTGGCAAGAATCTAACAACTTTGTACGATTTTTCATAATATTATGAAGATTGTCTTCTGTAAAGTGTTTTGAGCATAGTACACTATTTTTGGTGGGAAACCATTCGTCCCCTCGACAATTTGCGTCGATCCACATCTCTTTTCCTTTCGGGGCATTTAGGAAACCTATAACACATAGGTACCACAATGATACGTCACTATTTTTATAAAATAGTATGACTTCGAAAAAAATAATTAAACGATGACCAAACAAATATCGACTTAAAAATCACAACACTATCGATACACGTGCTGTTGTTAGACAAAGACAAATATTGTAATTTACGTAACGAGTGAAAGGGACATTTCAAAAAGACATCAACGGGTGCTTAATTGTTATCACTTTGCACCATTCATATACCAGTATAAGTTGATCTCCGGTGCATTTGAAATAGGTTAACGTGATAAGAATAGAATTTATTTACCAATTAAAATTTATGCCATCTTTTTGATAACTGGATGTCTTAGCTGACTTGTCACACCATTTTACTGCACAGGAAGCCATTTGTAATGTATTTTGGATACAAAACTATTTTTAAATTGTCAAGAACTCGGACGTCCCTACGGATCACAAACTTGGTCGAAACTGATGTCGTGATTCTTAGCTTCGCTTCGTATGCTAGCTACAGCAAGTATGTGTTGCGCGCGTTTGTGGCCCTGTATGCGGAATCTATTAGGAGGTAATCTATGTAGCTACTAGACTAGATATCGGGCCGCGGCAACGGCTATTGTTATCCTATTTCACGATGGTTTGACTTTGGTTGTTGTATAATTGTAACCGTGCACATACACATTGTGTTAGTGAGCGTAGGCCTCGGGAGCGCTGTCACGATCGCGAGTCGAACGAATCGCAGTTACACACACAAACGCGCCTGTCGGTACACGTCACTACTACAATCAAGGCGAAACCTTCATCGTAAAATAGAATAACTATATCAAAGTGGCATACCTACCTACTTAAAATAAAATATATTACTAGCAATTCAGTTTTTATTATGAAAAAATTTCTACAAAACCAACGCCTTTTAACGTATTTTTTTTTTAAATTTAATAATTTAAAAAGCGTTCGTTTGTACCATTAAGCAAAGCTGTCACCACGGATCCTACAGGTTTGCTTCAGTAGCTTTTATTGTGGATTTTCAGTACATATCGGATGTTGTCACCGAAACGTTACCACACAAACACAAAATACTTAGACAATACAATAGTATAGAAATTGTTACAACTTTGAAAAAAAATATTTTTTATGTAATTATAATTCATTGTCACAGTGATCTCCTCTGTGAAATATCACAGGCAATGGTTTTCCTATTATAATAACTTATTACCACATGTGATTTTGCTAGTGTAGGTACCTAAATGGTGTACTTATAAAATTTACAATTTTCATTATGCACATATTATATGAATGATAATGATAATAATAACACGCTTGTGCCATATGTATGACGCGGGCGGACCACTTCATGAATTATGACGGGGTGTTGTATGATTGATATTTCATATAATTTTCCACATGCTACTCATGAAACGTCGCACAAGGCTCATCAGAGCCACAGCGAAGCGAATTATTATTTTGTAGATCAGTCCCAATTCAATTGCTGCAACCTGCAATAAAATCTCGTCTTTTTAGATAGGCGAATGTTACCTTCATATCGATTTCTTGCATGTGTTCTCGGTTATTTTTGAACCCTCGACGAAAAAAGAAGGGTGTTATAAGTTTGAACGCCATGTGTGTCTGTCTGTCTGTCTATCTGTCTGTGGTAACGTAGCTCTTAAATGGGTGAACCGATTTGGTTGTTTTATTTTAATTAAATCAGGATTTGTAGCAGTGGTTCTTAGACATATTTTATCAAACTCAGTTCAGCCGTTTCAAGGTCATCAGTTGTTTTGTTAGCTGCGGTAGGGTTCTTTTCGATGGTTATTTAAATTTTCAATTTAAGTTATTAGACAAACATGTTGCTGTTATAACTATTACTCTACTAGTACGGCACGTGCATAAAATAAAATTCAGCAACGCCGATATATCGATAAAGGTATCCTTACAACCCTATAATAAAATAAACGGGTTTTCATGAACATAGTTTTATGTGTCCGCTTTTTATTTTTTGTGTCCTTTTATATAAATTTCAATTTTGTAGGTACATTTGACATTTTAGTGAGTTGCGTATTTATTTTTAATTTTTCTGCTTTTCGCTTAAGGCCATGTAATCAGTGACAAAATAAATTAATGAAAAAACATATTTTATTTACAAGAAAAATTAAAGCTGCGATAGACTAAGTTTTTGGCGGGAACTTGACCGCCGTTGGCTCCTTATTTTTGTTTGGTTAAAAGTGAATTTTGACACGTAATATCGGTGCTCTTTTATGAATTCAATGTCGTTCAATGGGAACCATTAATAGAAACGATCCTCAAGTTATTATTCCTGCTTCGACGCTCGGCTGACTGACTATCTGTATCTGCTGTGTTTAACCATAAACTATCATTATAAACTCCCAAAAACTTTAATATATAATGACACTGGCACAAGTCCTAGTCGTACGAGTCCATTACCATAAATACTAACATTGTTACTTTGATTTAATTTTTTTAAGACAAAATTATAATTTTTTGCCGCAATGATTTCACCAGTAAACTATAACTGGCAATGATTTTTCAGTGACATTGACCTACACTGTCACACCACGTCGCTAGTTTGCTACTGGAATGTTTTTTAATATTGTAAATAATAGAGGTCATTGATTACGATTAATGGCGTTGCATTCAGTTGCTAGGTACGTACTTATGCAGTTTTGTTCAAATTATCTTTTAAAAAAGTTTGATAAGCATTTAAACGTTTGTTATAGAAGTTTTTGAAGAACATTCTTTTTTACATGATAAATACCTTAGTCACAGTGGTTCTTGGTATTTTTTTGTAATGATTTCAAATAGTTGCAATAATTGTTCGTTTTATCAAGTAGGTATATACATGCGAATACGTTTCTTCCTCTAACCTTAGCGCAATCCCATATTACAATGCAGTCCCTCACTACCCTATGAGTTAATTTAGTTTAGAGATGGGCAAGTGAAAAAAATATCGATACGATATATCGATATTATAAAACAGTATCTATAATTATCGCGTGATAAATATGGATTTATTGATGTATCATCATGTTTTGCATAATGTAGTAGGATGAGGACCAAAATTTTATCTGATAAATTACATTGTCTATTACAATATTAAATAAATATATTATTTTAAATTATAAATTGATACGAATTCAATACTTTGAAATAAATATCAAATATGGATATCACGTTTAAAAATATTGATATTTTGTGAGAAAATATCGATATTTCGATATATCGATATTTTTTACCTAAGCCTAGTTTAGTTGCTGGCTTACTGGTACCAGCTTACTGCGCCGGCCGCTTTGTTGTAACGCCGTAGTCTTAACGATCTTGCGATTTCATAGCCTGCTGTTTGTAGCAGATCGTATGAATGAATAGAGCATGTGTATCATTATGATAATTCGTTTCATATGATTTTTCACAACATGCTATTTATGAAACACAATACGTATAAGGCGACAGTTGGGATATTGGGTTTGTGGTAGTGTAGGCGAAGGACTAACCCCACGTATCATTTCTTTAACAGTTTTTACTATCGCAATTAAAAAGTGGGGTTACCTACTCGCCTGCCAAGCGTGGCAACTATGGCAAGTATCGCTCCAATGAGAAAATCTATAGGGAGACATATTTTCACCACTGGACTTTATGGGTCGTAAGGAAAGAATGCATGAATATTTCGTTGTTGATGCCGCAAAGGGGCGAACCTCAATTTTTCAAGAACTTATAAAAGACCAAGAAAACATTTATTATTCCCCGATGACTAGCTTTTTCTTCATCAGAAAATTAATCTTATTTGTAGTTTTCCATTAAGTCTAATATATTTAATTTTCTGATGAAAAAAGCTAGTAATCGGGGAATAATAAATGGTTTCGTACCCCCCCGTAATTCTTTGAAAAATTGGGGTTCGCCCCTGTGCGGTGTCAACGACGATTTATTCCATTCATATTTTTTATTCTTACCTCGTTGGTCGTCTAGTCAAGAAATTCTCAGTACCAGGTCAGTCAGGAAGTTGGCGGTGTTTTACCCGCATGCTTCGAAAAGCGCGTAAAGCCGTTGGTCCTGCGTCTGATCCCTGCGGTCGTTTTGAATTGTCGTCTCATCGGGCCATGAGAGTGAGGGAATAGAGAGTGCACCTATGCTTGCGCGTACAATTGGGCACTATTATCCTGACCTTGTTTATATAGAATGCGAGTGACAAACGAGCACACGGTCTACCTGATGGTAAGTGAATGCCGTGGCCCATAGACATCTATCTACATTTATCCTCGATTAAGAATCAAAATGCAGATGCGTTGTCATCCCTGAGGGCTAAGATGGAATGCCTTGTTTCCAGTAAAAACGGTCTCCGTTTCGGACTTGACAGATGGCTAGTCTTAGTTGAGACTGGCCGCCGTGACCTAAATTCGGTCTGGAGTACATTATTATTATAATCTTACGTCTTATGTAGACTTTATGTATCGTGACGTCGTAAGAAAGCAATCAACACATTTAGGTTCGTGGATTGCGAGCAGGAAATCTCAAATATCGTCATACAAAAAATGGCAATTGATAATGATATAATGATAAATGATATACATGATATTCACGCTTCTAACAAGCTTATCTTGCAATTGATCGTTTATTAGTACTATTTATATCTTACAAATATAATGACCTGAACGGTGTGTTACACATTATGTATTTTGTTAGTCCCTATCTCACGTATTTCGTTACTGACTAATGTTACAATTAGGGTTGCCAACCATACTGTTAAAACATACTCTTCGTTTACTTTTATATTAAAATTCAAAATACTGTTTAGTGTTTATCATCGCTGGTATTCGGAGTCATACTCAGAAAAAGAGATTCTATCAATTTAATTTAAAAAAATGAGCTCCTCATTTGTTTTAATTTCGACTTAAACTGTGGAGAGGCTTACGAATATTTTATAAATGATAATAAATTGTAAAATTGCGCAAAAAACAGCTCCAAAAATATGTTTATAAAATTTAATAAAATAATGTTTATTTAACTGAAATACTGTTTACTATAATTCTCCGACCTTAATATAAATTATTTCTCTTACATAAAGTTGACAACCCTAGTTACACAGCCTATAGTATATGTAACCTCGTAACGTGTTACGAGGTTACAACTGGAACTACGATTGAATACCGTACATACGAAAATGTTTTGAATTTATATGATCTTATCTGAGCAAGAACATAATGTTTTAGTAGTAGCTTAGGAGACCATGTAACGTTCATTGACCTCACGTGACCAATGTTCACAAGTGGCCATATACATATAGTATATCGCACTATAATTTGTAGATGTTTTTATTTCTCGTGAAATAAAAATTACTATAGTTCAAAATACGATAATCTTGATTGCGTAGTTTTTTTAGGACAGGAAATTTTTATGAAAGCAAAAAATAACTTTATACATCTATCCATACATTTAATAAACAAAATTGAAGTGTCTGCATGTGTTATCGAAATAACTATTGAGCCGAGGGGGGGGGGGGTTATTTGCATACCAATAATGGGCCCCTGTACACCATCGGCCATGATGGACGAATACTAGCGATCACGATCGTGTGGAGGGCATGATCGCCTATAATCGCCCGTGATCGGTGATGATCGAGAGATGGCTGCTGTGTCGGTTTTTCGGACAATCATCAAAGGAAGTTCGGCCATGATCGTACGCGCTTCTACATGATCGCCGATGCTATATAATCTTACTTTGTTTTCATTTTAGTGTATAGTTAACATCCACGTTTTTTGCTCCTTTTTTTTTCACCACTCTTTTAAGGTGTACATTTAAATAATGGCTATACATATAAACTAATTGGGTAAATAAATAGCGGCAACTGCTACTGTTTCAATGTCCATCTCGGACAGATGACAATACAAATTTGTAGGATGCACGATTGTGTGGGCAGCCGCACAATGATTGTGATAATCATGCTTCATTCATGATCGGCCATGACGGACAACCACAGAATGGGTCATGTTTGTCACAATCATTGCGCGGCTGCCCACACGATCGTGCATCCTACATTTATTTGTATTGTCATCCATCTGTCCGAAATGGACGTTGAAACAGTTGCAGCTGCCGGTATTTATTTACTTAATTAGTTTATAGGTATAAGCATTGTTTAAATGTACGCCTTAAAAGAATGGTGAAAAAAAAGTAAGCAAAAAAAGGTGGATGTTAACTATACACCGAAATAAAACAAGGTAAGTTTATAGAGCATCGGCATCGGCAATATAAATATGTAGGATAGGATGCACGATCGTGTGGGCAGCCGCGCAATTATTGTGACAATCATGGCCCGTTCTGTGGTTGTCCATCATGGTCGATCGTGTATAGGGCCCATTAGGTTGACAAACATGGCCGATGGTGTATAGGCGGGGTAAGACTTGAATAACAATTTTTAAATTTTTGTCTGATTCTTCGGAATGACTAAAACTGTTGCAATTAAATTTCATGAACAGATAGAGAACAATATCAGGTGTGATCTAGGCTATTTTTTATCCGAAAAACTTAGATTTTTAAAAAAAAAACGAAATATTGATAAAATAAATGGTCTAAGATTATCTGTTTCTGGTGTTTACTATAGTCGTTTCTTACGACACCAACATAACGTAATAGGATGATGGATTCTCCTAAGCCGCCAGCATTACCACAAGGCGATTTATTATTTATTACTACTATGACTTGTGACGGACTGTAATGATGATATGACGATGATCATCATCATCGTGATGATGTAATACTAAGTAATAAAATATTATTTTACAGAGAAAGAAGAGAGTTGTAAATGGCAAGACTGCAGGGCTGGACCCATTCTCAGATAATGATGATGACGTGGAACGAGTCGCCAGAAAATTTGAACAGAAATACGTAAGTATATTTTGTTTTTAGAAGTTGTTAGATGCGTATAATATATTAATGACTTGTTACCATTCGAAACTACCTTCGATATTGAAACAAGCCTTATTTATTACATGGATAGGTTAGGACAAGTGAATGCCTTATGATATGTGCCAGTACCTCAAACTCAAATTAAGATAACAAACACCATGTACTCGCACGGGTGGAACCAATGGAACCAATCATTGAAGCAACCATTCCATTCGGAAGTTGGGGTCTCCAAAATGGCCATTTTGTAGGCGTCCACAGCTTCTTCAGGTGATGAAAATCTCTGTCCACACAATTTATTCTTTATTTTAGGGAAAGTATAGAAATCATTAGGGCTTAGGTCGGGGCTGTACGGCGGATGGTCTAATAATTCTATGTTTTCTTGCTCTAAAAACTCTTTTCTTCTGTGTGCGGAGTGAGAACTCGCATTGTCGTGATGAAGGATGATGCGGCGGTTGCAGTTCTCTTTACGGAGTTCAGAAATGACCTGTGACAAACAAATTCTAGCATACCATTCTGCATTAACCGTTCTTTGTCCCTCAAGAGGAATAGTCGTAACATGGCCGGTTTTGGAGACAAACGTGGCCACCATTTTTTTTGCAACACTCCGTGAACGAACAATTTTTGTTGGCTTTAACTCATTTTCGAACAAACTCGTGATTGGTTTTTTGTTTCGGGTTCGTATGCGTATATCCAGGATTCGTCACCTGATACGATGTTGTATACAGCATTTGAGGATCCTGCGTGGAATCTTTCGAGAGTTCTGACGCACCAAGTAACGCGAGCCGCTTTTTGCTCTTCACAGAGCGAATGTGGTATCCATCGGGAAAACAACTTTTTTACACCTAATTGTTCATGCAAGATTATTTGTATTTGACTCATGCCAATGTCTAAAGTTGCCTGAATTTCGCGGTATGTCACATGTCGATCTTCCTCAATCAGCTTACGCACAGCATCAACGTTTTCTTGGGTGACTGCAGTTTTTGGACGACCTTGACGGGGATCATCACTGAGCTTGACACGTCCTCGTTGAAATTCAGCAAACCAGCGATAAATTGTGGTTTTGGATGGGGCTTCATCACCAAATGCAGAAATCATCCGGTCAACACACTGTTTTTGTGTTAAACCACTTCGAAAGTCATAATAAATCATCGCTCTTGAATTTTCTCGAGTCAATTCCATTTTTTCAACGACTAAACAAGTTTGACAAAACCTTGTGACAAGACCGAGAATCTTTTTTTAAATAAATAAATGGTATTCGATTTTTAAAACCAAGGACTTTTCAATTAAAAAAAAAAATTAATATGACAGGAACAGTGGAAATATTCCATTCCCGATACTTTTAGTGCAGCCCTCGTAATAACAAAAAACAATTTTTTATATTTTTGTCTGTCTGTCTGTTTTTTCCGACTAATCTCTGACACGGCTGGACCGATTTTGACGGGACTTACACTGGCAGATAGCTAATGTTATAAGGAGTAACTTAGGATACCTTTATTTTAGAAAAATAATCACGGTACACGCAAAAAATTAAAACCGTAGTAAATTTCACGCGGGCGTAGTCGCGGGGGACAGCTAGGTACATAAAAACGTACCGTTATGAAAGTACTGCCGTGCTTATCAACAGTCTATGTAAGGTCGACATCGTTTTGAGGCAAAATCACATGCATTTGATTGAAATACACTATAGTATAATATTCGTATATTCTATTATTATATGGGTATATTCGAAATGAATAAAACTTTCCAGTATCTTCTTTTACACCAGCCCTTGAAAATCTAACGTTGGAAGTAGGCCCTTACTATTGTAGGGGGAGGGATTGACGACCACGGAACAAGACGTCTCGCATTTTTAAAACCTCTGCCCCAAAGATGTTTTATAGGTCAACATCTTTGCTCTGCCCCGTGGCCACGCTGCGTCTGCTGTAAACGAGTTACATCGCCATCTTGTTTTTATAAAACTGAAATGACAAACTCACTTACAGCCCACCTGGTGGTAAGTGGCTACTGCAGTCACACACTTAGTGATCTTATCCATCGAAAGCCAAAATATATTTTAGGCATTTCCTATAGTCGTATACCTACTCTTTTACTACATCCACCTATATTTAAAACGGCAGCTATACGTTCGTAGTTTATTTGATAACTATAGACATAATTCGTAAGTTATCACATAGTTTTTTTTTTATTTCGCCAGCGCGCGTACGTGTGTGTGTATGTGTACGTGCGTGTGTGTGCGTGCGTGCGTGCACGCTTGTGTGTGTGTGTGTGTGTGTGTGTGTGTGTGTGTGTGTGTGTGTGTGTGTGTGTGTGTGTGTGTGTGTGTGTGTGTGTGTGTGTTTTCATCCTAGTCCACTGCAGTACACAATTCTCCCACTAACTTTCCGTTTGGCTGGTAGAAAATGCCATGTGGTATTAAGTCCGCCGTTTGTACCTTTAGTACAGTAAAGTGTATTAATTAATAAAAAAATTAATAGTTCAATATCAATTATAAAAACAAAAGAGATTTAACAAGTTGTCGTAATCATTTCCAGGGAGGTAAGAGCACCTACGGAAGAAGGGGAAGGTCGAAGCACGACGACTTTGCCGACATTGGGGCTGGCTATGATGAAAACGATTCGTTCATTGATAACACACATGGCGTGAGTATGATTTTACTTTCATCATCAAGGTGACGTCCATAAAACCTTCACACTTGGCAACATCTGATAGCACTGATAAAGTTTTATGACGGTTGTGCACATCTAGCCTGTCACACGATGAAATGTGGCAGGAAATAAGGAGTGCAATACTCGCTGTAACTGCACAATACTCAATATCAATACCATGTTCATCATCATTGAAGAACTTATCTTGCAGTAAAATTTACTTACGGCTTCAATTTAGATTCAAATCCAACCATTAACCTTATTTCATAAATCATTGCGTTTACTGTGTTAAGATGTTTTATAGTATATATTTACTTGCTGTTTTAATTTGTATTCGATTCCCACCATTTATTTTATTTTATAAAACTGTTGTCCTTTTTTTTAGGATATTTTAAAAAACCTATCTGTCCCGGGAATGTCAAAGCGGGTTAACATTTAATGGTAATAATTTTTTTTTACAATTTTCAGTACGACGAGATGATCCCACCGGAATGTGACACGCTGTACGGTGGCTTCTACATAAATAGTGGCTCATTAGAGTTCAAGACAGTATCTGATGAACACCAAGCCAACTCTGAGGAAGAACCTGCTGGCAGTAGAAGGTTGAAGGTAATCTCCTTTTTACTTCTAGATTCTTCTGCAAATAATGGTGAACAGTAGTAACTCGGATTAATAAAATATAAAGATATCATCATGGATTTGTTGGATTGTCGATTGCTTCATGTTTTATTACTGTTCATGTTAATCATGCCATCATGCCAATATATTATATAATTGATATAATATTGGATTTCTTTTTATTTTATACAAGCCTTGGGAGCCATACTATAAACATCCTAGTATCCATTGATGAACATAGGCCTTAGGCAATCTATGAGGAGACTAAAAATAAAAAGAAATCCAATATTACTAATTAACACATAATATTATATTATTTTGTTAGTGCTAATTAATTAACAGCATCGATTGCGATACGATTCCTTAGTCTACTCAAAAAGGGAAAAATAAACTTTAGAAAAGTAAAAACTAATCAAAAAACTCAAAAGATTAAATATGTTTTCCACATAATTGCATTTAATAAGTCACAATAACTAGCAGTAAATGTCTGGAATTTTATTCTCCAATACACTATAATATCTTAGTATCGACTTCAGAAGCTATTAGGTGGTAATGATTTTATCTGAGGGCACGGCAGTGCCCCACCAAGTCGACCAAAGGAGCGTCACGGCCGTACCATCCTTTTCTCGAAGCAGTTCAGGCCATTTTCAGACCCCCCATAACTTCGTTGTGGATAAAACTAAAAGCTTGAATTTTCAACGACCAAGCATGCATTGTATAAACACGGTATATTTCGAATTTCGTTTAATTGGAACCAGTAGCTTAAGAATTATAACTAGTCAAAGTTTCTTAATTTTGTCACTCACTGACTGACCGATCATCAAAACTCTAAGGCACTTCTAGCAGACGCAGAAGCTTCGAATTTAGAATACAATTAGTGTTTAGTGTATTAATCAAGGAAAAACTAAAATATTTTGTAGTTTTGGTCCAGTTTTCTAGGTACATCAACTGCATAAATAACTTTGTAATTCTATATAAATATATTGGATTACAAAGTTACCGTAAAAAGTTGTGAGATCCATGTAATATCAAGTTGGTTAATTTATTCAGTCCCTACTTAAGGGTCATTCTGCCAGAAGTTATTACGTAATAAGCTAACCTAACAAAATCTTATAATGACCATATCAATATTAAAAATCTTTTATGTTTTAAATACATAGATTGACTTGGCAATCGCACTAATCAATCTAGTTTAATATAATATGTATTACTTGTGAGATACATTGTGTTTTCATGCAATGGCCAAGTCAATCTATTTATTTAAAACATAAAATATTAATAATATATGTAATATTAATAAAGTCTGTAATCTCTGCCTATTCCTTTGGGTGAAAGGCCATTATGATATTTCCTCCTAATTGGATTGGAACCTAGGACGTCAGCAGTATAACGTGTGGCCTATAAGTCTGTTGATCCAAGTGTGTATATTCATGTAATATTTTAGTAAACTTGTCTACAGCGACGTATATCCTCAAGCAGCAGTGAGGAAGAGTCTTCGGAGAGCTCGTCAGAGTCTGAGAGCCAGGACGAGAAGGCCCCGAAGGCGATCGCCAATGGAACCGTGAACTCACATAAGACTGAGCATCGGAAAAAGGTGCTTCCATTAATTTCGACAACCCTATATAAACCTATATAGTTCATAGTAGCATGGTCCTTTACTGAAATGATTATTTAATAATTAGAGTTACAAACAAGCTTCCACCTGATGGTGAGTGGATGCTGTGACCCGTAGACACATATTTGAAAATCTTTATTGCAACAATCATAACAATTTATACATATATTCAATGTAACTTTAGCTTGTGTAAAAGGTTAACCTGAGTAACCGGAGCTAGTTCCTTTTTATATTTGAAAAGCTTTTGTCGTATAAAAATGAACCTACTACGCGTTCCTTTCGAGTTTGCCGTCGTCGACCGTTATGACATCACATCTGACGGTAGACGGTATCGTAGACAAAACTATTACTGTAAGTGTTTTAATTGTAAGAAGTTAGATTTTTACTTTGTTGCCCATTAATAAAGTTAAATCCCAATCCAAGCATACAACTACAAGACTTCAAGATACTGCGTAGATCGGAACAAAAATTAACAATTTTTAATGTGGAGATAGCCGTGGTTAACTATGACATTGGGACGTCAAACACCTCAGTCCCCCCCGTGACCATGGGTGCTGTAAAGTACCGAAACGTCGAGAATATAAAACAAGTTAATATACGCGATAAAATCAGTAACAAACTAGAGATCGTACGGGAGCACAAACAACGAACGACGATAAGGGCGACGCTTGAGGCGCGGTATTCCCTCATACGCGGCGGCAGGTAACGGCATTCATGAAATGAACATGTAGTACATCTATCCTCAATTAAGAATCAAAATGATAAGTCTGCCTAATAGTGACTTAAAAAAGGTTTCATAGTCCTAATTTGTCTAAAAATGAATCTAGCATCTCTAATTATCATGCACAGAATGATATACAGTAATCTCCACATGTTACAGGCACCTTGGTGTATTATTTTACTTTAACATAACTATTTACATAATTTTGAACACTGATATAAGTTGCAATTGGCATTTTGTAAATATAATAGAATGATAATGATAATGTTATTATATAATTTTGTTTCACTTTACAGAAAAACAAAAAAATTGAACAGAAAAAAGCCAATAAGATACGTAGGACCGATTCGTCGGCGGCGACGTCAGGCAAACAGACATCCGACGGTGAGTTGCCATTGATATATACATATATATAGATATTGTTGTCATTATGTTTAATAAATTACTATGTTATCTAATTTGCATATGCTACTTTGAGTAATATCTTAAAACTTAATCGATTTTGTATTTTAAGTTTCAAACCATCAATAAATCAGATTTATTTTCTTAAAATTGCTATTAAAATAATGCCGTGTAGTAGTGGTGTAAGAATATCCACTACCCCATATCATCTCGTGGGTGTCGTAAGAGGCGACAGAGGGAAACAAATCAGGAGTTGGGCAGCAGTATCTTCCTAATAAATTACTAAATAAAAAACTACAGTTGTCAAGTGTGTCAACTATGGCAAATATCCCCCTGTGAGGCAATCTATGGAGAAAAACAATTGCCATTGATGGTCTAAGTGAATCTAAAACCAAACCATGTTATCAGCATGATCAACTACATAACATGTAAAAGTCCACTGCTCGACATGGGCCATGCATGGCAAGCGGATTGGCGATAGCAGTACCAGACGTCTCACACCTGTAACTTGGTATCTTAGGTCTGATTTAAACGAGATGGTTGTTGGTTCTTTTTTTTCCGGATAAGGGTGATAAAATAGCACACAGTCCACCTGATTGTAAGTGGATCAAGATACAAACTGCAAATGTGTTGTCAACCAGAGGACTGAGATAGAATGCCTTGTTCCCAGTGAAATCGATCTCCGGTTGTCTACATTTACTGCCATTTTGCTCTAGTATTCTGTGAGAGCGTAGTACTTACCGGGTCGGATCGCCCATTTGTGTTCCAACTATAATATAGCTGCAGCGTTGCTCTTCCACATCATATAAAATACCATGAGGTCTTTTGGCATTTTGTATAGTCACCGATGAGACAAAATAATTTGATGGATTACCATGTTTTAATTTGATGATATTGTTTTGATTGATTTCTTCCAATTATTACTATTAAAAAACAATATTTTTTCAGATAACGCTCCAGCGGACGCTGAGAGTGCAGACTCTCGTACATCACAGTCAGATTCTCTAACTTCCAAGCCTGCTCCGAGCTCTGAAAATGCTATCACTTCAGATAGTTCTAGGTAAAATATATACATAAGTTTTTCTTCTTCGGTAGAGGTTGCTGGACTTGAATCTTTCTCATTATGGGAAAGATTTGTCTCATAGCCGCCGGTTTGTGTATTTACGTCTGATTTGATCGAGATGATTATAACGCCATCTACCGGAAGCCGTAAGGTCTGGCATTTCCCATACTCGCCTCTTACGACATCGACTAGAGTTTAGTCGATGTCGTAAGTCTAGTCCAGGAGTTCCCAAATTTTTAAGGTAATGGAACACTCACCAAATCCCTTTTATTTTGTGGAACCCTACATCAAATGATTACATAATTATCATTGACAGTGCAATTGAAATATTATAATATAATTCTCGCTAACTATCTACGTATCTATATCACAGTAATGGGTTATTCTCATCACATATTTTGCACCAATTCAAAATAATATTTGTACCATAGTATGAAATTATTTAACTAGCAAAAATAATTTTTTTTTTTTTTTTTTTTTATAGGATAAGGGTGACAAACGAGCACACAGTCCACCTGATGGTAAGTGGTTGCTGCGGCCCATAGACATCTACATCTATCCTCTGTTACAAATCAAAATGTAGATGCGTTGTCACCCGTGAGGACTAAGATGGAATGCCTCATTTCCAGTAAAAAGGGCCTCCGGCCACCTGCACTCACCAAGCGAAACGCAGAGGTTCTCTACTTCAGGCTGGTTTTCTGTGAGGTCGTGGTACCACCCCGGTTCGAGCCGGCCCATCCGTGCGACAGCAAAAGCTGCCGCCTGGCTCTACCACTGTTAGTAAAATAAAATAATTTCGCGAAACCCTGGTGAGTTTTCCACGGAATCCTTAGGTTCTGCGAAACCCAATTTAGGAATCCCTGATCTAGTCACTCGACGAAATTAGATTAGACATACACGAAAGCGAGTTAATAAAAAAAAAACGTAGTAAAATAACATGAATGCAAACATGAACTTTTGTAAAATAAATAAAACATAATATTTAATTATTTATAATTTTTACAGGGATGTGGAAGCAAAAGTGGAGGTGAAATTACCTCAGCCAGTGTGCCAAGTGTTGGAAGAGTTGGATGCATTCAGTCGGCAGCTACTAAATAACAAAACCCCAACTGAAGAGGTGGAAATAAAGAGTGATCCCTACATTACTAGGTGAGTGTAATTACAATTTTTGTCAATCGACAATGGGTTGATTATATCTGTCGCTGAAGTGACAACCGATGGAGTAGAGACGCCTTATTCAGTGGTTACCTCGCCTAGGCAAATTTTAGTGTGGGACGCCTCCCAACTTGTGACTAGATGGAGCGAGGACTTGAGGAAGGTGGCTAGTAGGAATTGGATGCATGATGCGATGTTTCACGCGTAGTAGAGCCATGCTGCAGCTATATTATGGATGCAGCACGAATGGGTCAACTCGACCGGGGGACCGGGGTGAGTATAGAGAATCTGAAACCGTTTTTACTGGTAACAAGGCATTCCATCTTACCCCTCAGAGGTGACAACGTATCTGCATTTAGATTTTTAATCGAGGATAGATATAGATGTCTATGGGCTGCAGCATCCACTTACCACTAGGTGGACAGTGTGCTCTCTTGTCACCCTTATTTTATATAAAAATACCAGGCCACATGCTGATGATGACGATGATCATGCTTAATAAAAAAAAGATTTTATTCCAATATGTGTATTTATATTAAAGTAATACATACATTTCCAGGTTAGAGCGTACATTATCTAAGTGTAACACATCGAGTCAAGCTCAGCGCATCGCATGGAGCAAGGCTGCGCGTATGCTTAGAGTATCCCGACATCGGCTGTTACAAAAAGCCAGGGCTCGGACACAAACAAACACGGATAATGAAACGCGTGAGTTATATTCTTGTAATTTCCGTAAATATTTAAAACAGTTTTTCTTATTAAGACAAACATTTACATATATTAGTGTTTTGTATGGTGAGTGTAGAGAACTGCTGGAAACCCTTTTTACTGGAAAAGAGGCATTCCATCTTAGTCCTCACGGGTGACAATGCATCTGCATTCTTGATTGTCTATTGAGGGTCTATGGGTCACAGCAACCACTTACCAACAGGTGGACTGTGTGCTCGTTTGTCACCCTATACTATATAAAAAAAGTGGTGATGCAACCAAAGATTTAATAAAAGCTTGAATTACTCTTGCCTTCAGGACATTCCACTCCTTTGCTGTTCGCATTATGAACGACGAAGCATACAGTTTAGTTAGAATGCGCGTAGTATATCGTAACAAAGGGGTGGAGACCAGCTGAGCAGCTAGTGACCTGATGATGGAATGGAATGGAGTTGCCATTTTATTAATATAAAATGATGTACTTAATTTCATACTATCGATGTGATTCATAATAATGTGTGTGTTATTTTGAAGAGGTTAAAAAATAAAGTTACAATAGACATATATGTCCCGCCACTGAACACTGTTTTAGGCCTCCTCTGTTTCTTTACATGTCCTTGAAAGCATTTTTTATCTAATATGTTTTCCTTCACTTAGGTGGAAGCGCCAAGGTAACCCGCGAAATTGAAACTTTCTTACGTTTTTTGCAATTTGCAGGTCAGTGCCAGGTTGTATGTTTAACAAAATATGATTCGCGACCGTAACGAGTATGTATTTACAGAATTATAATCATTCTAATCAACAATACAACTCTCTAAGTTCGTATAATTCCATTGTATGGTTATTTACAGAAAAACTCATTCAAAGGGATTATATGACCTTAGACCTTAGAGGGTTGTATTGGTGATGTACACGCCCCTAGCTGCCCCAACCAAGGATGACGGGATTAGGGCCCATGAGTAATCCCATCGACGAGCAGCAGAGGGACGGGGCCAGAATATGGCCACGTGGTAATTCCTAATTACAATAAACCAGATGGGAGGACGCTAGAAAGACATAGTACTTACCGTTATCCGAAGCTAACTTCGCACCAAGGCTTGGGCCCTAGCTAATATTGCCGAATGCACTTATGCCGATTCTGAGTCAAACACAATGTGTCCCTGGGAAGCTCTCCAGTAGGGATGCGCGTCACCAACCCTAGACCGTATATTTACTATCCGCGCTTAATTGTTCCGAGTTCCCGACAAAAATGACAGCGTGCTGTTCCAAGCACAGCTGACAGACGACTCCTTTTCGCTCGCGACCCGCGCGCCACTGGCCACGCTCGGCCGAACTTCAAACCGGTATCGCCCAGAGCCGCGCGCCCCCTAGACGTCGATTCCGATAACCAGTATTTGGCGCGAACAGGTGATTTTAATGATAATAATTCTGTAAACACATACTCGTTACGGTCGCGAATCATATTTTGTTAAATATTCAACCTGACCCTGATCTGCAAATTCCAAAAAAACGTAAGAAAATTTGAATTTCGCGGGCCACCCTGGAGCTTTCGCCTTAAGATTACAACTTATTCTTACAAGTTAAGTAAACATCGTGAGGAAATCTGTATATTAGAAAAAAATGCTTTCTAGGATATATAAGACTGTTCCATATAATAGTAAGATGTAAGTTTGACTGTATTGAGTTAAATAATCTCTTTGCCGTAAGTACCTGTCGATCCAATACCGGTATACGTTCACCGATTCGACGTATGGTTGCCACATATAATGAGACCTTCGAGCATATAGATATTTTCACATGCTCAACGGAAAGATTTCATGGTCTTTTATACAAGACACTTTTCAAATAATAATTTGCAACCTCAGTCACATTATAATACCATTGCTGACCATACTTTGACACTCATATAATACGTTCGGTACAGCTGCAGGTCTCCTAGCGTCTTAATTATCTGTCTCAAGATGTAATCTGCGAACAGCACTGTGGGCTGCATTATTGCGTATATTAATGTTACTGTACTATCTGTATGTAATATATATATAGAGCATATAGAGAGCTGAAATTTTGCATACATGTTTTAATTTAAAACAATTATTATAACAACAACAGTTATAACAATAGTTTTTTACTTATTGTTCCAGCAACTACTGCCTCAACTACTCAAGCTAGCATTGTTAACACGGTAACAACAACACCGCCTACAACAAACACAACAACAAATACGACATCAACAACAAACACAACAACTACAACAAACACGACAACGGCAACTGTCGCGACAATAAACTCAACAACACAGAGCAACAAGCGCAAGGTTGATGAAGATGCAGAAGATTTGGACATCAGCAGGTTGACCACTGAGGAGAAGGAAGCAAAAATTGTTGATACACTCCGAAGGTAAGATTTATACCTAATGTATAAATATAACATAATGACTCCTTATTTTTGTGTAATTATTTACAATTGAATAAACTTGAATTTTAGCTTACCTAGAATAGGTAGACCATATAAACTGTGACATCATGATTCATCAAACATTTTTTTATATAGGATAGGGTGACAAACGAGCACACAGTCCACCTGATGGTAAGTGGTTGCTGTGGCCCATAGACGTCTACATCTATCCTCGTTTTCGAATCGTAATGCAGATGCGTTGTTACCCGTGAGGACTAAGATGGAATGCCTCTTTTCCAGTAAAAAGGGTCTCCGGTTCTCTACACTCATCATACGAAACACAGCAGTGTGAAGCTGCTATTTTACGCTGATATTCTGTGAGAGCTTGGTCCTTCCCCGGTCGAGCCGACCCATTCGTGCTACAACTATACCAATAATATATTATTGCAGCATGGCTCTACCACGTATTATATTAAATATCTCTTGAATTAGTTTTATTCAATTTAGTATTCAACAAATTGAATATAATATGCTAATAGTAAAACTTGACGGTTCCGTGGTGTAGTGGCTTAGCAATGAGATACAACGCTAACGGCCGCGGGTTTGAATCCCACACGGAACAAATATTTGTATGGCCTACAAGTAATTTTTCCGGGTCTGGCGATACAGGAGAAAATCCTAGTGTGTATGTAACTTTTTTTTAAATAAAATAAAAAACTATTGTTTCTATCGATTTGTTGAAGTTCTTTATTTTAACTTTTTAATCATGAACTAAGGTGATTACAAATTATTCATGATTCGCGTATGTGGAACCTTGTTCAGATCGTGTATTTGAAAATTTTCGCATCTTTAACTGTACAGGCTGTTCGTTTATGGAGTGAACTCTCATTGGTAGTAAAATGTACACCATCCCTCCCAGTACTTAAAAAAAAAAATGACACGGCCGTGTGTTTTATGTGAATACGTGTACGTAACGAAACGACCTCAAAATGGCGGAGCTCGTCCCTCCACGCAATACGTCACACTCCTCACTAAACGTAACGAGTTTAGTGCTCCTTTAGCTATCGAATGGTGTACATAATTAAATTTTTGGGGTAATGGTATAAAATGGTAGATATGTAGCTGCAACAGCAAACTGTATCCCCGGTTTTTTGTCTATTATTTTCAGTTTTCTGAATTTCCTCCCGCTTTGGAAGCAAATATAAAGACGTATTTACGTCAAAAATTTTCAAATATTTACCATTACTTTGCTCGTTTAAAATGTAACTTCGTTAATATTTTATTTCTTTAATGTCACACTGAGTCACCTTTACCACTTTCATTCTTAATGATGTCAAGTAACCTATCTTGAAGAAGGAGAATATGCAAAGATGTTACATTTTTGTATGTGTCTCCAGCTTCAATGTAAACACCCCCAGGGGAAACCATGGATAATAATCAGTAAATAAATTCAACTAACCATTTGTTTATATCGTGGAGTATTTTAAATGCACAAAAAATCTTTAAAACCCAGGTTATTATGAATGCTTTGTTCTGATAGTGCACTCTACAAAAGCATAATAAAAAACTATTAATACATTTTTATGTTTGACACCTTACCTTAGCTCGTAAAAAGTTAAAAAAAAATTGTACTATGATATAATATTTATACAATGATTCATATGATCTCTGAGGTATTCTTTGCAGTCACCTTTGGGTGATGTAGAGATAAAATGAATAATTTCTAAGTACCTAACTGATAATAGTTGAAAAAGAGGATAAGGATAAATGCTGTGGCATTTTTCTCTCTTGTTTGTAATGCTACAGACTTAAGAGTAGAAAAACATGGAACATCTTCTTTGTAGAGTTTTAAAAGTAATAAAAATAGCAGAACGTCAATATAAATATATTTATGATGGTGTCTTTTTCAGGTTGAAAGCTTTAATAGACGAGCGAAAGCCAGGTATGATGGCCAGCTATAATGCAGAGTGTGAGAGGGTTCAAGAAGAAAGGTAAGTGGCACATAGTTAAAATATTTCAGTAAAATCAGTCAAAATCAGCATAGAAACTCAACTATTTGTCAATATTTAAAAAAGCTATTCCGCAGAAAAAGTAACAGGGACTAGGCAATTTATTATTTTGGTTAATGTTATGTTTTTCAAAAAAAAAAACAAAATAACAAATAATCAATATTAAATAATTATTGTAATCAATATGTCATAGATTTACATATTGTTTATAACATGTTTTGGAGTTATCTACAGAAATCACAGACAACGTTAATAAAAGATTTACTTACCAGATGTTTCATTATATAACCTCTTAAAAAGATAAATATACAATGATATACATGCCAAGAAGTATAAATCATGGATATTTTAGCCTGGTCAAGTTAGCTCAAAAAATTGGGGTAATATTATAATAATTCGCATAGAGCCAAAAATAAGTACGAATGTTAGGGACACCATTATAAATGAAATGTGAAAAGTCACCATCGTTCCTACATCTGCAAAAAAATTCAAGATCAATTCAAGGAAAGGTATAAGTTTTTCTGGCATTAAAATTTTGTCTGAGTGTTTTTCTTGCACAATCGCGTTTACTTGAGACGTTAAATATCCGTACTGGCGACGGACAGCAAAGCTCAAGATGCGGGACGTCTGATACATCTTCCTTACAATGGGGGAGACCCATGTCAGGTAGTGGTTCTATGGAATATAATTATATCTATGGAATATATTATATGGACCGATATAGTACAAAATAAGACTTGATATATGCCATTCCAGAAATCGGTGTTTGTGAATTTACTTTCAAATAATTTATTACACATAGAAGATACCAACTCCAATTATGGAAGAACTTAAACTGTCTAACTCGTATTTTTTTTTACAGAAAAAAGATTCAAATCGCTTCACGGTCAGAAGGTGCACCAGTGGTAGAGAAACGGCTGCCAAAACGGCGGTTCCCTTGGTGTACCCGCAGCAGATCACTCCTGGCGCGGTTGGCGAGACTGGGTGGCCAAGACGCCCCGGACCTACTGGCGCGTAGGGCTTTACCCCTCTTTCCTAAGGGCTTTGTGAGGATGCCCACCCTACTGCGACAGGCTGAGTGAGTGTAAAGATTAAACCACAGTCTATAATGTCAAATTATATTACAGTCTTCTATTGCAACAAAGTGTCATTACTTACAAATTAATAAAATTCAAATCCTGTAATTAACAGATTATAATTTATTTATTGTAGTATGGTGGCGGTGTAATTCACTAGTTCATTTTGTCCGGTGGATGTTGTAGGAAGCGACTATGGGAAACCATAGAAAGAGTAACATATTTACACCAGCAACAGGGCGGTCAGAGGTGTGAGACATCTGGTACTGAAGTTGTCAATCCGCCGGCCAATTGTGCCAATTAAGACTGGGTGCTGGCTCACTATGGGTGAACTTTTGCGTGCTGCTGAAGAAGTATAATTTATTTGAGGTTTAATTAATGGTTTTAATGTACGTTTTTCATAAAATACATGCGGTTTCTGCACTAGATTACCACTCAATGTAAATATAGTATAATTCTTACTGCAGATTGTTTTTACAAATGAACATAAAATAGCTTGATAATAAATTTAAAACTAACAAGCTGCTTATAAGATTGTTTTAGAATATTTAACTTAACTGAAGTTGTAATAAATTTTGTGATTATGTATATAATAATTACATTATAAATATGAAATTTTAAAAACACGATTTTTTTATGTCTACATAACACTACATAATGACATAGTATTTGCACTATTCTGGTGTTATTAAAATGATGTTATTTCTTTTTTCAGTATCAGTAAAGAAATGAAGGCAGCAGAAGCAAAGCGGCAACGAATCAACTCAATGTCGCAACCTGCAGTCATCAATCCACAGCCTGTTCAACCGTTCACTGAACAGATACAATTCCCCAGCTCTCTTACAGTCACCACAAGTGTTAAAACAACGGAAAAACATGAAACCGAGGACAAGGACTCGAAATATAAAATCAATCCTGCAGTATTTGGCTCCATTATTAATAGTTATTCCTTAAATAATGATTTAATAGTTGAGAAAGCAGACGACAAAAAAAAGGAAGCTGTGGATAAAAGTAAAGAAGACTTGTACATTCCTCCAAACAATATTGGCAGTATAACAATTACGCCTGTGGTTAACCCACCTAAACCCGAGAAAAAAATTAACAATGTTACTATAACTGAAAAACAGAAAGAACCATTATTAAGAGTGAAATCTCCCGCGGCTTTGAACGAAATGGTCAATAAAAAGGAAAAAGATAAACATAAAAAACCAGACAAACCGCCAAAGGAAAAGAGAGTAGAATCCCCACTCCAAATAGACACCAGTTACCAATTAAATAAGAAAGAACCAACACCTAGTCCAAAATTAAAAGATGAGATCAGTCAGAAGCAAATAGAAAGTATGAGAACAGCAGAGGACAATCTGCCAAGGCCTGCATTAGTTCCCGTCCATCATTCTCCCACGTTTGCCAAACCTGATAAAAGACCTCCCGAGGTGAAAAAGAAGAAAGATGTTGTGATAATTTCCGATATGGACCCATTAGGGGATGTTCAACAGGAACCTTTAGCAGTGGACGATAGTAGCAGTGATGTAGAGGTTATTGAAGAGAAAAATATTGACAAAAGTGAACGGAAGTGTGAAAGCAAGAACAATACAGTGCCTTTGAAAGACAAAGTGAGTGTGAAGGATGTGCAAAAAAAAGTGAATAGTGTTAAACATAAAGACTCAAGTACAAGTAAAGAGGGTAAAGAGTGCTCACGAAGGAATGATTCTCTGGAGGAGTCAACAAATGAAGACATAGATACGCTTATGAGAAATATTATGGCTATGGAGGTAAGATTGCATATATTGGTTAATACTAACTATGCCCAGCATACATTACAACACCTAAATATATTTGCATGCTAAAATAAATGCAAATGCTAACTAATCCAAAACTTTCAAGTCGGGTTCTCCAATTCACTAGGGATCCACATTCATTCCAATACAGTTTATAAAAGTCTGGTGAACATAAATTATTCAACAGATTAGCTCATAGCAGGTTTTTGCCATAGCTGCAACGCTTGGCAGGCAGGTTGGCAACTGCAGTTTTTTATTATTTTGATTTGTTATCAGATAAGATAATAATTAAGTGCTCAGTTAGTGCAAGCACATTGAGAAATAAGCACTAAATATAATTTTATTTTCATATACTCCGTATACTGCCACTTTGAGAGATTCAGAAAAGTATGTGATCCCAAATTGACATCCAGGTGGGTTATCACCTAGTGATATAGGATCATAATTCACTGCTCATTTAGTGCTGTTGATATACAAAAAGGATTTTGGAAATTATTTTTTTAAATACTGTAAACTGCTACTTTTACGTTGTGGCGGCGTTGTCGTCGCGCCACAAGCGAAACACATCGAATTCTAAATCGCACTAACTAAGTTCCGAAGTTAAAGTAGCATAATAGCTCCGAACTACCAATTGGAGCGCTGGCCGCTCCCCGGGCAGAATACCTTGCCCGACGGGAGATCTCCCCTTTACCTGCCACCACCACAACGTCGTTAGCAGAGTATGTACTGAAAAAGTTGACATTGAAGTGGGTTATAACTTATTAATATAAGATAACAATTGAGCGCTAATTAGTGCTCTCCATACATAAAAACAGGTATATTTAATATATTTCTTTTCTTATTTACAAATACCGCAAATTTCTACTTCGACAGTTTTAGCAGAGCTCAAAGGTAGAAAATTAAATAATCAAAAATGGATGCTATTTAATGATGCAATTCAAGGAGTTACTTTCTCGATTGAATAGTATTTTAAAAAAATATAAAATAAAAATCCAATCCATGTATATTATTATTTTATATTATTTTTTTCCTCGTGTTGGCTCTCCATGCAAAATTGGACATTTTTTCGTATCCGTCGAAAAACCGTTCCTCTTATCTGTTTTAAAGATTGTTTAATTTTCAAGCAAATCGCTTTTTTTGGTTATTTGGTTATAACTTCTTTAATAATGGTTCAACCGGAATTTTTCATTTTCAAAATCCTTATATTTTTTAAGTACCTCAAAAAAAAATACAAAAATATTATTCAGTGTTCAAAAATGTAATTTCTTAGTTTTAAACTTAAAACGTTTTCTTTCAAAGTGAGAATTTTTTTAGTTTTGCACGACTCATAATGCGGAAGTATAGAGAGTGATACTGACATAGATGACAATAGAAAAAAAAACCCTCCTTTTTGTTCGCAACTATTTTTATTGTTAAACTCTTGTTAGTTCCTGATACCAACATTATTTATATACCATTCTACAGATAATTTATTGGAGATTAATTCTGTAACTTTCAACAATCGATTTTGTGTAATAGAAATAAAAAAAAGACCATCAAGATAGGTTTAAATGTTTTTCCTATCACTCAATGAAATAATGTTTCAGCTTGAAAACACGGTAACTTAAGAATAAGCCCTTCGTTTAAGATACTTGTTTTTAATTGACTCGTCTTGAGTTTAAAGAATTTGGGATCTAAAATGGCCTTTTAACTCTGTGTCGTTTAATTATAATTAATGAAAAACAAAACTTGGACTTTTTCATTTACTAATGAAATGCATTTAAAAAATCCAACGTAAATTTTAAAATACTTATCATACAAAAAAATTAGGGGTTCATCTAACTCTTGGCGTAGATCACTATGAACTTTCTAATAATGCCATCCTGCTCACACAATGAGAATAGTTGTAACTATATTATTTGTTAACGGCATGTGTAGAAACTACATTTATTGTATGCAGTTTCTAACCCTCTTACCATTTCACATTTCGTCCTGTAATACAAGGTCTACAAACTTTTTCTATGTGCCTATGGCTAAAACGATTTAGGCACAGGCTTTGCCGCTCTACAGACTAACCACTATATGTAACTCCATGTTAAATAATTCTGATTGTCTTCTTCATTTAATGGGATACAATCAACCAGTCACAGTCTGCTTCACTGCATACATACTAGTACTAGCTGTTCACCGCGACTTCGCCTGCGTGTAATTTAGGGTTTTAATAATGTTGCGCGGAACCCTAATTCTTTTTCTAAAATATAAGTAGCCTAAGTTACTCCTTATAACATCAGCTATCTGCCAGTGAAAGTCCCGTCGAAATTGGTTCAGCCGTTTCGGAGATAAGCCGGAACAAACAGACAGACAGTCGAAAATTTTAAATATTGTGTTTTTGTTATAAGTACGTATATACTTTCATTTGCATTTAGTAAAAAGCTATTATTTTAATATTACAAACATACTTTCATTTGCATTTAGTAAAAAGCTATTATTTTAATATTACAAACAGACACCTCAATTTTATTTATTTGTATAGATTACTTTGTCAAGATCACTAAGGTAAAGGGGACCCAGTTATTGACCGTGGTCCAGTTTCTGACACTTTCAGCTTTAATTGAAATAAAATGTGGTGGACCCTTTCAGCTTTTACGTGGTAGAGCCATGCTGCGGCTATATTACTGGTATAGTTGTAACACGAATGGGTCCGCTCGATCTGGGAAGGACCACGCTCTCACAGAATACCAGCGTAAAATAGCAGCTTAACGCGGCTGTGTTTCGTATGGTGAGTGTAGAGAACCGGAGACCCTTTTTACTGGAAAAGAGGCATTCCTTCTTAGTCCTCACGGGTGACAACGCATCTGCATTTTGATTCGTAATCGAGGATAGATGCAGATGTCTATGGGCCACAGCAACCACTTACCATCAGGTGGACTGTGTGCTCGTTTGTCACCCTTATCCTAATTTAAAAAAATGACTCAAATAATGAAATAAATTTTACGAGAATATAAAGTAATATATTCTATGCCTAATTAATAGCAATTACGAATTTATCAACAAATCTGGATAAATGGATAAGAAAATCTTAAATATTGAAGACTGAGAGAGTAATTTTTCACTTGTAGTTTAAGTATGTTGTGTAAGAGTGTATCAAGTCTGAATCGAAAGCTTTTTTGTTATATAGCTATAAAAATGAGATAATACACACATGGACAGCAGGACAGTTAATTAAAGTATAGTTAGTCTAGTAGTGGGTACTAATTTTTTTTTTCAATTTCTTGCTAAAATATGGAGGTCAATAACTGGGCCCAATTTCTTACGCATGTTGCAGTTGTTGACTCTAAGATTCTAACCAATTACAAAGAAGATCATTTGTGTATTGTTATATTGATAAGGTGCTGGAGAGCCATCCTAATCTCGCTCAGACTGACATCCGGGATATCTTCGGAATAGTGTCGGATGAGACTCGCTCTTGGATCGTTACTCACACTTGCGTGTGGCTCCAACGATGATGTGTACAGCTGCCCATAGAACCTCTCAATCTCATTCAAAATCTCAGGTGTCCCGGAAACGATGCTGTCACATTCTGTCTTCAGCTTTGACAGTTGGCTCTTTCTGGCAGACAGATCTCTGGCAAAGACTTTGGAGCCTTGGTTCCGCTCGATCGCTTCTTCAATACGAGCTGTATTGAAGTTGCGTAAGTCCCGCCGCATGCATTTGGAGATCTGTCTGTTCAGATGCCTGTATGCTGTCAAGTCTGTTGAAGAATGTAGCTTCATCTCCCGTCTAACAGCCATGAAATTAAGAGTGTGATCGGAGAGTTTTTGTGTTCTTCTGCGGCGGGTCTTGCAGAATTTAGCTCCGACCGCATGGACAGTTTCCACGAGCTTGTCATTCATATCGTCCACTTCATTGCAGTCTTCCAGGCACTGAAAACGGTTTTGTAACTCGAGCTGAAAGACTTTGAGCGAGATCAGGATGGCTCTCCAGCACCTTAAAAACGGTAAGGCCCCAGGCGAGGATGGAATTACAGCGGAGCTTCTGAAAGCGGGTGGAAGACCGGTACTTGAAGTCCTTCAGAAGCTCTTTAATTCCGTCCTGCATGGTGGCATTACACCGGAGGCGTGGAGCAGAAGTGCGGTGGTCTTGTTCTTCAAGAAAGGTGACAACGCTCTCTTGAAGAACTACAGACCGATTTCCCTTCTGAGCCGCGTCTACGTGCTGTTTTCGAGAGTCATTACGAATCGTCTCGCGCGCAGACTTGACGACTTCCAGCCTCCCGAACAAGCCGGTTTCCGAAAGGGCTTTAGCACCATAGACCACATACATACCCTTCGGCAAGTTGTACAGAAGTCCGAAGAGTACAATTTGCCACTATGTCTGGCGTATGTGGACTATGAGAAAGCCTTTGATTCCGTCGAAATTTGGGCGGTGCTGCAGTCCCTTCAGCGGTGCCAAGTTGACTGTCGGTATATCGAAGTGTTGAAGTGCTTGTACAGTAGGGCTGCGATGGCTATCCGAGTACAGAACCAGAGTACGAAACTTATCCAATTGCAGAGAGGTGTAAGACAGGGTGACGTCATATCCCCGAAACTCTTCACCGCTGCATTGGAAGACGTTTTCAAGCTTCTGGACTGGAAAGGATACGGTATCAACATCAATGGCGAGTACATCACTCACCTTCGATTTGCCGACGATATAGTCCTTATGGCAGAATCGCTGGAGGACTTAAGCACTATGCTCAATGACCTCAATAGTGTTTCCCAACGGATAGGTCTTAAGATGAACATGGACAAAACAAAGATCATGTTTAATGTCCATGTCACACCTATGCCGGTAGTTGTTGGGAGCACTAAGCTCGAAGTTGTTGACGAGTATGTTTACCTGGGACAAATAGTCCGACTAGGTAAGTCCAACTTCGACCGAGAGGTCAATAGACGGATTCAACTCGGCTGGGCAGCGTTCGGGAAGCTACGACACATCTTCTCGTCAGACATACCTCAAAACCTTAAAACGAAATTGTACAACCAGTGCGTGTTGCCAGTGATGACTTACGGAACTGAGACGTGGTCCTTCACTGCTGGCCGTATGAGGAAGCTCAAGGTCGCTCAGCGAGCTATGGAGAGGGCTATGCTCGGAGTTTCTCTGCGTGATAAACTTAGGAATGAGGATATCCGCAGTAGAACTAGAGTGACCGACATAGCCCAACGGATTAGTAAGCTGAAGTGGCAGTGGGCCGGCCATATAGCTCGAAGAACCGACAACCGATGGGGAAGAAAGGTTCTCGAGTGGCAGCCTCGTACCGGTAGGCGAAGTGTAGGGCGTCCCCCCACGAGATGGAGTGACGATCTGGTAAGACATGCAGGAAGTCGATGGATGCAGGTGGCTCAGGACCGTGCTTTGTGGCATTCTTTGGGGGAGGCCTATGTTCAGCAGTGGACTTGTGAAGGGCTGTAATGATATTGATAAAACGTCAAAAGGTAAAAGTTTATTGTATTATTGATTGCTTCTTTTTTTATTATTTTCTCATAAAAATATTTCAAATCTTATTGAACCTTTATTATAATGGAACAATTTTATATTTGTCATTATAGAAAAAACCCAAATGAACATTCCAGCTTTATAGACATTAAAAAGTATCTATTTGAGGATTTTTTTATAGGATAAGGGTGACAATATCTTAAGTCTGTCAATACACACTAGGGTGCACAGTTCCCAGTTGCTTTTTCTTTTTAATTTTAATTTATGGCTCCTCTTGATATGATTCTGCCAGTGACATGTTTTTGTGATTTCGAAATTTACAACAAAAGACATAAAATTTTTAGTGACCATTACCAAAATTAATTTATAATTTACAACATAATATATTATTATATACATATATTATTAGTGCAAATAAAATTACACAAAATATTTACAAAAGAAGTAAACATCAAGAACAACAAATATGGGAGTTTTACACAATGTGGTATGATATTGTGCAGGATATCCTAGAGAATATAAGATTTTAGGGCATTTGAAGTATAGATCCGTCTAATCTGAAGTACAACATATTAAGGCTACCTAAAAGTAATGCATATGGAACCTTTGTGGAAATAACATAATAATGATTGAAAAAAATAATATTGAATTTTATGAATATTGGAAATACCTTATATGATACTTTAAATTTTCTACTAGGTACTGAAAGATCAATATTATGTGATTTCAGCACTCCCAAGAGCCTGCAAAGTTAAACTGCAATTCATACGGGGGAGTCATTACCAGTGGTAAGTTAGCAACAGCTAAAGTTATTTTTTTAATTTATATTTTTTATATATATATCAACATATTACATACACAATAATATACACAACATATTAGTCGACCAAGCCAAGTAGACGACGTCGAACGTGACGTCACCCAGTGCCGTATTTGATTAGTTATTAATGTTTTATTAAGAGATAAATATTTGTAAAGTGAATAAATAATATTCTAGAGTTGTAGGGAGCAAATGCATACAAAACCAAAATCAATAAATGACTTATAGTCTGAGAGCTGGCGACGAATTTTGGGAAGGTCCTTTAGGCAAGTTGAAATTGTGAAAAAATATTATATTATATTTTTTCACAATTTCAACGGTTATAAAGTATTACCAGACCTCTCCAAAAATATTTTTTTTAAATTCCCAAAAAATCACAATTTCTACTTGCCAAAAGGACCTTCCCAAAATTCGTCGCCAGCTCTCAGACTATTATTTATATCAACTATGGGAAAATATTCCCTATTAGGCAATCTGGATGGAGGAGGCCTATGTTCATCAGTGGACCTGTATAAGCTATAATGAATGGATGAATGGAATCTGTGTAATATTGAGTAGTTATTAGTAAATTAGTAAATTTTTACGACAATACAAAAATTATAATGTATTATGAAGACACGTATTGTTACGTGATACTTGATTCGGGCGAGCGGGTGAGGGGGGCATTCCAGTCGTGTGTCTAGTTTGCTTCGTCGGCTAGTACAGTTTTCATTACAATATAATTTCTTCTAATACAACAAATTAGAACTAGACTACTCTTTGAATACTCTAATAAGACTACTTAAGTATTTAAAGATGCAATATGAAACTTTAACATTAAGTTCTATTTATTTGATTTGTAGATTAAAATTGTGCACATTGTATTTTATCTTTAAATATACTAAATATTATTCAGCTTGCTTGAATAGAATAGAATAGAATATTTATATTCAATATGCATTTTATATGATTATTATTGAAAGACAAAAAAAGTCATATAAGAAACAGCTTGAAAATCATTTCACGTGATGTATTCATTTTTATGATAATAACACTTTATAGTCTTTGTAGACCTCTTGTATTCTGGGACTTTGCATGAATGAATTACTGATTCTGTGGAGTCAAGTAACTGGTATTGTTCCATGTGTGCTTGTGTTTGTTTCATGTGTTTACAGGATGTATTTCACTTTTTTCATTAAAGCTTTTTTTGATTTTGTGAACAATCATTAAATTTTCGTGAATATACTGAGAAGCCAGAGGTAAAACATTTATATCTTTAAATTTTCTCTAAAAACCTCTCTTGGTTTTAGGTTATAAATGGCTTTTATGGTCCTGCAAAACAAAATTAGTGATAAGGATAGGTGCAAAAATAAAAAATTAGCTTCCTTGTTACTTGCGGGATATTTTAAACTCGTGTTAGCTAATTGGACCGTGTTGTGCAGTTATGTTTCAACGCACATAAAACTAAAGTTCTTTAGATTTGAAAGATGAAATGCATTTTTCTTGTGGAAAAAAATTAAATGTAGATTTTAGAATTACTTGTTATATTTCTGATGTGTTTCACACTTGGAAATAAACAGAAAAAAGAACCACTTGATCATTATTTTGGCCAATACTAGATTGAATCATTTCTGCACAATACATTCAGTACAAATATGGTAGTTACGAGCTAAGGGGCTTTCCATTAAATACTTACGCAAAAAGGAGACAAGTGTTAAGGCTTAGCCTTAGATGATGTGTCGAGGAAGAGGAGACAGACCTTATGAACATGATGTAAGGAAGTAAACACATGTATTTGATTTTTTATTTATTGAATTAAATCAACTAATCTTTTATTTGGGATGGTGGGAAAGGTTTTGTGACGTATTTTTAGGTAGTATTTTTAGGTTTTGCTCCCCGCTGACACCAATGAAATTGTTAATTGCAATTTTAAGTGCTATCTTACTAATATCCTGAGGGAACCTAAAACATTTCGAACATGTGATGAATACAATATAACGGAATAGAATTGAATCATTTTTATTCAGTATTGATGATTACATAATACTAATTGAAAGTAATTTGTTTTATTTACTACTGGTTCGGAAGATGCCTCTGTCCTGGGATTAACCAGAAAGAAACCCAGTGGGATTATATTTTTTAAACATATATGACTTTACAATAATTTGTATTTGTACAATTCCGTCAACACATACTAGTGCAGCGCAGTGGACAAATTACTCTATAACCCTCTCGGAACTGAGAGAAAGGCCAGCAGTGAGACATATAGGCTGTAACTTTACTTTAAATATTAGTTGAAGTATTAAAAAAAAAAACTTTTCAACGAAACAGGGAAACCGTTGTTTCGTTGTGTGAATTTTGCGTAAGGTATTTATGGATGGCCCTATAAGGGACTATTACATATTGTCATGTTAATTTGTGGAATGAAAACACATGTTGCATGTTTTTAGATATGGTTTATAGATAATGTCATTAAACATTTCATAAAGCGATGCATAGACATAATATGTTAGCATAAAGGAATCCTTATACTTGTATTGAAACAGATACTTTTGTATCGATACAGACTCAACTTTGGCTTTCGTAAGATTTCGTGCTACGTCCATGTACCGACACTTAAAATATACATAAAGATATGTAAAGATCGTCTAATGTAAAACTGCCTCTCTTGTATTTTTGGTAGGTTTTGTCACATTTACTATATTAGATATTATAAAATTTAATTATGCGCGCCCTATCTATTGTGTTTTAGAATATTGTAGAATTTTTACTGTATTTTTAGTTATGAAATCTACTAAAAAGATGGACAGGCGGGTGCAGTTTCAAATTAGACATTAGTTTTCAATTAAACTTCCATATCTATTAAAAGTAACGCCATTCATTTTTAGAGAAATGCAAAAAATTTAAGCTGACATTTCTTTTTTAAATGTTTGCTTTTATATGTATCGATACACAAAGTATAAATGACACTAACACTGGTTTCTGTCGACCAGCAAAACACGAGAAGTCTTCCAACCAAAACTACAACGCAAGGAATGCTATATTCGTGGAGCCACGTAGTGAGAAAGATAAATTGTAAGTGAATGGACATGGTCGATGGCCAATATGTGCTAATTAATGTTCCTGCGGCTTTGGTCACCTTATAGTTTGCAGTGGGCGATTATGAATGATTCTAACCATAAATAACACAAAATTCTTCTTGCAATTAAACACATCTTTGCCTTGCCACAATTAAAAGACCTTACAGTTGGGAAACAAATGAACTTGTGTAGAGGCCCTTTTTACTGGAAATGAGGCATTCCATCTTTGTCCTCACGGGTGACAACGCATCTACATATTGATTTGTAATAGAGGATAGATGTAGATGTCTATGGGCCACAGCAACCACTTAACATCAGGTGGACTGTGTGCTCGTTTGTCACCCTTATCCTATAAAAAAAAGCAACGGTGGGGCCCTTGATAGACAGGGGGCGGGCTGACCTTGTGCCAGCGCACTTCACTGAGTCTGCTATACAATACATGCGGTTAGCGCGAGCGTGTTTCATAGTACTTATTTAACTATTTTTAAGTGCCATTTTCTACTAAGTGCAATTACTGTTATAAGTTATATGAGTTACTAAGTAAAGTTGAATTCAAATGACGGCCATACTTATGTTTCCCTCATTTTTTTGATAATTTTTTATCCGAATGCGAACACTTACACGATTAAATTTAACAATCGAAAACTGAAAACCTCTATAAAAAGAAAGTGTCACGAAAATATTTGGCAGTGCAACACTTGTAAATGTGTTTTTTCTTGTAGTAATAAAAATTACCCTGTTCAATAAATTTTTTTAACTTATTGAACTTGTAAATTAGCAGCATAATTATTTGTTTTGTTTGGTAGTGATTAAAAATTTGGTTTATCTTTTTATCTGTACTGATAATGAGGCATTCCATCTTAGTTCTCCAGGATGATGAAAATATATATAGTGATATAATGTAGATATAGAGATGGAGAGATACATGTGTAGATTTTGATGTAGATTTTTAAACATGGACTACCATGTTATAACTATATTATGGTTGTAGAACAAATTAGTTGTCTCTCAACATGGAAAGGACCACACACTCTCAGAGAGTACCAGCATAAAATGTGTAGTGCTGTTTCCTGTGGTGTGTACAAAGAACTGGAACTCCTTTTTCATTGATAATATCAGCATAAAATTGCAGCTTAATGTTGCTTGTATTTCGTATGGTGTGTGTAAAGAACTGGAACTCCTTTTTTACTGATAACTAGGCATTCTATCTCAGTCCTCAGGGGTGACCACGCATCTTAAAATCGTAAAAAATTTAAAAATAAAGACATTGAGAGGGAACAAAAGGAGTATTACTACAAGGTTGGTAGGAATTCTTTCACGCTTGCGAGTTCCGGGTAAGAGAGTAGGTAGTCATCATCATCATCATTACAGCCCTTCACAAGTCCACTGCTGAACACAGGCCTCCCCCAAGGAATGCCACAAAGCACGGTCCTGAGCCACCTGCATCCATCGACTTCCTGCATGTCTTACCAGGTCGTCACTCCATCTCGTAGGGGGTCTCCCTACACTTCACCTACCGGTACGAGGCTGGTTCTACTGCGGATATCCTCATTTCTAAGTTTATCACGCAAAGACACCCCGAGCATAGCCCTCTCCATAGCTCGCTGAGCGACCTTGAGCTTCCTCATACGGCGAGCAGTGAAGGACCACGTGTCAGATCTGTAAGTCATCACTGGCAACACGCACTGGTTGTACAATTTCGTTTTCAGGTTTTGAGGTATGTCTAACGAGAAAATGTGTCGTAGTTTCCCGAAGGTTGCCTAGCCGAGTTGAATCCCTCGATTGACCTCTCGGTCGAAGTTGGACTTACGTAGTCGGACTATTTGTCCCAGATAAACATACTCGTCATCAACTTCGAGCTTAGTGCTCCCAACAACTACCGACATAGGTGTGACATGGACGTTAAACATGATTTTTGTTTTGTCAATGTTCATCTTAAGACCTATCCGTTGGGAAACACTATTGAGGACATTGAGCATAGTGCTTAGGTCCTCCAGCAATTCTGCCATAAGGAATATATCGTCAGCAAATCGGAGGTGAGTGATGTACTCGCCATTGATGTTAATACCGTATCCTTACCAGTCCAGTAGCTTGAAAACGTCTTCCAATGCAGCGGTGAAGAGTTTCGGGGATATAACGTCACCCTGTCTTACACCTCACTGCAGTTGGATAGGTTTCGTACTCTGATTCTGTACTCGGATAGCCATCGTAGCTCTACTGTACAAACACTTCAGCACCTCGATATACCGACAGTCAACTTGGCACCGCTGAAGGGACTGCCGCATCGCCCAAATTTCGACGGAATCAAAGGCTTTCTCATAGTCCACATACGCAAGGCAAAGTGGCAGATTATACTCCTCTGCCTTCTGTACAATCTGTCGCAGGGTATGTATGTGGTCCATGGTACTAAAGCCTTTTCGGAAACCGGCTTGTTCGGGAGGCTGGAAGTCGTCAAGTCTGCGTGCGAGACGATTCGTAATGACTCTCGTAAAAAGCACGTAGACGCAGCTCAAAAGGGAAATCGGTCTGTAGTTCTTCAAGAGAGCGTTGTCGCCTTTCTTGAAGAACAAGACTACCGCACTTCTGCTCCACGCCTCCGGTGTAATGCCACCATGGAGGACGGAATTAAAGAGCTTCTGGAGGACTTCAAGTACCGGTTCTCCACCCGCTTTCAAAAGCTCCGCTGTAATTCCATCCTCGCCCGGGGACTTGCCGTTTTTAAGGTGCTGGAGAACCATTCTAATCTCGCCCAGACTGACGTCCGGGATATCTTCGGAATAGTGTCGGATAAGACTCGCTCTTGGATCGTTACTCACACTTGCGTGTGGCTCCAACGATGACGTGTACAGCTGCTCATAGAACCTCTCAATCTCACTCAAAATCTCAGGTGTCCCGGAAACAATGCTGCCACACTCGGTCTTCAGCTTTGACAGTTGGCTCTTTCTGGCAGACAGATCTCTGGCAAAGACTTTGGAGCCTTGGTTCCGCTCGATCGCTTCTTCAATACAAGCTGTATTGAAGTTGCGTAAGTCCCGGCGCATGCATTTGGAGATCTGTCTGCTCAGTTGCCTGTATGCTGTCAAATCTGTTGAAGAATGTAGCTTCATCTCCCGTCTAACAACCATGAGATTAAGAGTGTGACCGGAGAGTTTTTGTGTTCTTCTGCGGCGGGTCTTGCAGAACTTAGCTCCGACCGCATGGACAGTTTCCACGAGCTTGTCATTAATATCGTCCACTTCATTGCAGTCTTCTAGGCACTGAAAACGGTTTTGTAACTCGAGCTGAAAGGTTTCGGGACTTTGAAACAGAGCACGAGGTGGACGGAGAGTTGACTTCATTAGACGAGACCTCTCCAACTTAACGTTTAGGTTCAGTGTGCCTCTAACTATTCGGTGATCGCTACCAGTTTTCACATCACTGAACAGTTGTCGTCTGGTCGTCATAATGAAGTCAATCTCATTTTTTGTCGAACCGTCGGGTCTCCACCAGGTCCACTTCCTGTGGGGCCGCTTCTGGAAGAAAGAGTTCATCATAAAGAGTCCCTCTTTCTCCATGAAGTCGGCCAGCTGCTGGCCCCTTGGGTTCCGTTGCCCTATTCCAAATTTCCCTACTTTCAGCTCACCATTCTCTCTTGTGCCTAGTTTTGCATTGAAGTCTCCCATTAACACCGTATAGTGGGTTTTGGAGGAATGCATGGCTCTAGAGATATCCTCATACATTTCCTCCACCTCCTCATCGGGATGTGCCGATAACTAACTGCTGCAGTCTATGGTCACCTGCAGTCAAGTTTAACCGGAGAATGACACTCATTATAATCATTATCATCATTACTACAGCCCTTTACAAGTCCACTGCTGAACAAAGGCCACCCCCAAGGAATGCCACAAAGCACGGTCCTGAGCCACCTGCATCCATCGACTTCCTGCATGTCTAACCAGGTCGTCACTCCATCTAGTCAGGGGGACGCCCTACACTTCGCCTGCCGGTACGAGGCTGCCACTCGAGAACCTTTCTTCCCCATCGGTTGTCGGTTTTTCGAGCTATATGGCCGGCACATTGCCACTTCAACATACTAATTCTTTGGGCTATGTCTGTTACTCTGGTTCTACTGCGGATATCCTCATTTTTAAGTTTATCGCGCAGAGAAACGCCGACCATTGCCCTTTCCATAGGTCGCTGAGCGACTTTGATCTTCCTCATACGGCCAGCAGTGAAGGACCACGTCACATTATGATGTCATGTCAATATTAAAAAAAATTCAAGCAATAAATATCACGTTACTTTCAAACTAATCCCAAAATTCTGTGTAACACATCATTACCAGTCCCTAAGCGGAAAATGTAAGGTCGGTAACCCAGTTTCTTGTAGGTAGGTGACGTGGTGTAGGGCGACGTCGTTTTTTGTAACTGATTAGTTTCTTAGGCCTAGTTCTTTGAATATCTATCTTGCTAGACGGGCCTAGCCTGGCCTGGCCTAGCGAGAAGTGATGTCTCTACATCATGTGTCAATTTACTGAAAACTTGCTTACAGAAAAATCGCGTGAATAAATCATTGAATGTTTATGGTCGATTGTTTTGTTGACGGTCCAAGTACGATGTTTCGACTTATTGCTTATGGTATTGTTAACATAATTATAAGTAGCGGCACGAAAGTCTAGCGGTGATAATTATTGCGCGCATAAGTCGTGCTGATTGGCTTATTGAGCATAAGTCGCGCTGGTTGGCTCGTGCGTATTATTCGCACGCGCTGATTTTCTCGCCAGTCGCATTCGTGCTATGCAATTCGTGCGCGTCCCCTCCACGTTTCGTTCAGAGCTAGACTTACCCGCGTACTTGTATGTATATTAATGACCTTGAGTTTGTTTACTAATATCTTCAAAACTTTTTTATATGAGAGGGGGCAAACGAGCATACGGCTCACCTGATGGTAAGTGACTGCCGCCGCCCATGAACAACTGCAATACCAAGCCTTTCAAAAAAGAGTAGGCTCTTTTCTTGAAGGTCCCTAAGTCGCACCGGTCCGGAAAACTCGATGGTGGTAGTCGATTCCACAAAGAAGTTGTGCGCGGAAGAAAACTTCTTATAATTCGCACAGTGGTGGACCGCCAATTATCCAGATGGTAGGGACTGTATCTCGAGTCTTGTCGCGAAGTGCGATGGTGAAATGGCTGAAATTAGTCTGTACAATTCCTGTGAGCATTCCCCGTGGTAGAAATAATATTAATATTTTCACTCAAAATTGATTGATTAAGAGTCTAGTTATTAGTTATTTTCAAATGTGTTTAACTAATTCATTGTACTTAAGCTTATGTGTTAAAATTTCTCATATAAGTAGCGACACGAAAGTCTAGCGATGACCGTTATTGCGCATAAGTCGCGCTGATTGGCTCGTGCGTATTGTTCGCACACGCTGATTGGCTCTCCAGTTGTATTCGTGCAATTCAATTCGTGTGCGTCCCCTCCACTTTTCGTTCAACGCCAGACTTACGTGCCGCGACTTCTTACTCCAAATATGTTCAGTGAAACATTTTTTTACGAAGTTATTTAAGTGTTGCCATTCATGATCGCCCAAATCTACACAACTGCTCTATCGCTTCAGCTTTTCTTCCATAATATTGTAATATAGTCATATAAAAAAAATTCTAATACAAATTTCTAATTTTATTAAAAAGTAAAAAAAATTGAAATAATATAAATCCACCTCAATTATCGTCGGATTTGGTTGGAACTTATATGAGAGCATTGCAAAAGTCTTTAAAAATCAGTAAATTCTGTTTATTAACTTTAAAGAACTTTATGTTTCATTTCCGCGTAACACAGTTCAATTGTAATTCGAATCACTGGACCACCCTTAAGTACTGATCAGCTGGTGGCTAACCGCGGCCCACTTTGAATATCTTTTTATAGGATAAGGGTGACAAACGGGTACACAATACACCTGATGGTAAGTGGTTGCTGTGGCCCATAGACATCTACATCTATTCTCAATTACGAATCAAAATGCAGATGCGTTGTCACCCGTGAGGACTATGATACCCCATCTTTTTCAGTAAAAAGGGTCTCTGGTTCTCTACACTCACCACAGGAAACACAGCAGCGTTAAGCTACTATTTTATGTTGTCGAGCTGACCCATTCGTTCTACCACTATACTACTAATATAGATGCAGCATTGTTATATCACGTAAAAATTTGATTAATAGATTAAAGCTCCATTGACAGAATAGTAGTGGGTTAACGACGCAATGGTGCTTAGTATTTTTTTGCTCTTGATATTCTATACAAGTTATACTCGTTTAGTGATCTTACTTACTTACTTACTTATCTTCACGCACAATCCCTGACGGGGTAGCCAGAGAGAACAGATCGCAAAGTGTAACGATCCTTACAAACCTCTTTCGCTTCTTTCAGATTCATTATCTTCTTCATGCATGCACGTCTAGGTATCCGAGTACTCTTGACCCTACCCTCTTCGAGCAATTTGCTCACATGGTCTTCGAAAGTTAGTCTCGGTCTACCTCGACACCTTTTAATATTAACTTTCGCGCTATATATTTTCTTCACCATTCGGTCTTCACTCATTCGCTCAACGTGCCCAAACCACCGAAGCACGCCCTTATCAATTTTTGTGATAAAGTCATCTTTCAAGCCTGCCATATTGCGAATCTCTTCGTTTCGCTTTCGGTCGGCCAAGGTAACGCCGCACATTTTACGAAGAGATCGCATCTCCACTGCATTCAACTTACTTTTATGCTTCTTCTGGCATACCCAGGTTTCGCTGCCATATAACAAAGTCGGTACCAACACTGCGTTATGTATTGCAAGGCGTGCACTCTTCGCTACGCCTTGCCTTTTGACTAACGCAGTCAGGGCACCATTGACTTTGTTCCCGGCAGCGACACGCCTGTCCACATCTAAATCACATCTTCCATCCCGGCTAAAAGCACTCCCCAAATATACAATTTCATTTACCTGTTCTAGACATTCCTGATTTACCCATATTTCACACTTCGTTCTCTCTTCGTCCCTTTCAAATACCAGAACCTTAGTTTTATTAGCATTCAAACGGAGACCTTTAATTTCACATTCCTCTTTCAGTTTAGTGATCTGAACAATTGATACAGTTTTCCTTTTTGAAATCTATTAAACTGTATGTATTATACAGTATATTGTATAATATATAATCCTACCACGTTTCTGCAAAATATTTGGCTATACGTAGCGGCACGAGTCGTGAGTACAGCCTTGACATGAGCAATAGTCGATTTAGGTCTCTGGTGAAGAACAAGGGCGCTGGGAGGGTAGTGTGAACATTCTTTCACGTAAATTACTTAATCTTTGTCATTTATTGGATACACGTATCATTCGCCATTGCAGTATTAAACTTTATTAAAAACTTTAAACATGTAGTACATACAGAAAAAAAAATGTCTTACATGAAATAATAAAAATTAGGTAAATACTAGTGAGAGTAGAAGCGGCCCCCCAGGAAGTGGACCTGGTCGAGCCCCGACGGTTCGGTCGAGACCAGACGACAACTGTTCAGTGATGTGAAAGCTGGTAACGATCACCGAATGGTTAGAGGCACACTGAACTTAAACGTTAAGTTGGAGAGGTCTCGTCTAATGAAGTCAACTCTCCGTCCCCTCGTGCTCTGTTTCAAAGTCCCGAAACCTTTCAGCTCGAGTTACAAAACCGTTTTCAGTGCCTGCAGACTGCAATGAAGTGGACGATATGAATGACAAGCTCGTGGAAACTCCATGCGGTCGGAGCTAAGTTCTGCAAGACCCGCCGCCGAAGAACACAAAAACTCTCCGGTCACACTCTTAATCTCATGGTTGTTAGACGGGAGATGAAGTTACATTCTTCAACAGATTTGACAGCATACAGGCAACTGAGCAGACAGATCTCCAAATGCATGCGGCGGGACTTACGCAACTTCAATACAGCTTGTATTGAAGAAGCGATCGAGCGGAGCCAAGGCTCCAAAGTCTTTGCCAGAGATCTGTCTGCCAGAAAGAGCCAACTGTCAAAAGCTGAAGACCGAGTGTGGCAGCATCGTTTTCGGGACACCTGAGATTTTGAGTGAGATTGAGAGGTTCTATGGGCAGCTGTACACGTCATCGTTGGAGCCACACGCAAGTGTGAGTAACGATCCAAGAGCGAGTCTTATCCGACTCTATTCCGAAGATATCCCGGACGTCAGTCTGAGCGAGATTAGAATGGCTCTCCAGCACCTTAAAAACGGCAAGGCCCCAGGCGAGGATGGAATTACAGCGGAGTTTCTGAAAGCGGGTGGAAAACCGGTACTTGAAGTCCTTCAGAAGCTCTTTAATTCCGTCCTCCATGGTGGCATTACACCGGAGGCGTGGACCAGAAGTGCGGTGGTCTTGTTCTTCAAGAAAGGTGACAACGCTCTCTTGAAGAACTACAGACCGATTTCCCTTTTGAGCTGCGTGTACGTGCTGTTTACGAGAGTCATTACGAATCGTCTCGCGCGCAGACTTAACGACTTCCAGCCTCCAGAATAAGCCGGTTTCCGAAAGGGCTTTAGCACCATAGACCACATACATACCCTTCGGCAAGTTGTACAGAAGCCTTTGGTTCGGTCGAAATTTGGGCGGTGCTGCAGTCCCTTCAGCGGTGCCAAGTTGACTGTCGGTATATCGAAGTGCTGAAATGTTTGTACAGCAGAGCTACGATGGCTATCCGAGTACAGAATCAGAGTACGAAACCTATCCAACTGCAGAGAGGTGTAAGACAGGGTGACGTTATATCCCCTTAACTTCTTTTCAAGCTTCTGGACTGGAAAGGATACGATATTAACATCAATGGCGAGTACATCACTCACCTTCGATTTGCCGACGATTAAGTCCTTATGGCAGAGTCGCTGGAGGAACTAAGCACCATGCTCAATGACCTCAATAGTGTCTCCCAACGTATAGGTCTTAAGATGAACATGGACAAAACAAAGATCATGTTTAATGTCCATGTCACACCTATGCCGGTAGTTGTTGGGAGCACTAAGCTCGAAGTTGTTGACGAGTATATTTACCTGGGACAAATAGTCCGATTAAGTAAGTCCAACTTCGACCGAGAGGTCAATCGACGGATTCATCTCGGCTGGGCAGCGTTCGGGAAACTACGACACATCTTCTCCTCAGACATACCTCAAAACCTTAAAACGAAATTGTACAACCAGTGCGTGTTGCTAGTGATGACTTACTGATCTGACTCGTGGTCCTTCACTGCTGGCCGTATGAGGAAGCTCAAGGTCGCTCAGCGAGCTATGGAGAGGGCTATGCTCGGGGTTTCTCTGCGTGATAAACTTAGAAATTAGGATATCCGCAGTAGAACCAGAGTAACCGACATAGCCCAATGGATTAGTAAGCTGAAGTGGCAGTGGGTCAACAATGGGGGAGAAAGGTTCTCGAGTGGCAGCCTCGTACCGGTAGGTGAAGTGTAGGGCGACCCCCCACGAGATGGAGTGACGACCTGGTAAGACATGCAGGAAGTCGATGAATGTAGGTGGCTCAGGACCGTGCTTTGTGGCATTCCTTGGGGGAGGCCTATGTTCAGCAGTGGACTTATGAAAGGCTGTAATGATGATGATGATGATGAATGATGACTAGTGATTGTGACGTTCTGTTCTCCGTGCTAGACTATAAAATAGCCTGTATTAAGGAGATTCAGTCCCTTACCCCCTTACAAAAAGGGAACAAAAAAAAAGCTCTTAGCTTTTTAGTACTACAGATTGTATATGTACGAGCGCGTTCGTGTGTGTGTGTCAATCTTATTATATAATTATACTAATGTAATATTAATTAGTATATTGGCTTGAAATGTACATGCGCAAATATTGTCACTTGGTGCTTACGACTAGCGCCGCTATGTATACCTCTTTAATAATATTATCTATTGTCCTTATTTTAATACAATTGAAGAAACTCTTTCTCCTTTTTTTATATACCTTTTGAATAAAAATGATTGGTTACCTACTTTCACTAACATATTAGCGGACTTTGTAAATGTGTAGTTTTTATTAATAATAAATTATTTGTAAATGTGTAGTTTTTATTAATAATAAATTATGAAAACTACATACAAATAAAAAAAATAATGAATACGCAATTTCGTTACGGGTAGTATTAATATTCGATCGGACCTGTTATAATTTGAGTTAATTTATCTAAAGAATATATCACTGGTTCTAAAAAAAATAATATTACTATGATCTGGTTTAGAGCGTTAATCCATGAGGTATTCCATCTGACAATTAGGCTTCAGCTTTCGCAAGTCGACAACGCATGTACAGTTTCCTGTTTTTTATTAAGATTTTTGGCTTGAACGTTTGTCCTTTAAGCCATGTCTTCATTTCATTCGAGATGTTCGTTTATATAGATTTTCAGTATCAAGTGATAATAATCCTTTACAGTACACTGCTTCACAATATGTTGATGCGTCACTTTTCGTAGTCTTTTTGATGGCAACTTGAACCAGCAGACAGTTGGCGATAGTATCTCAAGGCGCCTAAGCGGACAGACACCTTATCTACACAAAATCGCACCACTTTTACATGTGCAAATCCACTTAAAGCATACAGGAGCAGCAATCCGTCCCCGGTCAAGTTCCCGCCAAAACTCCCTTTTCCTAACTGTATACAACATGGGCTAAAGAAGATACGTAGATACGTAGTAGACGTAAGGGTCTATGGCCCACAGCATTCACCATCAGGTGTACTGTGTGCTCTTTAGAAACCGTTTTGTCTATAAAAATTAAAAATAAGGCATTCAAAAATGTGCCAAATGACGCATTTCTTCACACTCACCAATCTGTATGGCATTTTATTTAAAACCCTTATAATACCTAGTCAGGTCATAAATTCTGTCACATGTTTAATATAAAATAATTGAAACAAGTTTATTCATTATGTAACCATTTAAATACCAAAATGAACTTAACAAAACATAGATTCTTATGACACTAAAGTTTATTTAAAATGTCCTCCGTGATTTTGAATACAGGCCTTCAATCTGCGCGGCCAGTCGTCTATTGCAGCACGAACGAGGTCCATGTCGATATCGGCGGCTGCCTTAATCAAGGATGTCTTGAGTGACTCCAAATTGGGATGAGGCTTTGAGCACGCCTTTTCCTCCAAGTGTTACCATATCTTGTAATCTAACGGATTCAAATCTGGACTGGAGGAGGGCCAGTCTTCGTGCCGGATGAAGTCGATTTCACGCGCCGCCAGTCAGTCTTGTGTGCTCTTCGCTCTATGAGCTGGCGCCGAATCTTGTTGGAATACCCAGTGCCTGTTATTGAACATGGTATGAGAAACACGTACCACAAGGTTCGTCAGGACTGTATTTTGATACACAACTGCATTCGTTTTTACACCTTTCTCACAAAAATGTACCTCTGTTAAGCCCCAATAAGAAACTCCCAACCATACCATGAGCGAGGATGGAAAATGACCTCGTTGGACACGCGGAATACGGTTGCTCGCTTCTTCACTACTGTGTGCGTACACCATATCATTTTGTTTGTTGTAGCTCTCTTCTACGGTAAAAATTTTTTCATCCCAAAAAAGAATTTCCCGATAACGTTTTCCCGCGTACCGCTTCAACAAAGCGCGGCATCTCTTCAGTATCAGGTCCATTAGACGAGCATTCAAAAGATGTCTTCATTTAACACCCTTTTCACCGTGGTTCTGCTTAACCCTATCTGAAGGGCCAACAGTTTCTGCTTACGTTTGGGATTTCTTTGAATTCGCGCCTTCACAGCTTTTATCACTGCTGGAGTCCTAACAGACCGAGGGCGACCACTTCTTGACCTGTCATCTACACTAGAGTTTTCATTGTATCGCTTGATGGTACGATAAACGAATCTTTTGGTTATATTCAAATTATTCAGTATGTCAAAAATTTGAATTGGCGCGTAACCGCAACGATGCAACGCAATAACTGCAACACGGTCTTCTTTAACCGTCCACTCCATATTTAAAAATGAGTAAAATTCTAAAAAGTATACACTTTTATTTTCATGAACAATTCGAAATTCGAATTCAGCCAGCATTCTAAAAGAAAAGTTTTTACTGTGTGGCAATACTTATGACCTGACTAGGTAAAATAAAATAATTCAATGTATGTTTACGTGTACGTGCGATAGGTGTGCTTGTGAGTGTATCATAAACATCTGATTCGGTGTTGCATAAAACCGTCCCGCACTAAATGCTAATTATTTTAAATAGCACTAACCAACTATCTTAAACGAAGCCCATAACAATACAAGCAGCCGAATTGTATTTCGCGTAAGTGCGATATTAAAAATATGGTTGGGTCTACACTATTAACATCTAATTTGATAACTAATTGATAGTTAGATTTTAAACTACATAATCGATTTATGAAAACTTAATAATTATTCGTGTTACAATCACGTGTAAAATATTTCACATATTTGTAACACACACAAAGCGAGCGCGTTTGCATAGACACACGAACACGCCCGTACGCTCTCACGCATACACAATCTAAATAACTCAAAACGTAAAGATATTACAGTGTAAACTCTATAAAACGAGACAGAGGACTGTGCATATACGTTGACGATGACGTTATAAAGATTTGTTAAATGGAACGAAGAAAAATCTGTATTAGAAAAAGAAAAGGTTTATTTCAGACCAGTGTTAGTAATTACATAAAAACAATTGTTATTTGAACGCTATTGCGTATAATAATCTGTTATTTTCATCTGACGTCTTTTGCTGCACCAGTAATTTTGTTGTAATTTTTTACTTATTTTATTCATATCGTACGATATTGAGTCATCTTGGTGATAAAGAAAGTACTTTTCCAATAATTTTGCTGCTTCAAGAGCTTCTTTAATGCTCGGCAGAGGTTTAGGCTCATCTTCTTCATCTCCTTGTTCTTGATCCGTAGTTTTTTTTTTACCGAATTCAAAATCTGGTAGCACGGCAGTGCCCCCGCCAAGTCGAGCAAAACAGCGGCACGGCCGTACCATCCTTTTCTCGAAGCAGTTCAGGCCATTTTCGAAACCCTATAACTTCGTTGTGGATAAAACTAGAAGCTTGAATTTTCAGTAACCAAGTAGGCATTGTATGAACTCGGTATGTTTCAAATTTCATCAAATTTGAACCAGTAGTTTAAGAATTGGAACTAGTCAAAATTTCTTAATTTTGTCACTCACTGACTGACCGATCATCAAAACTCTAAGGCACTTCTAGCAGACATAGAAGCTTCAAATTTGGAATACAATTATTGTTTAGTATATAAATCAAGGAAAAATTAAAATATTTTGCAATTTCAGTCCAGTTTTCGAGATACACCAGCTGCATAAATAACTTAGTAATCCCATATATAGGATTACAAAGTTACATTTGCAGTGAATGAATCAGTGTACCTATATATGTATAATATAATGGAATAATTGGTGTAGATAGGTACCTAGATATAACCATCCACAAAAGAAATGAGATGCCATCAAAAACATAACTTGTAAAAAAACCAAGTCTCGCAACTCAGTTCTTCTACCGTAAAAAGATGTGAGATCCATGTAATACCAAGTCGGTTAATTTATTCAGTCCCTTCTTAAGGGTCCTTCTCTCTTAAGTTATTACGTAATTAGCTAATCTAAGAACATCTTATAGTGACCATATCAATATTAAAAATCTTTTATGTTTTAAATAAATTAATTGACTTGGCAATCGCACTAAACAATCTAATTTGGACGTAGTTATGCAAAATGGATCCAACCCGCAATAAGTTAATTTGAGTTTATGATATTTGAAGTATCCATACATCAAATATCATAAACTCAAATTATCGGTATGGTTTCTGTCTGTTTGTAATTTTTCTTCTTATTTGTGTTACGTTTGCTAAAATTGTAACGTCACATAATAGTATAGACCACAAACATTATTTTTCAAGTCAACATTTTTTGACACAAACTCGGGTTGCATCCTTTTTGCATAACCACGTCCATTTAATATAATATGTATTACTTGAGAGATACATTGCGTTTTCATGCGATGGCCAAGTCAATCTATTTATTTAAAACAAAAGATTTTTAATATTGATATGGTCACTATAAGATGTTCTTAGGTTAGCTAATTACGTAATAACTTAAGAGAGAAGGACCCTTAAGAGGGGACTGAACAAATTAACCGACTTGGTATTACATGGATCTCACAACTTTTTACGGTAGAAGAACTGAGTTGCGAGACTTGGTTTTTTTTACAAGTTATGTTTTTGATGGCATTTCTCTGTCTGTGAATAAAGCCGTTGTAAGCAGGCAGTAGTATACTTCGATGTAGGTTTGAAGATTTTCTGTAAATTTTTCTGCCATGTTGAATTGTTGAATCCAGTCAGTTAATGGAAGGTCGTCGTCGCTATCAAACTCCGGTTCCGTTTCCACCTCATCACTCGTAGAATTTGTACAATGTCCAGCATGTCGAAAAGAGTGTTGTATAGTTATGGATGTCACTTCTTCCCGAGCTTTAGATAAAATATTTACTGCATGCAGCATATTAATAGAAGTTTTACCAACAGATTAGACTAGCTCGATCAATAATTTATCACGCTTTGATCCATTGGCTGCAAGAAACTAGTCGTATTTGGAGGACGAAATGCCAACTCTATGTTTTGAGAGTTTGATATAAGAGGGTGGGCAGGGCAGTTGTCAACAAGAGCAAGACTTAAAATTTATCGTCCCTTTAATTCTGCATCTCACTTCGCAATTCTTCTTCAAAAAGTTGACTGGTCATCCAAGCTGAATTATTAGCTGTATGGTGTGTACGTCACTGGCAATTTTTAATGTTCTTAAAATACCGCGGATTATTCGATTTGTCTATTACTATCAGATTTTTTTTTTCTGTGCCATCCATATTAGCAGCCACAAGCAATGTAATACGCTCCTTGGAGAGCTTTCTTCCCACACACTTTTCCCCTTTAAATTTCAGAGTTTTAACTGGGGTCAATAGAAAATTTCTGCTTCATCAGCATTTAAAATGTCACTTGGGGCGTATTTTTCTGTCAATTTTGACGATACTCTATTAACCCAGCCGTGAGTAACATTTGTATCAACACTTCGTGCTTCTCCACTAATTTTACCATAGTTAATATGATGACGTTGTTTGAATATTCCGAGCCATCCTTCTGACTATTGAAAAAAATAAAACCAAGTTCTTCAGCAAACCTCTCCGCCTTAGCTTTTACGATCAGCTCCGAGATAGACATATTATTCTGGCACTGTCGGTGAAACCATGATAGTACAGCTTGATCCAAATCTTCGTATTTAGGTTTCTGATTGTAGAATTTTTTTTCTTTATTTTTTCATATTTTGGACACGGTAAAGCGACTAAATCGAAAGCGTCTATCAACATCACTTATCTACTCTCCCACCTCTATTGCGCGTATCAGTAACACTTTTTTGTCAATACACAGTGATTTTCTCTTACTTTCCATGTTTACAGTTTGAAAGTCTGTGAGCAACTAAGAACATTATCACGTATAGATAATTCATGACCCCTACTAACAATCTACACGTGCAAGCAATCCCAATTTGTAAACAAAACAACGGATTTCTTCGAGAGTTTCGTATGTATGATGCCGACAGTCGATTTTATTATGGGCTAGGATAATAAAGTGACAAAAGAACGTACACAGCTGTGCAGTTTATTTACTATTTTTTGCAAAGTAAAAAGTAATTTTTATAGTTTTAATTGTTGTCGTTATTGAGAGTGGGTGTAATGTTATATAGAGAGTATCATTTGTATGGAAGACAAGCTAAACCAACCAAAGCTGAGCTATTTCGACGCTTTAGGGAGTTTGTCGTTAAATCGAGTGACGTTACATGGAGTTTACACTGTATTGCGTTGCAATTATAACTTGAATATTGACTCATTACAAGAACTTCCAAATGTGATTTTAATAATTACTTTGAACCTATATCAATGAGCGCTAATAATCTTTCGTTCGCCAGTTTGCTAATAGGGAACTGAGGTGAATTTTTTGTTACGCAATGTCATGTAATTGAAAAGTTGCGTTTTAAATAAAATTTTATCGGTTTATAGAGTTTTTTTTTTATATAGAAAAAGGTTGACAAGCGAGCACACAAATGAGAATCAAAATGCAGATGCGTTGTCACCGTTAAGGACTAAAGACTGCCTCCTATTTTATTGAATTTAAGTGAATTCCTTTTTTAGCTGGATTTTATGCTAAGGAATTTTATTATTAGATAAATACACGAAACAATGCCTCAGTGGTTTGTTCGTTAATGTTTTTCACATTTTTAACAATTCTTTTTTAAATTTTTCTACTTATAGGAGTATCTGTAGTTAGTATTATTCATTTATGATCTATTAAATATAAAATATAACTAATATTACAAAAAGAAAACATTAACCCTTACATTTTTCTAACAGATTAACTTCCCCGCCATGTAACTTGTCAAATATTTCACCTCATTTCTAAGTGGCGCCGTCCTGGTGGAAAAAAAATGTCGTGGACGTCATTGCTTTGCGCAAACTCCTCTAACCCTGCATTACCCGCTATTCGGTGTTGGCTTATCATGATTTAACAAGTATCTATTTTGTATCATCGAACTTTACAGTGTGTGTGTAAATGATAGCCCTGTCTCGCCAGCAACGCAGTCAGGAGTTTGTATATAGAAAAAGCCAAAATTAGGGGCTTTTTAAGTGCTAATTAGTTTAATTCCTTGCTAATAATATTTATCGTATACCTATTATGGTCACTGCGTTGCTACCGATACGTGTTTGTTGGTAACGTAAATTTCAACAGTTAGTTGCGGCGAAAAATTTAAAGCACCCAATTTTTAAACTTGACACCTAATTAGCAACTAAAAAGCCCTTAATTTTGGCTCTTTCGAAATGCAAATTCGTGACATTGCGTTGCTGGTGAGACAGAGCTGTAAATTATTACTATTGTGATTATTAAACAATATAGTTAATATATTTTTTAATTTTTTAACTAATTCAATAGTATTTTGGTAGAATGTATGTATAATGTTTTCATTTTTAATATGTATAGTTTTGCAGCGTTGATGGCCGCATGAGGTTCGAATCCTGCACGGAACAAGTATTTGTATAGCTTAGTAATACTTGTTCCGAGTCTGGATATTTTTTCTAGAGAAATTTATGTATGTAAACTACCCCTAAGATACAGGAAAAAAATCCTACTTTGGTGGTAACGTTATTTGGAATTGATGATGGGTTTATATAAACTTAGCATTTTGCTTTTCGATATTTAATTCTTGACTCTTTTAACTCAACAAATAGTATCGACGCTTTTTGTTGGGAGTTTAAAGATAATATAATCTTTAAAATACGTAATTAATTATTGCAATAATAATTATACTAATTGTACAAGCGACAGTAATCTTTTTGTTGGGACGTTAATACATAGTATTTATTTATATAATACGCCTATTCTACTAGTCATAAGTAGAAACTGGTAGAGTAGACGTACAACCGCTGTTGAACGGTCTCCTACAGAAGCTTGGTTTGTTTCAGCGCAGAACGAACTTCTTTGAACAAAATGGATGGATGTAGCGCCATCACAGGTAATTGTCATTTTTATTTGGTCGTAATGCTAACTTGTTTTAATAGGATAGGGTGACAAACGAGCACACAGTCCACCTGATGGTAAGAGTGATTGCTGTTACCCATAGACATCTACATTTATCCTCAATAAAGAATCAAAATGAAGATGCGTTGTTTCCAGTAAAATAGATCTCCGGTTTTCTACACTCACTATACGAAACACAGCAGTGTCAAGCTGCCATTTTACGCTGGTATGCTGTGAGAGCGTGGTCCTTCCCCGGTCGAGTCCTACTATTCGTGCTACAACCATACTACAAATATAGCTGCAGCTTGGCTCTACCACGTATAAAGCCTATGAGGGTCCCATAATTCGGCACAGACCTAATCGTCGCCAACCTGGTTTATTTTTTAAAGTTACTTTTTAAGGCCGTAGTAGCTCCGAGGATCAGCGAGAGCAGACAATTCTTTTTATATGGAGAATGGGCCCGCCACAAATTGTGGCATAACTTAATGAAACACATGTCGATTTATTCCTTATAACCTATAGATTACAAAAGTAATATTGGTTTACTGTATCTAACTGGAATACTGAGAAATTAACAATTAATGTAAATAGGCTTCGGTATAAATAATAAATGTTAGCAGTGACGCCACCTTTTTAATAAAATGCGTTAAAATATTGGGTAAAATAGTGCTTTTAATGAATGTGAGATGGCGCTAGTATCAACGTAAAAGCTAACTTTTGAGGACTTTTATACCCATGTTCATTACACGCGTTTTTTTCTTTATATTAGCTAGAACAAGAATATCAAAACAACTTTTTTTTTTCAGATTTCATGATTCCTGTTAGATTTTCATAAAATCTTTAGATTGTTTACTATAATAAATTGGTATCTTTTTTATGTGTAATAAAATTAAGTTACGTTACAATTTCTAGTGGGCCCAAAAACGATTGTCTCCTTTAGATTCAATCCGCACTGTAAGGTAAACAAAGTTACAGCCTATAACATACGTCCCACTGCTGGGCACTGGTTTCCCTCTCATATCTGCAACCACCTGATTACTTATGATTATTACATTTGACTACTTATTTTTAAATAATAAGGGCTACTTCTTTTAAGCAAGTACACAGACAAGCACACAGCCCCCCCATTGGATAAGTGAATGTGAGTGATTGAATTATTGCCCACAGAATAAACATCTGTTCATTCAAAACAATATTTTTTATATAGAAAAAGGGTGACAAGCGAGCAACACAGTCCACCCGATGGTAACTGGATGCTGTGGCCTATCGACATCTACATCTATCCTCGATCAAGATACAAAATGCAGATGCGTTTTCATCCCTGAAGACAGACGAAATGCCTCGTTTCCAGTACAAAGCGCCTCTGGTTTTCTACACTCACCACATTAAACATAGCAGTTATTACGATGCTATATCACGCTGGTATTCTGTAAGAGCTTGTTCCTTCCTCTGTCGAGCTGGTCCATCCATGCTGAAACCATAATACAGCTGCAGCTTGGTTCTACCATTTAACTTTACTTTGTTGTAAAATTGAAATTAAGTAAACGAAAGTAGTTTGAAAATATATGTAAAATCATTTTTGTACATTGCAACTTAACATAATTTAAAATTAAAAATTTCGTACAACCGACTTCATACCTTGATTAAATTTTTATGGGACCACATGAGAATCACCAGCTTTCAAATAAAAAAAGGATCATGGAAATCGGTTCATCCAGAAAAAAGCTATGAAGTAACACACATAAAAACCGTATAGTTGAATTGAGTACCTCCTCCTTTTTGAGTCAGTAGAAAATGGCTGTATCAAATGAAAGCAGTATTTTATGAACATGCTCAGTCCTAACAAAGAAAGAAGGACTAAGCGCTGCGTGTACATTAAAAGTGACGGAAAAACATTGCTAACTTCTTGACATGCACTCACGTTCACATGTTTATTTATTTATTAATGTTTTTGGCTTGGATGTTTGTCCTTTAAGCCATGTCTTTTTCATTTGGATTATTATGTTATCTTCTTCTCAATATGCTGATGCGTCACATTGCTAAGTTACAGCTCACCCCAACGGACAGTCGATAACGACAGTTACTTAATTTAATAAGGCACCTAAGCAAACAAAATAACTTGGGGTTTATATCAACATCGAAGCACTTGTTTCGTCGTTTTCACTAATAGTTCACATGCCCAGACATTTAATACATAAAATCACTTCAAACGATAATTTTAACGATAAAACAGTAGCAACAATCCATCGACGGTCAAGTTCCCGCCAAAACTCCCATACCTTTCTTTCTTTCTTTCACCCCTGTAAAAATCGTGTACACACTCACATATTAACCCAAATCCATATTGTTGGTTGCCAATGATGTTAGAGGCATATGTACGTGAATGCGTGTTTTTGCAGTGACTTGAGATTGGTTTTGCGTAACATGGAACGTACGCAGCACCTTTCTCTCTTCGTTAGACTGAGTATATCCATAAAACACTGCATTCATTTGATATATATTTTATTAAGTTGCAATGCTTTATTTTTATTATAGGGCCCATGACCAGTTGTGAACTGCATGCGGGCTGTTGAAGAGGAGGGCCACTTTTTAAATGCAATTATTAACATTTTTATTGTTTCAGGTTGAAACTGAATATTCACAATTAAGATGTAATAAGAAGAGATTTTACTTGGATCGAAATATTTTTATTCATCGCGCAAAGCGTTTATAAAAAAGAAATATATTTAGATCGGTTGCTTTTGTTTTATAATTAACTCCTCCAATCTGAAATGTGTTTCTTTTCTCCATCTAAATTTTATTTACGCCAAGAGCGGTGAAAACAGTTGGCTATGCAATATGAAATTATGTGATGTAAAATATTAGAAGATGCAAAGCTATAGAAATGATTTATTGGATATTATAGATTTCAGTAAATTCATAGCATCACCGGACGTTTAGTGGCAACACTGAAAAATTTAATATTTTCTGCAATCGCTTAACCTTTTTTTTCACTCTCATAAGCATACATATTTTGAATAACACAGTTTAAAGTGCCAAATGTCCGGTGCAAAATAAAAGTTTAAGAAAGTATGTCTGTACACAATGATGCATTAATTTTACACATGTATACTAAGCCTGTATAGAACACACGTATTTTGTAAAAATTAGTATATAATATAGTTTTACACGATTCCTTCAAACACTATATATAATAGATGCTTGCTGCTCCACATAGATTTATATATATTACGCCTATATTTGTAAGAGTTGTAGGTTATAAATATGCATATAGGTTGTGTATGTTATCATAGGCTACAGTAAAACAGAAAGTTTAATTCGCCTGTTTTTATACCTTTTGTGTTTGAAATCAGGCTTTTAATTGTAATTTACTTGTGTTTTTGTTTGCAATTTTGGCGCATTCTTCAAAATAGTCTTTATGGCCATGTGCTTTAATATGCTAGAATGAGAAAGGATATTAATGAGATCAATTATGTTGATTTAAATGATCTTTATTTTGCGCTCATTACATTATAAATTATGTACATATTACATCATATACATGTATGTATGTATTAGACATTTGAATGTGATAACTTTGCGATTAAATAAGGCTTTCACTTAAAAATTTGACGCGAAAAATATTTCTTGCATTTCTAGCGTCAAAAATATTCTATGTTTTGAATAAATGATATTGAGAAAAATTTAAATAAAGAGTACCATTGATATGTCGCTATGTAGACATTTTATTAAAATTAGTGTCGATCAATTTAAAATATAAATAAATAAACACGGGCCCGTGTCAGTGGCTACCAAGCTTTATGGTCCTAAATCGTGGAGCAGTGATTTATTTTTAATACATAAATAATCTGTGGAAACGTGATAGTTATTTACATCATGCGAGTAATTATTTGTATTCGGTTTGTAATTACGAAGATGTCTTGAAAATATTGTTTTTAATCCGAAATTCCAAATTATACCCTATGTAACAATGAAATAAATATTTATAATGAATAGATGTATTCGTTTTCTTTTCATCTTTATCTTCATCGTCACCTGGTGTTCCCTTGCGCCTTTTTATGGAATAGAAGTCAAAGGGCTCACATTTTATGGCAAGTGATCACCGTCACTCGTCTGCTACACCAGGAGAATTGTCCCTAAGTCGTATCGGTTCGGAAAAATAGCTGGTGGTAGTCGATTCCAAGAAAGGCTCAATTTACATTGCCGCGGAATGGACCGGAAGCGAATTTTTGTAACGAAATTGTATATAGTAAAATAAATTTTATGTTGTGTAACGTGCAAACTAGATATGAGCCAAAAAAGAAGTCGCGCGTCTACCGGGGAATTCTCGCGCTTTCTCGAGAGTTCCCGTATACTGTCGGCGCAGTCGGTGGAATTCGCGGGAAGTGGCGCGAAAGGTGACGTTTCACTTCTTCCATAAATCATGAACCCAAATATTTCTTTTCCTTTTTCTGAAATTCCTCCTTTTCTCATCATTTTCTTCTTCTGTCTCACAAATAAGCAATATGAAAATAATATCCAATCAACCATTCTTTAAAAAAAAAGATAGACTAAATAACTGAACGGATAATTAGCTTCAAAGCGCAGTCACAGGAATGCTCGAGCATTCCCGCGAATTCGCGCGACTCCCGAGCGACGAGGCAAAATTGATGCCGCAATGTAAATTGAGCCAAAGAAGTTGTGCGAAAAAGAAAATTTCTAGTACATCGCACAGTGGTGGATCGTCAACCATCCAGATGGTATAGATGTAATCGCGAGTTTTGTCGCGATGTGCAATGGTGAAATCGAGCGGCTGGAATTAGTCTGAACAATTACTCTGAGCACTCCCCGTGGTAGATGCGATAGAATATGCAGAGATGCAACATCTCTTCGCAGCGCTAGTGAGCCAATCCGATCAAAAAGAACTGTCGCTGTCGATTCGAGCCGCTCTGCGCTGGATGCGATCAACTGAAAGGAGCTGGCATTGATGTGCCTCGGCCCAGAGATTTCCCATGGCCCCACCTACCCTCAGGTCATACGGGCCGAATCTCTGTACTTGCACGTGGCTCTTTCCCGCGGACACTATTGACTCCCTACAAGTATATTTATCTGTTCTATGTCCCATTCTAACGTCACTTTCCTCTTCTGGAACTGATCATACTGTTACGCGTAAATAGCGTGGTTCATCGCCTACAGCGTTAGTCTTAGAGAAGAGGAACTCGTGATTAAGTAATAGCTGCGCGGATCAATAGATCTCCGCCGAAGAAGAGCTTCGCCGTTCACTTCGATCATAAACGACGCCGTCCCACTACCATTCCGCCAATCCGAATGCTAGGGTCCCCTGTCCCCTGGCATACGACCGCAAAATACTTAGGTGTCACCCTTGACACGAGGTTCGCCTTCGGGCCCCATGTCAAGCGAGTAACTCGAAACGCGCGATTCTATCTGAGTAGTCTCAACAGTATGCTGGGCCAACACAGTAAAATGTCCCTCCGTAACAAGTGAACCCTTTATAAGGTCTGTATACGACCAGTCATGACATATGCAGCCCCCATCTTTGCGCATACTAATCCTAAAATCCTAAACGAACTCCAAATAGTTCAAAACCACTTTTGTCGTGTGGCTACGAATGCACCCTGGTACGTCCGTAACGCCGAACTCCACCGAGACTTAGAGCTCCCCACCGTCCAACAGTTCCTAAAAGCACTCTCTGACAACCTTTTCAAAGCCTCAGAGTCTCACCCCAATCATCTTATTTGTAAGGCAGCTTCCTATGCAGCCCCACCTCCCTCTCCCTATCGAGTCCGGAGACCGAGAAACTCTCTCTCGGACCCCCTAAACAAGCTTTCGGCTGACCTAAATCGCCTCCTGGCGGCTCAGGCCGAATCTTCTCCCCGCCCTTAATTTGCATTAGTTGGGCTCCCCTCCCAGCGGCTCGTCGCCGCCTGCGCCCCCTTTTCTCTAAAGAGGGTCGCTTCCGATTCGGCAGAAAGGCCACACAAGCCAATGCTAGTCTCACGGGTGGTGTTTAGTGGGTAGACACTTAGGTTTCACAGTGAGTACCACATGAACACGGCAGCCGGCTGTCTATATGCTTAGAGCAATAATCACCTTCCTTCCTCGCTTCCCGGAGGGTAGCTCTTTCCATTGCTTCTGGACGTTAAAAAAATCAATAGCTCTGCGAGATTAAGTTGCACTTGCCGCGGTCAGTCCATGAATGAGTGACCATTTTCTTAACATACCGAGATTGAGAGAATAGAGAGTGCATCTGTATCCTCAGACACTTGGTGCACTTTACTGTGTTAAGATCATTGTGTTTTTAAAATTCTGCAGCTAAAATGATAATAAGTTTATTATTAGGTACTTTATACTTTTCAGGGTCAGATGAAAGAATATAAATATGAAGCATGATGAAGCCTCATAAACATATTGGCCTTTAAACAGAGCAATTTTATTTAGCTGATTCCTACAAGTTTCCTTACTTAAATTATTAAGTTTACATTCATATTTAAGTTGAATGTTAAAATAAACTTCTATAATGTATTTAATTATTAATTATTAAATGTTTGTAATTATCAAAAGTAATACTATATTAAAAATAGAGCAGCCATTATATACTCCGTGTCCCCGTTTTTATTTCCCCATCAAAACATTTTATAAAATATATAAAATATAAATAGATATATACTTAGTTAAGTTATTTATATTAACAATATGTTAAAAAAGAAATTCCGGGGAAACTGTCCATTGCAGTAAATATTTTTCTCCAAAGATCATAACTCGAAAATACAACTTTTCGATCTGATTCTTGGGAAGTTTATGGGTAGAGTCACCTGTGATTTTTTACATTTGAATTAAAATCCAACAAAAGGCAGGTAGGTTCAGCTTATTCCCAGGAACATGTTATATGAATATTTTTTTATTATTTTAGAAATATCATGATTTATATCATGATATTTCTAAAATAATAAAAAATTTGGTTAATTTTTGAAATTATTCAATTTCGTGCACTGAACAATTTTTTAAATATTTTTACCGCTTCCTTAACAATAATTTTTCGATAGTCCCAAGTAGCTTGCTACATATATATTTATCTATGGTCCTAAGTAAAATATATACGCTAACGGACACAATGACAAATCAAAATTAGTCACGCGTTTCCGGTCTGTCAGGTCGTCTATACACCACGATATTCTAAGTCTATGTATCCAACTACTTTATGACCACTACCATATTAGACGAAAACCGGATGGGGTATCCGATTATTTACAGGTAATGCATCATTGTACATCACATTTCAAATTGCTATATCACTTTCGTACCCCTCCTTGGTCGAACTAACCCATTCACATTGCAGCTATATTCGCATGCCACACTATTCTCTGATGAGAAAGTACGAAAAAATAAAAAATAAAACGTTACAAGAAAACGTCAGATGTTTTTTTAATACCTACCATATTAAACTCCACTACGTCGAAACAGAAGTTTCACTTCAAAAATAAACGCTGAGTCCGGGAAATATTGGTTTTTAAATAAAACACCGAGGACGTGTTTATATTTTATATGTATTTTTTTATTAATTTCACAAAATTTGTCATTAAAAGCCACAATTTGAAGGCTTTTAAGCTGTCGAAGCGACCACGGTTGAAATAAGATTCTCATCGTTAGGTCATCCAACATTGAGAAAATCGGAATTCAGAAGCTATCTAACGACTACATTATAAACGTTTACATTTTATAGAAAATATCGACGTATTTCATCCAATAAAAGGCAGTCAAAGCTTGCAATTTCCATCTATTGCATCTAAGGGTTGCTAAACATGAGCGGTTGGAAAACGTTACTTCCATTGCGTCCCAACCGCTCGTGTCTGCAACACCGTACAATGACATTAATTTACTTAAGATTAACGTGTGAATAAAACTATATTTACGTATAGACAACAGCTTCGTGTATCGTTTATATCAATATCATTTATATAGTGAGAAGCGACACTGATTTTCCTTCTAATAGGTATTTGAAATATGTATACTTTGAAGCTATTTTGTGATATCTAAATTCAACGCCTTAATCTAATTTAGGAGACAGATTGAGCTTAACTGTTTGTAATAAACATTAAGTGAACAGTATTCTACACAATACAGTTTTTAAATTCGCGGTACAAACAATAACGAAAATGTTGGATTGCATTTAAAATAGATTATTTAAGCTCATTCTGTCCCTCAAGAAATAAAATCAATTATCCTAGAAGTGTTACAGACACATAAACACTTTAATTTGCAATTATATCTTCAACTATCGAACTCATTACGTATTAAAAAAAACGGGTCCCGACTCTTACAATAAACACTGTCATATTTTTATCCATAAAAAGCTACTGCATAGATAATCGTTTAGATATATTTTAAAAATGGTATAATGCATTAGAACTATTATTTATGCTGATTTAACAGGTTATTAGGTACAAAATATATCATTATTAAAAGCTCAAAGTTTCTAGACACCTTGTTATGATGAGGCTCGCTGTATATAATATAACGATTCCATTTGGCCAAACAGGCAAAATAAAAGGTCCTAAGTAATCATAACTTACAAAGGACCGATATATTAAGTAAATATCAATATCAAACGAAAATAGGCATTACACGCCTGAAAGCGCTTGGTAAGCTAGATATTATAATATCCGAATATAGTAATACTCCACGCGGTGACATACTTAGAAAAAATATTTATCTTTCGCAATCAATACGTATTTTTTTTATACAAGCTTAAGCAAAAATAATTTCTTTATATACTATAATCGTAGGGTACTATTTGTATAAACTATACTACATCCAATGTGTTACACCAATCAGATTTTAAAAATCATATTCCGTCTCGACACTACCAATCCACAAAGTCGTCAATAGATTTTAACAACAGACGTCGAACACAGTAGTTGCCCCAGTACCGTAAATCCTTCATACCGTGCTCGAAACCGAAAATTACTCATTACGCTAGATTATAACTAAACCATTGTCAGAAATGACTAACAGTGTTTAGTTACATGTAGCTGCTGGCAACTCTTTCCACCCATTTAAACTACACTAAAATTAATCATAATATATCTGATAAGTTTACAAATTTTATTTACAGTCCCACCGAAAAGTATCTTAATCGTCAAAATACACGAGACACCAAACTTAACTAGGTTACCGTATCTAAGTTAGCGTGGTTGTGTTTACTGTTAATTTACAGAAAAAAGAACTTTTAACACCACCATGCACAATTTTATATATACCCACAAAGAGTACAAAGAAGTTTTCTTGACGTGTGTTAAAAGGTAAAATTAAAAGTCATCTCCATATTTTGGCAAATCGTCGTTTTTATAATCCATTAGAATTTCAGTCATTTTCACTAAAATGATATGGCATTCATGGCGGTAAAATTACATCATTAGGCACGAGCTTCCTTCATCTTTTAGCCATGATATTAGTCACAATGAGCTTCTTTACATAAACAAACGTATCTCTATCGACTAGTAATTAAAAGGTAACTATCATTACGAGAACACAAACTTAATTATAAACGTACAAATTTAATGTTGATATATATGGTAAAGTGTGATAGAAATTCAATTATAAATAGCGACTGATACGTGAGAAAAACGTAATGCTGTTTATCTCAAAATATTCATTACGTTGAAGGTACAGAAACTCAATTTTATAAAATAAAAAAAAATCTGGACTAGGCAATATATTGTGTGCAATAGCATTTACAAAAGCTTCTGGAATGATTTTAAAAACGTGGATTGAAGAATGAAAATAAATATATTTTTGCAGTGGCTACACTGACAAAAAGTTTAATGAATAAATTATTTTTTAAACAATTTGTTCATAGGCGTAACATAAAAAAAAATCTTATTTATAATACTCCGTGAAAACATGACCAAACTAGAATTTTTCCATTTAAATAATTAAAACGAATGTTGAGAACTATTCTGAAAACGGGCTATAAAATGAAATCTTTATCTATTAATAATGTTTCTTCTACTCTATGCCTCAAACAAATAGAGTAAGGGCTAACACTAGCTGAAAGTCACTGTTCTATTGAAAGAATGGAAATATTTATTTTATCCAGCGAAATTAAGGTTAGAATTTATATACCTACATATCTTACAAAAAAAGCGACCGCGCTTTTTTGTGCATGAATATCGGCAACAAAATTTAGATAAATGTTAAACAACGTACACTTCAGTTTTTGGACATAAATATTAAAACAAAGTAAACAAAAATAATTATAACTTGGTAATCCCATCTTTTTAGTAGGACTCTAAACGTGTTTAAGGACATTGTCAAGGTTAACGTGAACCAAGACAAGATATCGCCATGTTGAAAATAATTTATAAAGCGATACGTCGTAGGGCGGCTGTAGACTTAGCGTGCGGCGGCGTGCAGAACGCTAAACGCCCGGTGAATTCGGGCAGCAATTATCCTGAAACAAAATATTCAATTTAAATGTATTTATACGTATGGAAGTGATTTTCAAAATGCACTAAATATTCAAGATTTATGTTATTAAAAAAAAAACAGGAATCATCAGGCCGTGTAATGGCGACGTAAGAGATCCAATAACTCCATTTTGTCCATAGGGCGTAATCTGATGCAAATGCTATGTGATATGCCAGAAAAATCTAATGGCTTCCGATAGGTGACGGTAGAACCAGGTCATTAACTCCATGTGTAAAATATCAAGACGAACGACGGACAACAGCGTCAATGGTGCGAGATGTCTGGTACTGCAATCGCCTATCCGCCTACTAGGAGTGACGATTAAGGCAAACACATTGGAACGTGAAAGCCCAAGTCCAGCAGTGAACTTTTGCGGGATGATGGAGATAATAAAAAAAATGTTCTTCGTACATTTTATTTCCTCAAATTATACATTTCGTTACCTGTTGTATATGTTACCTTAATTTAGTTACAAACGGATAAATTGAAATTATCTCAACGCTAACAAAATATTTATTCGTACCTACTCCCTTGTGTAGATTAAGTTAGTTATATTGTTACGAGCTTGGTGTTCGAGACAATTAAAAATATTCGCTTGTATCGCCAATTCAATACTGCCTCGTTCGCTGTCTATACCGGTCTTATATAGGGCATCATGGAATTTACCTACTACATGAAAATTAATATAAATTTATTTACTACATGAAAAACCTTCTACTATAGAAACTTCTAGAATGCTCGAGTACATATCGGTCCCGATTGGCTAGGTGTCGATAGTTCTAGAAAGTTCTTCCATTGAAATTTCTAGAATGTTCTTGACTCTCCTAGTTCTGCTACTCGATAAGAGAGGGCGCTAGTAACTAATATGTACCATGTATTAATCGTGGCGCGCAACAATATGTTAAGATAAGAGTCAGTTTGGGTAGTTATTGCTCTCTTACCTATTTTTGTTGCCAAGCAGCAGTGCACACAGATCTTAACGAATTTGAAGGGTGTGAGTATTTCTGTCGCCAAGCAGCAGTGCACACAGATCTTAAAGAATTTGAAGGGTGTGAGTATAAAAAGTTGTAAATTGTCAAGGTAAGATGTCTTCCGCTTTCGCACACCTACCACTGTATGATCCGTACGCGTACAGTACACAGTCGCGTACAACCCGTTCGAGTAAACTAGGCACCTAGCGCTGTGACGTCATTTGTATAGTACTGCGAATCGAGAAGGGGCCGCATTACAGCGAGGTTCCTAGTTAACCTTGGCGGCGCACGCGTGCGTACTGTGTGTATGTATGAACGTATAGTGTTGCGCTCAGGGGGCGTGGCAGCCGGTGAGCGAGCCCACAGCGCACGCGTGTGCTGTGTGCACGTATGTACATACAGTGTGGCGTTCAGGAAGCGCGGCGGCCGGTGAGCGAGCCCGCAGCGCACGCGTGTGCTGTGTGCACATATGTACGTACAGTGTGGCGTTCAGGAAGCGCGGCGGCCGGTGAGCGAGCCCGCAGCGCACGCGTGTGCTGTGTGCACATATGTACGTACAGTGTGGCGTTCAGGAAGCGCGGCGGCCGGTGAGTGAGCCCGCAGCGCACGCGTGTGCTGTGTGCACGTATGTACATACAGTGTGGCGTTCAGGAAGCGCGGCGGCCGGTGAGCGAACCCGCAGCGCACGCGTGTGCTGTGTGCACATATGTACGTACAGTGTGGCGTTCAGGAAGCGCGGCGGCCGGTGAGCGAGCCCGCAGCGCACGCGTGTGCTGTGTGGACGTATGTACGTACAGTGTGGCGTTCAGGAAGCGCGGCAGCTGGTGAGCGAGCCCACAGTGCACGCGTGTGCTGTGTGGACGTATGTACGTACAGTGTGGCGTTCAGGAAGCGCGGCGGCCGGTGAGTGAGCCCGCAGCGCACGCGTGTGCTGTGTACACGTATGTAAGTACAGTGTGGCGTTCAGGAAGCGCGGCGGCCGGTGAGCGAACCCGCAGCGCACGCGTGTGCTGTGTGGACGTATGTACGTACAGTGTGGCGTTCAGGAAGCGCGGCGGTCGGTGAGCGATCCCGCAGCGCACGCGTGTGCTGTGTACACGTATGTACGTACAGTGTGGCGCTCAGGAGGCGCGGCGGCCGGTGATCGAGCCGACGAGCGACTTGAGCGCCTGGCCGAGCGATGCGCGCGCCTCGCCGCCCGCCGCCCCGCCGTTTGCCCCGCCGCCCGCGCCGCTGACCGCCCCGCTGCTCGCCATCCCGCCGTGCGCATCCAAGCATTTCTGGTAGCGCAGCTGCAACCGAAATTACTCACAAACTAACCAATTAATCACCCGAATGTTTTTTATAGTGACCGATCGAAGATTCGGTTTCGGTTTCGGCAAGTTTCGGCAAAAAAATCGAGTTTCGGTAATAGTTTCAGTTTCGGCAAAAAATCTGCCGAACCTTCAGCGGCGCCGAAACATAAGTGTTCGTAGATTATCGTGCGTCGTCCGGATGAGTTCGCGACTCGTGTATTATTCATAATTATACAGAAACAGAAATTGTTTTATTCAATATATTATGTAGATTGTAAATAATGCTTATTGAAAGTCACTCCTTTTTTTAATTACTACTGGTTCGAAAAAAAAACTCTGTCCTTGGAAGAACCAGCAATAAACCCAGCGGGACTTTTTTTAATAACAGCCTACAATCAGAGTCGTAGCGTGGATTAATATAGACGTGGATGAAGTTGGATTAGCGAGGCCCCTTTTCTTTCGTTCCAAGGATCTACCCAATAGATCTATCCTACCAAACATGCTACGACACGACATACGAGGGCGACACTGAAAGTTTTTAGAACTGGCCACTTGTAAACGATATAATAAAAAAATAGGTTCAAATTTTGAAAATAGTACTCTTTGCCAATATTATTGTGTGTATTTTATTACTCGTAATTTGTCATTTGTTTACGATTAGATTATTAATTGTTTACGATTATTTAAAGGCCGGCAACGCATCTGCGATTCCCCTGGTGTTGCAGTTGTTCGTGGGCGGCGGTAGTCACTTACCATCAGGTGAGCCGCATGCTCGTTTGCCTCCTCTCCTATAAAAAAAAAGGCGGCAAATTGAAAATTGTCTGTGTCACGTCAGCATGAATTAAACGCGAGAAAATTTTCGTACAATGATTTTTATAAATAATTTCGATGTCATTTAAGTCAACAAGAAAGATATGATAGACTTCGATTGGCCTTTCACGATGAAGCCCCATCTCGTGCCACTATTTATAACTGGTTTAATGAGTTTAAACGTAGTCACACTAATCGCTCCGATGATCTGCGTGAGGGACGGCCTTCTACGGCGACGACTGAACATAACATCAGTGTTGTGCGGCGTGTGATAGAGACTAACTAAGACTAACTAAGAATGACTTATCAGCAGATTCGGACAAGATTAGGCATCGGTATGCGCCAAGTGCACAAAATCCTCTATGACCATTTAGCGGTCAGGAAGCTTCGTGCCCGGTGGATACCTCATAATTTGACAGAGACCCAAAAACTTCGTCGTGTTGATTGGTGTCGTGAAATGGTTCAAAGATTTAAAGGAGGTGACTCAAATACTGTGTTTGACGTACTTACGGGTGACGAAAGCTGGATTTATTGTTATGATCCTGAAACTAAGAGACAGCCTGCTCTCTGGGTGTTTCCTTCCGAGGAGTTGCCAACTTGCGTTTTACAGAATCGAAAAAAAGTTACTGCAGGGTGGTAAACTAACAATTGTTTGCCATTTGTCTTGGAAAAAGTTCGGGACAAACGACCTCGCAGTAGGATCCCCCTTCACCAAGACAACGCCTCATCGCACACCGACAAGCAAACAATCGACTACTTGGCGACGTCAGACGTGGAATTACTGGGTCACCCGCCCTATAGCTCCGACCTCGCACGTTGCGATTTTTATTTTTTATGTCGTTCTTTTTCGAGCGTAAAAGTGATCAAATTAATTAGTCATCTGTGGTATAGTCTGGGGGCATCGCATAGGGAGCCTCGCGAGGCCCCTTTAAGCGCGAAGCCGTGGGCGTGGGCCCACTTCGCCCACACCTAGCTATGCCACTCTTACAATCATGTATGTAACACAATTAACAACACACAATAAATTAGAAATAGCTTGGTAGTGATCACCTTATTCACAGCGGTTATTATCATCCATAAATTCCTTAATATTATAATAACCATTTTTATACAAATATATTTTATTAAGTCTTTGAACTTTGAGCAGGTTTTGTATATTTTCTGGGATTTTGTTAAGTTGTGCGTATATTGTGTGTGAGTGTGATATATTAAGTTAATGCTCTCATTGAATAATATTAACAATATTGTGAACACAATAAAATATGTTCTCAATTAGCGAGTAGTTTTTTTTTTACAAAATTGAATTAAAAAGTATTTCTTAACGTTAAATTGTTGATTTTTACTTGAAAATAAATAAATATATTACTGCATGACAGTTACTGTTTCGATTAACATGCATTACCTATATGTATATATATATATATATATATATATATATATAAAAAATATACCAGATTCCAGTATACAATAAAAAAAATTAACATGTCTAAATAAGTTTCGGTTTCGGCCGAAACTGACACCCAGACCGAAGGTTCGTTTTCGGTTTCGGTTTCGGTTGGAAATCCTGTTTTGCTCGAACACTAATAAAAAACTAGTTTAACTTATTTAGACGTTATTTTTTATTATATACTGAAATCTGATATATTTTTTAACATGTGAATGAAATACAGAAATTGTAGTAGTCATGAAGCAATATATTTATTTATTTCAAAGTAAAAAATCAACATTAAGAAATACTTTTCTACCGACTTCAAAAAGGAGACGATACTCAATTCGACTGTTTTTTTAAAGTGTGTTACTCATAACTTTTTACTGGGTGAACCGATTTCGATGATTCTTTTTTTTATTTGAAAACTGGTGCTTCACATGTGGTCCCATATAAATTTGATCAATTTGATTAAGGTCTGACCAATAGTATTTGAGTTATTCTTAATAATTATTATTGAAGTCAGTTGTATAAAATTTTTAATTATTTAAATAAATTTTGTCAAAATTCGACTCTTACACATATAAAAATTTACTCGCTAATTGAGAACATATTTGATTGTGTTCACAAAATTTTGAAAACGTTATTCAATGAGATCTTCATTTAAGCATTAACCTAATATATTATAGGCGAACTACTGCGATCGGGACCGGGAATGTGAGCGGGAAAGGAAGTTGCGACTCGTCGCGACGGCGTGCCGCGTGCCTCACGCAGCGGTAAGGTGTCGACATGAACTCATGGCGACGCCGCGCCGGCGCGGCGCTCATATCTACTACACCATAATATCATGGGTCTCGTACGAGGCAACACAAGGAAACAAATCTGGATATGGGCAGCAGTCTTCATAATAACGACCAAAAAATAAAAACGCTTGCCAAACATAGCAACTAAGGCAATCTATGGGGAAGGCCTATGTTCAGCGGTGGACTTTATTAGGATGTAACGTATATTTATATTGTATTCATATATTCTACGTTGCATAACGTTCCAAAACGTCGGGAAGTAAACGCGATAAAATCCGTATAAGTAGATTTATTCAATGTGTAATTGTGTAGTGTTCGAATAAATTTAAGAAATTATTATGGTACTCGCAGCGGTAGTCAGTAGTAAGTGAAGTTAAGTGTGGGCGTTGGGAAGATGGAGGGGTGGTGGTACCTTGCAGGCGGCCTCGATGGTCTTGCAGAGCGCGCCGGAGGAGGGCTCGGCGTGGAAGGCGTGCGCCACGAACTGCTCCTGCGCCGTGTGCACGATGAACGCGCAGCGCCGCACGTCGCGCCCGATGCCCAGGAATGACAGGTAGCGCACGCGGCACTCCACGATCGGGCTCGTCTCCTGCTCATATGAAAAAATGTTTGGTGTATGGTAGAGCGGCGGTTTAATGCCGCTGTGTTTCGTATGGTAAGTGTAGAGAACCGGAGATCTGATACTGAAAACGAGGTATTCCATATTAGATCTCATGGGTAACGACGCACCTGCATTTTGATTAGTAATCAAGGATAGATGTAATTATGGGTCACAGTTTTCACTTACCATCATGTGAAGTGTCTATCTGTCCGTTTGTGACTATTATTCTATAGAATAAAATAAAAAAATTACAGCTTTTAAGCATCCCACAGGACACATGCTTCATCTCATTTCTGAGACGGGTATATATTGTTGCGCGCCACTATTTATGTCTTGTACATGGCAACACTATTTACACTAGCGCCCTCTAGTGTCGAGTAGCAGAACTAGGAGAGTCAAGATCCTTCTAGAAATTTCGGGACCGATATGTACTCGAACATTCTAGATGTCGCTACAGTAGAAGGTTCTGGAAACTATTTGAGGCCCTATATAAGGCCGGTATAGACCACGACCAAGGCAGTATTGAATTGTCTATACAAGAGAATACTTCGAAGCGAAATAATTGCGAACCAAACTGACGATTGTGCTTTATAATTGTGTAGATTGTAATTAGTGTTTAGTAATTAAAGTGTCAATTTTGGTAATTCAATCGGTTCATTCAAAGTTTTTAATTGTCTTGAACACCGAGCTCGTAACAATATGTATATGTAAGTCCGTCGCGCTGCCTCATTGCGTGTTGACGTGTTGCGTCACCGTTGACATTTTAAATTGCTCTTTGCCACGTTTTTATAAGTGGTAAGTGGATGGTGTAACCCATCTACATCTATCATCGATTAAAAATCAAAACGCAGTTGCGTTGTCACCCTAAGAAATAAGGTGGAATGCCTCGATTCCAGTAAAAAGTGTCTCCGGTTTTCTACACTCACCGTACCAAACACGTAGTAGTATTAAGCTGCTATTTAACTCTGGTATGCTGTGAGAGCGTGGTCCTTCCAGGTCGAGCTGACCCATTCGTAGTACAACAACAACTGAATTACTGTTCCATACATAACCAAACGTAGCCCTCTACTATAGTTTTTTCTTGCATCGCGGTTAGCTGTTAGATAATGAACATAATAAATAAACATGCGTGGTACAGCTACGTCGTAGCTATATTATGGTTGTAGCACGAATGGTGTCAGTTTGACCGGGGAAGAAGTTCTTCCCTCATTTCCGAGACGGTTATTTATTAGTCAGACTTCACATATTCTCGATTCATTGTTGTCACCACTGACATTTTTAATTGCTAATTTACCACGTTTTTTTTTAGAATGAGACTGACTACTGTCCGAGGTAAGTGGATGCTGTGACCCATATACATCTACATCTATCCTCAATTGAGAATCAAAATTACTATGCGTTGTTGTTGAGGACTAAGATGTCTCGTTTCCAGTAAAAACGGTCTCTGTCTTCATATAGGTAGAACAGTGGACTCTACATTTAGCATAGGTACGAAACGCAGTTGCATACAGCTGTTATTTTACATTGGTATTCTGTGAGAGCATAGTCCTTCTCCGGTCGATTCAAGGGTGATAACGTATTTGCATATTGTTTAATATTTGATTATTAAACAATATGCAAATACGGATGGATGTAGCTATCGGTCACAGTACCATGATGTGGACTGTGTGCTCATTTATTGTCTTTATGTTATAAAAATACAAATAAAATATCATGATATTAAAGTTGGCAAAAATTACCTCGCGTACATCCCGCTCGATAAAATAAAATGATGTGTCTTACCTAGTTGAAAGAGCACCTTCCGTCCTCCCTCAGTTACGTGCACTATCCCCGTCACCACTAATCTCAGCACCACTACTCCCAACATCACTACACTAGGAAAGACACACCACTGACGACAATACGACACGTGTTTCGCCTCTACACGAGGCACCTTCAGGTGATGTAGACTCTGCGGTGGCTGACCGCTGTTAGCGGAGCCCTTAATATCATGGATTTCCGCAAAAGTAACGCCTGATTCTATTAATTATTAAGAATATGATGAGTATATGTGAGGTTGCGGCGACTCACCCCCTCTTCGGTGATGGTGATCATGGAGGGCGCGACGGCGACGGCGACGGGCCGCCAGGCGCTGGGCGCGCGCGCGGCGGCGAGGCGCTCGAGCGCGTCGTTGAGCACGTCCATGCCGGTGGCGCGCGCCACCTCCGCGCTGCCCAGGTAGCGCGCGCGCACCGTCTTGCGCGGCTCCTCCATCGGCGTGGGGAACGACGCGCCTGCGACACACGCCACCTGTAGCCGCCTCCGCGGACCGACTCTAGCTACTACACATCGGACAATCGATAAAATCGATCGACTGTATCCGGCTCGAACGACCGCGTTTTAGCTCACGACGATATTTCGGACAGTCGATATCGACATTAATTTATATTATATTAATATCGACATTAAAATAACATTGAATCAAACGCGAATTTAACACTCGTCCGGTCTATCCGGCTCGAGGGATCAAATGCAATCATGTGGCAATACATTGGAAAATCGATAAAATCGTCACTAGACAATACAAATACACGCGCCTATAATCGACTGTATTCGGCTTGAAGGACCAAATGTTGACTTGTGACGACAAATCGGAGAATCGATAATCTTGAGACTTATATAATATAGAAATGAACGCACTTGAAAGATCCACCAACATTAATATCCTAATTCCTAACCAATATAATACGATAAGAACCTGTCCATACATTCGATTAGTGTTTTGTTTAGTGGTTACAATAATACAGCAATTGATTAAAGGTAAAGAAGTGTTTTCGTGTGTGGTTAGTGGAGAAGTAATACATACCTAATTTAGTTCGTGGATTTTAACTAATTGGTTATTTTTAATGCAATTAATTTCCGCAACGTAATACCTAATTGGCGTGCCATGAGACGGCGGTGTAAAAGAATTGAATATTGACTATAAAATGACTACATATTTCTGCCATTTGCTGTAGGGAATATCGATTCGTGGGGTCCACGTGCGGTGAAGTTCCTAAAGGAACTCTATTCGCGACTAATCATTGCTGCTGGTGATAAGAGGGCTGGTTCTTTTCTCGCTCAAAGGTTAAGTATAGCCGTTCAGCGAGGAAACGCAGCCAGCATTCTTGGCACGATACCACAGGGAATAAGATTGTATGATAATTTAAGTTTTTAGTTTTAGTTATTTTTATTATAGTTTTTTAATATTGTATAATGTGTATAACTATGAAATATATTAAATAATATTAGCGTCTTTCTATCTATGTATGTATCTACTTACCAGAGAGCGGTCTGGGGCGTCTTGCTGCAGGCAGGTCGGTGGGTCTCGGTGGAGGCTGCAGCGAGCGCTCGATCATGATGCGCTTGCAGATATCGCGCAGCGCGTTCGCGATGGCGCGCGCAGGCGCCTCGCAGCGGAACACGTGGCACATGTGGCGCCGTGTCGCGCGATCCCGCGCCACGTACGCGAAGTCCCTGGGATTCATGGGACACTCGTTGAAGTTTCGCCCGGATGTGAAACATAAGTTAATGTCTGACTATTAATATAAAGTGCATATTGACCTTAATAGATCAAGGGTTATTCTACCACAACCGCGAGTACAAATTTTTAGGTGGTTTTCGAGAAAACTGTTGAAGGATTTACGAAAATATTTCGTTACTTTAATGTATATTTATAAGAAGAAAGGTTCTCGAGTGGCCACCTCGCAACGGTGAGAGAAGTGAAGCCCCTGCCCCCTCTCCTTTCTAGATAGTGTGGTGACTTGCAAAGACAGATGCAGAATGTCGATAGAAGCAGAGAGCTTAGGCCCGTATTATGTGACACGTCTTGGGTGATGCCTATATTCAGCTGTGGGCTTGTGAAGAGTTGTAATGATGATGATGATTAATCATATTTCTCACAATCGCATGTCCTAATAACCAGACTTTACATTGCAAACATGTGCAAAAAGAAATTGTTGGTTTATCGGGTTTTATGATTCTTCCTCTTTCTAACACCGTACTCTATGCCCAGCATTAAATAAAGTTATCGAGCACGGGTATTTTAAGATGAGTTAGTGGCTCTGTGTTTATGTGTATGTTTATGTCATTTATAATGTGTTATATAGTCTGATTAAAAGTCACTGGTCGGACAAAATTATGTACTATATCTGTCTCTTTCTATTGTCATTTAGTGAAAAAGGGAGAGCATCTTTAAGCATTTCTTAAATACGAGTATATGTCACTTGTTATCGTTTTAAAAAATTGACGTCACCGTTGTAACGTGAATTGGCTTAACTATCGTGGTTAATTATTTACCTCTAAGTAAATCAATCAGATTGCATTTAAATATCAACTGCCTGGCAAATCCGATTTAAGAAACCATTTGCAACCAACAAAATGGTTGTACATAAAGTTCTGTCTATTATACTTTGTGGGTCAATGATTTAGTAATATAAAGTATTGGTGATACAATGTGACGCATCAACATATTGCCAAGCAGTGTATTACTAAAGGATAACAAAACATTGTAACTTCAGGCTCAGAAGCCTAGAACCCAGAGCCGTAAAGCCAGTAATAAAAAAAAGTGTTGGTGATACATTGGTACAGTGCCACCAACTTATCTGTTCAGGTGGACAAAATTGGAACTAATGCCGCCATTTTGTAAATGACATTTCGCTGTCAGTTATTATTTATTCTGAGCTATCAGGTGAATGTTTTTAAAAAGTGCAATTAAAATGCCTAAAGCTCTTAAAAGTGATGCGCGACAGATTATCCTAAAAGTTTTATCTTTTATGAAAGAAGAGAAACGTGTACAAGCCCCAACTATATCATTTGAAAAGCTGTATGAGCGCGTTGCCGCCGCGACTGGTTAGTATTGCCAGATATGGAAAATTAAAATCACCAAATAATGTACTTGTAAAACATAGTAAAAAAATTATCTCAATTTACTGTAATTCGTCTAAAGTACCTAGCTTTGTAGTTTGTGGTCTGTGAAGTAGCTTTAGTGACGGCATATACACGGGCTTACATTTATTTAATTTTACCTATACAATAATTATTTGTCGTTTCGTTACAGGTGTTTCTGAGCGATTTGTACACAAACTCGTAAATGAAGAGAAAGAATCCAATTCTAAAATTTCTACCCCTGGCAAAAAAAGGCAAAGAAAAACCGGGAGCAAGAAGTTGATAATTTTGACATTGGTGTTATAAGAAGAAAAATTCACGAATTTTATTCAGTGAAAAAAGAAATCCCTACCATACCCAAATTACTGAGTATTTTAAAGGAAGATATTGATTTCAAAGGAGAACGTGAAACTCTTCGAAAATTGCTTCACAAAATAGGATTTCGTTATAAGAAAACGAAATCAAATAGAAAAGTGTTGTGCGAACGTAACGACGTAGTTGCATGGAGAGCAACCTACCTACAAAAAATTAAAGAAAATGAGCGTGGTGAAAAAAGACCTGTTATTTATTTAGACGAAACTTACATTCACTCGTCTCACTCAACTGGGAAATGTTGGCAAGGTCCTGAAGAAGATGGTGATTTGGAACCTATTTCGAAAGGTAATAGGTGGATCGTAATCCATGCAGGTGGAGAAAAAGGTTTTGTGGAGAATGCCCTTCTCGTATTTAAATCAAATACAAAATATGGGGACTACCATGATGAAATGAATAGCATTAATTTCAAAAAATGGGTATATGAAAAATTACTACCTAATCTGCATGAACCTTCGCTCATTGTAATGGATAATGCGCCATACCATAGTATTTGCGTAAATAGGTGTCCTAATTCAAACCACAGTAAGGCTGATATGCAGAAGTGGCTTGAAAAAAACAATGTAAGTTTCAATGAACAAATGACAAAACCTCAGCTTTATGAATTAATAAAGAGAAATAAACCTGCTCCGGAATACGAAATTGATAACCTGATGAAAAGTCATGGCCATGCTATTCTTAGATTGCCGCCTTATCATTGCGACTTGAATGCAATTGAAATGATATGGAGCTCTATGAAAAGGAACATAGCAGACAAAAATGTTGGAAAATCTAATGTTCTAATGCCCCAATTAATTGAAGATGCATTTAATAAAATTACACCGGTGCAGTGGAAAAACATATGCAATCATGTGAAAAAAATTGAAAATGAATACAGACTAAAAGACGCGTATTTAGATGAACCCTTTATTATAGAGTGTCAGAGCGATAGCGAAACCGATTCCAGTGACTCAGAAGATGAATTATTGGAACCAGTATCTAACGCGGGTACATCTTTCAAAACAGGAATTCCTGGAGTTCGACCGCTTGAACTCCGAGACCACGACCACAATTATTTTTATAAAATATAAATTATATATATATATATATATATATATATATATATATATATATATATATATATATATATATTAACACGAAATTTGTTTTATTTTATATTATGTGTAATGAATATGTAGTCACCTATTTCCTCGGTAAATTTCTTAAATGGCAATAGTAAGCACTCCACTAGCGACTCTGTCAACTGAACAGATAAGTTGGTGGCACTATACATGCCCGAGGAGAGTGAACGAATATAAGGCAGTTTCATACAAGCGACCGGCAATGCACGCACACAAGCGCGGGTTTCACCTACACACAGAAAATATCCGCGTCAGCGGTATTAACTATCGCCACATAATAAATAATAGTGCTATCGCGTTGTTTTCTCTGTGCTACTGTAGGCGAACCCTGAGCTTGCGTTTGAGACGTTTGTATAAAGCTTTCGCACTCTAGTTCAGTCTGAAGGTACTATGAATATTAGAATGGACGCATATTTGCAAAGAAACAAATAAAGATGACATAATATTATATTAGAAGCGAATAAACTTAAGAAAGCAATGAACAGCTAGATATTGATAATTAATTTAATAGTAATTAAGAATAATATGTATACATATTTAAAAATAGCAAAAATATTGAAATTTATATATTATGTGGTTATAAAAACTTTATTGTTGCTAATTAAGTGAAATTTATATATTTTTAGTACAAATAAAATATTTAGTTTTAATTTCAATAGATTAATAATTCAATGAGGGCTAATAATTTTACTGCTCACCAGATGTCGCTAGTTAACACTGAGGTAATTTTTTTTGTTACACAATGTCATTTAATTGGGAAGTTAGTTTTAAATAAAAGTTTATCAGTTTCTGGAGTATTATATTAATACACAAAACAATGCGTCAGTGGTTTTGTTCTTTAACTTTTTGCACATTTTTAACTTTTTTTTAATTTCTCTACTTTTATGAATATCCGTGGTTTGGTTTATTTATTTTTAATGTTATTAATATAAAATATAGCTAATAGTACAAAAATAAACAGTAACTTTTACATTTTCCGAACAAATTAACTTCCCCGCTATGAAATCCGTGAAATATTATACCTCACTTTCTAGTGGCGCCGCCCTGGTGGCAGAAAAAGTCGTGGATGCCCTCATTGTCATGTTGCTTTTCATTCGATTTTGCACTGATATTTATTAGTTATTTGTTTATAAAATATTGTTTTATTCTAATATAAAAAGTTTTTTTTTTAAATTTGACAAATGCGAAATATTTTTTTAAATTTATTTATCATAATGCAATTCAAAAGATTCGGCGAAATGGAGTCAATTGTCAAGCTTGTCGAGAGCTATAATAAAACTAGGTAATCTAATATCTACAAGGGCTACAGAATTCTTCATACCTTTCACTATCCCAAGAGTGCAAATGAGAAAAAAGTTACAATTTAGTAAGATTTTGGACGCGCATCACGAGCGTTTGTATACATATGTGGAATAGTTCAACCAATTTAAATAAATTAATGTAGTAAAATTATAATTTAAAAATAATCGATACTTTTATTTTAGAATTAAAGATAAATAGGTATTTTCTGAAATTCATTGAAATACCTTTATTTCGTTTAAATGTGTGATTAAATATATTTTATTTCTAAAATTTAAAAAATATAAAAAGAAAAAATCTGAAATATATCAATTCAAAATAAACGAGAATACTGGTATATAACAAGTTTGTAATAAAAAAATAGTAGCAACACCACATAGCCTTCCACAGATCTAAATAATTAATCAGATGAACTATTCAACAATATAATATAAATAAAGAAATATAAAAATATAAAATGCATAATTCCGAAAACGACCATAAATATGTAAACGTGTCTATAGTCTCACCGTCCGTTGTCTCTGCCAACTCCCCACACGCGTATCGTGTGTATGGGCTGCGTATGTAGTGTGTTAAGACTCTCAGGGTCAATTAACTTCAGTGCCCCGTCGTCCAAGTCCATGAATAGATCTTTGCCCTGGAATAAAGTTATATATTTTCTACATCAACTCATAACCAGACCACTGGTGGACATGGGGTCTTATAAAGGTGCTTTGTTGGGTTTGAAACGTATGTAGAGCATAATTACAGGCTATGAGACTTAGTCTTACTGCTCAGAAGTGACGACACATCCTTTAGCTTTCTCTGCAACCGACTCAACTCAGAGGCAACTCCGAGAGGGCTTGGCGAGCCCACTTCGGATGTGCTCCGCTCTCCTTACCCTCCGCTGCTAAACCTTGGTTGGCGGCGGATCCAGAGACCAAGTTCGTCGCTGGGGTCGGGAAAGCTAGCGCTTCCGAGTGCTCGTTTTTCTGGCCCCATGGACTACGCGTACCGACTCAGGGTGGGGGGTCCATTACGCAGGTGGAGTTAGAGGCCGCGGAGGAAGTGTGTGTGTTTCTGGTGTGCCTACCTGAGAAGGAAAAGGGGGAGCAGAAATCCTCCCCGAGGAGGGTCTGCCAGCGGCAGCTATTTACCATCAAGTGGGCTTTAAGTTCGTTTCTAGAAGTAAAGTCAGGATACGGCCTATATGTCAACACCTGGGTTGTGCTTCCTTTCATTTCTGAGAGGGCGATGAAACGATTAGTCTCCCTCGCAGGTTCATTACGTGTTGGAGCGAAAATTTCTTACTGTGTGTTCGGTCACCTAAGCGGTGGATGCGGTAAATCAGCACTTGAAATGCAATGATCGAACCAGGAATTGCTGGCGCGCTGTAAAATTTACGGCGGAAGCTCAACTTCTGGGCTACAGCTCCCATTTTAGCTTTTCGTTTCCTCTATCAGCCTATAAAGTTCTGATATTAATGGACCGCTTTCGTCAAGGGGATAAACAGCCTGCCGAATATAGTCACCATATTCGTCAGGCTGTTTATCTCGGGGAGCTTCTGGGCTACAGCTCCCATTTTAGATGGGATAAACAGCCTGCCGAATATGGTGACTATATTCGGCAGGCAGATTGACGTTAGTAGAACCAAAGGTCTTACAGCTTTAACGTTGCTCTTTGTCTGGTCTGGGAATATACATATATCTAGAGTAAACAAGACGATCCCCAATCGGAAGCCAATAACATCCTTCTGGTACTTCCCATATTTCTATGGGGGTAAGTGTGGTGATGGATTCGCTTTGCATCCACCCCACGGCATATACAGTCAATTAATCAATTATCCCCCATATCGTCGCGTGGGTGTCGTAAGAGACGACAGAGGGAAACAAATCAGAAGATGGGCAGCCGCGTCTTCGACCAACGACTAAGAATAAAACACTGTGTTTGTCAACACGCTTGCCAAACGTGGCAACTCTGGAAGATATCACCAATGTGAGGCAATGTATGTGGAAGGCCTATATTCAGCAGTGGACTTTAATATGCTGTAACGTTAATCAATCAATAACTATATCGTTTATGTTACACCAATACACATTAAAACAGTACAGTATACGGCGTTATCGCTTTGTAAGCGATTTCTTCTAGACAACATTTTTACTGTTGTTTACAACGAATGGCGAATAGGAAAGGTGTACCGTAAATTAGATGAATGTACTTACGTCTCCCCATCTGCCGACCTGGTCGAGCAGATCGTTGCGGCCTAAGCTGAGGTCCACGATGCACTTGTTGACCGCACGACTGGAGCGCTCCGGCGTCAGTTCGGCCTCGCCAATCTCCACCCAGCCCAGGGAACGAACGAAGAAACGAACCGAGCGCCCGTTGTCTATCTCGCCGCGCGCTGGGAAGCTGCGTCGTCTGGGACAGAAGATAGGGCAATACTTAAATGTGATAGTTTTTATAGAATTAAGCGTCTCCCACACACAAGCGGCTTGCGGTGGCGGCTGACCGCGAGCCGCAGCTCCAGCCGCTGCAACAGCACACCATCGCGGTTGCAGTGGCGGCCTGAAGCTCCATTCGCTGTGGTGCATGTGCTACGATCGGACGTCGGTCAATATGGCTAACCATGACGATGTATTTTTATTCTTATTATATTTATCAATATTATCCCATATTTTGTTTTTAATCCTAATGCTTTTCTAATCAAGGTGTGAAGTATCATAAAGTACTGGATAATTTTGCACTGTTTCTATTAAAATCTCTGTAATTAGCGCCATTTTGCACGCGGTACACGCGGCCTGTTGTAAAAATTTGCGTTGGCGGAGGGGGCGGAGGGGGCGGAGGGGGCGGGGGCTGCTGGCAGGCCGCAAGCCCCGCACACGTGTTTACAAATTCACTTACATTGCAAGCATAATATACAACTGGCCGCCACCGCAACCCGCTTCTGTGTGGGAGACACTTTAGGGTGACAAACGAGCACAAAGTCTACCTGATGGTAAGCGCATGCTATGGCCTTTATTCTCGATTAAGAATGAATTGAGAAGCGTTGACACCCTTAACAACTAAGATGGAATGCCTCGTTTGTAAAAAGGGTCTTCGGTTCTCTACACTCACCATACGAAACACAGCAGCATAAGATGCTCGACTGGAGAGGACAACGATCGTTCAAAATACCAGCGTAATGCAGCAGCATATATGCCAGCATAATGCAACAGCTGTGTTTCGTTTATAGAGTGACGAGAATCAGATACCCTTTTCGTGGGTAACGTGAGATTTCATTCACCTTTACTTCCAGAAAATAAAGGTAATGTTGCGCTTTTTTTTAATCGGGACAAAAATTAATAAAATTAAAATTAAAAATGTAAAAAAGGTTTTTGCATTTATTTAAAATTATCTCAAATTGAATGTGATTTATGGGAAACAACTACGCGCACAGATCGCGGCACGTAAGTCTAGCGCTGAACGAAACGTGGAGGAGACGCGCACGAATTGAATTGCACGAATGCAGCTGGAGAGCCAATCAGCGTGTTCGAACGATACGCACGAACCAATCAGCGCGACTTATACGCAATAAGCCAATCAGCGCGACCGCTAGACTTTCGTGCTGCTACTTACGCGCGCTCCTCTGTGTGCGATTCACTTTACAACGTTTTTGCCGACTTATTGACCCTTACGAATGTGTGTGTGTACGTAGTAAAATAGATGGCATTAGATATTTATGAGTGACAATCGATTAAAATAATGCATTACCACGCATTTTGAATTTATAAGATAAAAGCACAGAATGTTTTTTCTTCACCATTTGCCTATATTACTTATTCTGAACCTTATCCGCAAATTTGGCCGGTTATTGCAAAATGACCCTGTTTAAATAAAATTGAAGTGTATATATATCGAAATAACCGCTTTTTATAGTTTGATATGAGGGTTTCTTTGCATGCCTTTAAGACGTGTGACCATTTTAAAATTTTTTGGATATGTGGATCTAGACAATATTTTTTCGAAAAACTGGAGTTTTTTTAAACCAAAAAATTAAATGGTTTTTGATAATTATCTTAAATTTAAATAATGCCACCTTAATAGATACCACCCAAGTGAAGCCAAGGCGGGTGGTGAGCTTTAAATATACATATATAATACGTCTTTAAAACCCGTATTAATAAACGTTTCTCGACGAACTCAAGTGTGTAAAAATTTGATACGCCCTCATTACGATATCAGCATCTCAACATCGTCGCTAATTAATAACCTCATAAAACAGTATCTCAAAACGCTGTACTTAGAAATACTGTTCTGTGACTTCCACTCAAGTACAAACTTGAGAATCGAGTTTCTTTTATTAATCAGTGTGGCACTCAGCTGATATCGTAGACCTAAATCGCATCTTGAGATATGTTTATTAATAAGATCATAACCTCAAGATTGTACTCAAGTGCGTGTACTTGAGCTGAGTAACGTTTGTTAATACGTGCCTAAGACTAGGCTAACGTAAAATTTCCAACTCACTTGTAAGAGATCTCCTCCTTTCTCTTCCTCTCCTCCATGTCGACGTGATCCAGCGCGCCGCTGGTAGTGCTCCGGACGACGGATGTGGCCATGTCGTATTTAACGTCGGATAGATTGGAGCAGTCCCGCACCATAGAGATGCGGGTCTCCTTGGCCTCAACGGGCGGCATCTTGGGCATCTCACGCTGGATCGTGCCGCTCTTTATGTGCCAGTAGTAAGGACCGTCATTGTCTGAAAGAATTTTTCATAAAATAGAATATTTTTGTGTAGAAATTTTTATATTTATGGTGTAATTCTAATTTCTCGTAAACGACTCTAATGCTGATTCTAATGCTGAGACGTCTTCCTGATAGAAACTCTAAAAAAAAACTGGCTACCTATTATAATTTATGTTCAGCAGTGGACTTTTATAGGTATAGGTGTATTGAATGGAATATATTGGAATATAATGGAATAAAGACATCGAATGTATGGAATATATTACATATATATATAACATACACTACCCCATTTCGTCCCTTTGATATTTTTTTTATTTTTTATTTTTATTTTATTTATTTAGGTTTACGTGTTTGATTACACTGTATTTAACAAAATGGCTTAAGTACTAACTTATGTAGCTAAGTGTAACAATCGTTTAAAGTAAACACTAAACGCATCGAGAAAGATTATAAATAAGAATAAAAAGAAGTATAATTATCTAATAAACCTAGCAAGCTAACAGCATAGCAAAGTGGCGAAGCAATCAGCTTTGTAGCAGTTTCTAACGGTTGCCGTTGAGCAATCAGTTTCAAAATAGGAGGTTCAGATGCCTGGGTGATCACTAATCGATTGCTGAAAACAGAATTTGAAAATTCGAAACCGTTCTCGAGATAATCGTGGGACAGACGGACAGACGGACAGACGGACAGACGGACAGACATCGTGAAATCAATAAGTGACTTCGCAAGCTTCGCCACTTAATAATGAAAATAAGTATATTATGGTATGTAAATGACGATTAAGGTAGGGCCAGAAAAATCAGAGCCTCCGACAGATAGTGGTATAATCACCGGGTTTACCGTAGAGACAGAATAAATAAGACAAAGAAAAATATCCAAGTTTAGTGGACATTTAGCTGATGAGAATAAACTCCTATATAAATATGACGTTTACGCGGGAGAGCGAGCTCCATTACAGCGTATAAAATTATATAATGATAATTTTACTGATCTTGACATTTTTTGCTTTATCACTTGTAATGTTTAAAAAGTGTATTAAAAAAAAAAGTATTATTACGAGTAAGTAAAGTATTGTCTCATAGTTTAAACAGATTATTATAGGTGTAACTGTTGTTTCTAGAGGCAAGTTTTGGCTAGCATAGCCACCATAGTGGTTGTGTTGGCTGGGAATTGCTCAGGGAAATCTCGAATTATTCATCTACTTGTGACATGTTACATGTTTGCTGTGCAACATAATATTACTCTTATTTTGATATTACTTTGTGGATAACGGTTGTGTAATTACTTGCTTTCCTTTTTGTTTTATGTGTTATTACACAATTGTTTGTTGTTCTGAAGAAAACTTAAATAAAAAATGACACAGAAAGGCGACCGTGTCTCACCCTCGTGCTTCTCCCATCCAGGCGGCAGCTGCGGTTCCTTCTTGGGCCTCAGTTTGACTGGAATAGCATAGAGGTCGTCATTGGGGCCCTCTGCGGAATGCGGCACTGGACCCGCGTGGCTCTTCTCAGTGTCCTCTTGGTCCGCCCTCTCCTTTTCAGGAGGGGGCGAATCCTCCCCGCCATTCTGTTGGGGAGGCGTGATGAGGCCGTTTTTGTCGCTGTAAACAAATAAGAAAAATCAATTTAAAATTAATGATACTTCATTATAAGTGCGATGCTTACGGATGATTAGCGACAGAGTGAATTTCAACCTAATTGCAATGTTTTATGTGTTCTATAAGCCGATAAGTCTAGGGTTCTTCCAAAGGAAGATTAGGACTTCCAAAAGGATCAAGTATTCAATTAGACTGCATGTTTTTTTATGTGTGTTACCTTATAACTTTTGTCTTGGTGAACCGATTCCGATTATTATATTTTTACTTGTAAGCTGGTGCTTTCCATGTGGTCCCATATAAATTTGATCAATGTCTGACCAGTAATTTTTGAGTTATCCTTAATAATTTATATTGAAGTCGGTTGTACAAAACTTTTAATTTGAATTATTTCGCTATGTTGTCATACCTATGTCAAATTCTCACCACTCCATGGATCGTCTGGTAGAGAATGTATCATGATATTAAATTCGCCTTTTGTATTCATCTATAATGGGGAATACAATAAAGAATAAATAAATAAATACACGATCAATTTGTGTGGCTATATATTTTTAAAAGAATAGAGATCACGTGATATTTTGACTCGCAGCTCACCGCAGCTCATTCTAAGTCTTCCGTCAGTCAAGACAAATTAAAATAGTCCTTAAATTCGATTAGATGTAGACTTAAGATGTAGACTAATAATAATCTGATCTAACCCAGGCGTACAACACATACCACGCGCTCGCAAATGTGTTTGTAGAAACCTGTATATAAAAAAAATACAGACGTACACTGAACATGTGTAATGTACCCTAGCTCCTACAATATATATAAATATATCAAGGTCCGATAATAGGTGTTAGAGACAAAGATATTAACATTTAAAACGTCGGATTGACTTTATCTATTCTATACCAAATAAATAAAATTGAAGTGTCTGTTTGTAATCTCAAAATAACAGCTTTGAACTAAATGCATATGAAAGTATATACGGTCAGTACCAAAAACAATTTTTAAAATTTTTGTCTGTCTGTCTGTCTGTTTGTTCCGGCTAATCTCCGAAACGGCTGGACCGATTTTGACGGGACTTTCACTGGCAAATAGCTAATATTATAAGGAGTAACTTAGGCTACTTTTATTTTAGAAAAGGTATTAGGGTTTCGCGCAACAAAAATTGAAACCCATAAAATCTAATCGTAATAAATTCCATGCGGGCGAAGTCGCGGGGAACAGTTACTTTATACATAAATATCTTCGGGTAGACCTGGCGTAGAATTGTCATTTTTGTGTGTGTATCTCTCGTTTGACAAACATAAATGTGGGACCTAGGGTGCTTTATACATTTTCAGTGTAACTTAACGTCCGTATTATTTTACGCCCGTGTGTAGAAAATACGAGTACGTAGCATATGGAATAAAACGAATTTTACGGACTTCATCGCGTTTAATTTTAACTTTTCTTATAGAACATGGGTGACCAACGAGCACACAGTCCACCTGTTGGTAAGTGGTTGCTCCGGTCAATAGATATCTACATATCCTCGATTAAGAATCAAAATGCAGATACGTCTTTCACCCCTGAGGACAAAGATGGAATGCCTCGTAAACAGGGTACTTCGGTTCACTACACTCGCCATACGAAATACAGCAGCATTATCGTGCTATTTTACGCCAGTATTCTGTGAGAGCGTGGTTCTTCACCGGTCGAGCCGACCCATTCTTGCTACATAATTCGTGCTGCAGCGTGGCTCTACCGCGTATATATTTTTTTAATTCCCGACGTTTCGGGCACTTTACAGCACCCATGTACACGGGGAGGGGGACGACTGAGGTATTTGACGTCCTGATGTCATAGTTAACGAAGGCTAACTTCAACTTTTAATTATTAATTTTTAGTCCGATCTAAGCAGAACGGGGAATTATTTTTCCCGAAAGTCAATATAGACTGACTTCTATTTTCCTGGTACTAAATACAAACCACAACAAAAATATATAAATTGATAGATATTTATACGTCATAGCGCCATGCTGCAGCTATTTTAGTAGTATAGTTACAGCACGCATGGGTCGACTCGACCGGGGAAGGACCACGCTTTTACAGAATACCAGCGTCAAATAGCAAGCAACTTAACACTGCTGTGTTTCCTATGGTGAGTGTAGAGAACCGGAGACCCTATTTACTGGAAAAGAGGCATTCCATCTAGTCCTCACGGATGACAACGCATCAGCATTTTGATTCGCAAACGAGGATAGATGTAGATGTCTATGGGCCACAGCAACCACTTACCATCAGGTGTTGCTGTTGTTCATGGGCGGCGGTAATCACTTACCATCAGGTGAGCCGCATGCTCGTTTGCCCCCTCTTCTATAAAAAAGGTACTCTGACAATTAAATCACGGTCGCTAATCTTATTCGTATGTATAAGTAACGGCACGAAAGTCTAGCGGTGACCGTTATTACGCATAAGTTGCGCTGATTGGCTTATTGCGCATAAATCGCGCAGATTGGCTCGTGGGTATCGTTCGCACGCGCTGATTGGCTATCAATTCTTCGTGCAATTCAATTCGTGTGCGTTTCCTCCACGTTTCGTTCAGAGCTAGACTTACGTGCCGCAACTTGTACTACAATATTTAGTACCAAGTGATACTTACTTTACTTTCGTAACAGGGGAGGCTGCTTCGTCTTCAACTCTGTAAATAAAGGAAAAACATATTTTAATATCCTATACTTTAAGTAGGCAGTAATTTTTTTTATATATCACAAGCTACTGATACCAGTTTCTCGACTCCACAGAGTCAGTAATTCATTCTTGTGGCAATATTCTAACGTAGCCCAGATACTAAATAATATAATATCTGGTAATATGATTGTCATATAAAGAAAAAACCGACAGCTGTTACGAAAAAAAAGATTTTGAGTGGCAGCCTTGAACTGCACAAGCGCATTGTTGGGCGACCTCCAACTAGATGGATTGAAGACCTGATGAATCATGCAGGTAGTCGATGGGTGCAGGGGGCTCAGGATGTATGATGATCCTATGTTTAACAGTGGACTTATACTAAGCTGTAAGGATGTTTTTTTTTCAGAGTTTTTTTAAATTTTTAAGCTTTGCTGGTTTCCTCACGGTGTTTTCCTTCATCGCCGAGAACGTGGCAACTCAGCACTTAAAATTGCAATAAGCAATTTCATTGCTGTCGTCGGGATTCGAACCTGAGTTGCACGCTTTCTGTGAAATTTTCAGTAAGCAGAAATACTTGCAGATAATTATTAACTTCAAATACAATAGACAATGTATATAGAATTAAATTCCCTCCGTTTTATATTCATTTCTCTAAATTAATTCGCAAAAAAGTTTTGATTATAGAGTCTAATTTGGTCATATAATTTCTTTAGACAGCGCCATGAAAATATGAATGCTAAAGTTTGCTCCTTTAATTTGGCGTTGTTTGTTCGAACTTTTTAATTCGCAACAAAACAAAGGATATTTTCATGAAGCCGCAATACAGATAAACAATTTAATTTAATTACTTGTTACAGCTGTAATTTATTTATTGGTTTTGCAAAAATGGTTATGTATTTAATAAACAAAAAAAGAGAATGTGCTATCCCATATCATCTCGTGTTTACCGTAAGAAGCGGCTTAGGGAAATGAGAGGAAATGGGCAGCAGCATTTTCCTGATAAACTCAAAATAATAATTAAAATACGGTCGCCAAACCACCTGCCAGTGTGGCAACTATGGCAAATATATTTCCTTTATATGGCAATATATCGTAAATAAATCTGATTTATAAAAATTAATGTTTGTTTGTTCGTATTTTATGCGCTGCCATACCGTTCATCAGATTGCACTTAAACATTGTCAACTGCTTGTACTTGCGCGAAGGTTACAGACATAGTACAATTAACTTACAGTAGGTGGCGTGCGTGTCGTACCGAAAATTTTATTGTCATTCGGAATTAAACAATATAATCGTTCCAAATTTTAAAACGATATTTCCGCAATTATTTCTTCTGCGGTTGCAACGCGCCGAATACCAGCTTTTTTTTTATATAGGATAGGGTGACAAACGAGCACACAGTCCACCTGATGGTAAGCACACAGACCACAGCTAGTGAATTAATAAAAATAGAATGTTTATAGATTTAATTTAATTGTTTGAACTGGTGCACGTTCTAATCTATTTCTAGCTGTCCAATAGCAGTGCTTGCACTGCTGTATTTAGATCTGAAAGGCATAGAGAGCAAGTATCACAGGCTGTGAGTCTTCCATCTTCAGAAATTCTCCCATCCTCACAGGAGTTAACGCATCTGTAACCTTTCGTTTGTCACTATAATTTAATTTAAAAAAAAACTGTCTCGTTGGTCTAGTGATTGTAATAGTGCGACTACTGCACGTGAGGACCCGGGTTCGAATCCCGGGTCGGGCCAAAAACAGTTATGCAGCTTTTCCATCAAGAAATTCTCAGTAGCTGCCCGGAGTCAGGATGTTGGCGGTGTCACACCTCCACAGTTACGTGGCTCTTTTGCGATGGTATCCTATGCAAACGATTCGATCTGCAGCCATTTTTTTTGTACTGATGCTGTGTGGTGGCTATGGCCCATAAACATCTACGTCTATCCTCGTTTGCGATTAAAAATGCAGATGCGTTGTCAGCCGTGAGGACTATGATGGAATGCTTCTTTTCCAGTAAAAGGGTCTGCGGTTCTCTACACTCACCATACGAAACACAGCATCATATTACATGTGTGGCTCTACCGCTTATAAAATATTTACGTATTTTACATCAAAAATCGCATAGTTCAACATAAATGTAGTTTGATTTTAAAACCGCATTTGAATCCAAAATGGCGTTGCGCGTTGGTCTCTAACGCATCCTTTTACGAGCGATATGCAAATGGCGGATATAAAAATGCACGTGTTTCAGACGACGCGAAGGAAACTGCTTCCTTAAATGTAAATGTAAGGCGTTGCGTAATATTTCTATTGTTTTTATTTTTCTTTGTATGCGCGTAGGAAAGGATAAAACATTGAGTTTACTAACTACCTTCCTCTCTAAACGGTCACTTGTTCTCTTAAAAAATTTCTTCATCCATTGAAGTGGATGAAAACCGTATTACAAAATTCTATTACATGTACAGAAAATTTCGGGAATCAAGGAAGTGACACAACATTACTATTTTTAAAAATGTATTTATTGCTTTTCGAAGTATTCTCCGCAAATTTGACACATTTTTTCATACGATGGAACCAATCATTGAAGCAAACATTCAATTCGGAAGTTGGGGTCTCCAAAATGGCCGTTTTGTAGGCGTCCACAGCTTCTTCGGGTGATGAAAATCTCAGTCCACGCAATTTATTCTTTATTTTAGGGAAAGTATAGAAATCATTAGGGCTTAGGTCGGGGCTGTACGGCGGATGGTCTAATAATTCTATGTTTTCTTGCTCTAAAAACTCTTTTGTTCTGTGTGCGGTGTGAGAACTCGCATTGTCGTGATGGAGGATGATGCGGCGGTTGCAGTTCTCTTTACGGAGTTCAGAAACGACCTGTGGCAAACAAATGCTAGCATAACATTCTGCATTAACCGTTCTTTGTACCTCAAGAGGAATACTCGTAACATGGCCGGTTTTGGAGACAAACGTGGCCACCATTTTTTTTGCAACACTCTGTGAACGAACAATTTTTGTTGGCTTTAACTCATTTTCGAACACCCAAACTCGTGACTGGTTTTTTGTTTCGGGTTCGTACGCGTATATCCAGGATTCGTCACCTGATACGATGTTGTATACAGCATTTGAGGATCCTTCGAGAGTTCTGACGCACCAAACGAGCGATAACGCAAGCCGCTTTTTGCTCTTCACAGAGCGAATGCGGTATCCATCGGGAAAACAACTTTTTTACACCTAATTGTTCATGCAAGATTATTTGTATTTGACTCATGCCAATGTCTAAAGTTGCCTGAATTTCGAGGTATGTCACATGTCGATCTTCCTCAATCAGCTTACGCACAGCATCAACGTTTTCTTGGGTGACTGCAGTTTTTGGACGACCTTGACGGGGATCATCACTGAGCTTGACACGTCCACGTTGAAAATCAGCAAACCAGCGATAAACTGTGATTTTGGATGGGGCTTCATCACCAAATGCAGAAATCATCCGGTCAACACACTGTTTTTGTGTTAAACCACTTCGAAAGTCATAATAAATCATCGCTCTTGAATTTTCTCGAGTCAATTCCATTTTCTCAACGACTAAACAAGTTTGACAAAACCTTGTCACAAGACCGAGAATCTTTTTTTAAATAAATAAATGGTATTCGATTTTTAAAACCAAGGACTTTTCAATTAAAAAGATTTTAATATGACAGGAACAGTGGAAATATTCCATTCCCGATACTTTTAGTGCAGCCTATGTACATATAAACCAACACACATATCTACGTTTTCGTACATTCATATAAAAAGGTGTTAAAAAAGAAATACGACCCCTCTTTTATAATGAAAGAAATTCTTTCAAAAGATTTCTAGCGGCTTCAGTCACGTAAGTTTTCAAATTTCGAATTCTATTGCGAAAATTTAACTTTTTCTCAAATGGAAGTAAGAATTTTCAACTGTTGGAAGTTTCATTCGGTTTATTTCCGTAGGTTTTCATAAGCAACCTCGTAAAACTTTGTATTTACAAACTAGATAAACTAAACAGAAAATGAGGACGCCTGTGTTTAGACGACAGAACACGACGGAGTGTTTGGGCCTCTGTCAAATTATGAGGCATCCACCGGGCACTAAGCTTCCTGACCGCTAAATGTTAATGGACTCATACCGATGCCTAAGCTTGTCCGAATCTATTGATTAGTCACTCTTTTGTCAGTCTCTATAATACGCCGCACAGCACTGATGTCATCTTCAGTCCTATCTATTTTCAGTCCGTAGAAAGCCGTCGAATTCCAAATTTTTTTATACAAAGGTTACAAAAGAGTTTACAGTCCACCGTCAGATGAAGGTGATGTAAGTGGCCGTGGACGCTGTAATCTATAGATACTATCCTGGATTAAAAATTAAAACGAGGATGCATGTCCTCCCATTAGACTAAAGTAAAGGTCATTACGAGTAAAACGATCTTTTTAGATTTGATGGCTTCGAGACGCAGTGTCTTAGCATTGGTTGCGCTGAGGGCTGCAGGTTCGAATCCCGTATAGAACAATAGAAAAAAGAACGTGTTAAAAAGATCAAAGGAGGAAGGAATAATCTATATTTGGCTTATTTAGTTTTATGTGCGGTGGTAAAAGATTTATATTACCTTTAGAATTGTTTGTTTAAACTTCTTTCAGATAAAATGAAATTGAATGTAAACACCTCCATTTAAGTTCTGCTTTAGAACGGAGAAAACAAAGCCATATATAAAGTTCAAAAAGTAAAATGTCTGTGAAGAGGGCACTGACCTCATTGAAACCGATTGGTAAGAAATGTCAGTCGTTTTACACTAGAGATAAATTCAAACGACTATGGCGAGACTGCGTTATGGGGATAGCACAATAGTTTGCAAATCCAAAAGTGCACGCCTCATGTGTTTTTATTTTCTTTACATTTTTAAAAACAGTGTAAAAATAACTTTTAAACGGTGTTGAGTTCAAGAAAAAAAATTAATAGGGACCGTCCTTAGCATATATGGAATCTTATTTAATACTATAATATATCATCTATCTCAATCTGTTGCTTACATTTCTATTAAGCGAGAAGACTCACCGACACACAGACCAACGGACGGCAGTTCATATATTTTTTCAATTACATTTTTTGTTGTGTAATCTAACGGATTCAACTCGGCTGGGCAGCGTTCGGGAAGCTACGACACATCTTCTCGTCAGACATACCTCAAAACCTTAAAACGAAATTGTACAACCAGTGCGTGTTGCCAGTGATGACTTACGGAACTGAGACGTGGTCCTTTACTGCTGGCCGTATGAGGAAGCTCAAGGTCGCTCAGCGAGCTATGGAGAGGGCTATGCTCGGAGTTTCTCTGCGTGATAAACTTAGGAATGAGGATATCCGCAGTAGAACCAGAGTAACCGACATAGCCCAACGGATTAGTAAGCTGAAGTGGCAGTGGGCCGGCCATATAGCTCGAAGAACCGACAACCGAAGGGGAAGAAAGGTTCTCGAGTGGCAGCCTCGTACCGGTAGGCGAAGTGTAGGGCGTCCCCCCACGAGATGGAGTGACGACCTGGTAAGACATGCAGGAAGTCGATGGATGCAGGTGGCTCAGGACCGTGCTGTGTGGCATAAGGGCTGTAATGAATGAATGAATGAATGAATTGAATAAAATTATTTTTACGGATTTTATCGCGTTTAATTAACTTATTTTATATTATTTTTTCAATCACCTCAGTCCCCCGTGACCACGGTTGCTGGAAAGCAACCGAAACGTCGGGAATATAAAATAAGTTAATTAAACGCGATAAAATCCGTAAAAATAGTTTTATTCAATGTGTAGTGTTCGCGTAAATATAAGAAATCATTATAAATGTCTGTAGTTCTTGTAACGTTAATAATTATATGGATTTAATGTCTAGCTAAAAGTATAAGAACGATTTTAATATGCCTACATATCGAGAGTAGAGCACCCCCTCATGTTGTGAGCCATGCAATTATTTGTTTGCTTTGAGATTTCATATCTATAATTGGGATTTTAAATTTTCTACAAAATTATGTGCGAATGACTATTTTTTAATCGAAAATTGTGACCAATGAGCGCACAGTTCACCTGGTGGTAAGAGGTACTTCTAGCCTCGACTAGAAATCGAAATTAAGATGTGAAAACCCCTGTGGGGAATAAAATATCTTGTTATTATTTACTAGTTAATAAACAAACAGACAAAGAAAGAAAGAAGGAAAGAGAGAACGGATATTGCATAGTATGCGGTTCAGCCTTTCATAAGTCTACTGCTGTACATAGGCCTCCCCATAAATTGCCTCATAGGGGGGATATCTGCCATAGTTGTAATGTTACTGTTGATTTGAAAATTTCACCTCTCAGTGGGTCATGTGCTCCTGGTAGATTATCTTCAATACATCCATACATTACAGCCTATAAAAGTCCATGCTGAACATAGGGCTCCCCATAGATTGCCTCATAGGGCATTGTTTATCTCTGTCACTTTTTACGACACCCACGGGACGATATGCGGTAGTGGTACTCCACGGTAAAGCAATGCTTAGTGCACAGACAGTCCCAGTTCAAATTTTTACGATACCAATGAGATTGCTAACATTTGATAGATAATTGGTTTGTATTTGAAGTATGGTTGCGTAAAGACTGTTCTAAACAAGTAGGATTTTGACCGTGTAGCGGCGGTGTAAGAATATCCACTACCCCATATCGTCCTCTGGATGTGGTAAGAGGCGACAGAGGGATACAAATCAGGAGATAGGCAACAGCGACTTTCTTATAACAGCTAAAAAAAGCGGTTGCTAAACTGCCTTCAAAACTTTGCAATTGTGGTGAATATTCCCCTATGAGGTAATCCATGGGGGAGGCCTAAAATCAGCATTGGAGTTTTTATAAGTTGCAACGGATGGCAGACATACTGGCGATTGCAAAAGTCGCCACGGTCTATTTTATGTTAGTAATTATAACATTACAATCGAGTAGCTTTAATGGGAATGGTAATTGACTTCGCTTTCCTATTTGACATTTGATTTCGTTGTTTTGTATTAGATGATGTATCAGTATCCATAACAAGCCGCCGCATATTTAATATCGTACGTAATATGTACGTGGTAGAGGTATACTGCAACTATATTATGGTTGTAGCACGATAAGTAGGCTCGACTGGGAAAGTACCACGCTGTCACAGAATACCAGCTTAAAACATCAACTTAATGCTGCTGTGTTTCATATGGTGAGTGAAGAGAACCGGAGACCCTTTTTACTGGAAAAGAGGCATTCCATCTTAGTCCTCAAGGCTGACAACGCATCTGCATTTTGATTCGCAAACGAGGATAGATGTAGATGTCTATGGACCTCAGCAACCACTTCCCATCAGGTGGACTGTGTGCTCGTTTGTCACCCTATTTCTATTAAAAAATAGTGTGGTAAGTGAAGAGAATCGGAGTCTCTTTTTACTAGAAACGAGGCATTTCAACTTAATCCTTACGAGTGACAACGCATCTGCATTTTGATTTGTAATAGAGGATAGATGTAAATGTCTATGGGTCACAGCAAACACTTACTATCAGGTGGACTGTGTGCTCGTTTGTTAATATTATTGTATAAAAAATGTAATATGTACTTGGCAATCAGTCAGTTCCGCTTGCCACCGGATAAAATTGTTTTCAAATGTTGACGAACATTTTTTTTATAAGAAAATAAAACCATAGTCAAAGAAATCGGTACTATTCAGGGAGCATCGAAGCAATTCTTTCAACGTGATAGACGTAAGTAAACGCAATAAAGCGAAGTCTGTTTGCAGATTGATTAAACAACTTGAACGTTGTGTTAGAAAACAGATAAATTTGTTGTTACATCTAACGTAACATGAAATGTGTTTATCTAAGGTATAGACTGCGTTCCAATCGAGTTGTTGGAACCAAGTTCCTTATCGGACGGTACGAATGTGGCGGATGGGGCCTAGGCTAGAAAAAGGTAAGATTTTTACGTCACGACCCCTTCTGACGTAGTGTAGACGGCCTTGGCAGCTATAAGGAAGCGAGATGGAATAATATCCATCTCCCTCACACTTTTTCTTATCGTGACATGAAAGAAATATTATTTTATTTTAAACTAGCTGTTCCTCGCGACTTCGCTCGCATGTAATTTTATTGCGCGGAACCCTAATTATTTTTCAAAAATATAAGTAGTCTAAGTTACTCCATATAACTTGAGCTATCTACCAGTGAAAGTCCCGTCAAAATCGGTCCAGCCGCTTCGGAGATTAGCCGGAACAAACAGACAGACAGACAGACGGACAGAAAGACAGACAGACAAAAATTTAAAAAATTGTGTTTCTGTTATAGGTACCGTATATACTTTTATATGCAATTAGTAAAAAGCTGTTATTTTGACATTACAAACAGACACTTCAATTTTATTTATTTGTATGGATAAACTAGCTGTTCCTCGCGACTTCGCTCGCGTGTAATTTAGGGTTTTAATTTTGTTGCGCGGAACCCTAATTATTTTTCAAAAATATAAGTAGCCTAAGTTACTCCTTATAACTTGAGCTATCTACCAGTGAAAGTCCCGTCAAAATCGGCTCAGCCGTTTCGGAGATTAGCCGGAACAAACAGACAATCAGACAGACAGACAAAAATTTAAAAAATTGTGTTTCTGTTATAGGTACCGTATATAATTTTATATGCAATGAGTAAAAAGCTGTTATATTGACATTACAAACAGACACTTCAATTTTATTTATTTGTATAGATTAGTAAAAAGCTGTTATTTTGACATTACAAACAGACACTTCAATTTTATTTATTTGTATGGATGACGGTTTATTTTAATAGACGCTAGTGTTATTGCTATTGTTAGTTTGTTAATCAATAATATAATACGTTTATCAATAATAAGAAACATCGTTCTAACCGAGTGTTCCACGACACCACGCATGTTTTTTTTTAAATGGGTTATTTCTGAGTTTTTTTGCGTAAGTCAAATCGCAGAGTCACACTGCAGCTATATTACATTTGCACCACGAATGGTTTGGCTCAACCGGGGAAGAACCACGCTAGAATATTGATGTAAACTTAATGTTATTTTTCGCATGGTGAGTGTAGAGAATCGGAGATCCTTACAGTTAACGGGATTCTATATTAGTTACCAGGGGTGGGATCCCATCTACAATTTGGTGTCTATGAGAACCAACTTTACCAACTTCCTGACTCTGGGGTAATACTCAAAATTTTTGTGAATAATTTCTTGATAGAAAAACTCATTAATAATTTTTCCGACCCGGGATTCGACCTCGGGGTCACATGATCAGCAGGTAATAATAATAATAATATTTTTATTCAGACTCAATCCATAGAGATGTTAGTATAACAATAATAATAATAATAACAATAATAATAAAATATAAAAAACTTAAGACTAGTGTTAGTATATAACTTCTTTTACTGTATATTCTTAAATTAACAAATTAACCATCCCGCGTACATTACATATATCTTACTAATTTAGTTTTACATGTAGACTTAACCAATGCCTCATAATGGCCTAGTCCCACCTATCAGCAAGTGTGGTTAGGATGCTGTTGGTAGAGTTACGCAGACGGCTCAGTAACGAAGCAGACCTTTTACGAATAACGGCATGAAAGCCATCCGTGTGTGCCTCAGCGAATTGCAGAGGCGCTACAATAACGCGGCGATCCTAACAGCACCCTGAACGCATTATTATATTTGACATTGGTAATCTTACGACGACTAAATCAACGAGCCAACATCCGGTTTTGTACTCTATATTTATATCACTGTCGAAACACAGTTCACTTTGCTTCTATTTTACGCTGGTATTGGGAATGCGTGGCTCTACCACGTTACGCACTCATTTGTTTTCTAAACACGATCAAATACGTATCAGCTTGAGCCATAAATGCAAAGTGATTCCATAATTTTTAACTAAGGATTTACTTCGTGCTCAGTAGTTTTACGACCGCAACACCCCATTTATATTCCTAGAGACACTGATAAGTAGAGAAAGTTATTATTACATGTTTTCCTAAACATTTTAATCTCTACATTGTATAAAACAAAGTCACTTCCCGTCGTCTGTACGCTTAGATCTTTTAAACTACGCAATAAATTTTATTTCAGTTTACATAAATAGATAGAATAATTTAATAGAAGAGTTTATATGTATAATACATGCATATTGTATATATTATTATTATTATATATATATTTTTTAAATACTAGTAATGCTATTAAACATTACTAATATTCCCTTTAACCGCTTCTGGTAAGATTCTTCTGGATTCGAACCCACGACCTTTCGAGTTTGCGGTCCGTGCCCTGCCATTGGGCTACTCACGCTTCTCATAATTCTTAAGTGCGTGTGCATTTGACTGAACTCCTCCCAAACGGCTGGACCGATTTTGATGTAATTTTGTGTGTGTGATTAAGTTGATTAGAGAATTTTACACAACGGTGGACAACAATGTCGATATCCAGATATCAACCGTGCCAAGCCGGAGCGGATCGCTAGTTCTAGTGTATTTATGTACACTAGAAATTTCTGCGGTGTCGCTGAGTAATTGTATAGAATAGAAGTAAGTGTGTCGAATGAGCACACAGTCCACCTGATGGAAGGTAGATGCTGTGACCCTCTATGCTCAATTAAGAATCAATCATATTGTACATGCATTATCAACCCCGGGAACTAAGAGTGCGTACAAGTCCACATTATGTAACATTGTTTTTCAACATTGCAAAATATAACAATACTGTACACATTAGAATAACAATGCAATATAACAATGTTATATGACATTGTGGTTTGAAGTTCAGCCATTCGTGTTACATAACATTTGTGTCACGTTATATAACATGTTATGTTATATAATGTGTACGCACCTTAAGATAAATACCTCGTTACCTGGCAAAGGGTATAAGTATTGCACATGAACCGATACGACTTAGGGACCTTCAAGAACAGAGCCTACTCCTTTTTAAAAGGCCGGCAACGCATCTGCAATTTTTTTTTATAGGAGAGGGGGCAAACGAGCATGCGGCTCACCTGATGGTAAGTGACTACCGCCGCCCATGAACAACTGCAATACCAGGGGAATCGCAGATGCGTTGCCGGCCTTTTAAAAAGGAGTACGCTCTTTTCTTGAAGGTCCCAAAGTCGTATCGGTCCGGAAAAATCGCTGATGGTAATCGATTCCACAAGGAGGTCGTGCGAGGAAGAAAACATCTTCTAAATCGCACAGTGGTGGACCGCCAATCATCCAGATGGTGTGGATGGTATCGGGAGTTCTGCCGCGATGTGCGTTCGTGAAATTTGGCGGCTGGGATTAATCCGAACAATTCCTCAGAGCACTCCCCATGGTAGATGCGAAAGAAAATGCAAAGGGATGCAACGCAACATCCCTTCGCATTGCCAATGAATCGAGCCGATCGGAAAGGGCTCGGTCGTCGACGATTCGAGCAGCTCTGCGTTGGATGCGGTCAAGTGGAAGGAGCTGGCACTGGGGAGCCCCTGCCCAGAGATGGGAACAGTATTCCATGTGAGGCCGAACTTGCGCCTTGTAAAGTTGCAGGCGGTGTGCCGGCATGAAATACTGTCCCGCTCTGCTGAGCACGCCAATCTTTTTAGAGGCCAATTTGGCCTTCCCTTCCAAGTGACCACGAAACTGCACGTCACTCGATATGTCGACTCCGAGGATACCGATACTGGCTGAGGCAAGAAGGGGAGTGCCTTGAAACTGAGGAGATACGACAAAGGGGTTCTTTTTAGCGGTAAACGCGCAAACTTGTGTCTTCTGAGGATTAAACTGGACTAGATTTAGTCGCCCCCAATCCGAGACTTTGCTCAGCAAAGACTCGACTTCAGACACAAGTTTGTTCCGGTACTCAGCGACGTTTTCCCGAGAAATATTGGCACGGCCGGTGTATAGAGCATCACCAGTGCTGTCATCCGCATAGCAATGAATGTTACCAGTTAGCAACATATCATTGATATGCAGAAGAAACAGCGTTGGTGATAGCACACAGCCTTGTGGAACACCAGCGTTAATAGGCTTGTAGTCAGAGCATGCACCGTCTACAACGAACTTGATGCTCCGATCTGCAAGGAAGCTGGTGATCCAATTGCACAATTTCTCGGGAAGCCCATAGGAAGGGAGCTTCGAAAGAAGCGCTTTGTGCCAAACCCGATCGAAGGCCTTCGCAATGTCCAGACTAACGGCCAACGCCTCCCCCTTGGACTCTACTGCCTCCGCCCATCTATGGGTCAGGTAGACCAGAAGATCACCAGCTGATCGACCCCGACGAAAACCGTATTGGCGGTCACTAATCAGCTGGTGATCTTCAAAGTACCGGATGAGCTGGCAGTTAATAATGGATTCCATTATTTTGGAGAACAAGGAGGTGATCGCGATAGGCCTATAGTTGGACGGGTCTGAGCGGTCGCCTTTTTTAGGGATCGGGTGGACAAAAGCTGTCTTCCATGAATTCGGGACTACGCCTTGGGAGTAGGAGTACCGGAAAAGACGCGTTAGGACTGGTGCCAGCTCCGGAGCACACGTCCTCAGCACAATTGGGGGGATTCCGTCAGGCCCACTCGACTTCTGGATGTCCAGGGAGAGCAGTGCTTTGCGAACCGAGCGCTGTGAGAACAGCACATCTGGCATGGAGCACTCACACCGCGGGTCGGCGGTATTTTCCCCCCGTCATCAAGAGTCGAGTTGGACGCAAAAAGGGAGCCTAAAAGGTCGGCTTTGTCTTTTGCGTCATGGGCCAGTGAGTCATCCTCCCTGTGCAGAGATGGTAGTGATGGCTTACAGAAATTCCCTTAGACAGCCTTGGCGAGAGACCAGAATGCACGGGTTCCCGAAGGAAGGCGAACTAGTTTCTCGCCAATTCTGCCTATGTGCTCTGACTTTGCCTTGGCAATAACTCTTTTGAAGGACCTGGAGGCGAAGTTATACTTCTTTTTAAGTGTGCTGGTGTTTACATCCCGAGTCGCCGAAGTCGCAGCCCAGGCTTGATAACACTCCTGCTTACTGCGTAATGCAGTCTTACAGGAGCGACCAAACCAAGGCTGAGATCTGCCTCCGATGGGTACCACAGATGATGGAATAAATAGTTCCATTCCCTGTAGCACCACATCAGTGACAGAGTCAGCAACAGCGCTGGGATCGTCCGGCGAGAAGCAAACCCGCCCCCATGGGTAGGATGCAAAGAAAGACCGCATTCCGTCCCAATCCGCCGACCTGTAATGCCAAACACGGCGGCAACCTGCAGAACGCAACCGCGAAGGGAGCGTGAGTGGCACCACACTCCGGATCAGACAATGGTCCGAAGAGCCGAGAGGGGCATCGACGGAAACCTGATATCCGTCCGGATGAGAGGTCAGCAGAAGATCCAACAGGGAAGGTGTATGATCCTCCACATCTGGAATCCGCGTAGGCGAAGTAACCAGTTGTGTCAGACCATATGCCAAGGCAAAGTCATAAACAGATCTCCCCGCATGATCGGTTAGACGTGAACCGAGCCATTCGGCATGGTGGGCGTTAAAATCGCCAAGGATCACGATCTCTGCGGATGGGACCTGTTGTAGCAAGGAATCTGTAGCCATTTGGACGTGTTCGATGAGTCGGTCTGTTTCGGCATTACCGCTATGGGACCTATAGAGGCACCCGTAGACGCGCGGATGGTCGTCGCTGTCTACGCGTAGCCAAAGGATGGACAGGTCCGAACCTTCAAGACTGCCGAGGCGTCGAGAACAGATGTCCTCTCTGACATACACGCAAACTCCAGCCCGAGGCACAAAGGAATGCTCTAATTTGTACCCCGGGTAGGAGAGATACGAAATATCAGCCGGAGAGGAAACCTGCGTCTCGGTCAGAAAGAGCAAGGCCGGCTTCGCTGTCTCGAGATGGTAGTGGACGGCGTTTAGGTTAGAGTGAAGTCCCCTGATGTTGCAAAAATTCACGGATAGCGTGGCAGGGGTCGCCTTGGTGTTCTTGCTCAGTTTGCCCCTAGCAGTTATGCTTTTGAGCGGAATTTTGCCCCCCCCCCCCCCAGAATACGCGGGGCAGCCTGAGCACCCACGCTCAGGATCGGAATAACATGGTCGTGGATGATCAGCGGGGGATTCTCCAGGGGTACTGGTACCCTCCTGGGGTAGTTCATCGTGTAATTCCGCTACCATGTTGATGGGGGGGGGGGGGGGAATTGGGCCTCCGGCCACCTGCACTCACCAGACGAAACGCAGAAGCAGAGCTAATACTTCACGCCGGTATTCTGTGAGGTCGTGGTACCAACCCGGCTCGAGCCGGCCCATACATGCAACAGCAAAAACTGCTGCGTGGCTCTACCACCGTCAAAAGCTTCCCCTGGCGTTGCAGTTGTTCATGGGCGGCGGTAGGCACTTACCATCAGGTGAGTCGCATGCTCATTTGCCCTCTCTCCTATAATAAAAAGAGGGACAAACATCCAGAGCTTAAACTATTGTTTGCTTCATACAAATTGTTTTTACATGCTGTTGATTACAAACCTACGGTACACTAAATAACAAACGCTTGCAACAAAGTAAATTATATTATTTTTGTAGAGACAACTGTTGTTTGTACTTTTAAATTAAATCCTTAAGTAGCACGAAGAAGAAGTACGTGCAGCAAAGGAGATAATAGAAACTATATTTCAGCTCGACACCGCGATGGGGTCGCTACGTGACGATCGCGACTTCAATTTCAGCTGGAAATTCTTGCCGTAAAGTTACGCTTACGTTTGGTGCAAGCTATGAGCGGTCAGTCATTTTAAACGACGATATATACTACACAGCGTGAGTGTAAAATAATCTATCATTAGTGTAAGTTTGTTTGTCACTTAATCTTTATATATAAAAATTACGTGTCACATTTTTTGTCCGCGATGAACTCCTAAACTACTGAACTGATTTCAATGAAATTTTGCACACTGTGTGCATTTTGGTCCAACTTGAGAGATAGAATAGTTTTTATGCCGATAAATGACCCTCAAAATTTTTTATTCCGAATTTAAGGATTTTTATTGGAAGGGTCGTTGGAAAGGGCAGAACAACATCTGCCTGGCGAACTAGTTTTATGTAAAATTAAATCAAAACAATTTTATTGTGATCGACAGGTTATAAGGTGGTTTACAAGAAAAGGTTCAGTCGCGATGCGATCCAATATTAGTATACAATATAAAATATTATTTCATTACCACATGCAAATATTGAAACAAAAGGCCTTGAAAAAGGTTTCTATTCAAGTAATGAAAAATGTTCAGTAGAATAAATAAATCGGTAGAATAAATATAATTAAATGAAATAATAAGATTATTGTAGTAATGTCATTTAGTCATATTTTAATTAATTAATTGATATCGATTAAATTTAAAAGAAATTTGAATAAAATAAAATGCATTGTCAAAAAACCTAATACATTCAACTCAGAATCAATGTTCTATCTATCTATCTATATTTGCTACATTACCTTATCTGGTCCACACAAACTCGTTTGTGTTAGGTCATTACTCGATAGTAAGTGTACCCGGGGTAAGATGTTGTTAAGTGGTAGAGCCACGCTGCACCTATGTTATGGTTGTAGCACAAATGGCTCTCATAGAACACCAGCGTAAAATTTCGCCTTAATGCTGCTGTGTTTCGTATGGTGAGTGTAGAGAACCGGATACCCTTTTTACTGGAAAAGAGGCATTCCATCTACGGTACGGTTGTCAACCTAACGGGTGACAATGCATCTGCATTTTGATTCTTAATTGATCACAATGAACAAGAATAAAAACGCTTTATACGTTTGCGCCATACACAAATCGCTTCCGCCGCTACACTTACGAATGGCGTTACCTAGAGAGCAAAATACAAAGGACTCAGTCGTTGTAACGCGGGCTTTGATTTTTATCAGCCTTTAGGAACGTCGTGTTCTATTTATCTATATTATTATACGTGTTAGAGCCATGCTGCAGCTATATTTCTGGTATAGTTGTAACACGAATGGGTCGGCTCGACCGGGGAAGGACTACGCTCTCACAGAATACCAGCGTAAAATAGCAGCTTAATGCTGCTGTGTTTCGTATAGTGATTGTAGAGAACCGGAGACCTTTTTTACTGGAAACGAAGCATTCAATCTTAGTCCTCACGGGTGACAGCGCACCTGCATTTTGATTCTTTATTGAGGATGAATGTAGATGTCTATGGGCCGCAGCAACCACTTACCATCAGGTGGACTGTGTGCTCTTCTGTCAGCCTTATCATATTAAAAAAGTGAATAAGGATTCATACATACTTTCATTTGTATAATAATCAACTCTGAAGATTGAGCTATTTTTACTATTTTATAAAAAAAAACTAGCAGACCGCCTCGGCTTTGCCGGGTTGAACAATTATCTATATAGGTATAATATATTTCAGATTTAGCTTAATAGATATAAATTATTTTAAAACTTCTTCCTCATGGATTGCTGTGGATGTTTATCATTGTTACCACGCGTATCAGTCGGGTTGGTACTTGCAGTTTTTTTTAATTATTATTATTAAGCTGTTATCAAGATGCGGCTGCGTTTCTCTTGTTTCAGTGTCCCTCTGTTTCTGATATGGTGATACGATTCTCTAATGCTACCACTATTCAGCAGTCAACATATTAAACTACTTTAAAAGAGTAGATAATTAATTAATAAAATGTTCTGCGAAAATCATATACTCTGTGGTCCTTAAAAAAATCATTTTTAATCGACATCGCTTCCCGAAGCTTTTCCCGCCATTTCCACCTACTTATTTCGCTCGAGTCGTGCTCGAGCGGTCGTCCTAGATTCGAAGCCGCCCACTTCATGATTGCTCGCTTTGCGTTGCTGGCTTTACTCTCAGTCGTGACTAGTTCCTCGTTAGTAAATTTTCAAGTGTGTTATTGACTTTTTGTTGAAAATCTCCGTAGTTCTTGCTTTTTCTGTTATTAAATGTATATTTTTTTTAAATACAGAATATGAAAGACTATTGCTGAATGCCTTCCTCATAGGTAATGCTTCATATATGTGATATTTATCACAGTTGCCACGCTTGGCAAACGGGATGGCAACCCCTATTTTTTATTTTTTTGAGCTCTTATCAGAAAGATGCAGCTGCCCATCTCCTATTTTATTTCCCTCTGTTGTCTCTTACGACACCCACAAGATGATATGGGGTAACGGATTCTTTTCCACCGCCAATACGCCGTCTAATTTAATAAATAAATAAAGTTTTTTTTTTATTTGTAAATAGAAAGAATAAAGAGGGAATACTACATTTGACATCACAAAAATTACCTATAAAATTACGAAGTATTTTTACTTATTTTGCTTTGTTGTGCCTTAGTTATATCTTGTGGCATTCTTTCCCAGGTATGTAATTTACACAGTGTGAAGCTGTAAATTTTCATAGAAAAAGCGGTAAAGTCCCCCCTCGCCCCCCCCCCCCATGAACATAGTTCTAGTTTTAATATTTTTTTAAAATATTATAGATATAATGAAAAACTAGGTTTACGTTTTTATTTTAAGGAAATATTGCGTACGATATAAGATATTAGTATCCAATATCTATATTTTTGACTTAAAAACTAACTCGAGCGTTTTTATTTAATTTAATAAACTAAACTGAAATACTAAAAAAGAAACAAACAGACCTAGATTAAGATGTACTGAATCTAAACAGACCAAAATTGTCTCATTTTGTAAAGGTTTAGGGGAGTGAAAACGTTATCGGCCATAACAATATTTCATGTAGGCGCAGGAAATGTAGGCAATTGCTTCCAAGACTTGCAATTCTCTCTATCACACGATACGGCGATATGTAGCGAGCGGTTTGAAACAGATAGCATTTGAAACAAATATCTACTCACGCCGCGTAGGCCGGTCAGATACATACGGAATTCCGTTTCGGAATTCCGATTCCGGTTTCCGAACGCAGCAAGTCCGTATAAAATCAAGGATCCGTCACATACTGCGTTGGTTTTCTGTTCGAAATTTTATGGGCAAAACGGGATTCCGAATGTGTGTGGCTCACCCGTTCGGAATTCCGAAACGGAATCCGAACTTGTTTCAATTTTATATAAAATCAAGAACCCGTCACACATGTACGGTAGTTTTACGTACGAAATTTTGCAGGCAAAACGGGATTCCGTATGTATGTGGTCGACACGTTCAGAATTCCGAAACGCAATCGCGAAAAGGTATTCCGTATGTATGCAGCCGGCCTTAGTCTCTATTTTTGCTATAGGACAGCGGTGATATTTTTAAACTTAACATTGACTTCGCAGAGGGATATATCTTTATTAAAGCGTTATGTAAAATGAAAAGGTAAAATATATATACTTATTCAAGAATAAGTACATATATTTATATATTGACGTATATTGGTGGTGTAAGAATATCCACTGCCCCATATCGTTCCGCAGTTGTCGCAAGAGGCGACAGAGGGAAACAAACCAGGAGATGGGCAGCAGCGTCTTCCTCAACAAATATAAAAAAAGTTGTAGCTGCCAGCCCAACTGCATAAGACCAAACAAACGTGGCAACTATGGCAAATTCTACTGTGAGGTACCTATGGGGAAGGATTATGTTCAGCAGTGAACTTTTACGGTTGTTACGCTGTAACGATAATGGTAAATATATACATAATGTAGGTATTTATATTGTTTTACACACATACTTATATACATGTGTTTACGCTATGTGGTTAGTGAGTAGGTGGACGTAGGTAGCCCGTAAGGAATTCCATGTAGAACCACGGAGGTCGCAACGCATCAGTAGCCTGTTATTTTCGAAGTTATACGTGGTAAATGCTATATTAGTGGCAGGACGAATGGGTCGGCTCAACGGGGTAGGGCCATGCTCTCACAGAATACCAGCATAAAATAGCAGCTTAAGGCTGCTGTGTTTCGTATGGTGATTGTAGATAAATGAATATCCTTTTTACTGAAAACGAGGCATTCCATCTTAGTCTTCACGGGTGACGACGCATCTGCATTTTGATTCTTAATCGAGGATAAATGTATCTATGGGCCACAGCATCCATTTACCATCTGGTGGACTATGTGCCCGTTTGTCACCCTTATTCTCTATAAAAAATTGGTTGTGTGGTTGCGTGTTATCTGTAACATTGTGCACTTAACATTATGTGCATAAGTTGGTAAGACATTACAACTTAATTAAAAAATCTTATTAATATTATAAACGTATGAATGTATGAAATTATATTTGTTTGTATGTTTGTCCTTAGTTCTTTTTATCTTTTAAATTCAAAATGGGTGGTAATGCATTATTTTAAATGATTGTCATTCATAAATATCGAACGCCTACTATTTTACTACTTACGCACACATTCGTAAGGGTCGATCAGTCGGCAAAAACGTGAATTTAATCGCACACAGAGGAGCGCGCGTACGCGTACTTGGTAGTTGCAATTAATTCACATATAGTTTAAAATCAAACTAGATGCCTTATTTACTCGTATTTTCAAAAACTGCAATAACGGTTTATAATATATATAAAAAAGTTTAAAATTTGACAACACTTTAGAAAATAACCCTGTATATTGACAGCTAAAAGTGTTATAACAGCAACCGACGTAATACCATTAAAGTTAATATGTAGCCTACATTGTAAGGGTTATCTAGACTAAGCCGCCTCGCTTCCTGAAACAAGTCGAATGCCTCGGTGCGGATCCTCGCCTGAAGAATGCAATAACTCACGTTCTGTATTAAACCGTATTCGCTAGTGGCGCAAGTTATAAGCGAAGCGATCGAAAAGGTTTTCGTTCTTCTGACAAAAAGTATAATTTTTCATTTTTTTAATGGTAGCTTTTTAAGTAAAAATGTAATAAAAATAAAATTTATGCTGTATATTATAAATGAATTAGTTTCGCATTTTCTACCCATAAGCATTCGGCGATTGTTACTTATAGCTCGCTTTTTTTATTCATACAATGATCTGCAAAATTTTGATCATGACAACTACGCGTGCATTTATACGTGGTAGAACCATGCTGCAACTATATTACAGTCGGTAAGCTAAACCAGGGTAGGACCACGCTCTCACAGAATACCATCGAGAAAACAGCAGGATAACGCTGTGCTTCGTATGGTCATATGTTTGTCACCAAGTAGCAATGTAGGTTCTTCTGTGTATCCGTTTTGAAGGAGAACAGTAGTTTGTTTACAGGCATTTTATATTAGTCCTCAAAGGTGACAAGAAATCTACGGCCTTATTTGTTTGAAATAAATTGCAAGTGTCCATACGCTGCAGTAGCTATTTACCATCACGTAGACTGTCAGTTTGTTTGTCAATTTTAAAAAAATCAGTAAGTAATCAACTACAATTAAAAAAGTTCCTTATATTATTCTAGTCTTTCTCCATATTTATGCGCAATTAATATTTTACAATATAAAGAGAAATGGAAAAGAAAAATAACATTATCTATGTCCAACAGCGAAACGTATTCATGAACTAGGGTTGAAGAATATAAATCATTTCATACCGTCCCTTTGAGATTAATAAACATGAGCAAGTGACAAATGTTTTCTTCACTAATTGTATTTATTTAGAAAATGAATGATATTATTCTTCTCTTAAATTTTATAGATAATAAATGTTTATATACAAGTAAAAAAGTTGTTCGTTATTAATAATGATAGGCAGGATTCTTACATATTTAAAGAGTCTTTAATATGATAAATTCATAATAAAGTCTCTATAAATATGTATATATTATAATGATTTAATTAATTAAAGCTACTGCCGTGTAGTGGCATTATAAGAACATCAATCAAACATATCCTTTCCGTAGGTGTAGTTACAGGCGACAATGGAAATTTCAGTAAAGTGTTTGGCAGATGGCCGTATCACTATATCTTTAAACCAGTCGTAAAATGCATAGTTCGGTGACGTATAGCAGCGTTCTAAGGTACGGAGATGCGCGAGATATATGACGATTAGGCTCAAACCTATCCGAAACAGAAGACGCTGATCTTCAGCAGTGGATGATGAAAATGTTGTAAAAGAAGAATTAGATATAAACTGCAAAATTATTAATACATGCCACGATAGCTTTAATCTGGATTTCTATTTGTTCAAAATCTAGTTCTCTTTATTTTCAACCATTATAACATTAACTTTCACTAAATCTTTAACGTAGTAATGCCATGCTGAAGCTATATTATGATCGTCTCGACTAAGGAAGGACCACGCTGTCACAAAATATTAGCATAAAATAGTAGCTTTATGCTGCTTTGTTTCGTAAGGTAAGTGTAAACCGGAGACCCTATGCCACAGCATTCACTCACTTTTATGCAGAATGAGGTTGACAATCGAGCGCACAGTCATTCTTATGTCATCCTTAAGCTTCCAGCCTTAAAATTACAGTCAAGCACACAGTTTACCCGTTACAGCCTATGTAAGTGCCACTTCTAGATACAAGCCTCCTCTCATTTCTGAGAGGGTTTTAGGACAAGAAAGTATCCACTGCGCTGCCCCAATGCATGTTGGCGAATTTTACATGTCTTCGAAATATTTTTTTCTTAGTTCTCAGACATACAGATTTCCTCACGATGTGTTCCTTCCCTACCGAGCACGTGGTAAATCAGCACTTAAAATTGCAATTAACAATTTCATTGGTACCGGCGGCGATCGAACCCAGTTAGCTCGCGTTCTGTGAAATTTATGAGTACAGCTAGCGCTAACCATCTGAGCTACCATGGCACCTTTGCCTTTTTTGTCATTCTTATTTTATAAAAAATATAATATTACAAAATAATCGTTTACTGTAAATTTCTTGTACCATACGTCAAACGTTACTCGTATGCTCGTCGTCGGATGTTGTGCTGTTTTGTTCGCTCTTGCGGACGCCTCGGGCCATTAAACTCGCGTTTGTGGCTCGTTCGGGTAAAGCTGATATTTTTAAACCGTTTATCGGTATACAACAGCGACGGGATTTTGTTTTCTTCTTTAGATTGTAAAAGTAAGATGTTGTTCACTATTTTAAGTTGAACTTTTAAACTTTTTTACACAAAAAAGTAAGGGTGACAAACGAGCTTTCGATGGAGCTGGTATAATAATGTAAAAGCTGTTTAATATCTACTTACATATTTTTTCGATAAAAAAATGGTTTTGATGGAGATGCAATGTCTTCTTACTAGTAAAATATAAAATGGTTCTCTTTAATAACCAAACGGAACACGGCAGCGTAGTGCTTTTTGACGCTGATTCGTTGTGAGAGCATGACCTTTCCTCTATTGAGCTAACCCAATAGTGCTGTAACCATACAGCGTAGCCCTATCTCGTAAAACTATATTTGTGCCGGTCTCACATGACTCGTGTTTCCGCGCGCAAAGAGGGCTTGCGTAAGAATTTTCCTCGAAGAAAACAGAAGTTACTCTGCTGCATGTTACTCAGTAGATAAGCGCTTTTCTTAAAATTTCATTGTACGGAAATTAGCCGTGTATCATTGACATTGTTATTTGCAGTTTTAAGTACTGATTTACCAGGTGCACGGTGGTAGAGGGGAACATCTTAAAAAAGCCTGCATGTTTGAGTAATTTATAAAAATATTTTAGACATGTTAAGTGCGCTAACACATATCAGGGCAGCGTAGTGGACTCTTCCTTCTCCTAAAACCCCTCCACAGTAGGTCTTATTTTGACTCCTAACTCTTAACGCTATTGCTCGCAAATAGAATCCTCCATTATGCATATTTTTGGAAATATGTTTATTCTTTTGAGTTTATTTCTTTTACTACCTGTATTCTATGTATCACCAGAGAACTCGAGAGGGCTTATTGTTCGTCGAGTTGCAGCGAGTATTAAAATGAAAACAATATTTATATTATTAATTCTTTTTTCTTTGTTTTTCAGTCAAGTGACGCAACTCGGATAAAAAAATTTACTCCTTTGCATATAGGAAATCGGTTATGTAACCTAGACACAGGGCAAAGTAAAACACCTCTTCGGGTTTTCCCGAATCATAATTAAATACGAAAATCCAGCGATAATAGTTAGAAATCAGCAACCACAACGTAGAAAATGAACCAACAGAATTATTGTTTTCATGAAACAATAGGTAATTTGTGGAAGAACTTGAATACATTTTGGTGTTTCATTATATTTTGTGCGGAAGGACTTCGTCAAATCTTTCAAGAGATCTGTAAGAAATGATTTCGTCAGAGAGTAGTACATTACTTGAATATGATGTTCAAGTTTCTCTGCGAGGTTGATGTTGACCCTTCCGAGGGTTTATCAATACAAGAATCGAGTTAAAGCAGGAGGAAAAGAAATCATGATGATATTTGTGACCACATCACAAAGATGGCAATTAATACTTCAAGTGTGGTCAAAATGCTTGAAGAATTACGTACATTGGTAAACGAGGTATTCCATTTTAGTTCTTAAGGGTGAAAACGCATAATTTTGATTCTTAAGCGAGGATAGATGTAGATGATTATGATCCACAGTATCCACTGACCATCAGGTGGACTGTGTACTCGTTTGTAACCCTTATTCTATAACAAACTGATAATTATTTGATTAGTAAGCAAACATGTGTGTTCAATGTCTGAACAAAAGTGTCAGGAATATAAAATAAAGAAGTAAAATGCGATAAAGTTCGTAAAAAACAGTTTCATTAAACACGGACTAGTTACTAATAACATTTAATTTTTTAATCATAGGCACTATTAAAATGACTGGAAGTTTCAATAAAATCTAAAATTCCGAGTACCCAAACTCGTACATTCATATTAATTATGTTTAGCTGAGATACAGGTTTATCCTCGTTCAGCTACCTATTATTATACACAATTTCTAGATAAAAACTTTATTTGAATGAATTGTATAATTTATTCATCTAAAAATTTTATTAGAAAATAAAAAATAACGCACGATCATAGTGACCCGATATACCCGGCACATCTAATATATCATCTGTTTTATATCTGTTGAAATATGACGGCTCCGTAGGACGCTGCGAGACCACGGGTTCGAATCCCTCACGGAATAAGTGTTTGTAGAACCTTCAAACAATAATTGTTCAAAGGTTTTATGTACGTTCATTTGAAATTTATGTATGTAAATCTCTTATATCAACTCCATGATATAGGAGAAATCCTAGAGTTTATTTTAAAGCAAAGAAGAAAGTGTCAACACAAACGGACGATTTAAAAACGCATCGACCCGCAAGTTTCGTGGCCCGAGGCGGAAGCGTTGCAACCGCGATCGATGCACTACGACTGCGCAGTACACAGGTCGGTGCTCCCGTGATGTAACACGGCTAGTGTGGACGCATCCTAGTCTTCGACAATTTTCGAGCACTTATTGTCCTATTGTATGGAAGGACGTCAAGAGGAGATGTAAGACAGCACGTGTAATGAACAACGGAGACATGTGATTGACTGTAGGATTCGACTTCGGGATGTATTCCGGCCTCAATTTTTTTTACTGTACTATACTAGCAGTGATATTAACACCACTAACATTCCCATTAAACACTCCAGTTAAACTTAAAATGGTGACGTTAGGAGTGGTTAACGAAGGTAGTTGAAAATAGGCTTCGAACCATCGAGACAAGTATAATAATCATGCGTTTAGACACGAAGGCTCAAAATTTGAATTTAGAATAAATCTTTTTTTTTTTCAACTAGGGTGAGACACATATACTGGAACAGGTTTTTGGAATAGGTGTTTGGTTGGACGCGTAAATACTTATTCCGTAGTCAGCACTAATACACGACTCGAGTTTTAAAGCGTACAGCGTCCGCGAAATATTTTACTCGCAAGCTTTTTTTATAGTATAGGGTGACAAACGAGCACACAGTCCACCTGATGGTAAGTGGTTGCTGTGACCCATAGACATTCTACATTTATCCTCAATAAAGATTCAAAATGCAGATACGTCGTCACCCGTGAGGACTAAGATGGAATGCCTCTTTTCCAGTACAATGGGCTTTCGGTTCTCTACACTCACCATACGAAACGCAGCAGTGTCAAGCTACCATATTACGCTGGTATTCTGTGAGAGCGTGGTCCTTTCCCGGTCGCGATACTAATATAGCTGCAGCATGGCTATACCGCGTATAAGCTTGGTCACTCGATGTCTGACTGAAGTTGTATCGTTCCGAGAAACCCCAGGAATTGAATTCCATACATGAACAGCAGTCGTGTATACGACATCTAAGCCAATCCAATCAGGATTGTCCTATAACCCTATATTGAGTAGCAGACTATAGCCAACAAATGTAGAACTACAAGAAGTGATTATTACTACAACTCATTCAGTTATTATATAATAATAACTGAATGAGTTATTATATAATAATAACTGAATGAGTCGTAGTAGCCAAATGGCTACGGGGCTACGTTATGTTTGTACTTGATAGAGTCACGCTACAGCTATTACGGTTCTAGCACGAATGGGTCGGCTAGACCGGGGAAGGACCACGCTCTTATAGAATACCAGCGTAAAATAGCAGCATAATGCTTCTGTGTGTCGTATGGTTAGTGTAGAGAACCGGAGACCCTTTTTACTAGAAACGAGGCATTCCACCTCAGTTCTCAGGGGTGACAGCGCATTTGCATTTTGATTCTTAATTGAGGATAAATGTGGATGTCTATGGGCCACAACATCCACTTACCATCACGTGGACTGTGTCCTCGTTTGGTACCTTTATTCTATCAGAAAACACAGTATCCCAGATAATAAGTCTATCTGCAATAGCCTACATCACATAGCACACACTATCAGGTGTACCTTTTCAAGATATGCGAGTTTGTGACTTGTGAGTTATGGATATAAATCGCATGCTGTGGCCAATAGGCCTGATATATACACCTATCACAGGCTGTCACCCCTGAGGACTAAGGGCAAGCAATATAAAATCTGCAAGCTTGTTTATCACTCAAATAATTTAACAATTGTAGATTGTCGTATATGTGTGTGTAGATGTCACCTATATTCTATATAAAAATACACTAAAAATTCGAAGGTTCAAATCTATCCGTATACTACTGTAGTGATCTAGTAGGAATGGTTAATAAGAAAACTAGTAATATTAATACGTCTCTATTATTAGTATTTTTGAAAAGTCGATATATGCACGCAATACGAAATCCAAATGGTAATCGAAAGGAAAATCTATTTCCAATTGAACTATATCCGGAACGTGATCGAGCTGCTACAGCCGGGCGTTGCAGGCGTGTTCTAATGAAAACAACATTCTGTACGTAGAATTGAATAATCTGAACGATATTAGCATTAAATTGTTAAGTTATTATTCTTTGTTTTCTGCCGGCTTCCAAAAAGGAGCCGGTACTCAATTCGACTGTATGTTTTTTATGTGTGTTACCTCATAACTTTGAACTGGGTGAACCGATTTCTATGATTCTTTTTTTATTTGAAAGCTGGTACTTCTCTTGTGGTCCCATATGATCAAGGTCTGACTTATAGTTTCTGAGTTATTCTTAAATAACTTATACTGATGTCGGCTGTACAAAATTTTAAATTGTAATTATTGTTGTTGCAATCCATATTCTTTTTTAAAATTTTATTGTCAAGTTTTTTTCTTTTTTTGTAAAAGTAAGTCGCAGCATTGAATAAATATGTTCTAACTTCCTTTCTTTCTTTAATTACAAGTAGAATTTTAATGTAATGCAAATCAGCTGTTACTTTAACTTTGTATCAAATGTAGCAAAAAGTTAAAGAATTAAAATTGAGGAAAAAAACATTAATAATTAGTCAGCAATTGTACTGGTTATCAATACTAAAATTTATTATTCAGTAAATTTATTCATAACGAAAAACTGTTGGTCCGATTTTAATTTAAAAAAAAAACTAACCAGAACCTGGTTAGTTTTTTTTACAGTTACCTATTTATGCACAGAATGAAACCAGTTCACGTCGAAAACGTTATTTGTCTTCGAGACATTAGACGAAGTTTTAAATTAACTAACATATTAAAACGGAATGCCTCTTTACCAGTAAAAAGGATCTCCTACTCTCTACACTCACGAAACAGTGGTATTATGCTGCTAATCCTCACCGGTATTCTGTGAGGGCATGGTCCTTCTCCAGCCGAACAGACCCATTCGTGCTGCAGACATAATATAGCTGCAGCATGGCAGACATAAAAAGTTATGAGGTAACACACATAAAAAAAAAACATACGCGTCGAATTGAGTACCGTCTCCTTTTTGGAAGTCGGCAGAAAACGTTGTACATGCGACTTCAATATAAATAAAATGAGAACATCATCAATGTAGCCGAAGTCAATTAAATACGCATTATTAAAAATAACTCCAAAAACTACTGATCAGATCTTGATCAAATTTATATTGCATGAGAAGCACCAGCCTTTAAATCAAAAAAGAAAATGGCTGGTTCACCAAGAAAAATGTTCTGTAACACACATAAAAACTCGAACATAAAAAAATACAGTCGAATTGAGAACCTCCTCCTTTTTTGAAGCCGGTTGAAAACAGCTTGCGAACAACGTATTTTTATACGTATAGGGGTTAACAACGTAATATAATACCAGTTTTGAAAACAAAGGCAAATTCAGTTTATTTTTTAATTTGTCGAAAACTAAACTAAGCACTTCCTGCAGGCAATAAAATTTAATAACTTCGCATCCAATGCCTCGCTACACAGATTTTCTCATAATGGAAGGATTTGTAATATAAGCCGGCATGTCGGCAAATTACGTACGCTACGAAAATGGTTTTCTAGTTGCACGAGGATATTATCTGTTTTAACTGTTTTTACAATAAAATAAGTTCGGTTAGCAATTTCAGATTAATTAATGCCGTTTTGCTGACCGACTTTTTTGTCTCTATCTTTTAAACTACGCGGCGGATTTTGATGCGGTTTTCATCAATAGACAGAATGATTTAAGAGGAAGGTTTATTATTTTATTATTATATATATATATATATATATATATATATATATATACTAGCTGACCAGGCAGATTTTGTTTTGCATTGAAATCAGTTCAGTAGTTTAGGAGTTCATCGCGGACAAACAATGTGACAAGTAATTTTTATATATAAAGATAATACATGTATATTATATATTATATAATTCTTCTGTCCGTGTGTATGTGACTGAACTCCTCCTAAACTGTGTGATTAAGTTGATTAGAGAATGGTTTAGATCCACAACTGGAGCCAGTAGGTGGCGTTGTGTCGAGATACAGAAATCAACCGTGCGAAGCCGAGACGGATCGCTAGTTTATTTAATAACATGCACTGATTACACGTGGTAGAGCCATGCTGTAGATATGTTGTGGTTGCAGCACGAGTGGCTCGGCTCAACCGGGTTCGGACCACGCTCTCACAGAATACCAGCGTAAAATAGCAGCTTAACGCTGCTGTGTTTCGTATGGTGAGTGTAGATAACCGGAGACCCTTTTTACTGGAAACGAGGCACTCCATCTTAGTCCTCAGAGGTGACAACGCATCTGCATTTTGATTCTTGATCGAGGATAGATTTAGATGTCTATGGGCCACAGCGTCCGCTTACTATCAGATGGACTGTGTGCTGGTTTGTCACCCTCATTCTATAAAATAAAACTGATAAACGAACTTATAGTTTAGTTTACCTGATGGTAAGTGGCTACTGCTGTGCATTTGACACCTGCAGCCAACTTCATACAAATAAGACTCAAGATGCGTGGTCACCTCTGATTAATAAGATGGAATGCCTCACATACTGTCTCTCTTTACCCTTCAGACAGAAACTCAACCATGCAAGCTCTGCTATTTGGCAGTAGAAGTAAGTAAGAGGGTAGTTCACCTAAATTATAAGATCAATTAAAAAAAAACATTTAAATAAAACTAGTTTTACGGATTTTATCGCGTATATCGCATATATTTTATGACGGCTCCGTGGTGCAGTGGCTTAACAATGAGTTGTTGCGCTGGGGGCCACGGTTTCGAATCCCGCACGGAATAAGAATTTGTATGGCCTACAGATAATTGTTCCGGGTCTGGATATTTGTCCTCGTGCAATTTGTTTGTAAACTGCCTCCACGATACAGGAGAAAATCCTAGTGTGGGGGTAACGTTTTTTTAATAAATAAAAAAATATTAACTTATTTTATACTCCCTACGTTTGGAGCACTTTACAGCACCCATGGTCACGGAGGGGGGGGGGGGGGGACTGAGGTGATTGAAGTCCCAATGTCATAGTTAACCACGACTATCTCCAGATTCTATCTCGAAAGATATAGAGATATCAGATATATCTCGAAACGATATAAAATAAATTAATATACGCGATAAAATCCGTAAAACTAGTTTTATTTAAATGTGTAGCGTTCGCTTAAATATAAGAAATCAATATAAAAAAAATTATCACTCTCGATTATTATATTAAATAACATTTTATATTCATAAAATCCATATAAAATGTTATTTATACGACAGAATCGCATAGTAAAAACTAAGACTTCTTTTTAAACTTACCTTCTATTGTCGAGGTAGTTGTCATATACGTCCGACATGCTTTTGTCGTCACGCATATCGTAAAGGTCACTATAAATGGCGGACTCGAGGCGCGATGGGTCCATGTGATAGTTGGGATTCTCGTAGGAGAGAAGACCATTCTCTGTAACAAGGAGAATCTATTTAAACGCGTAATTTTATATTGTTTTCTATATATTAACTTAAATTAAAAATAGGCACGTATGGAAATTCATAACGCTGTATTAGTCCCTACTTTAATGTATGATATAGAAAGTTCGGTGTGGCAGAAGAAGCACGAAAGTATATCAAATACTGAATCTGAATGACAGGGTGAGAAATTGTATGATAAGAGAAGAGTGTAATTTTCAAGATGACGCTGTGACCAGGATTAAGAAAGGAATGCTTCGGTGGTTTGGTCATGTAGAAAGAATGAACGAGGAAAGAGTGACAAAGCAAATTTATGTTGCAGAAGTAAACGACAGAGTCGGGGAGGGACGCCCTAGACGAAGGTTTAACGACGAAATTGACGATAAATTTAAAATGGGCCAGATTAAAGAGTTTAGGAGTACCCTTAACCGACGAGCTTGTATGTGTAGATATATTGATGTAAAGGAAGCGAGAGGTGTGTCAGGAACTTATCAAATTGAAGTCCGTAGTGTCAGCCTACCCCCCTAGGGCAGGACAGGCGTAAGTGTTTATGTATGTAATGTTTCCTTTGTATCGTATGCATTTGTTTCTATAGTATTCATTCGATTTCGATGAAATTTCGGTGAGCTGTAGTGCGCATGCCTGTTGCTTGTATAGTTTTCTTTTTTTATAAGACCAACAAATTTAATCCTGGCAGGGTCGCCATGTAATATTGTAAACGTCTTAAATATATATATATATATATATATATATATATATAGTCGTGGGGGCTATACTACTCTACATTACCTCTGAGCGCTAAGATCGAATGCCTTTCAGTCTCTAATCATACGGATCTACAAAGCGGTTTGGTACTCGTAATATAAATACTATGTTAGAGCGTGATATCTACACAGACAGAAAACTAGATAGATAACTTTTTTATTGGATAAGGGAGACAAACGACCACACAGTCCACCTGATGGTAAGTGGTTACTCTGGCCCATAGACAACTACATCTATCTTCGATTACGAATCAAAATGCAGATGCGTTGTCACCCGTGAGGACTAAGATGGAATACCTCGTTTCCAGTAAAAAGTGTCTCCGGTTCTATACACTCACCATACGAAACATAGCAGTGTTTAGCTGCTATTTTACGCTGGTATTCTGTGAGAGCGTGGTCTTTCCCCGGTCGAGCCGTCCCATTCGTGCTACAACTATACTACTAATATGGCTGCAACATGGCTCTACCACGTATAACTTAAATTAAACATTTTAAAATCCCCCGAAATAAAAAGAGCTGATGATTTTCAAACAGCTAAACAGATTTTCTTGAAATATAGTTAAAACATTCTTGATTAAGACACCTTTGAATTAAAACAAACTCAAAACCGGTTCATCCGTTCAGGAGTTATGATACCACAGACAGAAACGCAGATAGATACACACATACACACTACCTTATAACATCCCTCTGATTTCATCGGGGGTTAAAAAGGGATCCTATCGCTTAGTAAAGTAACGAGAAAGAAGGATTGCAACGTACTCGTAGAACTACGCTTTTACAACAAAATCCCATAACATGTCCAAAGTTTGTCAATAAACAAGATTTAAAGTTTTATTAAAGAAAAACTGTACAAAAAAGGTTATTATAACATCAAGGAATACATGAATGAAAATAACCCCTAGAAATAAGGTGATCGTCACCATGCTAGTTCTATGAGAATTCATTTAAAAATTGTACAAACAAAATTATTGTAAAGTGAAATATGTATAAAAAAATCCCGATGGGTTTCTTGCTGGTTTTTCCCAGGACAGTGGTATTTTCCAAACCAGTGATAAATAAAAAAAATAGTTTCAATAAGTATTATGTAATAATCAATATTGATTTAAAAAAAAAAAACACTGACACAGTTACTTAGGTGTAAGGAAAATGTTACGAGAAGAACAACACGACTATAAATAAGGTAAGATTAAAAGATATTTGCTATAGTTAAGGACTGATTTTGCAGTCGTCGGAGGAAAGCCATCCATCAAATAAATTATAACCTGACTGAATATAAAAGTAAAACTATTGCACTATTTTATTCATACAACTGTAATTTTCAATTTGTTTATGTTGCATTTTATATCCTATAAATAACTTTCATCTGATGATCAAAATCGACCTTAGCGATATAAAAGCAATCCTACATTTTGGAACTAATAATTATATAAACCTAAGAGAACTTTCAAATTAGAATAGTTTTGGATACAATATCAGCCGTTAGAACATCAGCTAGAAAATTATTAAAGTTATGCGTGTACCAGACGCGTCGGAACTTGTGCGGCCTCGTGTAAGCCGATACCGAAACCCTAGCGAGGCTCCATCTGCCCCGCATTACTGTAGCGGAACAAATCCTAATGTTGCAACGTTGTTTCGTACGTATTGTGGCTGGTTGTTCAAAATGTCTTTAGATTTGAAATTGTTTTCGATAGAAGATTCATCATGGATGAATGCTTGTGATGCCTTTGCCATTATAATAGTTTTAATAGAGTACCTACATTGTTTGCTTGGGTATCGTCTATATTAATATTGAACACGTCAATGTGTATTTTGTATATGTATATAAACCATATTGTGTGCATAATTAATACAAATATTCACCTCACATCTCTTGTATACTTTACATTCCTGATTACCCTTTCTCTAAATTTCATTATGGTTTATTAAATGTTTCTTCATCAACTAGCGTCCCTCTTTTACTTGTCATATGTATCAAGGATTACAAAATGCCATAAACTACAAAAAATTTTATTATCTCCTATTAACGTATTTATTTACTTAATAACGCAACTGGTAAAATTAGACATTTTATACAACCGACTTCAATATAAATAAAATTAGAACATCATCAATGTAGTCGAAGTCAATTAAATACGAACTATTAACGATAACTCAAAAATTACTGGTCAGATCTTGATCAAATTTATATGGGACCACAGAGAAACACCAGATTTCAAATAATAAACAATCGTCATCAAATTCGATTTACCTAGAAAAGTTCTGAGGTAACACACTAAAGAAAATACAGTCAAAATTTTGAAGTTAAAAATATAAGATGGGAGGATGAACTTAAAATCACAGCAGGTCGAACTGAAGAAGAGTTGCAAATGACAGAAAGCAATGAAAGTCGTTAGAGAATGCCTTCACCAAGAGTCACACTAAGCTCCGCGATATACTACAACTCAGAGAAAGGAAAAAACAGTCATAAAAAATAGCACAAGAGAGGAGTTTCAGAATAAAAGTGCTATTGTATTGTAATCAAAAATAACATTCAAACATTCCTTGGGGAGGCCTACATTCAGCAGTGGCCCTACGATAGGTTGTAATGATGATGATGATGATAATGCGGTGTGATAGGAAAAATTGTAATGGGCTAGCCAATTATTAGTTCTTACACAATTTCTCATTATAGTTGTTTAATATTGTATATTTTCTGTTTCTTTCTTCTGTTTTTTTTTATAGGATAAAGATGACTAACGAGCACACAGTCCACCTGATGGTAAGTGGTTGCTATGACCCATATACATCTACATCTATCTTCCATTAGGAATCAAAATGCAGTTGCGTTGGTTCTCTACACTTATCATACGAAACACAGCAGCGTTATGCTGCTATTTTACGCAGGTATTCTGTGACAGCGTGGTCCTTCCTCGGTCGAGCCGACCCATTCGTGCTACAGCTATACTACTAATATAGCTGCAGCATGGCTCTACCACGTATATGTTATATAATATATATTAATTACTAGCGATCCGCGCCGATTTCGGGATCTCGAGAACAGCGCCATCTAGTGGGTCTAATTCTGAATCGTGTAAATCATCAAGCGACTCACTCAAATACACACAAAAGAAATCATTAAAATCGGTCCAACCATTTTCGAGTTTTGCGAGACTAACGGGCAGCAAATGATTTTTATTTAAAAAGATATCTATATATAAAAATGTTCCATCTGTATCAATAATTTTAGCCAAATAGAGTCCGAATAGCTTACTACCACTTTGGATTCTGCCTGCGCTCTCGGGAATCACAGGCGTTACGCTATCTATGAATGTAAAATAACACCTTACCTCGAAATCACTAGTTAGCTACACAGTTAAACAGTGACCGCATACAAACCACTAACATGCCTAAACTCTAACGATTATATCCGAGTACATACGTCACGTTCTACGAGTAAGTACCACAACCAAACTACTAATGACACTATCTAATGTATGTTAGGCATAAGTTATATGACTGCGTAGGTATATGACTGCCACGTTTTTTGATACCAAAAGTACAAAGAACGCATTTAAGGAAACCAAAATTATATTAAATGGTGTGTATTACACGAATATTAAGTTAAATTTGTGTTAAATAATTTTATGATTTTGTAATATAAGGAGTAACAAATGAGCTAACCTGATATTAAGCGGTGATATTGGAACAGAACAGAACAGAAACTTTTTTTTGTTCAATATAGATTATAAATAATACTTATTGAAAGTCACTCTATTGTTTAATTACCACTGGTTCTAAAAAAATCCTCTGCCCTGGGAAGAACCAGCAAGAAACTCAGTGGGACTTTTTTTTTAAATAACAGCTTACAATCATGTATGTTACACAATTAACAACACAAAACAAATAAGAAATAGCTTGGTAGCGATCACCTCATACCCAGTGGTTATTATCATCCATAAATTCCTTAATATTATAGTAACCCTATTTATACAAACTTTAAAGTTTTTGAACTTTGAGCAGGTCAAATTCTGGGATTTTGTTGTAAAAGCATATACATGGCCCCAAGAATGAATCACTGATTCGGTGGAGTCGAGCAACTGGTACTACAAGCTTGTGTGTTTTCCTAGATAAAAACTGTTCCTGTGGTAGATAAAAAATGACTTTCAATAAGAATTATTGCACAGTGCTGTATAGTCTTAAAGTGTAAGAAAGATTGTGACACATTATGACACATTATACTCGTATATCTAAATTTAAAGCCTAAAGAGTCGCTGCGACAAAAATTTAAGGAAATTAATATATTAACTTTGGCCTCTCAATACATTTATGAAAATGTAATGTACGTACACAAAAATAAAAGTAGTTTTACAAAAATAAGTGATATTCATTCTGTAAATACTAGGAACAGACACAAGCTAGTAGTACCAGTTACTCGACTCCATCGAGTCAGTAATTCATTCTTGGGGCGATGTATACGCTTTTACAACAAAATTCCAGAAAATATACAAAGTTTGACCTGTTCAAAGTTCAAAAACTTTATTAAACTAAGTTTGTATAAAAAGGGTTATTATAATATTAAGGAATTTATGGATGATAATAACCCCTGGAAATGAGGTGATCGCTACCAAGCTATTTCTAATTTGTTGTGTTGTTAATTTGTGTAACATCATGATTGTAAGCTGTTATTTAAAAAAAAATAGTCCCGCTGGGTTTCTTGCTGGTTCTTCCCAGGACAGAGGTTTTTTCCGAACCAGTGGTAATCAAACAAAAGAGTGACTTTCAATAAGTATTATTTATAATCTATATTGAATAAAAAAGTTTCTGTTTCTGTTTCTGTTTCTGACATTGCGCCCTAATTTAACTCCAATCTCATTTATTAAATGTTATTTTGGCATTCATAAAACTAAATATTGTGAATCCTTACCTTCACCTAAAAACAACCTAATTTATACAGGGATATTTTACAATGTACAGCCAAATTTGCTGAGAAGGTTCAGAATAAGTAATATAAGCGAATGGTAAAGCAAAATTAATTTAAAAAAAACCTCAAACATTCTGTCCTTTTCATCTTTTAAATTCAGAATACGTGGTAATGCATTATTTTAACTGATCGTCATTAATAAATATCTTATGCCTACTGTTTTACTATGCTCGCACACATTCGTAGGGGTCGCTCGGTCCACAAGAATGTTGCGAATTGAATCGCACACAGAGGAGCGCGCGTACGCGTAGTTGTTGCCCATAAATCACATTCAATTTGGGATATTTTCAAAAAAAGTAAAACCCATATTTATTCGTATTTTCAAAACTGTAATATCGGTATATTATTATTTATATATTTGAACTTAAATATTAAATTTGGCTACTCTTTGAAAAATAACCCTGTATATATTTTTAAGATTTGGTTGTGTTCGGCACTCAACTTAGGCCGACATTCAGCAGTGGATTTGATAGGCTGTTATGAATGAATGAATGAATAACTCTTCAACTTCTAAGATCTTGCATACGTGATCTGTAGTTTTATATTTTTCATCATTGGCCTCATATGGATGCGGCGTGTAATAACATACCACCCCATTTCACCCCGTGGGTATCAACTTAAGAAGCGACTAAGCGCCAGATATATCTCATTTTAGTATAACTCTACTATAACTTTACCTAAAATACCAAGATGGGCTTTAATTCCTCCCTCTTTTTTCCACCATCAGACGACTAGGCGGTCGGTGGGTCTTCACCCCTTTGTTGTCGATATTCCACGCATTAGAACCAAACGGTTTGGCTCGACTTTTGTAATGCGTACAGCAAAGGAGTGGAATAATTTGCCGGCGCCGGCAAATTATTCCGGCATTAATAGGCTTTTGTTACGCTAAGACCAGGTGGGATTGCGGTCAAGCACTGGCTTATAATAAGTAAAAAAAATGGCTAAGTGGAATAGCGTCAAAGAGGGCGAGTCATCTGATACTGCATTTGCTACTGCCCCCCCCCCCCCCCCACGAGATTTAAAAAGAAGGCAAGAAGAAGATACTCGCAAAGATTCTCCTCCAGTTAGAGAAACCTCATTTCAAAATAGTAATACATATAAAAAAACGACTTTTGGAAATCAAAATTTTAAGTTTTTCACCCCGAAGATACAGACATATTCCATTTCATTTCACACTACATTATTTGGTTGTCGGTTCTGCAATATCGCGGGCTCGGTGATCTTTTGAGCTAACTGATTATTCTCATGTGAATATTGTTTTTTCTTGTAGAATAAGGGTGACAAACGAGCACACAGTCCACCCGATGGTAAGTGGATGCCGTGGCCCATAGACATCAACATTTATCCTCAATTAAGAATCAAAATGCAGATGCGCCGCCACCCCTAAGGACTGAGATGGAATTCCTCGTTTCCAGTAAAAAGGGTCTCCGGTTTTCTACACTCCCCATACGAAACACAACAGCAGTATTGAGCTGCTATTTTACGCTGGTAATCTGTGAGAGCGTGGTCCTACCCCGGTCGAGCAGAACCATTCGTGGTTCAATCACAATATCGCTACAGCATGGCTCTACCACGTAAATTTTTGTGTGATCAATCACGCAAAGAAACTCCCGGCATAGCTCTCTTTCTGGTTTAATAAACGACCTCAATTGTATATCTACTCGTAGGCTGAACACTATAACGCAGACGATATCGAGCTAACAAAAATGCAAAGAACGAAATTTCTGTGCTATCGAGAATTTCAGGATATAATAGAAAAAACGTAGCTCCAATTATGTACAAAGGCCATACATGTAATCGGTAATGGGCCATGACAATATTGTACGTTACTAACGGTACGGGCTACGAGTAGGGTTGTCAGACGTCATTTTTTATTGATAACGGGTGACAAACGAGCACACAGTCCACCTGGTGATACTTATCATCAGGGCCACAGGATCCTGCTGTGGCCCCTAGACATGTCTCCTCGACTAAGAATAAAAATGAAGATGCGTTGTCACCACTGAGGACTAAGATTAAAAATATACTTATTAAAATTGAATGATGATGAAGCATCCAGAACTTTTTGTGCCACCAGGGTGGCGCCACTAGAAAGTGAGGTATAATATTTGACAGATTTCATAGCGGGAAAGTTAATTTGGTCGGGAAATGTAAAAGTTATTGTTTCTTTCTGTACTGTTAGCTATATTTTAAATTAATAACATTAAAAATAAATAAACCAAACCACAGATATTCATAAAAGTAGAAAAATTAAAAAAAAAGTTAAAAATGTGGAAAAAATTAAAGAGCAAACCACTGACGCATTGTTTTGTGTATTAATATAATATTCTAGAAATTGATAATTTTTTTATTAAAAAACAACTTCTCAATTAAATTGCATTGTGTAGCAAAAAACTCATAAATGAATACATTGAGAATAATAACTTTTGAATGTCTGCCCGTCTCCTGTTCATTGTTATGCCCTTCGATGTGCATTATATGATTGTTAGTACTTGCATATTTTGTTTAGTCACTAAGTCTCATGTAACGCAATTTGTGAATAAATAAATAAATAAGATGGAGGGCCTCGTTTCAGTAAATAGGGTCTCTGACACTCACCATACGAAACACAGCAGCATTAAGCTGCTATTTTACGCTGGTATTCTGTGAGAGCGTGGTCCTGCCCCGGTCAAGCCGACCTATTCGTGCTACAACCATAATATAGCTGCAGCATGGCTCTACCACGTGAAAGTACCGTAACGGTGTAGGACCACGTAAGGGAAGGCCTACGTAAAGGACATTCTCTGTTGCCCACCCCCAAAAAATGATCTTGTCCTCTAATTTGAAATGTTTAATTGAGGACAAGGTAATATCGCGCGTATTTGACATTCCCTCTGCTAGTTGAGGTCAAAAAGTTTAAAAAATCACTTTGAGGTAACACACTATGTTAGAGACAAACTACGTTATATTGCGTATCTAACATTGTTTATTACGATTGGATTTCATGGATTTTAATTTTTTTGCGCGGTGTCCTAATTATTTTTCTAAAATGGAACTAGACTAAGCTATTAGTTATAACATCAGCTATCTGCAGTGGTAGGCCCATCAAAATCAGTTCAGCCATTTTCGGCGATTAGCCGGAACAAACAGGCAGACATACAGACAGAAAGACAAACATTTCAACAATTGTGTTCTTGTTATAAGTACCTTGTATTCTTTCATACACATTTAGTAAAAAGCTGTTATTTTGACATTACAAACAGACACTTCAATTTTATTTATTTGTATAGATGTACAAATGTTGCTATGTAGTATAGATACTATAACAAATTTTTTTGAAAAAATATTATATATCCTTTATTTTCATCCTATGTACTTTATTTAATCTTATCAAATCCTCTAAAACATGAATCGGTAGCTGGCAACCCTAGCTGCGATTGAAAAGCCCTCTCCGGTCGTTTCATATTATGTACGCTATTACATGGGGGTAGTTTTGAGGTTCACTGCGTAGTTACACACGATAGTACATACATTACTGCGAACTAGAGAAATAAACGAGTTTGAAGGAACGAGCGAACGAACGGAGAGAAGGTGGTTTAAAAAAATATTTATCTTTATTATTTATGTGAACTTACTTCCATTAAAAAATGGTGATTTAAATTAAATTATTTTATTGAGCATGAACCACGGGTACATACATTACATGCATACATTACAACAAAGACAAGTGTTGCCGTTACAAAAATATTATTACTTTTTGTGGCAGTATTAACACTAACCACCGAAGAAATTCGAAGAAATTACAAGTTCATCCTTTAAGAACAAGGAGATGATTCTTTTTTAATACGACTGAAGATGACAAACTAGCATACAGCCTACTTGACGGTAAGTACAAGTATATTATCTGATCCATAGATATTTATCTTTTTAGGTATCTTAAGCCAGTGCTTGACTGATCCAAATGGTACTACTAATTTATCTTAACTAAAAACCCCTTTTTTATAGAATAAGGATAAAAAACGATCACACAGTCCACTTGATGGTAAGTGGATGTTGTGGCCCATAGACATCTTCATTTATTCTCGATTAAGAATCAAAATAAAGATGCGTTGTCACCCCTGAGGACTAAAATGGAATGCCTCGTTTACAGTAAAAAGGGTATCCAGTTTTCTACACTAAAAATACGAAACACAGCAGCATTAAGTTGCTATTTTACGCTGTTACTCTGTAAGACATTGTCCTACCCCGGTCCAGTCGACACATTCGTGTTACAACCAAAATGTAGCAGTAGCGTGGCTCTACCACGTAGGTATGACCTTTCACTCTTGCTTTTATGACACATTATAATCGGATGGAAATAAAAAAGTTGGCAAATTATCACTCCTTTGTTACGCTGTACTATTCTCAATTAGGAATCAAAATGTAGATCCAAAAAAAAATTCGCTTCGCTTACCAACACGAGGCTACCACTTGAGAACCTTTCGTATGAAACAGTTTACTCACTCTAAAATGTATACTGAGCGGTTTTAAGTGAAGCCTAATATATTTCAAGTGATGACGTCATCTCTCGTATTTTGTTACAATGTCAAGGTTTACCTCGATGTCCTTAATTACTACTAAATTACTTTAGATTTACATTCAACTGATTCATCGGGACGTTTCAGTTTACAATCCACGACCGACCTCGCCGCTTCACGCTGGCTGACGATGTTTTTATTTTAATTAACCGTGTTAAAAGCAAGTTTTTGCTGGCAACACAGAATTTTTGCTTTTATAATTTGGGTAAAAAAATGCAAAAAAAATTTATACAAGAAGAGTTAATAGTGTGTATCAATTTGCGTTCGAATGTGAACTTGAACGCAAAGAACAAAGTGACTGTGAGCAATTCTTCCGGGTTATGCTTTCCTGGTGGCATATTCTTAAAAGGCTCTCTGTAAAAAGGCTGTTGGGATTGAAATAAAGAAATATTCTCATCAATTGTTTATTTTTATTTTTTATTCTACTTTTATTTAACTTCATACAACATTATGTATAGATGGACTTAATGTCTGTGCCATCCTCTACCAGTTAATTTTTGGGTGACGCAGTGATAAATATGTGTGAAATGAGAAAAGATAGAGATGTAAATTCAATTTTTAGTTTATATTGGCATATGAAAGCCCACTGTGGAACATATGATCCCATAGATTCCCTCATAAGAGGGATAGATATTTGCCATAGTTGCCACGCTGGGTTTGGTAATCCCAGTTTTTATTTTTTATTTTGAGTTTTTTGAATATTGGAATGATATAATATGGAGCAGTGGATTCTCTTGAAGCGCTATTATACGGCGTGAAAGCAGAATTGTTCAGTTACAAATGTCAAGGTTTATTTAGTTTGTTTAAGGAAGCATAACAAGTTCTAAAATTAATATATGACGTCAATGTGTGATGCCTGCGGTTATGCAGCGCGGGTTCGAATCCCGCCTAGAACAAGTGTTTTTATGGTCTCCAAACAGTTGCTCCAAGTTTGTCACCACAACACGGCAGATAATGCTAGTGCACAGCTTCCGCATACTGTCAGAAACTGTAAACTTCGCAGGAGAAATTTAACTATTGCAAATATGACCTAGTCATTAATAGCAGTGTAAAATAACAGCTTAGTGCTGCTGTGTTTCGTATGGTGAGTGTAGAGAACCGGAGACCCTTTTTACTGAAAACGGGGCATTCCATCTTAGTCCTCACGGGTGATAACGCATCTGTGTTTTAGTTTAACTAAACATAGAAGCCGTGAACGAAATTTGGTCTGGAAGACATTATCTTCTCGCAAACACTCGAAAATGTCTGGACCGATTTTGATGAATTTTTTGTGTGTGTTTGAATGAGTTCCTGGATGACCTGAACGATTCACAATTGGACCCGGTAGGTGGTGCTGTTGTCGAAATCCAGAAATCACCCTTGCCAAACCAAGGCCGATCGCAAGTTTTTAATATAAAACAAGGCGCGGACCGCGAATTCGAAAGCTCGGTTCGAATCCCCCATTCGACTACTGTCGTGAACCACTTCTAACACAAGCACTTTAAGCTTACCAGAAGTGGTTAAAGGGAATATTCATCATCATCATCATTACAGCCTTTCACAAGTCCACTGCTGAACATAGGCCTTTCCCAAGGAATGCCACAAAACACGGTCCTGAGCCACCTGCATCCATCGACTTCCTGCATGTCTTACCAGGTCGTCACTCCATCTCGTGGGGCGTCGCCCTACACTTCGCCTATCGGTACGAGGCTGCCACTCGATCATATCCTCATTCCTAATTTTATCACGCAGAGAAACTCCGAGCATAGCCCTCTCCATAGCTCGCTGAGCGACCTTGAGCTTCCTCATACGGCCAGCAGTGAAGGATCACGTCTCAGATCCGTAAGTCATCACTGGCAACACGCACTGGTTGTACAATTTTGTTTTAAGGTTTTGAGGTATGTCTGACGAGAAGATGTGTCGTAGCTTCCCGAACGCTGCCCAGCCGAGTTGAATCCGTCAATTGACCTCTCGGTCGAAGTTGGACTTACCTAGTCGGACTATTTGTCCCAGGTAAACATATTCCCAACAACTACCGGCATAGGTGTGACATGGACATTAAACATAATCTTTGTTTTGTCCATGTTCATCTTAAAACCTATACGTTGGGAGACACTATTGAGGTCATTGAGCATAGTGCTTAGGTCCTCCAGTGATTCTGCCATAAGGACTATATCGTCGGCAAAAAGAAGGTGAGTGATGTACTCGCCATTGATGTTAATACCGTATCCTTTCCAGTCCAGAAGCTTGAAAACGTCTTCCGATGCAGCGGTGAAGAGTTTCGGGGATATAACGTCACCCTGTCTTACACCTCTCTGCAATTGGCTAGGTTTCGTACTCCGGTTCTGTACTCGGATAGCCATCGTAGCTCTACTGTACAAGCACTTCAGCACTTCGATATACCGACAGTCAAGTTGGTACCGCTGAAGGGACTGCAGCACCGCCCAAATTTCGACGGAATCAAAGGCTTTCTCATAGTCCACATACGCCAGGCATAGTGGTAAATTGTACTCCTCGGACTTCTGTAAAACTTGCCGAACGGTATGTATGTGGTCTATGGTGCTAAAGCCCTTTCGGAAACCGGCTTGTTCGGGAGGCTGGAAGTCGTCAAGTCTGCGTGCGAGACGATTCGTAATGACTCTCGAAAACAGCACGTAGACGCAGCTCAGAAGGGAAATCGGTCTGTAGTTCTTCAAGAGAGCATTGTCACCTTTCTTGAAGAACAAAACCACCGCACTTCTGCTCCACGCCTCCGGTGGAATGCCACCATGGAGGACGGAATTAAAGAGCTTCTGAAGGACTTCCAGTACCGGTTTTCCACCCGCTTTCAGAAGCTCCGCTGTAATTCCATCCTCGCCTGGGGTCTTGCCGTTTTTAAGATGCTGGAGAGCCATTCTAATCTCGCTCAGACTGACGTCCGGGATATCTTCGGAATAGTGTCGGATAAGACTCGCTCTTGGATCGTTAATCACACTTGCGTGTGGCTCCAACGATGATGTGTATAGCTGCCCATAGGTTCCGCTCGATCGCTTCTTCAATACAAGCTGTAATGAAGTTGCGTAAGTCCCGCCGCATGCATTTGGAGATCTGTCCGTTCAGTTGCCTGTATGCTGTCAAATCTATATAAAAATATGCTGTCAAGAATGTAGCTTCATCTCCCGTCTAACAGCCGTGAGATTAAGAGTGTGATCGGAGAGTTTTTGTGTTCTTCTGCGGCGGGTCTTGCAGAACTTAGCTCCGACCGCATGGACAGTTTTCACGAGCTTGTCATTCATATCGTCCACTTCATTGCAGTCTTTTAGGCACTGAAAACGGTTTTGTAACTCGAGCTGAAAGGTTTCGGGACTTTGGAACAGAGCACGAGGGGGACGGAGCGTTGACTTCATTAGACGAGACCTCTCCAACTTAACGTTTAGGTTCAGTGTGCCTCTAACCATTCGGTGATCGCTACCAGTTTTCACCCTCGCGATCACCGAGACATCACTGAACAGTTGTCGTCTGGTCGTCATAATGAAGTCAATCTCATTTCTTGTCGAACCGTTGGGGCTCGACCAGGTCCACTTCCTGTGTGGCTGCTTCTGGAAGAAAGAGTTCATCATAATGAGTCCCTTTTTCTCCATGAAGTCAGCCAGCTGCTGGGCCCTTGGATTGGTTTGGTGATTCTGAGTATAAGGTACGCAACCCTCGTCCACACACTCCCAATCTTTACAACGTTGTTAACGAGAGACTTGTGGACGATAAATCCGACACCTCCTTGGGAGAGATGGTCCTGGTGATAGAGCAAGTTGGCGGATTCAAGGATTACCGTGTCCTCCCCCTCTCTTCGGACTTCGGATAATCCTATAATATGCCAGCGTAACTTGTCTATCTCTTCTTCCAGCTCCATGATCTTTTCGTCAGTCCTCAGGGTGCGTGCGTTGTACGTTGCCAGGTCGAGTCGTCTAAGGTGGCAACCGAACCTCCACCGGAGATTCTTAGCACCCCCTGCCCCGCCGTTACCATGGTCGCCACCGTAGCCAGGAATAGCGGGGCCGCCGGGGACTGGGGGCCGTCTGTTTGTTGCTCTAATCATTGGGGGGTATTTGCCATAGTTTCCACGCTTGGCGAGCGGGTTGGCAACCGCAGTTTTTTTATTGTAATTTTGGCTATTATCAGGAAGATGATGCTGCCCATCTCTTGCCTGTTTCCCTTTGTCGCCTTTTACGACACCCACGGGAAGATATGTAGTGGATATTCTTGACCGCCACTACACGGCTACGGCAAAGGGAATATTAGTAATGTTTAATAGCATTACTAGTATTTAAAAACAAAAAAATTTGAAATTAGAATTGTAGAAGTCCAAGTGAGTGGGTGCTGTTTTCTAAATGTTAAGGCAACCCTTTGTCTCTTTTCTCTTTATAGAAATTTGTTTGCGTTTGATAATGACCTACGGATAGCCACTTATCAACATGTAGGCTATTAGCTCGTTAGTCACTTCTATATTTAAATCAGAATCTAAATGTCATTTAAATAATAGAAAGTCCATGCTAGCCTTTGCGTTCAAATATGCAGAATAAAAAGCATTGGCACTGGAATGTTCGGAACGCGTTCATAATGGCCCACCGGCCGCGACCGTGAGCTTTGAACTTGGAACTATTTCATAACATGTTCGACATTTGATGTGCATGTTATGATGCAGCAAGCAGCTATAAATTATGTTAGTTGTTTTATGTTAATACAGTAAAGATGTTCACTGTGTAGTAGCGGTGTTAGTATATTTTCAATGTTACAGATATAAATGAGGCTTTTGCTATAGTTTGATAAGTCGATGAGCGTTACCATCTTCGGATAGGTCACCACATACCACTTATTCGCTAACTTCGTTGACATTAATATGATAGTCACAATGGTAGAGCCACGCTGCAGCTATATTATGGCTGTAGTACGTATGGGTCGGCTCGACCGGGGAAGGACCACGCTCTCACAGAATGCCAGCGTAAAATAGCAGCTTAATGCTGCTGTGTTTTGTATGGTGAGTGTAGAGAACCGGAGACCCGTTTTACTGGAAACGATGCGTTCCATCTTAGTCCTCAAGGGTGGCAACGCATCTGCATTTTGATTCTTAATCGAGGATAAATGTCTATGGACCACAGCATCCACTTACCATCGGGTGGACTTAGTGCTCGGTGGTCACCCTCAATCTATAAAAAGATTACCCCATATCGTCCTAAAATAAACCAGGAAACGGGCAGCCGGATATTGTTAAAAACAACCAAGCTCGCCAAGCGTGGACACTACAGCAAATATCCTCCCTGTTAGGCAATCTATGGGGGAGGCCTATGTTCAGCAGTGGATTTTGTAACTGTAACAGTAACGGCACGGTAAAAATGTGCCTTTTATCGCCTGCTGTGTTTAAGCAGACAGAGACAACGTCGAAGACTATAGAAACCGCGATTTGAAAGTCAAGAAATACACTTTTGTCGCCTAGTTCCCATCCGCCAAACCCGTACTGTCCGATAAGGAACTTCGTTCCAAAAGTCTAATGAAGCTCATTATGTCCACACATCCTTAACCTTTTAAATATGCGTGGGAGTTCTTCATTTCATATGCAAAGTTTACCAAACATATGTATATGCAAATAATATAACACATTAAACCGGCATTAGCGATCGCACCACAACCATATCCGGAAATCAAAAACTTGTGTTTCGCGCTATGTTTAATGTAGAATTTAATAATAACAATAATGTCCTCAAGACCGAGTTACGGTCATGGCGGCCAGCCTATTTTCTTGACAGATAAAATCAATAACTAATTTTTGAACAAGATTTGAACTCAGGACCTCCTGATCAGCAACCGTGTTCAAAACAACTAGACTAACGCGGCATCATAAATATAATAATGATAAATAAACAATTAATAGAGAAGCATCTTATCAACGTGTTAGAATAACGCTGCAGATATATTATAGAACAAAAACGGGATGGAGTTGATTGGTGTAAAAAAATATTTTAGTGTGATCACGGACGTTCAAATGCTGTGTATGAAATCGTAACGTGAGATGAAACAAAAATATATTGTTATATTCCGGATAGAAAGCAACAGTCTTCTTGTTTGCGTGTTCGAAAATGACAGCAAACCAACAAAGTTGAGGCAGGCAAGAAGTGTGGGCAAAAAATGATTGCGTTTTTATCTCCCGGGTCCTGTCTGCACGATATCACTTGATGAGCAACAGAAAGTAAATGCTGACTGTGCACCACTCAGCACCACCATCTGTTTGCCCAGTGTCTTTGAAAAAGTCAGGGGAAACGATCTAGATGTCACATCCTATTGCACTATGACAATACTTCGGTGCGCACCACGAACAAGACAAAGTCATTTTTAGCACCTGAAAAAGTGGTCCTCGTGACCCATATCACACAACGTCTAGAACTGGAACCATACGATTTCTTTATTTTCTCAAACATCAAACATTTGATGAGAGGTTTGATATATACGGAGCCAGAAGATGCCGTGATAGCTTTCACCTGCACAGAAAAACATGACCTAAGACCAATGGTTCTTATGCTTTCAAATATGGTTTGAGTATATAGAAGTTAGTAGTAGCAGAAACAGACACAAGCTAATAGTACCAGTTACTCGACTCATCCGAGTCAGTAATTCAAACTTGGGGCGATGATAAAGGCGATGCGCTTTTACAACGAAATCCCAGAAAATCTACAGAATTTGACCTGTTCAAAGTTCAAAACCTTTATTAAACTAAGTTTGTATAAAAAGGGTTATCACAATATTAAGGAATTTATGGATGATAATAACCCCTAGGAATGAGGTGATCGCTACCAAGCGAGTTCTAATTTGTTTGTGTTGTTAATTGTGTAACATACATGATAGTAAGCTGTTATTTAAAAAAAATCCCGGTGGGTTTCTTGCTGGTTCTTCTTAGAACAGAATTTTTTTTTGAACCAGTGGTAATTAAACAAATGAGTGACTTTCAATAAGTTGTATTTATAATCTAGATTGAATAAAAAAGTTAATTGCTTTATAGCAATTTATATGTAAACTAATATATTTAAAATAATTTTGAGTTTCGAATAACTTTCAGTGAAGCCTTTGTTATATAATTAAAATATATAATATAAGCCTGGTTTATAGAAATAAATTGCACAAATACAAACATCCAGACCCGGAACAAGTATTTTGTAGGCCACATTTAGTTCCGTGCGGGATTCGAACTCGCGGCCTTCACCGCCGCAATTCAATACCAAGCCTAACCTTAACGCTAAGCTATCGCCACGGAGTTGTAATCAGGTTTTCCCCCGATGAAATGGACTGCGAAGCAACATTCAGTTTTACCGTAATTGCTTTAGTCACACTATCTTTTTCAGTCGAAAGAGTTAATCAGCCGATTAATGGGGCGCCTTGGCTTTTATTTTAAGCAGACATTCAAGGAAATATGTAATATTTAATCTATTTACAATGACCTGTAGGCTGGACCGCAGGTCAGCTCTTTAGATATCAATAACTCAAAAAGAATCAAGTCATTTAAAATTAGTTCATTTTTCACTCACTGTGGCGCTATCACCCATTTCCAAGATGGCGTTGACAGCTGATGTAAATAAATCGATTTTAAAAGTGCTTTGTGGTAATTTTAACAACAAATGGATTTGTCTACTGTTTACAGCATTACGTTTCTATTTTGCAGTAGTATTCTGTGAGAGCGAGGTCTTCAAGCCGACCCATTCGTTCTGCCATAATATAGCAGTACAGCATTTCTACACTTCAATTGAACGTTTGTGTTTAACTGAATAGCTTGCCATCCTAATTATCTGCATTTTAAAAGCATTATGTAGAGACTTTTTTATATTTGAAACTGATATGACATACGAACTTCATTATTATTCTAAGGTATAAATATATTTTTCTCATCTGAATGGGCTACACAAATATATAAAAGAAAATGATAATAAATATACATTAAATATAGTAAAATATATAACTAAAAATACATCAATAAATAAAACCCAATATTGATATTATTTTTATGATTAAATAATAATAATATTTATTAGTATTATTATTTACACTTTAATGCACAATGCAGTACATATGGTGAATTTAATGTTATAGCCCATTCTCTCCGTGTCAACTATTGGGCTAAACAGAGACAGACATATAAGAGACGGTGCAGGTAAAATCAAAAAAGAAAAGGATGATAAAAAGTGAAATTACTCGCTGTACTCGCACCTAAATGCAAAACACAGCAGTACAAGCCTGTTATTTTAAGACAGAATTGGGTAAGTGGGTAGTATCTACTTACACGGACTCCGAGGAAGAAAAAGCCCTAACCATAAAAATAATATACATACGAAACTTAAATAAGAAAAGGTACCGGTAGTTAAAATCGAAGCGAAATACCATAATTATGCAAATACAGAATGTAAAATGACATCGTGGGCAGGACAAACTTTTTCGACATCGTTCGCCGTATTAATTTCGTAAATGTCAAAAGTTAAGCCATTGATAAAGTAAAAAGGCTCTTCCGGAACGAGAACTCTTCTCTACGAGAACGTCGCAATAAAGTGAACTAATAAGCCTCGCTTCCCCTTTCTAAAGTGCGTGTTGGCTGTATGATGTCAGCGAAGACATGAAAAACTAGAAAAGTTAAGTATTTTTTTATAGAATAAGAGTGACAAGCTTGCACACAGTCCACCTGATGTTAAGTGGTTGCTGTGGCCCATAGACATCTACATCTATCCTCGATTACGAATCAAAATGCAGATGCGTTGTCACCATACGAAACACAGCAGTGTTATGCTGCTATTTTATGCAGGTATTATGTGAGAGCCTGGTCCTTCCCCGATGCAGCCGAGCCATTCGTGCTACAACTATACTACTAATATAGCTGCAGTATTGCTCTACCACGTTTAAGCCTGAATTTATGAATATACTCGATTAAGAATCACAATGCAGATACGTTGTCACCCGTGAGTACTGAGATGGAATGCCTCTGTTCCAGTAAAAAGGGTCTCCAGTTCTCTACACTCATCATACGCAACACAGCAACATTAAGCTGCTATTTTACGCTGGTATTATATGAGAGCGAGGTTCTGTCCCAGTCGAGTCGACCCATTCGAGATACAACCATAACTTAGTGCAGTGTGGCTCTACCACGCATCTGTCGCTTTCTTCTTCTGTTTCTTTCCTAGCACCTAGACGGGTTGCTGATAAAAGACGAATTTCTAGGCAGAAAGCAGCCTAGTTTAATATAATTTTAATAATAATTAAGGGCAGTAAATCTTTCAGTGAAACAGTCAAAGCTTTTATTATAGGAATAATGATGACAAACGAACGTACAGTCGTAAATGGATACTGTGGCCCATAGACACCTTATTTCCCTCTATCGCCTCTTACATCTAGTGTACCAGATGTACCAAATATAAGCGTCAGTAGCCTAGTGTCAGGGCGCGGACCGCGAACTCGAAAAGTCGTGGGTTCGAATCATTCGACTACTGTCGTGAACCACTTCTAACACAAGCATTTTAAGCTTACCAGAAGTGGTTAAAGGGAATATTAGTAATGTTTAATAGCATTACTAGTATTTAAAAAAAAGAAAATAAATAAATAATAATTAAAAATTAAAGATTTTGTACAGCCGACTTCAATATAAGTTATTAATAATAACTCAAAAACTATTGGTCTGACCTTGATCAAATATGGGACCACATGAGAAGTACCAGCTTTCATATAAAAAAAATATTATCGAAATCGGTTTACCCAGTTATGAGGTAACACACATTAAAAAAAAAGCATACAGTCGAATTGAGTACCGTCTCCTTTTTGGAAGTCGGCAGAAAAAGACACCTACATCTATGAATACGTCTCCTGAGTACAAAACAACTGAACTGAAATGACAAACGCACTTAGAATCAATCTGATGGATGATAAATTACCTACTACTGAAGTCTGTGGATATCTGCAGTCAGCTTCAAACAAAGGCTGTAGTTAGTGTTTGACTGTAGTCACAGTCTGTAATTACACTGGCTCTCTGCCATTTTGCAGCAGAAATAGGTAAGCTTAACCAGATGGACCTTTATACAGAAAAACAGACCTATCACCTTGTAAAAGACTAAGATGGAATCCTTCGCAGTAAAAAAAGTTTTTTTTTTTTATATACGTGGTAGAGCCATGCTACAGCTATATTAGTAATATAGTTGTAGCACGAATGGGTCGGCTCGACCGGGGAAGGACCACGCAGTCACAGAATACCAGCGTAAAATAACAGGTTAACGCTGCTGTGTTTCGTATGGTGAGTGTAGAGAACCGGAGACCCTTTTGTACTGGACAAGAGGCATTCCATTTTAGTCCTCACGGATGACAACGCGTCTGCATTTTGAGTCTTTATTGAGGATAGATGTAAATGTCTATGGGTCACAGTAACCACTTACCATCAGGTGGACTGTGTGCTTGTTTATCATCCGATCCTATAAAAAAAAGAGTCTCCGGTACATGTCACAAAACAAAGCAGCCATTTCACGCTTATGCTGATACTTCACGCTTGTATTCTGTGCGATCGTGGTCTTTTCCCGCCGAACCTGCCCACTCACATGGTGAACGTCTTCTGGTAGAGCCAACCCACCCATATACCACTTATAAACTATTTTTCATAAACAAATATTAGTAAAATTTATGTCATTCAAATACATTTAGTCTGTGAAAATCTGACGCACTAAAACCCTGTAGAACTCTCCCAAAATAGTCGTTATTTCTAAAGCCGGTCTGACAGCCCTGTAAGTGGCTGGCACTATTGATTTTCTTACGACCTTCTGGCGGGCGACGCCTGACCTGGCGTTCGGCAGGCAGATCACGTAGCACTGTATTGCTTGTGTAACTAGTGAACGCAGCCGACTTTGTTTTGATAATTTGTCGGCATCAATTCATGGTAGTGTGAAATTATAATTCATTCCATTCTTTACAGCCTATGATAGTCCACTGCTAACATAGGCCTCCCCATAGAATGTTGTCTGATAGGATGTTTTTCATAGTTTTTATTTTTAAGCGTGACAAGTGTGTGTTCGCTACACATTCCACCCGATGGTATATGGATGCTGTGGCCCATACACATCTACGTCTTTCTTCAATTAAACAGTTGCGACGTTGGATAATGTCAGTTTTTTTTGCGTTGTTATCAGGAAGATGCTGCTATCAATCTCCTGTTTAATATGGCCCTTTGCAACACCCATGGGATATGGGGTAGTGCACTCTCTAACGCATCCATTTAATGGCGGAAAAATATATGGCAACATTATATTTAAATATTGACACGGTCGGTGTGTTTCTCCTTTACAGAAGTTCAATGTTAGAAGACAATACCATAATAAAAACGCCTAAGAAGTTGGTGCAAATAAACGATCATATATCACTTGGTTGTTTGGTTACTAATGATGATGATGATGATTGTGATAACGAAAAAATTAAATATATTATCATAATTATAATCATATATTTGACTTAATTGTTTCGTTACTCAATCCACATCTTGCAGATGTTGACTCGCAACCTACTGCTAGCTTCTGCTTTGGGGGGAGTATATGCTATAAACGGTACGCTTAGGGGATTGTCGATAACAGTACCAAATGTTCTACAATATTGACCCTATAGCCCGTTAATTTTTTTTTTCACTAGATAGTCAGATGTATAGATAGATAGATACGGATATATAAGTCTTAATTGTCCATCAAAAGATAGCTATTTTATGTGGTAGAGCCACGCTGCAGTTACGAGTATATTATGGTTGAAGCACGAATGGCTCGGCTCTACCGGAGGAGGACCATGCTCTCACAGAATACCAGCGTGAAATAAAGACAGAATGCCTTTCTATCTGTAATCGTGGGCTATTTTTAACCTTCAGAATTGAACATAGCAGTGCATGCACTGATACTTGGTAGGACAAATATATACTCCTATGTAGAAACTCTTTTTCTACCACCTAAAAGACTATAAGTACAACAAGCCTGTCGTACATAGAAAAAGTATAAATGACTTTCAATAAGGTGTTCTTGTAATCTATCTAATATATAAAAAATATCGTTTGTTTGTTCGTGTTTTATGCGCTGCCATACCTTTCATCAGATTGCGTTAAAACTTTGTCAACTTATTGCTACCGCTTGCGCGAAGGTTATAGGCTGTAGGTTATAGGTTATAGGCATAGTACAATTAACTTACACTAGATGGCGTGCGTATCGCGAGGAAAGTTTATTTGAAAGTTATAGATATAATATCAATGATTATATTATCATTCCTAATTAAACAATATAACTTTCAAATTTAAAACCGATATTTCGATAATTATTTTTTCTGTGCCAGCAACGCGCCGGGTACCAGCTAGTATTGAATAAAATTATCCCATTTCATTCTATTCCAGGTGATAGCACTTTCTTCAATCCTCAAAGTTAGTCAATCGGGCTGATGTTTGTTATACCAGCGGTACACGGTTGCATTAGACGGGTCTTTATCCATAAATTCTATTTTAAATCAATCGATTCGATCCATATTAGGCTACATTTGAAATGTTAAAAATTCATCGCGCGCGAAAATGTTCCCGACGCAGATCATCTCTCAAAAAATATGAACGAAAATTTGAACTTGGAACATTAGAATTTTCATTTGTAAATAATGTTTTCAAAATAAATTATAACTGGCCAGTGTATCATACAAAAAATGTTTTTCACAAAAGTTTCTGAGTGACCCATGTATTAGTGGATGGGTTTTACGAGATGTTTCAAGCTTCCATTATAAAGCCTGGAGCACAGAATAAATAATAGGCCTGGAGTAAAATTGTATATTGTTTTCAATTTAAGTTTTTAGGTATTCGTCAGCAGCTTGTAAAATCACTACTGGTCAGTCACGTTTTTTTTTTAATATAACAGTAGGTATTGAATAATAAGTATAATTTTTAATGTATCCAAAGAAATGTATACCTATAGGTAAGACTTTTCTAGACGTAACTCCGCCATTTTATTTATTAAATGATGACGTCGTTTCTATCCAAGTTTCTTCCAGTCGCAGTTTTAGGCAGAATTCGAAGGCTGAGATATTTGAAAAGTCATCCTGAAATATATTTATAATCATAAGAATAAATTAAAAGTTATTCAATTACGATTCTAAGCCGTGGTAGCAAAACGCTTGCTGTATATTTTCACAGCACGCAACCCGGGTTCGATCGCGCGTGCACTGATGAAATTGTTACTTGTAATTTTATCTATACACATATATTCTTGAACAACAGAATCTATGCTGAAATCCAAAACACACACACACACACACACACACTCACACACACGGACACACTAAAATACTGCTGTGTAGAGTAAGTAAACATTTTGTACTTATTTTTAAGGATTTTAAATGGTGCTTTTTTATAGGATAAGGGTGACAAACGAGCACACAGCCCACCTAATGGTAAGTGGTTGCTGTGGCCCATAGACATCTACATCCATCCTCGATTACGAATCAAAACACAGACGCGTTGTCACCCGTAAGGACTAAGATGGAATACCTCGTTTCCAGTAAAATTGGCCTCCAGTTCTCTACACTCACCATACGAAACACAGCAGTGTATAAGCTGCTATTTTACGCTGGTATTCTGTGAGAGCGTCGTCATTCCCCGGTCGAGCCGACCCATTCGTGTTACAACTATACTACTAATATATAGCTAATAGGCCTATAGTTTTCAACGTCTGTGGGATCTCCTTTCTTGAATAGTGGTGTAATATCACTTGCCAACCAGCTTTTCAGTAGCTTTGGCGTTTCAAGAATTTTGTTAAACAGATGTGTAAATGGGGTTGCTAATACCTGTTTAGCTGCATTAATTGCCTCGTTTGAGATATTGTCTGGTCCGGGACTTTTATGGTTTTTAAGTTTGTCAATTTTCTTTATGATTCCAATTTCATTGAATGGGGTCACCGCCTCCTTTGTGTTTGGGTTTAGTTCCATTTTTTTATAAGATTCTACAGCAGTTGATGATGTATCGCCATAAAGTTTTTGATAGAAGGTCGTGGCGATGTTCACTATGTCGGTCCTTGATTGAGTCTTTGATGTTGGTGTTTGTTTAAGGCACGTAATCCAAGGTTTTCTGGTATTTAATTGTTTGTATGCTCTTTTTGTGCTTCCTGTTGTAATTATATGTTTGCTTATTATTTCTTACCTGTGTTCTTTGTAGTCTTTCTTAATTTCTTTATGTGTTTTCTTATATAACATTTTTAGCTCCTCTTTATCTTCATGGGACAATGGTCTTTTATTTTTTAAATTGTGACGTCTTTTTATAAGCAATTTTGTTTCTTCTCTCAACTCATCTTTTTGTCGTGTATTCATTTTAAATTTTGATTTTGCCGGACAGTTTTTTATGTTGTTCTCTATTTTATTGTAGTAATTTTCTACACTTTCATTTTCTTGGTAGAGATTTCATTTCTTTTTGTGCTGTTAATAAGCTGGGTGTATTGCAGTATTTTGCCCTGCTATTCTATTTCAATTTTTGCTGCTGCAATGGCAAGATCGCGAAATGTCAAAGACGAATGTAATGGATAATTCTTAACATAAAATTGAAAGACAGAGTAAGGAACTCTGAATTAAGGAACAAGACAGAAGTGGTAGACATTTTCCATCATGGTCAAAGGTTGAAATGGCGATGGGCAGGACATTTAGCACGCATTTCAGACCAAAGATGGACAAAATCGGCGACAAAGTGGCAAGGACCGGCTGGAACATGTGCAAAAGGCAGGCCAAATGAAAGATGGGTAAACGAGGTGATGGCTATAGCAGGGAAAAACTGGATGAACAAAGTACAGGATAGGCAGGTATGGGAAGCTCTGGAGGAGGCCTTTACCCGAAGAGGGGTCCTCAAATAACAGGCATAATAAGTTAATATTAAAAAATATACATACGAGTATATATACAATAATAAATAAATACTAAAAATGATTATGAATTTATGTAAAATTAATTTTATCTATATTGATAATAAAATTATAACATTTAATTATTTAAAAATTGTTAAAAAGTACTGATAATATAAATTGTTTTATGTAAAAAATTAAATTATCTAAAATAAAAGCAAATTAAAAAAAATTAAACTTCCAATTAAATGTACTTCTAAATTTGTAATAATGCATGTACTTAAAATTACTAAATTGATTTTGGTAATTAATGAGGAATTAAAAGGCTATTTTATTTATTAATTTAATTTGTTAGAAATTTATCATCTAAGTATTCGTTTAGTGTGTAGTAGTGTTTATAAATTAAAAAATCCTAAATTTTATTTTTATAAAAATAGTTTCTTTTTCTATATTTTTTATCGAGTCTGGAAGTTTGTTAAAAATATCGATAGACATGACGAAGGGACCTGATGAATTTAGTTTAAGACTGACTTACTGTTGATTTGAAAATTTCATCTCTCAGTGGGTCATGTGCTCCTGGTAAATTATCTTCTATACATCCATCCATTACAGCCTATTAAAGTCCTGCTCCCCTTAGATTGCCTCATAGAGGGGATATTTGCCATAGTTGCTACGCTTGGCAGGCGAGTTGGCTTTTAGTTTAGTTTAGTCGTTATTACTCGTTACTGCTCTCCTGATTTGTTTCCCTCTGTCGCCTCTTACGACAAGTAAGCTATGATACGGGGTAGTGGTTATCCTTACACCGCCATTTCACGGCACGTCTGGGTAAGTACATAATGATAAATCTCTAAAACATACTATTAACACATTAAATGACTTATTCTATTCTATTATATATTTTTATCCACTTCTGCAGTCAAGCAGCTGTGTCTTCTGTGTTCCGATCCGAAGGTTATAGAGAGTATTATAAGTGCAGGCTGTGAGACGTTCCGTTGAAAGTGAAGTGAACTTCGTTTGTAGTTGGTGCTAAGTGTCTATGGGCTGGAGTGGCCACTTACCATCAGGTAGACTGGAAGTTTGTTTGTCACTTTAATTTTATTAAAAAACACTCTGAAAATAATTGTTCTTTTTTATAGGATAAGGGTGACAAACGAGCACACAGTCCACCTGATGGTAATTGGTTGTTGCGGCCCATAGACATCTACATCTATCCTAGATTACGAATCAAAAACGAACGAATCAAAGTGAGGACTAAGATGAAATGCCTCGTTTCCAGTAAAAAGGGTCTTCGGTTCTCCACACTCACCATACGAAACACATCAGCGTCAAGCTGGTATTTTACGCTGGTATTCTATGAGAGCGTGGTTCTTCTCCGGTCAAGCCGACCCATTCGTGCTACAACTAGACTACTAATATAGCTGCAGCATGGCTCTACCACGTAAAAATGTTCTGGGTCTAGTAGTGGGTTTTATACGTGGTAGAGTCATGCTGCAACTTCACTAGCACTAATAGGCCAGTTCGACTGGGGAAGAACCTCGCTCTCGCGGAATGCCAGCGTGAAATAGAAGCTTTATGCTACTGTGTTTCATATGGTGAGTGTAGAGAACCGGAGATGGAAACGAGGCATTCCATCTTAGTCCTCGGGGGTGACAGCGCATTTGAATCGAATCTTAATCACATACCACACCACAACATCTACTTACCATCAATGGACTGTAATCATCTGTTACTTTTATTCTATAAAACAAATTGTTTGTTCGTGTGCAATTTATGTTTGTAGTAAATGTCTTCGTGTTACAGAATTATCCTGATCTTAGTGTATACTAAATTGAAGTTGTATAAGAAACATGTAATTATTGCTTGATTGTAAATTTTTTTACGAATTTACTGTGGTTCAGTTTATGTATTTAATGTGATTTTTTTTATTTTACGGGCGCATGAACGCATGCACGTGTGTCAATAGAGGAGCGTTGCGTGTTAACATGTAATGACACAACACGTTCAGCCTAATCCGTGTATGAATTTACTTGATTTAGTAATTTTTGAGTAAATGTTGTTATTGACCAACAAAGAAAGATAGAATTCTACGAACATTTCAAGACGGTAATACACATGCACAACAAACGTTCTCCAAGTTACAGGAGCTGGGTTTGGAAGCTCTCCATGATCCGCCGTACCCACCAGACCTTGCGCCTACAGACTACTACTTTTTCCAGAATTTGGATAACTTTTTGGCGGGAAAAAAATTCAATACCCGAGAGGCAGTAAGGCATTTTGGCCTTTGAAGAATTTGTTGCCTCCCGTCCAACTGATTTCTTTAAGATGGGCATCAATAAAATGCCACTGCGTTGGCAAAGATGCATCAATTGCATGGGATTACTTAGATTAATAGAAATAAAAAATATAGAAAAAACTTACGTTGACTTATTTCATAAATAAAGGCAATTTCTTAGGTAAAGACCTAATATTATGTACGTAGTAGTCTATCTTTCTTTATTGGTCAGAGAGTGTACGAAACAAAATATTATTTTTAATGTATGTAGTACATCTTTATTGTTTCTAAATATGAATATTCAGTTAATATTCTGTGCTTTTCACTTTTGAATAATGTAACGTATTTTCCCTTTTGTAGTAAATGAAAATTATTTTAAGAAAAATATCTAAAACTCAGTAGAATTATTTAGTTTAGCGTCACACTTTGTTAACGCAAAACAAAACATGGCAGCATTCCTACTTTCAAAAATTGACCCAAAGCAAATTATTCTGCGGTAGGCGTAGCGTTTAGCTCGAATATCGGTACTTTTATATTTGCATTGCACCTTACTACATAAATCGTCATTGCTATTTTGTTCTACAGTCATCGACTGTAGAACAAAATAGCGTCATATAATAAACATTGTTAGTTACTAATTGATATAATGCATGAAAATAAGGGCTAATAATCTTCCGCTCGCCAGATGTCGCTAGTTGACACTGAGGTAAAGTGTTTTATTACACAATGTCATTTAATTGAGAAATTAGTTTTAAATAAAGGTTTATCAGTCTCTAGAGTAATATATTAATACTAGCTGTTCCCCGCGACTTCGCTCGCGTTTTAGGGTTTTTATGTTTTTGCGCAGAACCCTAATTCTTTTTCTAAAATTAAAGTAGCCTAAGTTACTCCTTGTGAAATCAGCTATCTGCTAGTGAAAGTCCCGTCAAAATCAGTTCAGCCGTTTCGGAGATTACCCGGAACAAACAGACAGACAGACAGACAGACAAACAGACAGACAAAAATTTTAAAAATTGTATTTTAGTTATAGGTACCGTATTTACTTTCATATGCATTTAGTAAAAAAATGTAATTTTGACATTACAAACAGACACTTCAATTTTATTTATTTGTATAGATAAAATACAAAGTCTCAGTGGTTTGCTCTTTAATTTCTGCACATTTTTAACTTTTTTTTAATTCTTTTTTTTTAAATATCATTTATTCATTTCTAATCTAATACATATTAAACATAACAGCTCCGTGGCGTAGTGGCTTAGCAATGAGTTGTTGCGCTGGGGGCCGCGGGTACGAATCCCGCACAGAACAAGTATTTGTATGGCCTACAAATAATTGTCCCGGGTCTGGATGTTTGTCCTTGTGCAATTTATGTATGTAAACTGCCGCCACGATACCGGGGAAAATCCTAGTGTGGGGGTAACGTTTTATTTAAAAAAAAAAAACAAGACAAAAAAACTAATATTAAAAAAAGAAAAATTGACCCTTACATTTTCTAACAAACTAACTTCCCCGCCACGAAATCTGTCAAATATTTCACCTTATTTCAAAATGGCGCCGCACTGGTGCCAGTACGGCCCGGGCCCGTATTAATAAACGTAACTCAACGACGAACTCAAGTGCGTAATCATTTGATACGACGATCATTACGATATCAGCATCTCAAGATCGTTGCTAATTAAGAAACACATATAAACAGTATCTCAAAACGCTTTACTCCTAAGTACAACGTTTTGAGATAGGATTATTGTTCTGTGATTTGCACTCAAGTACACACACTTGAGAGTCGAGTTTCGTTTATTAATCAGTGTGGCACTCAGCTGATATCGTAAACCTAAACCGCAGCTTGAGATATGTTTATTAATAAGATCATAACCTCAATATTGTACTCAAGTGCGTGTACTTGAGATGAGTAACGTTTATTAATACGGGCCTAAAAGTCGTGGATGCCCGTTGCGCTGCGAACGAACCAATTTAGCTCGAATATCGTTACTTACTCGAATATGCAATAAGCATTGCATTGCACCTTGTTACATAAAACGTCATTACCGATGACTGTAAAACAAAATAGCGTCATACAATAAACATTGTTAAATACTAATTGATATAATGAAAATGAGCATGAAAACGAGGGTTAATAATCTTATGCTCACCAGATGTCGCTAGTCCCAACTGAGGTGAACTGATTTCTTGCGCATTTGGTCACACAGTATCGTCATCATTTTTCGGTTATTAGTGTACGTATATGCACAAAACAATGTCTCATTGCTGTACTCTTTAATTTTTTTACACAACATTTTTTACTTTCTTAAATTGTTCTACTTTTAGGAATATTCGTAGTTTGGTTTATACATTTCTAAGACGACTACAAGATCAAGTGACCTCGAATGACGCACGCACAAATTTACATAATTTCTGTAATTCTGTATAGCGTCAGGCCTCGGCCGGCACTGTCGGTGCACACATGCGTACTTATTATGTTCAGAAATACGAATATGCGATTTAAAAAAAAATCAATTGATTGGAATAAAAAATTAAAACAATATTCCGTTAATATGTTGCTTGTAGAACAATTTAACAATGGTTTCAATGTTATTTAATGATTGCATGTACATTAGTATGGTTTTGTATCGTCAAAGAAAATTTTTAGTGGTATTTTTATGATTTTTTCCTATCGTATGAAAATAGTTCATCATGTTTTCAACACACTATCTAACTAGCATATATCCTGAAAAATATCATATATTTTTCTGATTTTTAAAACTTGTATTTAGCTCCTGTAGTCCCCTTAATCTTATTACATAGTGAGATGGGCAGCAGCGTCTTCGTAATAACGACTAAAAATAAAAATAAAAAAACTGCGGTTACCAACCCGCTTGAACCCGCTTGCTAAACGTGTCAACTATGGCAAATATCACCCATATGAGGCAATTTAAGAGGGAGGCCCATGTTCAGCAGTACTTTAATAACGGTAACGGATAGATATACAAGTACCCGATGCAATCAGAAAAGCACCCAATAAGTACGCTTTTAAAAAGTTGATCCGTAATCATCTATTGCAGACAACGCATTTTACATGATTCATCCATTTAATATGTATTGCTAAACAGACGCATATATTCATAGGAATTTGTATGGACTAATTATATATGTATTTAAATATGTATATTTGTATGTATATGCATGTATTTATATATCTGTATATATGTATGTATAGGTAGTATATGTATAGCTTATTTATTAGTAAAATGTGTATATTACTAGCTTTCCGCCCCGCGGTTTCACCCGCGACATAATGATTTGGATTTTCCCCACTGGAACATGAAAAAAGCGTCCTAAAAGTAGGTAAAGTTTCAACTGAAGACGAAGTTTTCGTATTTTCCCGTGGAAATAATTTATTTTACCGCGGTAAAAAGTATCCTATGTGTTATTCCAGGTTATATTCTATTTGTGTACCAAATTTCATCCAAATCCGTCAAGCCGTTTGAGCGTGAAGAGATAACACACACGCACACACGCACAAACTCTCGGATTTATAATATTATAGTATGGGTGTAGTTACTCGTAATTATCATTTTTGTTTTGAGTTTTTTTTATTCTATTTTGCCACACCTACACGTCAAATTAATACCACTCCATTGGTTGAATGGTAGAGAATGCCTCAAGGCATTAAGTCCGCCCTTTGTATTTTTTTGTTTTAAAGAATGCAATAATGAATTAATAAATAAATAAACATAAGTATGTTTTATTGGTTTAAACCTACTCATGTGGTATAAATTTAAATTAGACAGAAAGCATACAATACAGACAGATAAGGAAGACATAAATAAAAACAATTATCATGATGATTATGATAACTATTAGACTTCTTTTTTTTTTGGGGGGGGGGGGGGCACTGTTCTAGTCTGAAGGGCATAGCAAACCAGTATAATTATGTTCTATGTTCAGCAGTATACTGTTTGTGATGTTGATTTGGTTGATTTTGGAATGTTCTATTTACGTTCACTGGTCACATCTCATCAGAGGCTATTATCAGTAAAGACACGTAAGTTAATGTGGAAAGACTTAACGATGTAAAGACGTCTGGCTTACATAAAATGCCTAGGAAATTTTGTCGAAAGTGTAGAATTTATCTTGTTGTTGCTATCTGCATTTCAATAGCTGTGTTACGAAAGGTTTTTACCAACTGGATCAACTTACGGTGAAATATTTTCAACCGACTTTCAAAATCAAAAAAGGAGGAGGTTTTCAATTCAACTGTATTTTTTTAATGTGTGTTACCTCAGAACTTTTTTCTAGGTGAAATAATTTGATGATTCTTTTAGAAAGGATTAAGCACTTTTCTTGACGTCTCCTAAGTGGTATCGGTCCGGCAAAATCGCCAGTGGTAAACAACTCCACAGAGAGGTTTTACCTAGTAAAATGCACATTGGTGGACCGCCAAGCAAATCCAAGCAGATGGTGTGGATGGTATCTATCCTTTTATAGCCCGTAAAAACCCACTGCTGGATTTAGGCTTCCATGTTGTTGGGAAGGTATGTCTTTATTACGCTACGCTCAGGGGTATTGTCAATTGCAGTACCAGGCGTCTAGCACCGTTAAAGTTGTTGCCAGTCCCAGATTTGGGTTTTTTACGCCTCGGGTAAGTAAGGAGATTGTTACATCAATATTCATGTAATATATTATACAGTAAATTCATGTTTAAGAAAAGTCCCGCTAGGTTCATTGCTGGTTCTTCCCAATACAGTTTTGTTCAGAACCAGTGGTAAAGCTTAAATTACTTTTAATAAGTATTCTTAACCGTTTAGTGGCGGTGTAAAAATAAATACTATCCCATATTATCCCCATGGGCGACAGAGGGATGCTGAAACAGGAGATTAGCAGCAGCATCTTCCTGATAACAGATGAATAGAAATAAAATATACGGTACTGCGGTTGCCAAACCATTTGCCACAACTGGCAACTATGACGAAATCAAGGGGATTTCGGCCTATGTTCAAAAGTGGACTTTAATACTAGATACTTTTTAGACTGTAATGGATGGATGTATAAAAGATAATCTACCAGGAGCACATGACCCCCTGAGAGGTGAAATTTTCAAATCAACAGTAACCATTATAACTATGCCAAAATCCCCCCCCCCCCCCCCGATGAGGCAATCTGGGGGGGTGGTATATGTTCAGCACCAGAGCAGCAGCAGACTTTAATAGGCTGTAATGGATGGATGTATAGAAGATAATCTACCAGGAGCACATGACCCCCAGAGAGGTGAAATTTTCAAATCAACAGCAACATTATAACTATGGCAAATATTATGATGAGGCAATCTATGGGTGTGGTATATGTTCAGCAGTGGACTTCTGATAAGCTGTAATAGTAAGTATTCTTGTAGTCTATATAGGTATTGATTAAAAAAAATATTCCATTTTATTCTATTGGAAACTATAATGGAGTTTTTGGTATTTTTAAACTATTATATACCAAGTGCTTAGTGCTATCCCACTCGGCATTTCCTGTCGCCACAGGATGAAATGTGGTGATAGTCTTAAGCTGTCACCACACGGTACCATGTCTTTTAGTCCAATAAAAATACAGTACCAAACTTTTAAAACTGTTTTACTTACTTTCTCGCTTGTGTAGTCCCATTTTGAAAATTCGACTGGTAGTTAGCAGACAAACGGGCGCATAGTGTTGTACTGTGAATTCACTTTCGCGCACTTTCTATCACATTTCACTTTCAGTAGTTACTGATATAAGTTCGCACTGTGAGATGTTTCGTTTTACACTTATGTGAAGTTCAAACGTTCACACTTTAGTTCATGTAAAATGTTTGCTTTAATAGAAACAAAGATAATTAATACAATCAGGCGTTAATTTGTAAGGCGACAATCCATTATAATATGATCCGCGTAAAATAAAATGTTAACATTTTATTTCACCCGGATCTTAACTAGTTAATTTTTTTAACATCTTTAAATAAGAAATGGACACACTGGATTGGATAGACTTATAGTAGTAGGCAAGGTGGGGGGCAAAAGACCACGAGGCCGATCAGCCGCTGATCGGACCAGGTCAAATCAGTCGCTGTCCTTTCACTTACGACCGCAATGAGAAAAGTCGAGGACCGGACAGAGTCGAGGGTTATAGTGACCAGTGCTAAAAAGGCGTTAAACTTCGGACACTACCTTCAGTTATGAAGAACGCGACCAAGAAGAAGAAGAAGAAAGGAATGAGGCTAAGGTTATTATGATTTTTTAATCGAATTCAAAAAGGAGGTACTCAATTCGACTGTATGTTCTTTTTTATGTGTGATACCTCACAACTTTTTAGTGGGTAAATCGATTTCGATAATTCTTTTCTTGTTTGATAACTGTTGCTTCTCATGTGGTCTCATATAAATTTGATTAAGGTCTGACTAGTAGTTTTTGAGTTATCTTTAATAATTTAAGTGCTCAAAATACATTTAGTGAAAATCCCTTTTCACTTTCCTTACTTTTCACTTTGCTCCCGTAAAATAAAGTACAAACTACATTCAGGCTTTAAGGCTTTGTCGATAAAATAATTGAGATCTGAATTGCATTAATTCATTTGTTTTTTATCTTAATTTAAGTTATTCAAAAAAAGTGCCTCTGGGTATTTTGCTGGTTCTTCGCAGGACAGATATATGTTCCAAACTAATCTGCATTAAGTTGAAAAAAATAATTTCTTTTTTTATTATGTAAGTTGTAAACAAACTCTTTTTGGATTCAGAACTCGACGATGATTTATTGAAAGCTCTTCGCCTCGACACATTAACCAACATTACCCCCCTCTGGCCAGACACTTTTAGTCTAATAACGGTAATAAACCGCTTAATATGCGAGATTGGCAATGAGAAAATCCGAGCTCCATATCCATTTCATCCCCCTTTCTATTACCTTAGACCTCATGGTACAGACATCCAGCACCTATTTATGTATGTATATTGTATGAATCACTTTACGCCTAGGAGTTTTAGGATGATATGGTAAATTTGGATTGTGTTATGAATTTAGGACGGTAGAACACTTAGGTTACAGCTCTCACAACCATTTCTTTAAAGTCAACTAGATATTAAGCACACGACAATACCACAGAGTGAAACTTTAACAGACATGTGGCACGACGACCGCCGCCATATCAGGAAGACATTGAGGGTAATGACGAAGGCTTGAAGTTGTAGTTTTCCGAAGGTTGTTGGTTGCGTGTTCACATCACGTCGGCGTCACCAGTGTCACCGTGGAAGGAAAAGGGGAGATCTCCCGCAGAGCAAGGTGTTCTGCCTGTGGAGCGGCCAATGCTCCGTTTGTTATTTCGGACCTGTTTTATATATAGCGCGTTAATTTCAAAACTTCGATAGCGCGATTTAGGCTTCGGTATGTTTTGGTTGCAGCGAGGCGACAGCGCCGCCACAGAGCACAGAGATCCAATTTAGTTACCATACTAATACACCTTCGATAGGATTCGATTCGGCTGTCTCGTTGTTCTAGTGGTCGTAAGCGCAATCGCTAATCATAAGGTCGAAAAATTCTCAGTAGTAGACCAGATTCAAGAAATGGGTTGTGTTTCGCCCCCGTGTCTCGGAAAACACATAAAGTCGTTGGTCCTTAGTCTGATCTCTCCCCGGTCGTGTCGAATTACCGTTCCATAAAACTATGAGTGATTGAATAGAGAATGCACGTGTGTTTGTGCACTCGGACGCTATATCCTGTCATGCGCAGATGGATGGTCTCCGTTGAGGCTGGCCGCCATGACCGAAATTCGGTCTGGTACATTATTACATTTTCGATATCTAATTCACTCTATAATCTATGACGAATAAAAATTATATGCTTACACAACCAAGATAAAATACTTATATTACATATCGAAGGTTGAATAATCTATATGTCTATACATATAAACAAAATTGTAATGACTGTCTGTAATGTTGAAATAACTGGCTTCTATTAAGTTTAGTCTGTCTGTCTGTCTATCTGTGCTAATCATCGCAATGCCTGAACCAATTGTAATGAAACTTTACAAACAAATATAGAGCAATCTCAGGATTGATTTAGGCGATATCTTATCTAGAACATTTTTTTAAAAAAACGAAAATATGCTAAAATAATTGGTCTATGATGAACTTAAATCTAAATAGCGGCACATTAATAGATCCTACCAGGCGAAGCCGGGGCGGGTCGCTAGTAAATAATAAATAAGTATAAAAAATTCTCAATGCGAAGAAACTTTATTACGGTAAATCCAAACAGTATTATGAAACGGTAATTAAATAATTTATTATACTCATTACCTTCAAAATGACGCAAAACGGAAGCCGGTTACATCAGAACGCATAATAACTCTCGTGTTACCGATTTAGGATTGTTCAAACAACGATTTTATATAAACGCTGCATATAGATATAGATATAATCATAGACACTAAGCACTACATAAGTGCGCAGTGGCGGTGTAAGAATATTCACGACGCCATATCATCGTGTGGGTGTCTTAAGAGGTGACAGAGGGAAACAAATCAGGAGATAGGCAGCAACTTCTTCCAAAATAACTAAAATTTTTTAAAATTAAAAACTGAGGTTGCCAACCCGCTTGCCAAACGTGGCAACTATGACAAGTATTTCCCTATGAGGTATGTTCAGCAGTGGATTTTAATAGGCTGTAATAGATGGATGTATAGAAGATAATCTACCAGGAGCACATGACCCCTATGAGGCAATATATGGTGAGGACACTTATGGCCCTCTTCTGCAAAACAAAACAGTTTCTAAGTCAGTTAAATTTCCCATTGTAAAATCCTATTAGACATAATGCTATGGTAATAACTGAAAAAAACTAATCTGGATGTACCAATACTAGTGATACTTCTAATCTTTTTTACAGTATAAATGTGCCTGGCATGTTCCTTGAATCAAAGAAAGAAAGAAAAAAATATTTAACCGACACACCACGTGGTACGTGGTAGAGTCATGCTGCAGCTATATTAGTAGTATAGTTGTAGCACGAATGGGTCGGCTCGACCGGTGAAGGACCACGCTCTCTCAGGATACCAGCGTAAAATAGCAGATCAATGCTGCTGTGTTTCGTCTGGTCAGTGTAGAGAACCGGAGTCCCGTTTTACTGGCAAAGAGGCATTCTATCTTAGTTCTCACGGCTGACAACGCATCTGCATTTTAATTTGCATACGAGGATAGATGTAGATGCTTATGGGCCACAGCAAACACTTACCATCAGGTGGATCGTATGCTCGTTTGTCACCCTTATTGTATAAAAAAATTGTTTTGTGATCGTTAATTTGATTACCAAATGCGGTGGTAATGAAAAAATCCTTACTATGGAAGACCCATATGGAGCAGTTGACTAAATAAGATTATAACTAATTTCACGTATTAGATGCATGCCTAAATCCAGCTGTCGACAAATGCTTTGACAATTTACTGTAACTATGGATTTTTAAACTTTCGCAAGCATTATGTCAAAGTTCTAAATAACAACGTAACCTTGAATTTTAAACGTATTCTTATAAATAATATTAATTCTATTCAACTTAAGAAACGACATCTTAATTTACATACAGACACGTTAATTGTGTATTCAAATGATATTAAATAATAGTTTTTTGTAGTGTCTAAGGATATTTTTGGGATATAATAAAATGAACATCATCATCATTACTGCCCATTACAAGTCCACTGCTGAAAATTTATACAAGTTCCTCCTGCTCTAAAAATACCACAAAGTACAGTCCTAAGCCACCTGCATCAATCGACTTTCTGGTAATGAAATCAATAAATTATACAACTGATTATTTATTAATTTAGAAATAATTAATAAATTATCTATTTATATTAATAAAAACATTCGTGAGTGTCATGGAACACATTTGGTTGGAACGAAGTTCCTTTCGTAGTATATTATTATTGATAAACGTATTATTTTATTTATTAACAAATACACATTAATTCATTACTAGCGTCTATTAAAATGAAGCGTTTTTTAAAATAATATTTCTTTCATGGCAAGATAAGAAAAAGTGCGAGGAAGACGGATATTATTCCATCTCGCTCGCACTATAAAAAGGCGGTTGTGACGGAAGAATCTTACACTTTTTCTCGCCTAGTCCCCATCCGTCAAATTCGTACCGTGCGATAACTTCGTTCCAAAATAGAAGTGTCCGTCTGTAACATCGAAATAACTGGCTTCATTAACCCAAAAAAGGGTTATTTGAAGGTTATTAAGACATAAGCAACCATGTTCATCTGTCTTTCTGTCTATTTGGCCTAATCTTCAACCAGAATCGATTGTGATGGAACTTCACGAATAGATAGGTAAGATAGAACAAGTAGTATCTAGACTACACTTTAGCGGATCAGCAAGCTGAAGTGGCGATGAGCTGGCCATATAGCTCGAAGAATCGACAACCGATGGGGAAGAAATTATTCAATTGGTAGCCTCGTAATGGAAAGCGCAGTGTTTGACGACCTAATGAAACACACAGGTAGTTTATGGAGACAGGTGGTTTAGGAGGACTCAGTACCGTGATTTGTGTTAATCTAAATTTTATTAGATTAAACATTTAAAAACTTAAATTTAATGAAAATTCGATTCTAGTGATTTTAACAAAGACTAGGGTATCATATGTTAGACCGGCAATTCAGAACAAAAATATGCCACAGTTGGGGTTCGCGTGGGTAGCTGCCACGGTTAGTATGCCACGCAGTTGTATTTTTATTACCGACCATTATTTTATTTGGGCAAACATGAAATAAAGTTAGACGTCATCTTAGTCACATTAAATAAAATCAGTGTTAGATTGTCGAAAACAATGTTCGCGGTTTCCATGGTAGAGCCACGCTGCAGCTATATTAATTATGGTTGTAGCACGAATGAGTCGGCTCTACCGGGAAAGGGCCACGCTCTCACAGAATACCAGCGTAAAATAGCAGTTTAATGCAGCTCCTCCGGGGTGTCCTCAGAGGTGACAACACATCTGCATTTTGATACTTAATTGAGGATAAATGTAGATGTCTATGTGTCACAGCATCCACTTACCATCAGGTAGACTGTGTGCTCGTTTGTCAGCCTTATTGTATAAAAAAAAACATCGGCTAAAGGATTTACGGAGAATTGACCGTAATCCGTAACTCCTTTAGCCGACTAAACAATGTGTTATGTCCGTAGAACCCGACTAGTAGCATACATAAAAGTATTTGCATTTAAATAAACTACATAACCTATGAATATACACACGTAGGTTAATGAACCTTTAGTCTCGACTATTTTAAGAAAGATAGTAACATCGTCTCAAACTCAATTTTATTTCACGCCTAATTGTATAATTAATACGTTAATTAAGAATTAAGTTTTAATTTAATTCAATTCCATAGCTTTTTTTTATAAATCGAACATACAATTAGTCACCGAATGTCTAAATTGATGATAAAGGCAGACCGTACACCGTACCTTTTTTATAATATAATAGTGAACATTTTTATAATATTATTTTTTATTTAATTACTTTGGGGGCAAATTGTGATTTCCTCCTAAATAGTGTTTGACGTCTTATATCACATGATATACATACGAGTATTACACGGCTAAAAGCCGAAGTGCGGTACACCTAGGTTTAGCCGGATACAACATGGAGCAGTCGATAGCGGTTGGTTAAACTTAAGTGTATTCGATGTATTCATAGTTAAAACTAGATGTGGCCGGTTCCTTTCGGGTAAAACTAGGTGCAATAAAGTTCGAACAATAATTAGAATGACTATGAATTCTATCAACTTTGTCTAAAAACCAATTTAGAGAGATTTTAGCTGTCAGCGTAGGGCTTGGCAAGCAGATTGTCTGTGTATTTCACGCCTAGCGTAAACGAGAGGGTTAATACTGTAGCGACGATGTCGTCGCGCCACTAGCGAAACGCACCGAAGCCTAAATCACGCTATCAAAGTTCCGAAGTATTGCGCTCTATATATGTATATAGAAAAACTCTGTAATAACACACGGAGCGTCGGCTGCTCCCCGGGGCGATCACCTTGCTGGAGACCTCTTCTTTTCCATTCTACGGCTAAATTGCAAATTGGCGAATAACCGACGTGATTTGCAACGCAGCATGTACAACATTCGGTAACCTCAACTTTCAAGCTTTTGTCATCATCCTGAAGTAGTCCATCCATTCGTTCCCGAGCAGATATTGTATGGAGTCTTCAGATCCAGCAAACCGTGTAAATTTACAAGCTTTATCGCAGCACTGGAATAACGCTTCCTGTTCCTTCAAGCTACTCTCTACATTACAGTGTTCGGCACGGCTCTGAACCTTACGGCTCGCCTCTGCTTCACGGCACTCTCGCAGATTAGTTGCCTTCTTCTTGACTCACCACAGACTCTAAGGCAATCCCTAGAACTTGCAAATTCATCGACAACTAGACTCGTCGCGCCACAAGCGAAACGCACCGAAGTCTAAATCACGCTATCAAAATCCCGAAGTACTGCGCTATATATAGAAGGGCTCTGTACTAACACACGAAGCGTTGGCCACTCCCCGGGCCGATTACCTTGTCCGGCAGGAGATCGGAGATCCTCCCCCCTTTTCCTTCCATGGCTAAAATACGATTGGTATAAGATTTTTCTGGAATTTCCCATAGTGACCTCTTACGACACCCACGGAAAGAACCGGGAAGATGGATTCATAAGGTTTACTATAACTTATGTAAATCGTTGCAGAATATTAGCGTTACGTGCCCAACCCAAACACGTTACTATAATAAAGATATGACATTTGTAAATGTTGCGATATGGTGGACCTTCGACATGTGGTGTAAATTGATGAATAGATTATAAGCGCCATTTGTAACTGTCAAAAGGCTACCGCGTGGCTTTGAGATCAGAGTGTTTGACACTAAACCGCGGATACAAGATTCAAATTCGGTACTAACATTTGTGCAAACGTAAGAATTTTTGCCAAATTGTAGCACTTACACAGCGTGTATGCGTAGATATATGGATGTAAAAGAGGCGAGAGAGGTGTGTCAGGATCGCGCCAAATGGAAGTCCGTAGTCTCTGCCTACCCCTCTGGGTGACAGGCGTGAGTGTTTATGTATGTATGTATGTTGTAGCACTTAATACACGGGAACCCTGTATAAAATAAAATGAAGGTTTCATGTAATGCTTTTACATTACTTTCATAAATGTTTCTTTTTATTACAAATAGTATTATAATAGTTTTTTTTTTTATAGGATAAGGGTGACAAACGAGCACACAGTCCACCTGATGGTAAGTGGTTGCTGCGGCCCATAGACATCTACATCTATCCTCTATTACAAATCAAAATGCAGATGCGTTGTCACCCGTGAGGACTAAGATGGAATGCCTCACCTCCAGTAAAAATGGCCTCCAGCCACCTGCACTCACCAAGCGAAACGCAGAGGTAAACCTTTACTTCACGCTGGTATTCTGTGAGGTCGTGGTACCACCCCGGTTCGAGCCAGCCCATCCGTGCGCCAGCAAAATCCGCCACGTGGCTCTACCACTGTTAAGGTGCCGTACCTGAAGGCTAACTAACGGGACCCTATTACTAAGCCTCCGCTGTCCGTCCGTCCGTCTGTCTGTCAACGGGCTGTATCTCACGATCCGTAATAAATTGAAATGAAATTTGTATATGTATATGTATGTATGTATATTATATATATATTTGCTGTTATACGAGTATATACTTATATATAAAAATAAATTAAAAATTGCATACGCGAGTCCGACTCGCACTTTGCCGATTTCATTATATAAGTACTAGCTGTGCCTGCGACTTCGTTCGCATAGTTTTTAGTAATTTATTACCATACTTCCCTATTTGAATCGGATTTTGTTTTAATTTTTTGCACAGTACCCTAATTCTTTTTAAAATAAAAATAGTTTTTGTTACTCGTTATAAAATCAGCTATCCGACAATAAAAGTACCATCAAAATCAGTCGTGACGTTTCGGAAAATAAGCGGAATAAACAGACAGACAGACCGACGGACAGACAAGCAAAAATTTTAAAATTTAATTTTTCTTATAAGTACCGTATATACTTTCATATGCATTTAGTAAACAATCAATTTCATTTATTTGTATCATCATCACCATCATCATTATAGCCCTTCACAAGTCCACTGCTTGCTGAACACAGGCCTCCCCCAAGGAATGCTACAAAGCACGGTCCTGAGCCGCCTGCATCCATCAACTTCCTGCATGTCTTACCAGGTCGTCACTCCATCTAGTGGGGGCTCGCCCTACACTTCGCGAGGCTGCCACTCGAAAACCTTTTTTCCCCATTGGTTGTTGGCTCTTCAAGCTATATTTGTATAAACAGATGTATAGTGTTCGTAGCATACTACAAAAATAAAAAATAACTATAGTAGGAATGGTTTAATTAGTATCCCGCATATCTACTGTAAATTGACGGCGCTGAGGTATATATATATATATATAGGTGACAAGTATTTGTATAGCCTACAAATAATTGTAACGTTTTTAAGTACATAAGTATAGTGAAATGAAGTAAGTGTTTAACGTAAACTCACAAGACACATTTACAAAATAAAGTTGTATGAATAAAAAATAAATAAAGCGACCTCAAATTATCTTAGGGTACTGTTTTCTATATAGGACCAATGGAAGCATTATATTTCGATTAAATAAATAAATAAATTCATTAATTCATTACAGCCTATTAAAGTCCACTGCTGTAAATGGCCCTTCCCGTTGATTGTTTCATAAGGGGTCATTAGCCTTAGTAAATAATTAATAAATAAATAATATATAATATCAAAAAGAAAACTTAACGTTTTTAATTTTATACGCGGTAAAGTCTTGCTAGAGCTATATTAATTGTGTAATTGTATCACGAATGGATCTGTTCAACCGGGGAATAGTCACGATCTCACACAATACCAGCGCAAATTAGCAGCTTAACGCTGCTGTGTTACGTATGGTAAGTGTAGAGAACCGGAGACCCTTTTTACTGGAAACAAGGCATTCCATCTTAGTCCTCACGGGTGACAACGCATCTGCATTTTGATTGGTAATCGAGGATAGATGTAGATGTCTATGGGCCACAGCAACCACTTACCATCAGGTGAATTGTGTGCTCGCTTGTCACGCTTATCCTATAAGAATAAAGTTCTTTTCTAATCTGTTCTATTCCATTTTATATTCCTCTCTAGTCTATTCTATTCCATTATTTTCTATTTCATTCTGTTATTTCACTTCTTTCGTGTTATATTTTTAAGCATGTGCATCAAAAATACAGTGGTATCCACCTCTAAACGGTGAATTTTCACTAATAGTTCACATGTGCAGACATTTAATATACAAAATCGCACCACTTTTAATAACAAATTCCACTTCAAACCATTATTTAAACAATAATACAGGAGCAGCAATCCGTCGCCGGTCAAGTAACCGTCCTTTTACTGATAGTTGGAGTCAGTAAACCATAGATTATACATACATACATATAATCATGCCTCTTTCCCGTAGGGGTAGGCAGAGACCACTTCTTTCCACTTGCTACGATCCTTACATACTTGTTTCACTTCGTCCACTTTCATTATTCCCTTCATACATGCTCTACGGTTTAGGGTACCCTTGACCTGGCCTTTTTTCAAGACGTCCCTGATTTGGTCTAGAAATGTCCGCCTAGGTCTACCCCTTCCAACACTTTCATTCACACTCGCCTTATACACTTTTTTCGTCAATCGTTCTTCATTCATTCTTTCGACATGGCCAAACCATCTCAGATACCTTTCTCAATTTTTGTCACTACATCTTCTTTCAGACCACTACGTTTCCTTATCTCACTATTTCTTATCCTGTCACTCAGTTTAACTCCTATCATACTTCTTAACGCTTTCATCTCAACTGCATTTATTCTGCTTTCATGTTTCTTCTGCCATACCCAACTTTCACTTCCGTACATGAGTGTCGGAACCAACACCCCCTCGTGCACAGCCAAACGAGCCTTGTTAGACACCTTCCGACTGCTCATAAAGGAGTGCAAAGCTCCATTCACCATGTTTCCTGTATTCACTCTTCTTTCGATATCACTCTCACACTTTATAATATACATTTAAAGCAGTAACTACGACTAAACGAATGGAAGCTTCCGGAAAACAACGAAGAAACCAAAGTAAGTAAAGAAATGAATTACTTTTATTCAGTGCGGAATCGCGTTATAGCCTATTTGTCAGAAGTCTGAAATAGGGTTGCCATAAATACATAGCGTTGTTGGCGAGTGTGTTATTGTATGCAGGTCATCGCCCTCGACAGATTGCGCGGCCTGGATTATACAAAAATGTTTTATTTTTTTACAAAATGTACAATTGTTCAGCAGTTTTTCTTTTATTTTTTAAAGCTTTTGTCAATTTTTCATTTATTTTATTTTTTACTAGCCAGTACCCTGCGCGTTGCTGTCGCAGAAAAATAATGGCGGAAATATCGTTTCAAATTTGGAAGACATATTATTTAATTTTTTTTTTTAATTGAAATTGACTCATATATTACTTTCAAATAAATTTTTCGGTACGATACGCGCGTCACCTACTGCAAGTTAATTGTACTATGCCTATAACCTTCGCGGAAGTGCAAACAATAAGTTTACAGTTTTACCGCAATCTGATGAACAAACAAAAATTAATTTTTATATATTATATTATATTTAAAAGAATACTATCAACTCCTGCTACCCACTCCAAACTAAGCTTAAAATACTAGGTTTTAAAGGTAGAGGTTTAGATTTACATTAGTTGCATGAGGGTTCGTACCCCATAACTTTTCTCTAGTACTGCAATCCATTAGCCTGCTTTCGCGGCTTTTTTACTTATTATAAACCAGTCTTGACTATAATCTAACTGTGGGATTCCCAACTGGTGGTAAGTGGTGATGAAACCCTAGATGGTAATCAGATTGTCTAGCGTAACAAAAACCTATTCACTCTTGCCTTACGGCTTCTCTGAGTTAACTATAAAATAACAAATTCAAAAACAGAACTTTTGTCAGTTATAATAAATCTCAGTCAATCAATAAATCAGATTATTATGCCTTACTCTTTATGAATGCTTGCGAGTGAGTTATTGAGTCCGAGTATTAAGAAGTAAGAATAACACGTATAATCCAGTGAGTGTCATAGGAGGCAACAGAGGGAAACAAATCTGGAAGATAGCAGCGTCTTCCTAATAATGACTAAAAATAAAAAAAACTGCGTTGCCAATCCGCTTGCCAAGCGTAGCAACTATGGCAAGTATTTCCCTATGAGGCATGGGGAGGCCTATGTTCAGCAGTGGACTTTAATAGGCGAAGATAATCTACTAGGAGCACATGACCCACTGAGAGGTGAAATTTTCAAATCAACAGTAACATTACAACTATGGCAAATATCTCCCCTATGAGGAAATCTATGGGGAGGCCTATGTTCAGCAGTGGACTTTAATAGGCTGTAACGGTAAGCTATGGAGAGCCAGTTATAGAGAAGTTTAGTTATATTTGGAGTTGCTCTGCTTGATAGAATACTTAGTGAAGATACGCAGTAGAACCAGAGCAAATGACAAAGCCAAGTGGGTCAATACCTAACCTACGGTAAAATGAGCTGGCTAAATACGGTTCAAAAAAAAAGATATGTGTGCTGTTCACTAGCGGTAGAATCTTTCTTCAGAACCTCACCTTCAGAAAACAGAACTTCAAGAGAATGAGACGAATGCAGAGCATCAGAAGTAAAATAATTGTATGGTTTATGTAATTAAAATATAAACAAATTTATAATAACCACTGTAAATTCTATCTCATTCTCTCGCAAGGCTAAATCCTATAGATGTATATGTTTGTCTCTTTTTAGTGTCGCTTTTTCCTTTCATTGAGTTTCAAATCACAACAATTATAAAGAAGTTTCACTTCATAAATATTTTACATTTTATTCTACATATATTATACTGGATTATACAGACTCCATGTTTTTAATTTCATGATCGTAAATACTTAAATATTTTCTAACCAACAGACGCCCTTTACCGTTTCTGCTGAAAGATCACATCTATACATATAATAAAACTGTAAATAGCAGATGTCTGTACATTTTATATTTTTGTAATAAAAGTGATTAAGGGGTACTAAAAATAAGTAATTAAATACATTTCTACCATTTTTAGAATTTTCTGTCTGTCTGTCTGTCTGTCTGTCTGTCTGTTTGTTTGTTAACGTATCACGTATAAAGTACTAATTTATATCATAAGAATTGTTAAGGAAATTATAAAGTGTATCTTCGGGTTACATTTAGTCTTTATTTCATTAAAATCAGTTCATTCTATCAAAAGTTATGATAAATATTCTGAAGTATGGGTAGGAAAGTATAGGTACGAATTTGCTCAACGGTGGCTTTGTTCGAGTCATCAAGTGCATTTTAAACTAATATCATATCATAAATCATAGTTAAATTATGTAAAATAATGATATAATTATGTATATCTAAAACGCAGTAAACAAAACTAATAAAAAACGTATTAAATAAATTATACAAAAATATATTAACCTTATTAACTAAATCTGAAGCACAATAGTTAACCCATTTCTTCGATAGATGGTGGTGTTGTGAAAATGTAATGCAATTGCAAATGTGGTTTTTTCGTGTATATGAGTTTTCATATTTACTGCTAATCTTTATTATAATACTCGCTGCCCTACTGTGTGTTGACAAACTCAATTTATTCTTTACCGCCGAGTACTCTATGTGGTAAATCAAATTTTAAAAGAGCTATTAACAATTGCATTGGTTTTGGCGAGAGTCAAACTTTATTTTTTGCTTACTGTGCAGGCATTGATTTATAAGTTCTCTTACGTTTTATATAATGTATCAATCGCGTCAATTAATCTCTTTTATTTTTAGAATTGATGATGTTAGCAGCGCCATCTCTCTTTAAATATAAACATATAATAAAAATGATGATAACATGTTGTGTCTCTTTCTGTACATTGTATATATATTTTGGTGGCTAAAATCATTATGGGGAACTGAAAATAATTAAATAAGAACATTTTATAATTTTTAGAATTGTCTGTCTGTCTATTTGTCGCATGAACGCATCACGTCTAAAGTAAACATCTTTTATTTTCAAAGAAATCGTTAAGAATATCATAAAGCGTATCTTCGAGTTACATTTAATCTTTGTTTTATTAAAATTGGTTAATTCTATCGAAAGTAATTTTTGAAAACATTAATTTTGAAATGTAGGTTCGAATTTGTTCAATGGCGCCATAAAATCTCAGAAATAGTAATAAAAAGATTTCTGTGTAAAAAAAACGTTCCATAATAATTAATATATTTATACTTAAAACACAAAAAGAGATAGGATGTTTTCTCACACAAAGGACGTAATAGATGGAGTTGTACAAATTACAAACTTTTCTGAATTGCGGTGTTGAGATTTTTCGCCGATGAATCGTATTGAGACTTACTGAATAAATTTGTATCTATCGAAGCCATACAACGGAACCCGACCAAAAATAAAAATTTTGCAACGAAATGTCGTGACATTGTATTTAAAATATACGCAAAATCAGAACTGCCATGTTAGCGCTTTGGGAACTAGATTTAGCACTTTTTTGGAATGTATAGCGCGCATTTCGAAATTTTAGCACCTAGCGCTTAATCCAGCGCTTTTTGGTGTATTTAGCACACATTTCAATATTTTAGCGACTAGCGGGTTATTAACTCTTTTATAGCAGCACTGTTAGTCCACATTACCGATAATAATAATAATGACCTTTATTATTTTTTCCCACAAATAGTACATTGCAGTTTATCTTTTTCAAACATATTTTTTCCAAAAAACAAAGAGCATGGGAGACGAGTCCAAACTTGGATACCCTGTGCTATGGATCTCCTGGCTTCCCCTTTAGGATGATCAACTTGATTTTTTTACCGACGACTATAAGCGGGGAAATCCCCTTTATTAAAGTTTTCGTTCATGGTTTTGGCAACGCATTTATTTTGCTTTATTCAGTTTCAGTCAGTTGTTTAGAGCACAGCTAAGTTAAAAGTTACTTAGAAGTTATAACACAAAGAAACTGTGTAGCAACCGCAATCAGATGCTGACATCTGAAACTAAGTTGCGAAATACATTGCACTTTAAAACAATTAATGACATTTTTATTGTTCGTACAATACTAACTACTGTTGACAGCAATTGCTATAATTATAAGTCGATGTCCTGCGAAGTATTGATACATCAAAAAAATATTGCCAGAAAAAAAACTTAATGTTGTTTTCTTTATTATGATTGTATAAAAAAACACAAACTTTGTTTGTAGTTAATTTAGCGCGAAATCTAGGGTTTTTTTAAAGCGCTGTTTTCATGAAATCTAGCGCTTTTTGTGTTGTCCTAGAGCTGAATGAGTTTTTTTATCTGGCAGCACCGCCCAAAAACCCTCTATTAAGAAGTAACTTTCCTATCAGTTTTAAGCGCGTTCAGTTCCCAGTTACAGTGAGCGTGTGTTATGCGATGACCGTAAATAAAGCGCAAGGTCAAACTTTACGCGTTGTAGGAGTGTACCTCAGTACTGACTGTTTTGCACATGGCCAACTCTATGTTGCTTTTTCCCGCGTTAGTAGCCCCCGTAACCTTTTTGTGTACACCCCGGCTAAGCCTACTTCTAACGTCGTTTACACAGAAGCTCTATCATAAACGACTTAGAACTTTGATGATAATGATTTATTTAGTTACCACTTATTGATACAGTAATGAAATAAATCGTTTAATATTCTCTTACCTAAACGACAAATTCTTTATGTAAAACCTGTATACGCGAGCTACGCCGCGGGCACAGCTAGTGTTTAATATATATACATAATAGGAAACACTGTATGCTGTATTCTATCTCATTCTCTCGCATAAATCCTGTAGATGTATATGTTTGTCCCTTTTTAGGTTTTTTTTCTACCGACTTCAAAAAGGAGCCAGTACTCAATTCGACTGAATGTTTTTTATGTGTGTTACCTCATAACTTTTTACTGGGCGAACCGATTTCGATGATTCTTTTTTTATTTGAAAGCTGGTGCTTTCAAATAAAAAAAAGAATCATCGAAATTATCGAATAGTTTTTGAGTTATTCTTAATAATTTATATTGAAGTTGGTTGTACAAATTTTTTAAATTTAAATTTAATATTTTATATTGGGCATCATCATATTAGGCGGCATCAGAGGCAGCTGAACTGAGTAAGTGGCGCAAATATGAGTCTCTGAGAGATGACTACATATTTGTGCCATTTGCTGTAGAGACTATCGGTCCGTGGGGTCCACGTGCGGTGAAATTCCTAAAGGAACTCCATCCGCGGCTGTTCGTTGCTGCTGGTGATAAGAGGGCTGGTTCTTTCCTCGCTCAAAGGCTAAGTATAGCCATTCAGCGGGGAAACGCAGCCAGCGTTCTTGGCACGATACCGCGGGGAGTAGGACTATATGATAATTAAGCTTCTACTTTTAGCTTTTTTTTTAATTTTTTATTATCATAGTTTTTAATATTGTAGATAAAAATAAGTATTTTGTAAATTTTATATTTGAACTTAAGCTACTATGTGGCTACTCTTTGAAAAATAACTCTATATATTTTTGTTTCTTTTTGGTGTCGAATTTTCACTTCAAAAATGCTTTATAAAATTTTTGTTAATTTACGTACAAAATGTGCACATAGCTTTATATTCCCTACCGACCGGAAAGCTCTCGTGGCAATAATTGATCACGCTTACAAAAAACGTTACGTAAGAAATCTAATATCAATTTTCACGAGTAACCCTAATAAATTAAGTTAACCACAGTCCATTATAGAGCCAAGCAAACGTAGTCGCGGGCCATCGATAATGGGCGCATTTTGGGGAGCAACGCACTGCACGCGATGTTTGTATTGGGGTCGGGGCCGCGCGCGATCAATCAACAGCAGCCCATTTCCTACGCACTCTCGGTTTGTTAAAATATGACATCAAAATAATAAAAAAAAAAACATAAATTATAAGTTTTTAATACAAATTATTAGATCAAATCTGATTAATGCGGTAGGTCGCTCAAGGGCTAAGTGCTTTCCGTAAAGTACATTCATCATCATCATCATTACAGCCTTTCATGAGTCCACTGCTGAACATAGGCCTCCCCCAAGGATTCATAGGGGGGGGGGGGGTATTTGCTATAGTTGCCACGCTTGGCGAGCGGGTTGGCAACCGCAGTTCTTTTATTGTAATTTCGGCTACTATCAGGAAGTTACTGCTGCCCATCTCCTGCCTGTTTCCCTTTGTCGCCTTTTACGACACCCACGGGAAGATATGGGGTAGTGGATATTCTTGACCGCCACTACACGGCTAAGTACATTACCATATGATATATAATTGAACATAAGTACATACGACTTATTACGGTATTTGAATAAATTTTGGGGTACATAATACGAATAATAATAGTATCTTCAGAATTTCTGTCACGGTGGTTAGTCCAATGGAGAACAGCTACATGTGCAGGTCAGGACTATAGTGCCTGAGAGTATGCGCAAGCGCAGGTGCACTCTTTTCCTTCATAGTCTGTTGGGACGGTTTTCCGGCGCGAACAGAGAGAGATCTGGCACTCTGAGAATTTATTGCCAGAAAAACTCAAAAAGTAACAGGATTTTGGCCAACCCGGCATTCGAACGCGGCATCCTATGACCAACAATTGCGTTACCGTTAGACAAACGAGACAGTCATACATATTTACGAGGATCAAATTGTGAATCTAAACCATTCTCTAATCAACTTAATCACACACACACACACACACAAAATTTCATCAAAATCGGCCCAGCCGTTTAGGAAGTAGTTGAATCACATACACACGGACATAATATTATATTAAATATTATATAATATATAACATGCATGTATTATACATATAAACCTTGAATGATTCTGTCTATTGATGAAAACCGCATGAAAATCCGTTGCGTAGTCTAAAAGATCTAAGTGTACAGACGGCTGGAAGCGACTTTATTTTATACTGTGTAGAGAAGAGACACTTATTATCTATACAAATAAATAAAATTTAAGTGTCTGTTTGTAATGTCAAAATAACATCTTTTTACTAAATGTATATGAAAGAATACACGGTACTTATAACAAAAACACAATTGTTATAATGTTTGTCTTTCTGTCTGTATGTCTGTCTGTTTGTTGCGGCTAATCTCCGAAACGGCTGGACCGATTTTAACGGGATTTTCACTGACAGATAGCTGATGTCACAAGGAGTAACTTAGGCTACCTTTATTTCAGAAAAAGGATTAGGGTTCCGCGCAAAAAAATAGAACCCCAAAAAACACGCGGGCGAAGTCGCGGGGGACATCTAGTTATAACTATAATAATTAAAAATTAAAAATTTTGTACAAACGACTTCAATTTAAATTATTAAGAATAACTCAAAAACTATTGGTTAGACCTTGATCAAATTTATATGGGACCACATGTGAAGCACCAGGTTTCAAATAAAAAAAATTATCGAAATCGGTTCACCCAGTAAAATGTTATGAGGTAACACACATAAAAAAAACATACAGCCAAATTGAGTACCATCTCCTTTTTGAAGTCGGTAGAAAAGTAGAAGGTATAATATGGAACAAAATTCGAAGACTACTTTTGAAGTTATGAATAGCTTACTTTTTACATACTCTTTGGCGTTTCACTAATGCCACAAGCAATCTAAATCACTGGCTCATAGTTTTTGTCCTACTACAAGATCCAAAGAGTTAGGTACAGTATAGCCATAGAAGTTTTTAATCAGGAGTCCTAACCAAGTAGTATTAAGATGTTACACTTTCCAATTTTACTTAGATTAAACTTAAGATTTGAGCATCATCTTCATCATCATTACAGCTCTTCACAAGTCCACTGCTGAACATTGGCCTCCCCCAAGGAATGCCACAAAGCACGGTCCTGAGCCACCTGCATTCATTGACGTCGTCACTCCATATAGTGGGAGTGTCACCCTACACTTCGCCTACCGGTACGAGGCTGCCACTACAGAACCTTTCTTCCCCATCGGTTGTCAGTTCTTCGAGCTATATGGCCCGCTTACTTAAAATTTAATTAGTATTAAATAAATAAGTTATTAGTCATATTTATAATATAAATCATAATTATTAATTAGTAAATTTAGAAAGGTGTCCTCCCTGAGATTTTTTTAACGCCGAGAAAGCTTGGATGCGTAAGTAATAAATTTTAAACGAACAAAAATACAAAGTCCTTTTTTGCCCTTTTGTTTCGTTTCGTATACTTGCTTATATAATGAAGCCTTTATTAAAAATGAAAAGTAGTATTTTTAAATTAAATCTGTATTTAATAAAATACGTAATTGCATAGTCTACTTTAATTTGAAGTCGTAAAACAAAAAAATAGAACATGGCGACATGCTCTGAAAATATAGACAAAAGTCTTTACGGCTTTCACCTGTGACGGGTCACTTAGTTTATATTAAAATTTGATATGAGTCATGCCCGATACAAGGCTATTCCGATCAGAGAGTAGTATTGAAAATGTTGTATTATTTATTTTAACATGTAAAATTCAATATGGCGGACTCTTTGTATTGTATGAAATTTTATTCACTATACATTTGTTTTTTCTTGGCATATGCGATGATATCATGAAGGTATATTTTTTTTGTATAAATATCTTTGATAAGAGATTATTTTTCTTTTATTCTCTTCAGCTAACAACATTAAAAATTATGATGAAATCTATTTATTATGTTTATGTACCTACACTGAATTCAAAATATAAAAAGTGGAGTAAATTTTTGGGCCTTTCTGCTGTTCTTTTAGGCGTTATACTTGGATAATTTAATAGGTAATAATAAATAATAAATTTAAAAGATTTTCTTGAATTTAATAGGTAAGTAAATAAATTCAAAGGGTTAAAATTGAATAGCTGATTTATTACGCATTCCTTTGTTTCCTTTATCGTATTATATAATTTACTAAATGCATAATGGAACGAAAGGGATAGAATATATTTTTAACGGCCCCAAGTTACATAACCAGCCAGCAAATTGGACTAGAATCGAGTTTGTCTGCAGCGCAAAGGTAATCCTGGGTAATCTTAGTGTACCTTGGATTAACCCCTATTAATGAAAATGTTTAGATTATACACGAACTCTGTTACAAAAAATAGTACTTTTTTATACATGACTCAAAATTTTCATGAATATTATGCCGATAAATTTTCTTTCATAATTAACACAATTTTTTTAATAACGCTAAAAATATTAAAATATTATCAGCCAGTTACAATTACACTATAAATATTGAATTCTTTATACAATTATTTATTAACATATTCAGCCTAATTTGACAAGTACGTACAAAATGTAAATAAAAAATAAATTATAATGACAGTTTATCTAGAATATCGCTAATCAGTTAAGAGTGTATAAAAGTATTTGTAAAGATTTATGTAGCTACTTTTTTTTAATTAAATTAGCATAATGGGAAAATCTAGTAGGTGTTTCTAACAATAATATGGTGTTTAATAGTTCTAAAAGTTGACTAAAATCAATAAAACTAGCATCAATAAATCCGTGCACTGTTTTATAATCTGTACCTTAGAACGCAACACAATGTTTCCAGATCAATAAACACAGAAAAGTCACAATAAAAAGTAAAAAAGGCACTCTATCAGAAATAGACGCACGTTTTTTTTTTAATACGAAACACGGTTTAAGGCTTCAAGTGTGCAGCCTTTCGCGCGGTCAGTAGCAGACTGGTACGTCAGACGGGGGGAAGCTAAATGGATGGGGTGATAGGGGAGGGCGACCCCAGTATCGAGGATTGTAGAATCGACGCTGTACAACAAATTATGTAGTAAAATGCATATACTGACACCATTTTTAATCCTTATGACTTTTAATAGGTTATAGTGATTACACACCTAATTAATGACTTCATTTTATAGTGTATACCTTTTTTACTAAAAAACAAGATTTTTCCTTACCGAAAAAAGCTTTATTATGCTATTTACACGTGATAGAGTCACATTGCAGCATTTACACGGACCGTCGAATGATAAAATAGCAGTGCGAAATAGCTGAATAATGTTGTGTGTTTCGTATGGTGAGTGTAGAGAAACGGAGACCTTTTTTACTGAAAACGAGGCATTCCATCTTAGTCCATAGGGTTGACAACGCACCTGCATGTTGATTCTTAATTGAGGATAAATATATATGTTAATGGTTCACAGCATCCACTTACCATCAGGTGGAATGTGTGCTAATTTGTCACCCTTATTCTATAAAAAAAGTATGGTAGATAATGACAACCGGACACCTTCTTTACTGAAAGATTCCAATTTAGTATCGGAGGTAACAACGCATCTGCATTTTGATTCTTAATCGAAGAAAGGTGTAGATGTGTGAGAGCCATAGGATTCACTTACTATCAAATGGATTGTGTGCTCGTTTGTCACCATGCATACCATTTTATAGGATAGGGTGACAAACGAGCACACAGTCCACCTGATGGTAAGTGGTTGCTGTGGCATGGGCCACGAGTAGGTAACGAGTATAAATGTAGATGTCTATGGAGACATCTACATTTATACTCGTTTGCGAATCAAAATGCAGATGCGTTGTCACCCGTGAGGACTAAGATAGAATGCCTCTTCTCCAGAAAAAAGGGTCTCCGGTTCTCTACACTCACCACACGAAACACAGCAGCAAGCTGCTATTTGACGCTGGTATTCTGTGAGAGCGTGGTCCTTCTCCGGTCGAGCCGACCCATTCGTACTACAACTATACTACTAATATAGCTGCAGCATGGCTCCACCACGTAAAAAACCACCATTACATTCAGGTATATACAATTATGGTTCATCATAAGTCTAAGTCTTTGTGACATTCCTTGAGGGAGGACTCTGTTAAGTCGTGATCTCGTAGATGGCTGTAATAATAACGATAATGTTTAGTTCAAAACTGGATACCTTAAATTGCCCTAATGTACAGTCCTGTGCCACTGGCAACAATCAGACTCTTTGCGTGTCATGCTTTTCTGACCATTTCACTATCCAGTGAGGATGAGGATCACACTTCACGTATTTGTACATACAATTATATTTGTGTTAATGAATCTGCTCTCAAATAATAACAGAAAAAGTTAAGAAAGTAGTATTGCAACATAAAATACCAAAAGATGGAAATATCCTATGAAAATTTTATTGGGTGGCACGACTCCTTTTCTCACTATAGAAATCCCTCTATACGCAATACCATATTAGCTTCTACAGCCAAGCAGCAGCGACCACAGTGCTGCATTCCAGTCTGAAGGGAGATTTAGGAGGTAGTTCCTGTTAAAATTTATATTTTGAATAGAATATATTTTATACTTAAAATCGGGCGGCATCAGAGGCAGCTGAACTGAGTAAGTGGCGCAAATATGAGTCTCTGAGAGATGACTACATATTTGTGCCATTTGCTGTAGAGACTATCGGTACATGGGTCCACGTGCGGTGACGTTCCTAAAGGAACTCCATCCGCGGCTGGTCGTTGCTGCTGGTGATAGGAGGGCTGGTTCTTTTCTCGCTCAAAGGCTGAGTAAAGCCATTCAGCAGGGAAACGCTGCCAGTCTTCTTGGCACGATACCGCGGGGAGTAGGACCATATGATAATTAAGTTTTAGTTTTTTTATTATTATAGTTTTTAATATTGTAAGATAATTAAAAAACTTAAATTTAAAATGTGCATACTTCTTAAGAGTGTACATTATCTACCATTTTCTTTCCCAATAATTGAACCTGATTATTTTTTAATATTTAGGCACATAATTTACTTAAATTATTTCTCATTTTATTGCATTGATTGGATGTTTTTCCTACTCCAAATTAATCCTATATTAAGTTGCACAACTCAATCTTTGAACGTTATATACACTTGTAATTGATATGCATATCAGAAAATATAAAAGTGTATATGTTTTTGTGACAATGTCATAATATATGTATATTGTAAGTGACCTTGTTAAATAAATAAATAGGAGCTAGTATAATGCATATGCATAAGCAGATTGTGAGGCATTCCATCATCATCCTCAGAGGTGATAACGCAGCTGTAACCTTCTTTGTTGAATTGGGTAACAGGTGTGCATGGTTTGCAGTAGCCACTTACCATGAGGTGGACTGTGATGTCGTCTGTTGCTTAATTTTTTTTAATTTACCACGTGATCGCATAGCTCAGACAAAGCTAAACTCTATAATGCTTAGTATGAAAGATTAGGATTGTTTTTTTATACAATAAGTGTCACAAAACAAAACGAGTACACAGTCCAACTGACAGTAAATGGATGCTATGGCCCATAGAAATCTATATCTTTCATCGATTAAGAATCAAAATTCAGATGCGTTCTCATAAAAAGAATGAGGTTTGAAAAAGATTTGTTGAGTACTAAGATGGAATGCCTCGATTGCAATGAAAGGGGTCTTCGGTTCTCTACACTCACCATACGAAACACAGCAGCGTTAAGCTGCTATTTTACGTAGGTATTCTGTGAGAGCGTGGTCCTACCTCGGCAGAGCCGACTCATTCCCGGAGAAGCACAAGTTAGTTATACCATTTACTCGACTCCATAGAATCAGTAATTCCTTCATGGGGCAATGTATACACTTTTACAACAAAGTCCTAGAAAATATGCAGATCTTTTTTTTTATTCTATATTAATTTAGGGGACATTTACCGCTTAGCTTATATTATCCCATCATACCCTAACATACATCACTTACTCAAATAACGTTAGTTAATACTTAGTATACTACGTGGGCCATTGATTCGAACAGAACTTTCGCATCGTCGCCATTTAGATAGATGTTTTCTATCTAAAGGTTTAAATTATTTATTAAGCAAAAATTGCCTAATAAGGGTTATTATACTACTAAAGAGCACATGACTGATACTAACCCCTGGGAATGAGCTACCATGCTGTTTCTAAATGTTTTCTTAATAATTGTATAAAATATTATATTGCAAATTGTGCCTTTTTTTTTTATAGGAGAGGGGGCAAACGAGCATGCGGCTCACCTGATGGTAAGTGACTACCGCCGCCCATGAACAACCGCAACACCAGGGGAATTGCAGATGCGTTGCCGGCCTTTTAAAAAGGAGTAGGCTCTTTTCTTGAAGGTCCCTAAGTCGTATCGGTCCGGAAAAATCGCTGGTGGTAAACTATTCCACAAGGAAGTTGTGCGAGGAAGAAAAGATCTTCTAAATCGCACAGTGGTGGACCGCCAATCATCCAGATGGTGTGGATGGTATCGGGAGTTCTGCCGCGATGTGCGTTCGTGAAATTTGGCGGCTGGGATTAATCCGAACAATTCCTCAGAGCACTCCCCATGGTAAATGCGAAAGAAAATGCTAAGAGATGCAACATCTCTTCGCAGTGCCAATGAGTCGAGCCGATCGGAAAAGACTCGGTCGTCGACGATTCGAGCCGCCCTGCGCTGGATGCGGTCAAGTGGAAGAATCTGGCACTGGGGAGCCCCAGCCCAGAGATGGGAACAGTATTCCATGTGAGGCCGAACCTGCGCCTTGTAAAGTTGCAGGCGTTGAGCCGGCATGAAATACTGTCCTGCTCTGCTGAGTACGCCAAGCTTTTTAGAGGCCAATTTGGCCTTCTCTTCCAAGTGACCACGAAACTGCACGCTACTCGATATGTCGACGCCGAGGATTCCGATACTGGCAGAGGCAACAAGGGGAGTACCTTGAAACTGAGGAGATACGACAAAGGGGTTCTTTTTAGCGGTAAACGCGCAAACTTGTGTCTTCTGAGGATTAAACTGGACTAGATTTAGTCGCCTCCAATCCGAGACTTTGTTCAGCAAAGACTCGACTTCAGACACAAGTTTGTTCCGGTACTCGGTGACGTTTTCCCGAGAAATATTGGCACGGCCGGTGTATAGAGCATCACCAGTGCTGTCATCTGCATAGCAATGAATGCTACCAGCTTGCAACATATCATTGATATGCAGAAGAAATAGCGTTGGTGATAGCACGCAGCCTTGTGGAACACCAGCGTTAATAGGCTTGTAGTCGGAGCATGCACCGTCTACAACGACCTTGATGCTCCGATCTGCAAGGAATCTGGTGATCCAATTGCATAATTTCTCGGGAAGCCCATAGGAAGGGAGCTTCGAAAGAAGCGCTTTGTGCCAAACCCGATCGAAGGCCTTCGCAATGTCCAATGCCTTTAAAAAAAGTTCAGCTGGGTTCCTTGCTGGTTCTTCCCAGGACAGAGGTATTTTCCAAACTAGTGGTAAAAGTCAGAAATGACTTTCGATAAGTATTTCATGTAATCTACATTGAATAAGAATGATTTTACTTTATTCTATTCGTGCTACGACTATAATATAGCTGCAGCGTGGCTCTTACTTACAGAAAGGAAAGTCAAAATATTTTGTGAAGATTTTAACACGCGCTTATCATTGTTGTCATTAAATTATGCAACCGTCACGAATAAATTGGACTGTCTTTTATGTGTTGTATCTTAAGTGAAACATTTACGATCACCAATCGACATTTTGTAAAATCATCGTGATGTTAAGGTTCGCGGGGAAATTAGTACGTTTACGACGAAAGAGAGAGTCTGGTTAACAAAATTTTGTTAAATATAATTCATATTCATACGTAAAAAATTAATAAACTTTTTTATTTTTATTTACTTAATTACTTATGGGTACGTTTCGAATGCTTTCCACTGTTTTTATAATACAATTTTTTTTATCTTAAATGTTTAATTTATGTTCTAATTCATTATTTGTACTTTTATCCATAATACAAGTTCAAAAAAGGGTTCAAGTGCAGCTATTGCTTGTACTATTGTGTTAATAAGTTGATTCTGTAGGTAGTTGAATTATTTAAACCTAATTCGCACTTAGTAATCGGAATTTCTATTTACATAGAGATTAAATATATTTTCCATAGAGAATGTTCATTATCTGTTTTTTTGATACGTATCTATTTTAAATAGGTATTTTTGGTATTTTATATAAAAAGCGATTGTTATATGAATATTTTAAAATAAAATTATTTTACTTCTTTGTTATTAAATAACATTATCATAATTGCGTACACTTTGTGAATACTTTATCAAAAGTAAATGTTTTTAGAATGGAGTATCTAATAATTTTTCAATAATACAATGGACGTTCAGTACATAGACGTTTAGTAAAAAAAGACCTTCTATTAAACATATTAGATAAAAATATGTGAAAATGCGAAAATATTAGTATTTTTTAATTAAAATTAAAAAATACAGGCCATAATATATGACAATAATTCCTTGATTAAAAATGGCGCCTTTATTAACAAACGTCAAAAGGCCATTGACCGCCGACGAAATAAATTCACAACTTTAGGCATTTTCTCGTCAGTTGCGGTTACCTTTATACAATACAATAAAACAATGGTTTAATTAATTAGATTTCGGTCAAAGTATTACTTTCTCTTCATTCACTTGGCGATTGTAATCTTAATAAGATAGAGATTTTACGATTTCATAACTTGGTTTATGTGTGGTGGGAAGTGGGTAATTTAATTAAACAATTAAAGGTAATTAGGTAATTAAATCCTATAGTACCTGAGTATGGTGACAGGGGTGACAAATGAGCACACAGTCTACCTGATGGTAAATGGATGTTGTGGCCCATAGAGATCTTTATTTATCCCCGATTAAGAATCAAAATGCAGATGCATTGTCACCCCTGAGGACTAAGATGAAACGCCTCGTTTCCAGCGAAAAGGGTCTTCGGTTCTCTACACTCACTATACGAAACACGGCTGCATAAAGCTGCTATTTTGCGATTGTATTTTGTGAGAGCGTGGTACCTACTATCCGGTCGAGTCGACTCATTCGAGCTACAACCATATTATAGCTATAGCTTGGCTCTACCACGTAAAGTTACTTTTCTAAATGAAACTCTGTATTTAATATAAATAGAATATATTTGTCACCAAAAGGCTAGTTTATAAGACCCATCGGTTCTGCTAGTGTAAGTTTTGTTATGAATATAAAATGGAAGTGACTAGCGAATTTACAGTCGTGATGGTAACTCTGGTCTATTGATATTTGCAATTAACTTTGAACAAAGATGGCTACCGTTGTCGCACCTACTTAGACGGTTTCATAAGCAATATAGCCAATATGAAAATATGTGTAATAACCACCGAGAAAAGTGTATCTCTACATAGTATAAAACAAAGTCGTTTCCCGCCGTCTGTTAGCTTAGATCTTATAAACTACGCAGCGGATTTTGATGAAATTTTCATTAATAAACAGAAATATTCAAAAGAAAGGTTTATATATATAACACATGCATATTATACATTACATAATTCTTCTGTCCGTGTGTATGTGACTGAACTACTTCCTAAACGGCTGGACCGATTTTGATGAAATTTAGTGTGTGTGATTAGTTTATTAGAAAAAGGATTATTCACAATATGTACCTAGTAGGTGGCGTTGTTGTCAATATCTATAAGTCTAAATAAATAAGTTTATAAGGGACGTATGGTATTTCAGCCTAGACTTTACTTAATTAAAACCTTTGCTTGTCCTTTCTTCTAGGTAATCCCAACCAATAGACTTGTTAAAATTTAGAAAAGAGAATATTCTTGTATTATCACAGAGTCCGATTTTAATTACTCATTAGTTTTCATTATTCATTTACTATCACAAAAGTAGACTTAGGTTTTACAAAAATTTGCCAATTAAATCTAATATAAAAATTTATGTTTGTTTGTTCGTATTTTGTGCGCTGCCATACCGTTCATCAGATTGCGGTAAAACTTTGTCGACTTATTGCAAGCACTTGCGCAAAGGTTATAGGCACAGTACAATTAAATTACAGTAGGTGGCGCGAGTATAGTACCGACAAAGTTATATGTCATTCAACTTCAATGAACGTATTATCGATCCTATTTAAACAACATAACTCTTCCAAATTTAAAACGATATTTCTACTATTATTAAGTGGCGAAGCTTGCGAAGTCACTTAATTCACGATGTATGTCCGTCTGTCCCACGATTATCTCGAGAACGGTTTCGAATTTTCAAATTTTGTTTTCAGCAATCGATTACTGATCACCCAGGCATCTGAACTATTTTGAAACTCATTGCTCAACGGCAACTGTTAGAAACCGCTACAAAGCTGATTGCTTCGCCACTTTGCTATGCTGTTACGAGTAGCTTGCTAGGTTTAGGTATTTCTTCTGCGGCAGCAACGCGCCGGCTACCAGCTATTATACAAAATTTAAATACAATATTAATATTAAAATTTAAATATTATATAATACAGCTCTTCAAAAGTACACTACTGAATATAGCCATAATTCTATCTACCTTTGTCAACGATTGCCACAAGGCAGGGTCCAGAGCCTGCATTCATTGACGACTCACACGTTTTAGGGACGTGCCAAACTGCGCTTACCTGCACGGGGCTCTCAGTCTAAATCCGCTAAAACCCTAAAAAAATGCCGAACCTACTCTGATGAAATTGTATTAAGTAAGGCGACGAATCGCATGGTCGGATGCGCATCGAGCGTGTTGCCCCAATGTCCCACATACGCACTTGCACCAACCGATGCGTGGACGTGGGACAAAAGGTGAACGGACAGACGACTATTATGTGTTTCGTATGGCGACTGGTGAGTGTATAAACAATAAATTGGTAGAGTCATGCTGCAGCTATATTAATTGTATAGTTGTAGCACGAATGGGTCGGCTTGGCCGGGGAAGGTTGCTTTCACCATGCTCTCACAGAATACTAGCATAAAATAGCAGCTTAATGCTGCTGTGTTTTGTATGGTGAGTGTATAGAACTGGAGGCCCCATTTTACTGGAAACGAGGCATTCCATTTTAGTCCTCATTGTTGACAAAGCATCTGCATTTTGATTGTTTTTTTTTTATAGGACCGCGAATCATCCAGATGGTGAGGATTGTATCGGAAGTATCCTTAATTGTATATAAATGTAGATGTATATGTACCACAGTATCCACTTACCATCAGGTGGACTGTGTGTGCGTTTGTTACCATTATTCCATAAAAAATATTATATTTCTTAATTTCGTATTGAATTTATAGACCGTTTATATTTACAAGAATCCACTCCAGCTTTGCACGGGTGATTTCTGAATCTCGACAATAGAACCACTATCCTACTATATTTTATAAAATATCATCAAAATCCGTCAAACCATTTAGTAGGAGAAGAATAACAAACACATGCACACCGGAATTTTATACACAGATTATCTAGTTACTATAGATTATGTTTTAAGCAGTTTTAGCTTCAGATTAACCGTGTAGTGGCAGTGTAAGTATATCCAGGAGATACAGGAAATACAGCAGCATATTTGTGACAACATCTCAAAATCATAAAAAACTGCGGTTCCCAACCCCCGTGGTAAGAGTGGAAACTATTGCAAAATCCATATGTTCATATGAGGCAATCTATGGTAGAAGTCCATGTTTAACAGGGGACTTTTAGGTATTAGCTGTATTTTTTTAAAATACTAGTAATGATATTATTAAACATTATTAATATTCCCTTTAACCGCTTCTGGTAAGATTTAAAATGCTTGTGTTAGAAGTGGTTCACGACAGTAGTCGAAAGGCGGATTCAAACACACGACCTTTGGAGTTCGCCGTCTACGCCCCTCCATTAGGCTACTGACGCTTAATGGATGGATGAAGAATCTGCCTGGAGTGATTTTTTTATAGGATAAGGGTGACAAACGAGCACACAGTCCACTTGACGGTAAGTGTTTGCTGTGGCCCATAGACATCTACAACTATCCTCATTTGCGAATCAGAATGCAGTTGCGTAGTCAGCTCTGAGGACTAAGATGGAATACCTCTTTTCCAATAAAAAGGCTCTCCGGTTTTCTACACTCAACATACGAAACACCGCAGCATTAAGCGCAATTTTACGCTGGTATTCTGTGAGAGCGTGGTCCTACCCCGATCGAGCCGACCCATTCGTGCTACAACTATACAATTAATATAGCTTCAGCATGGCTGTACCAATTTATTGTACAAAATGGTTAAAAAATATATGTGATATACAAACCCAGGAACTCTTCATATATTTTCATCATAACCTATCAAGAGTGCACAGCTGAACATAGGTCTCCCATAGATTTTTTCAGAGGGGTGATGATATTTGCCATTTTTGCCATATTTGCCACATTTGGCAAGCAAATAAATATAAAATTATTATATTATTCTCTTTAGTTCCTTGTAGTTGGCTTGTACTTTATCATTTATGTTAAATATAAATATTTTTTTGGAACGAAGTTCTTTAAAGGACGGTGTACGGGTCTGACGGATGGGAGCTAGGCGACAAAAGTGTAAGATTTTTTCGTCACGACCCCTTATGTCATAGTGTAGACGACCTTGGCAGCGAAATAAGGAAGTGAGATGGAATAATATCCATCTCCCTCGCACTTTTTCTTATCTTGCCATGAAAGAAATATTATTTTATTTCAAATGACGCTTCATTTTAATAGACGCTAGTAATTCATTTATTTGTATTTGTTAATCAATAATATAATACCTACGTTTATCAATAATAATATACTACGCAAGGAACTTCGTTCCAACCGACTGTACCACGGCATTTTTTCTTATTCTTAAATGGGGAGGAGTTGAGTCTTGTGGATACCACTGTTTTTCTCGGTATTACTATTGACGCGAAACTTCAATGGGGCCCCCATATATCTAAATTAGCAAGCAGACTTAGTTCTGCAGCATATGCTGTAAGAAAGATTAGAAGTCTCACAGATGTTGAGACAGCTAGGTTAGTGTATTTTAGTTACTTTCATAGCGTAATGTCTTATGGAATTTTGCTATGGGGTAATGCGACTGATATTGAAGCTATATTTGTTTTGCAAAAGAGAGCCGTACGGGCGATTTATAATCTAAATTGTAAAGAGTCCCTTAGAGAAAAATTTAAAGAAATAAACATATTAACTTTGGCATCGCAATATATTTATGAAAATGTAATGTATGAACATAAAAACATAAATAGCTTTAATAAGAATAAGGATGTTCATACCTTAAACACTAGGAACAAACATAAGCTTGTAATGCCACTTACAAGACTCCACAGAATTAGTAATTCATTTATGGGGCAATGTATACGCTTTTACAACAGAATCCCAGAACATGTTCAAAGTTTGTCAATAAACAAGTTTAAAAGTTTTATTAAAGAAAAACTGTACAAAAAGGGTTATTATAATATCAAGGAATACATGAGTGAAAATAACCCCTGGGAATAAGGTGATCGCCACCATGCTGGTTCTATGAAAATTCATTTAAAATTGTATAATCAAAATTATTGTTAAGTGAAATTATGTTTAAAAAAAAAGTCCCGCTGGGTTTCTTGCTGGTTCTTCCCAGGACAGAGGTATTTTCCGAACCAGTGGTAAATAAAATAATGACTTTCAATAAGTATTATGTAATAATCCATATTGAATAAAAATCATTCTATTCTATTCTATTCTATTCTATTTACAATTTTTTTTACTACAACTGGGACTCAAAGTCTGTCACATTCAGAAGCACGTACACTAACTGCAGAACACTTGGGCATGAACCAAGTTATCAATTTAAAAGCATTTACAATTAAAACTCATCAATCACTCCGCTTGAGGGTAGTCAATTAACATTTCACGAAGTTAGGGTGTTGACTATTCACTGTTAACCCTTTATTAAAATAATAAATAACAGGAAAGCAATCCCGATTACACTGATTCTCATTGATTTTTCATTATAAATCAAGACTTGCAATAATAATAATAATAATGTCCACCAGATCGGATTTCGGTCACGGCGGCAAGTCTCAACGGAGACTAGCTATCTGTTCAGGACGGCGCTATAGTTTTAGTAAACTATTTAGTAGTTCTGTGGCTATATTGCCCAAAAGTGTGCGCGAACACATTTGCACTCTCTATACCCTCGCTTTTAGAGTCCGATGACACGGTAATTCAACACGACCGAAGAGAAATCAGATTTTACGTGCTTCCAGAGGCACGGGGTTGACACACCGCCAACTGCCGCCAACTTTATACGTTTTAGAGCCATGCTGAAGCTATATTAGTAATGTAGCTGTAGCACGAATGGGTCGCTTGACCGGAGAAGGACCACACTCTCACAGAATACCAGCGTAAAATAGCAGCTTTACACTGCTGTGTTTCGTATGGTGAGTGTAGAGAACCGGAGACCCGTTTTACTGGCAAAGAGGCATTCCATCTTAGTCCTCACGGGTGACAACGCATCTGCATTTTGATTTGCAAACGAGGATAGATATAGTATGGGCCACAGCAACCACTTACCACCAGGTGGACTGTGTGCTCATTTGCCACCCTATTCTATAAAAAAAAAAACTGACGGCTCCATGGCACAGTGGCTCAACAATTGCGGGTTCGAATCCTGAAAGAAACCTTCCTGACTACTGGCTGCTACAGAGAATTTCTTGACAGAAAAACCGAATAACAGATTTTGGCCCGACCCGGGATTCAAACCTGGGAACTCATGATGAGTAATCGCGTTTACGATCACTACACCAACGAGGTAATCAAGAGTTGCTATAGATTAACATTAAAGCGTAAAGATTTTTGGAGTTAAGATAGAGACAAATCCTAGTTTAAGGTCCGCTGGTTAAACTTTTTACATGTAATTAGAATTTAGAATAATATAATATAAGTAACTGTTCTTTTTGTTCAGCTCTGTATCTCTTATGGAGCTTGCTTGCTAATTAATGTTTTTTTTTAGTTTAATCCTTAATAATCGATTTTCGTAAAGGTGTAGACTGCGCTACGAAAGTTACACGTGGAACGAAATCGAGTGTTAAGAAAGTGAAGTCGAGATGTTGCCCCCTAGGCGAACACATTCGCTCATCTTATACTAAACGCGTGAAAAGATGACGATAATTGTTGAATTTATTAATTAGTTAAAAGTTATTACTTAAAAAAAGACCGAGAATTTAAATGCATAAAAATATAAGTTTTTTTTTTATAGGATAAGGGTGACAAACGAGCACACAGTCCACCTGATGGTAAGTGGTTGCTGCGGCCCATAGACATCTACATCTATCCTCTATTACAAATCAAAATGTAGATGCGTTGTCACCCGTCAGGACTAAGATGGAATGCCTCATTTCCAGTAAAAAGGGCCTCCGGCCACCTGCACTCACCAAGCGAAACGCAGAGGCAAACCTCTACTTCACGCTGGTTTTCTGTGAGGTCGTGGTACCACCCCGGTTCGAGCCGGCCCATCCGTGCGACAGCAAAAGCCGCCGCGTGGCTCTACCACTGTTATTTTTGAAGTGGTCTTCTTCAAAATCGTTGTGATTTGAAACTCGATGCAACGAAAAAGCGACACTAAAAAGAAACAAAAAAATACAGGGTTATTTTTCAAAGAGTAGCCACATAGTAGCTTAAGTTCAAATATGTAAATAATGATATACCGTTATTGGAGTACTTTAACATACGAATTCAAATAAAAGTAGAAATCTTACTTACTATAAAGCTTCTACTTTATTTGAAATTATGCAAAATTGAATGTAATTTATAGGCGACAACGTTTTTGCCTACCTATCGACCCTAACGAATGTGTGTGTGCGCAGTAAAATAAGGTAACATAATGCCACGCATTTTGATTTTAAGAGATAAAAAGGACAGAATTATATATATTTTTCGTCACCATTATTATTTATTCTGAACCTTCTCTGCAAATTTGGCCGGTTATAGCAAAATAGCACAGTATACAGACGAGATATATGAGATATAACAGTATACAATGTTTTATATAATACAGTAAACATTGTATACCATAAAATGTATATCACAGAATACCAGCGTAAAATAGCAGCTTAACGCTGTTGTGTTTCGTATGGTGAGTGTAGAGAACCGGAGACCCGTTTTACTGGTAAAGAGGCATTCCATCTTAGTTCTCACGGGTGACAACGCATCTGCATTTGATTCGTAATCGAGGACAGATGTGGATGTCTATAGGTCACAGCAACCACTTACCATCAGGTGGAAAATATCATAATGCCTAAAATTGATAACAATATTATAATAAATAAACCCTACCCTACAATTATCCTACTCCTGATACTCTACCTTCATTTCATTGTCCCGAAGTTTAGTTTTCTGAAGATTTCACTTCTGCGGCGTGTGAACTGCACACTCGTTTTTTATTCAAACATAAAGATAGGTTAAAGTTAAAAAGTTAAAGTTACAGCCTATATACGTCCCACTGCTGGGCACACGCTTCTCTCATTTCTGAGAGGGTTTTAGGGCAAGGAAGTGTCCGCTGCCCCAATGCGTGTTAGCAAATATCACATGTCTTCGAAATACTTTTCTTCTTATTTTTCAGACATGGAGGTTTCCTCACGATGTTTTCATTCACCGCTGAGCACGTGGTAAATCAGTACTTAAAATTGCAATTAACAATTTCATTGGTGCCAGCGCGGTCGAACCCGGGTTGCTCGCGTACTGTGAAATTTACCGCGAGCGCCAACCATCTGAGCTACCACGGCTAACTCATATATAACAATTACAATTAAGATAGGTACTTAATTGTTATGTATGAGTAAGTTTTCAACGAGTTAAATGATTTTTTTTCTTCAAAATGAACTTGCGCCTCTCTATTTCCTAGAACAGGGACTTACACAATTTAAAATTTAAAAATTTGTACAACCAACTTCAATATAAATTATTAATAACTCAAAAAATATCAGAGTCAGACCTTGATAAAATTTATATGGGATCACATGTGAAGCACCAGCTTTCAAATAAAAAAAAAATATCGAAATAGGTATACTCAGAAAGAAGTTATGAGGTAGCACACCTAAAAAAAAGAGAAAAAACATACAGTCGAATTGAGTACCGTCTCTTTTTTAAAGTCGGTAGATAAACCAGTAACATCACAATAATTTAAAATTAAAAATTTTGTACAGCCGACTTCAATACAAGTTATTTAAGAATAACTCAAAAACTATTGCTCTGATCTTGATCAAATTCATATGGGACCACAAGACAAGTACAAGCTTTCAAATAAAAAAAGAATCATCGAAATCGGTTCACCCAGTAAACTTTCTTAATCTGTACATATACATTGACGGCTCCGTGGCGCAGTGGCTTAGCAATCAGTTGTTGCGCTGGGGGCCGCGGGTTCGAATCCCGCACGAAACAAGTATTTGTATGGCCTACAAATAAATGTTCCGGGTCTGGATGTTTGTCCTCGTGCAATTTATGTTTGTAAACTGCCTCCACGACACAGGAGAAAATCCTAGTGTGGGGGTAACGTTTTTAAAAATAATAAATAAATAATAATAATAAAAAAATTATAGGTACATATAAATAAGATTGAAATCTCTAACTGTAATAATGAACTAACTGGAGTCTTAGCGAGCTTCTATTAATATGAGGGGATTGTTTGTATGCTATTAAAACAGAAATAACAATTTTAAAATTTTTTGTCTGTTTGTCTGTCTGTCTGATTGTCCGCCTTTCTGTCTTTCCGGGCTAATCTACAGAATGACTGAACTATGCGGCAATCTGTGAAGGTGGGTTATGTTCAGCAGTGGACTTTTGATCGGGTGCAATGATGATGATGTCAATTACAATTATGGTGAAGTGTTTTAAGTACAGATTCCCCTTTGTTTTATGTATTTATGTATTACAAGAACAAGGTAGGGTATGTTAAGGTTGTAGGACGAAAGGGCATTTAAATAAAACAAGATAATAAACAAATAGTGCGTGTCAGCTCCGACGCGCGACTATAGTTTACTGCTTTAAGTGCTGTGGGACCATTTTGAATTTTTTTTTTGTAACATTGTATTCACAATTTAGTGTTGTTGTTTATTTTATTCTGTCGATTTCCAAAAAGGCGACGGTGCTCAATTCGACTGTATGTTTTTTTTATGTTTGTAACCTCACAACTTTTTTCTGGGGAACCGATTTCGACGATTCTTCTTTTATTTGAAAGCTGGTGTTTCTCATGTGGTCGCATATAAATTTGATCAAGGTCTGATATTCCATAGTTTTTGAGTTATTCTTAATAACTTATATTGAAGTCGGTTGTACTATTTCATTTTTTTTTCACTTTATCAATGCGGTGAAATTAGCAGGCGACGTCGCCTTTCTCAAGTAGCACTCTGGTGCCAAGAAGTGCGCCCCGGTAACGCCGCATCGATTTTTTACCAATTCTCATAGATAAGTCGAATACTTTGACCTGCTAAGTAATAGTTTAAAACAAATAAACTTCCACTATTAAAAAAACATATTCGCCCAAATCTTTTAAAAAATTAGACGAAGCTCTACCATTACAATTAGTTTTTTTAAAATAGAAAAATGGTGGCAAATAAGCACACAGTCCACCTAAAGATAAGTCAATGCTGTGACCCATAGAGTCATAGATATCTACATCTGTTCTCGATCAAGAATCAAAATGCAGATGTGTTGTGGCTCCGAGGTATAAGACGGAATGATCGTTTCCAGTACCTAAAAGAAGACTCTTTCTTCAGGCGGTACTCTACATTTACAACGGTATTACGCTGGTATTATGTAAGAGAGCAGTATTCCTTCGCCAGTTGAGCCGTCCCATCCATGCTACTACCATAAATAGCTGCAGCATGGCTCTACCACGTAAACCTTACGCAATAAAAATCTTAATAAAAATATATTATGAAATTTAAAACACGCGAAATTATTCCTCATCAACATTCAATCGTGTACATCGGAATCGATGTTATTGAACGGAAATGGGAAAAAGATTGCTTTAGCGCAATCACGATTTATTAGATATGCACAATAAAATAAATAAATTTTCCGTGTAGTGGCTGTGTAAGAAAATATATATATATATATATATATATATGTATATATTATATATATATATATATATATATATATGTATATATATTATATATATATAACCCTATATCATCCCGTGGGTGTCATAAGAGGCGACAGAAGGAAACAAATCAGGGGATCGGCAACAGGGTCTTCCTAACGACTAAAAATAAAAAAAAACTGCGGCTGCTAACCCGCCTACTAAGCGTGGCAACTATGGCAAATATCGGATGAGACAAGCTATGGGGGAGGCATATGTTCAGCAGTGGACTTTAATAGGCTGTAATGGATGGATGTATAGAAGATAATCTACCAGGAGCACATGACCCACTGAGAGGTGAAATTTTCAGATCAACAGTAACATTACAACTATTGCAAATATTCCCCCCGGGAGTCAATCTAGGAGAGGCCTATGTTCAGCAGTGGACTTTAATATGCTGTAAAGGTAGCGATAACACAATAAAATAAGTCCCCACATAAGTCAAGTTGCAGCGAACTCCCTATATAGTAATAAAGTTAAGTTACAGCCTAAATAAACCCCACAGCTGTACGAAGTTGTCCTCATATTTTATAGAACTTTATGGAGCACTTAGTCCTACTAATTCCTAATCAATACCCTAATTACGACACCTAATGATTTTCCCACCAGACTTAGGCCCGTATTAGTAAACGTTACTTAACGACGATCTCAAGTGCGTAATCATTTAATACTTCCTCATTACGATATCATCATCTCAAGATCGTTGCTAATTAATAAACACATAAAAACAGTATCTCAAATCGCTGTACTTAGGAATACTGTTCTGTAACTTGCACTCAACTTCACACACTTGGGAGTCGAGTTTCGTTTATTAATGAGTGTGGCACTCAGCTGATATCGTAAATCTAAACTGCATCTTGAGATATGTTTATTAATAAGATCATAACATTAAGATTGTACTCAAGTGCGTGTACTTGAGCTGAGTAACGTTTATTTATACGGGCCTAAGACTTTTGTTTGGCTGATTTATTTACGCCTTTGCATCTAAGGCTACATCTACATGGTAGTCAAACGCTGACATAATTGTTTAAATAATTAAACTTATTTAAATTAAAAACCGACTTCAAACCGCTAAAAAGACGCTAATCAGCGAAATCGGTTAACGTTCTTCATCGTTCATCGATGATTTTGTAAATTGAGGAGTTTGATGATTTTCTCACGTATTTCAATCATCAGTTATGGATACCATTTATATGAGACCACTCCAGAGATACCTCCTTTCTAACAAAAAAGGAATAATTTAAGTCAGACAACCTGGTAAAGAATTATCACTGAACATACCCAAAACATATTCAGACAAATTGAAAGTCTCCTCCTTTTTTGAAGTAGGTTGAAAGAAATACAAATAATTTAAAATTAAAAATTTTGTACAGGCGACTTCAATATAAGTTATTTAAGAATAACTCAATAACCATTGGTCTGACCTTGATCAAATTCATATGGGACCACACGAGAACTATCAGCTTTCATATAAAAAAAGAATCATCGAAATTGGCTCCCCAGTACAAAGTTATGAGGTAACACACATAAAAAAAACATACACTCGAATTGAGTACCGTCTCCTTTTTGGCAGTCGGCAGAAAAATGAACGACATTTGATAAATGGCGGACTCTTTTCGATTAAAAAGCCAGATCTTAATCCTAAAATATAAGAACCGGCGACGGGGAGCAGAGTTTAAGATAAAAATAGTATATCAATAGGAGTGGAATAATTTTGTAGCGTCCTTCCGACCTCCAGGTGAACTGTGTGCTCGTCTGTCACTCCTATTCTATAAAAAAAACTAACTAGATATTTAATTATGGTTAATTATAATATTAAAAACTTTTAGTAAATCCAATTGTGCATGCCTTAAGCGCATTAAAAAATAACGTATAACATGATTATACTTAAATTTTTATAAAGTAGTTTAAACACACAAATTTTCACTAATAACATTATTACTATACTTTCAAATTTCCGATAATTTTATGTCAAACTTCAGTTAAAAAAAAGTTTAGAAAATCCAAAAAAGCACGACTCATAATGTTCATATGATAGTGAAAAAAATAAAATAAAATGTAAATTGTAGTTCTATTCGTCAAAGAGTTCCAGCAGCAGTCACAGAACTACACCTTCAAGTGACTCCGTCAATTGGGTGGGTAAGGTCTATTCATCATTTTTTTATAGGATAGGGTGACAAACGAGCACACAGTCCACCTGATGGTAAGTGGTTGCTGTAACCCATAGACATCTACATCTATCCTCGCTTGCGAATCAAAATGCAGATGCGTTGTCACTCGTGAGGACTAAGATGGAATGTCTCTTTTCCAGTAAAAACGGCCTACAGTTCTCTACACTCACCATCCGAAACACAGCAGATTTAATATCTTACATTGGTCAAGTATATATCAAAATAGGTTTTTGGAATATTTTGTATTTCTAAAGAAATCGATATTTTTCAGCACGAACCGCTGTAAACAAACGACCACTCACGACGGCGGCTGAGCCCAGAGTAAAAAAGTACTGTGTGGCCGGGAGTGAGGCAAAGTGCATTTAGTGAAATAAATTAATACAAGGCTGCTCAAAACACCGAAAATTTAGCTATTTCTCAGCCAAAATAATTGTATTAAATTGTAACTAAATAAAACAAAATTAAACTGCCATTTACATTCCATGGCTTACCACATGATAGATGAAGAGTTTAAAAAATAGATTGAGTTGAACAATTTATATTTTCAAAAGTTATCGTGTTTACGCCTCCACGCGGACTTGATAAATCTACACCTTATGCCACTAAAGTCGCTTTTTTATGTAAAAATAGTAATTGATCAATAAAAAAAATAAGTTCAACAATCATTTATCTTTCTGACAATGTGCTTTTTATATAACTTATATGTTCAATATGATTGTTAGATACGATTTCATGCGACAAAATGTTGAAATCTTGATCTTGCGCTAGTAGAATATACCTACGCGCTTTGCGCTTAAGGCATGCAATATTCCACTTATGAGATATTGGGATACTATGGGGAGGTCTATTTTCAGCGGTGGTCTTCGAAAGGCTTTAATGAATGGAATGAATGAGTTTATATTACTTCCAGTAAACATAATTTAAACGTAATTGGCGTTTTCGTTTAAAGGCAGGCTAAGATTTTCGAATATACGGCCTTGTCTTTTTTAAATTTATTACAAAACCTATTTCTAAGCTGTGTCGATATAGTAAATAATAACAAATAGATACTCACTTATCGCGACCGTCTTCGCTACCAAAGTGAAAAATCCAGAAAATACAAAGCGACACATAAATCGATAATTTGTTACTGCAAACTATAACGCGAGCACTGACTAACGCAAGCGTTCCCATGAATGAACGCCAAACGGCACCGTGGGTTGGCATTCGAATATCGCCCCTAACGACACCTTGGATCGTTACCAAGAATGTAAGACTACGGTGGTTGAAACAAAGGTGATTTTCCTGCGCAACATCGGCGCCGCGATGTCGATTTGTTTAGTTGTAATGGGAAAACCGTTCTGAAACTGAGTCACCGCTTCAGTGGACTGAAATGTACGTCACTGAGGCGCCGTTCACAAATTCCATACAAAGGGTAAATAATGGGTGTAGCGTTTAGCCAACAAGGGTTTTGACCTTCAACCCCACAATTCAGAGAAACCTTTAAATTACCATTTGTTTGTAGCCTCATTTCTTGAGTCAACAAAAAAGGCGGGAATATAATAATTTACACGTAATATGATTACTTGGTCTTAATGGACGAAATAAAATAAACGTTATTACTGTGCAGTGGAGGCACTATAATCCTAATACGGCCTGGAGTACATTATTTATTATTAGGGGATAGCAGGTATACCTCAAAACCTGAAAACGAGATTGTACAACCAGTACATGTTGCCAGTGATGACTTTTGGATCTAAGACGTGGTCATTCCCTGCCGGCTTCACTCAGCGAGTTATGGAGAGGGCTACGCTCAGGATTTCTTTGCGTAACAAACTTACAAATGAAGATATCCGCAGTAGAACCAGAGTGACCGACATAGCCCAACGGATTAGTAAGCTGAAGTGGCAAAATGGGTGGGCCATAAAGCTCGAAGAACCGACAACCGATGGGGAAGAAAGGTTCTCGAGTGAGAGCTTCGTACCTTTAGGCGAAGTGTAAGGCGACCCACCACTAGATGGAGTGACAACCTGGTAAGACATGTAGGAAGTCGATGGATGCAGGTGTCTCAGGACCGTGCGTTGAGGCATTATTTGGAGGAGGCCTATGTTCAGCAGTGGACTTGTGAAGGGCTTTATTGATGATGATCATGATGATGATGAATATAGCATGATAATACCGCAAGACGATACCGGTCTATTTTTGAAGAAAGAAATAAAAATTATATGTGAAGTAATTACATGTCAATGCTATATTAAATGAAGATGAAATTTCACCAAGCTACAACAATCGTAAGTAAAAATTACCTATACCTACGTTTATTTTCAACTATCCATGCATTACATCTTTAGGAGCTGACTCCATATGGGTCCCTACGGGTGACCATAATGAAAGATTGCACAACTTTTATGACATATTTATCATAGAGGAGCGTGTTATAGAGGAGCGTATACAGTTGATGGGTAACTAGCTACTGCTGACTGAAATTCTTAGTACTATAGTAGATAGGTACAACATTACTAAGTATACATGTGTGTACTTGTATACTTAGTAATGTTGTACACCTACATAACCTACAGTCAACTGCTGAACATAGGCCTTCCCCATAATTTGCATTATAGGTGGGGATTTTGCCATAGCTGCTACGATTGGCAGGCAGATTGGCAACAGCAGATTTTTTTTTGCACCTGGTAGAGCTATGCTACAGCTATATTAGTAGTATAATTGTAGCACGAATGGGTCGGCTCGACCGGGGAACGACCACGCTCTCACAGAATACAAGCGTAAAATGGCAGTTTAACGCTGCTGTGTTTCGTATGATGAACGTAGTGAACCGGAGACCCTTTTTACTGAAAAAGAGGCATTCTATCTTAGTCCTTACGGCTGACAACGCATCTGCGTTTTAAATCGCAAACAAAGATAGATGTAGATGTCTATGGGCCACAGCGACCACTTACCATCAGGTGGAATGTGTGCTCGTTTGTCACTTTATCGTATAAAATAAATAAAAAATAAATTATAATTTTAAGTTCTTATCAGGAAGATGCTGCTACCCGTCTCTTGTTTCACTTTCCCCCTGTCTCCTCTTATGATACCCATGGGACGATATGGGATAGAGGATATTCCTACACCGCCACTACACGGTTATGCGTACAGCTAGCACAAATGACTCAGTGTTCCTTTTTTTATAGGTTAAAGGTGACAAACGAGCACACAGACCACCTAATGGTAAGTGGTTGCTGTGGCCCATAGACATCTACATCTATCTTCATTTGCGAATCAAAATGCAGATGCGTTGTCACCCGTGAGGACTAAGATGGAATGCCTTCTTTCCAGTAAAAAGGGTCTCCGGTTCTCTACGCCCATCATACAAAACACACACTGCTGTGTTAAGTTACCAGTGCTATTTTACGCTGGTAATCTGTGAGAGCGTGGTCCTTCACCGGTCGAGCCGACCCATTTGTGCTACAACTGTACTACTAATATAGCTGCAGCATAGCTCTACCACGTAAAAAACGAGTTCAAAAACACAAACCCTTAACTTGCGTAATTACATCTTGTTATAAAATTAAATAAATAAAAAGAGACTTCACACTTAAAACTCAAAGGTTTGCAATTTTGCGTCTGAATTCCAAAAAATAAATAAATATTGAATTTTTAACTGTGAATGCTCTCTTCCCTTACCTTGCTCCATTGCTTAATTATGTAATTTTAGGGCGCGCCCAGTTCACACCTTCGTGATTCACATTTGAAATATTTTGGAGGGAACGAACGTGGCATGAAATAAATTACTCGACTAGTAATAATAAATAGAGTATACGAGTCAGGAAATAACTCACCTCTAGACTACGTCACATGAGGTCTTTTCGAAACTGCACCAATACATTCGTAAATAAATTTTACTTCTAATATATTAGTCCGTCTTGAAAAAAAAAAAAAATTTTGCATTGTTATAAGTTTATGACTAATTGAAATAAAGTTGGATACGTAAATAAAAAAATGTAGTCTTTACTTATTACTTACTTACTTACTTACTTATCTTCACGCACAATCCCTGACGGGGTAGCCAGAGAGAACAGATCGCCAAGTGTCACGATCCTTACATACCTCTTTCGCTTCTTTCAGATTCATTATCTTTTTCATACATGCACGTCTAGGCATCCGAGTACTCTTGACCCTCCCCTCTTCGAGCAATTTGCTCACATGGTCTTCGAAAGTTAGTCTCGGTCTACCTCGACACCTTTTAATATTAACTTTCGCGCTATATATTTTCTTCACCATTCGGTCTTCACTCATTCGCTCAACGTGCCCAAACCAAGCACGCCCTTATCAATTTTTGTGATAAGGTCAACTTTCAAACCTGCCATATTGCGAATCTCTTCGTTTCGCTTTCGGTCGGCCATGGTAACGCCGCACATTTTACGAAGAGATCGCATCTCCACTGCATTCAACTTGCTTTTATGCTTCTTCTGGCATACCCAGGTTTCGCTGTCGTATAACAAAGTCGGTACCAACACTGCGTTATAATAGTAATAGTCTTTAATTAATATAAATTTTCTTTTCACTTTTCTTATATTGCTAACTAAAATTACCTATTGTGAAGAGAGAGTAAATGAATTCATTCAACAAAAAAAAATTAAAATGCTGCATCTCTTAGCTTCTATATTGAAATTGAGAACATGGCAATGTCAACCCCGACGGGTTTACATGGGTTTGTAATTATATTAGGTACCTAATAGGTAGGTGAATGTGTGTAGTACGAGTAGCTATGTTGATTGCTGTCTATCGCTACAACAAAAAAATACGTACACAAAGGTAGTAAGGTCTAAGGCAAGTTATAATTATTTTTTTCTTTAAAAAAAAACGATACCCCCACACTAGGATTTTCTCCAGTATTGTGGAGGCAGTTTACAAACACAAATTTCACAAGGACAAACATCCAGACCCGGAACAATCATTTGTAGGCCATACAAATACTTGTTCCATGCGGGATTCGAACCCGCGCCCCCCAGCGCAGCAACTCATTGCTAAGCCACTGCGCCACGGAGCCGTCTAATTAGTTGTATGTTATGATAGACCTCGCGACAAATCAAACCTCTTTAAGACGCTTTTTATTTTTATCTTTCGTGACTTACTTCCTTTTAGTCGGGGAGTAGTTCAAAATTTTTATACAATCCTATTTCGAAACAACTTTAGCATGTGGTTTTTTTTACAAAATTTTTAATTTTTCTTTTTAGACTTTTTAGAGAACTCTTAAGTTACTGTCTAGATATCTGAGTATCTCTTTATCTTCCCAACAATTCACGAGTGGGATAACTAAGCATGGAACAGTATCAGCTATTTCTGGAGACGTCCTCTCCAGAAGTAGCTGATTCTCGTGCGTGCGTGTTCCTCTGGAGAGATACTTGGCCGATGGGGAACACCAACCAATCCAATAACATGAATGGGTCGGTAAACCGGGGAAGGACCACGCTATCAAAGAATACCAGCGTAAAATGGCAGCTTGACACTGCTGTGTTTCGTATGGTGAGTGACCCATTTTACTGTAAAGGAGGCATTCCATCTTAGTCCTCACAGGTGACAACGCTTTTGCATTTTGATTCGTAATCAAGGATAGATGTATTTGTCTATGGGCCACAGCAACCACTTACCATCAGGTGGACTGTGGACTGTGTCACCCTTATCCTATAAATAAAAACTTACAACTCGTCAATGCTTTCAATCACACATTGTGACCAAACTAACAAGGAAATTGTACGCGAGAAATGTAACGGATGAATCCAAGGATCATCTGCTGTTATTCCAGTAAACCCAAATAACAGACAGCCTAGTATCACACATAAACTTTATTGTGGGTACACGAGTGATGTTAAGAATGAACATCAAGTTCAACGAAGAATTAGTCAATGGCAGCGTAGAGAGTTCGAGAGTTTTCAGTGGTAAGGGTTAAGAAGAGACCAGATGTAAGATGAACTGCCCTTCTTAATCTAAGTTCTTAATCTTAAATAATAACATAGTTTAATGATGGAGATGTTTTACTGTAAATCTATTTAGATATGAACGCTCGGCTTCCCCTAACTACTCCATATTTATGCTTATTTAACGGAAGTATTTAATTATGAGTGCCGCCTGGACTGCCAAGATCCTTATCTTTCACAAAATTAAATATAGCATAATCGTCTCACCCATGGATTTGGTAGGGATATTTCTTTTAAAACAATAATAGCGCATGTAAAGACAGACCGAAAATAATTTCAAAGTCAAAAGGATAAAAACGAAGATAATATAATGATTTCTTATATTTACGCGAATGTGTACACTGCAACGTTTCAATTTTTTCGTTTTTATAGAGTAAGAGTGACAAACGAGCACACAGTCCACCAGATGATAAGTGGGTGCTGTGGCTCGTAGACATATACATCTATCCTCGGTTACGAATCAAAATGCAGATGCGTTGTCACACCTGAGGACTAAGATTTAATGCTTCGTTTCCAGTGAAAAGGGTGTCCGGTTATTTAGACTCACCATGCTAAGCGCAACATGTAATTATGTAACATGTAATTTTATAGCGTTTAATCATCGATCCCTAATAAAAAACTAGACACACAATCCCATGCAAAAGTTCTCTAATAACTGTCGCCAATTGTTTTGACGTAATTCTAGTTGAAATAAATATACATTAATGTAAATTCAACCTAAACTACATCGCCTAAAGTTGTATTCAGAAAGCTATGTACAAATTAAAAGCGCACCCAAATGTTCGAGAGGGCGCTCATTCGGTAAGAATGTATTATATTGTCACTGATTGTGTATCTAATTTTTTATTAGTGATCCTAAGTTTTGAATCTGTTGCACGTTCGGAAACTGTAAACTGTAAGTTGTAACTACTACTAATCTCAGTACTAAGATGGAATGCCTCGTTTCCAGTAAAAAGGGTCTCCGGTTCTCTACACTCACCATACGAAACACAGCAGCATTAAGCTGCTATTTTACGCTGGTATTCTGTGAGAGCGTGGTTCTTCCCCGGTCGAGCGGACCCGTGTTACAACCATAATATAGCTGCAGCGTTAATAAATCTACCAAAATAACTGATCCCTTTTGTAAAACAATGCAAGTATAAAAATTTGCAGAGAAAGTTCAGTATAAGTAATATATGCAACGTGAAGTAAAATTTATTAAAAAAAAAAGAACTTAAACATTCTGTCCTTTTTATCTTTTAAATTCAAAATGCTTGAAAATGCATTATTTAAACTGATTTTACTGCGCACGCATACATTCGTATGGGTCGATCGGAAGTCAAAAATATGTTGTTGCCTATAAATTACATTCAATTTGGGATAATTTCAAATAAATGTAGAAGCCTTATTTACCCGTATTTTCAAAAACTGCATAGTTATTTATATATTTGAACTTAAGTTTAAAATTTGGCTACTCTTTGAAAAATAACATATGTGAATAACTAATTACATTAGAAATGTCTTTACTAAACATCGTTAGTGTAAAAAGTTTTGGCACATCAGTGTTTTTCTTCAAATAACACACCACGTAATCAAGTGACGTTACATTATTATTTTATTATGTCTCCGAGAAGAACAGTCACATTGAATTAGAGAAATGTCTAGACATCCAAGTATTTTTCTGAACATGTCGCGCGAAATTAACCTCTATCTGCTACAACATACCTATTACGTTGTTTGAAAACAAAAAATATTATTCAATTCATTTTATTATACGAGTAAGATCATTTACTAAAATGTGACCATATTGTTTTTTTTTTAAATATGACTGACCGGTGAGCTAATATTACATTTGATAAGACTTATTTTTTGTAACTGCATGCCGCAACAACAAATATAACAACCACAACAAGCTATAGCAACATAACAGCCATTCAAGCTCTAACACATTGTTAGAGCCACGCGGTAGGTAGCTTATTAAGCCTGCAAAACGAATAGGTTGGCTGAACCGGGGAACAATTCGTTCGAGTTATACAATCAGACATATAGTAAAGTGGACGTCTCCAAGGGAAGAGTAAATAGGATTTTGTAAAACTAGGACATTGCCATTTGCCATCTATACATAGAACCTCTCAATCCCACTCAAAACCTCAGGTGTCCCGAAAACGATGCTACCACATTCGGTCTTCAGTTTCGACAGTTGGCTCTTTCTGGCAAACAGATCTCTGGCAAAGACTTTGGAACCCTGGTTCGGCTCGATTTCTTCTTCAATACGAGCAGTATTAAAATCCCGCCGCAAGGTTTCAGGACTTTGGATTAGAGAACGAGGGGGACGGAGCGTTGACTTTATTAGACGGGACCTCTCCAACTTAACGTATAGGTTCAGTGTACCTCTCACCATTCGGTGATCGCTGCCTGTTTTCACCCTAGCGATCACTGGGACAACACTGAACAGTTGCCACCTAGTCGTTATAATGAAATCAATCTAACTTTTGTCGAACTTTCGGGTCTCGACCAGGTCCACTTCCTGTGGGGCCGTTTCTAGAAGAAAGAGTTCATCATAAAGATTCCTTCTTTCTACATGATATCGGCAAGCTGCTGGCCCCTTGGGTTCCGTTGCCCTATTCCAAATTTCCCTACCCTCAGCTCGCCGTTCTCTCTTGTGCCTAGTTTTGCGTTGAAATCTCCCATTAACACCGTATAGTGGGTTTTAGAGGAATGCATGGCTTTAGAGATATCCTCATACATTTCCTCCACCTCCTCATCGTGATGTGCCGAGGTTGGTGCGTAAACCTGTATGACCTTCAACGAATACCGTTTGGTGATTCTGCGTACGAGGTACACAACCCTCGTCAACAAACTGACAATCTTTGCTACGTTGTTAACGAGAGACTTGTGGACGATAAATTCGACACTTTGGAACAGAAGGTCGCCCTCCCGGTGATAGAATAAGTTGCCAGATTCGAGGATTACCGTGTCCTCCCCCTCTCTTCGGACTTCAGATAATCCTATAATATCCCAGCGCAACTTGTCTACTTATTCTTCCAGCTCCACGATCTTCTCGTCAGTCCTCAGGGTGCGTGCCTTGTATATTTCCAGGTCGAGTCGTCTCAGGTGGAAACCGAACCGCCACCGGAGATGCGTAGCACCCCCTGCCCCGCCGTTACCATGGTCACCACCGTAGCCAGGAATAGCGGGGCCGCCGGGGACTGCAGGCCGTCTCTTCGTAACTATATTGCCATAGTTACCACGCTTGGCGAGCGGGTTGGCAACCGCAGTTTTTTTATTGTATTTTGCTGTTATCAGAAAGATGCTGCTGCCCATCTTCTGCCTCAGTTTCCCTCTGTCGCCTCTTACGACACCTACGGGAAGATATGGGGTAGTGGGTATTCTTACCCGCCATTACACAGGGTTATTAAGAATTAAGTTTTTTTTTAATAGAATAACAAACGGGCACACAGTCTACCTGATGATAAGTAGATTCTGTGGTCCATAGACATGTGGCGGCGCTGTCGTTGCGCCACAAGCGAAAAACACATCGAAGCCTAAATCGCGCTAACAAAGTTCCGAAGTTAAAGCAGTATATATTATAGTGTAGCTCCGAACTACCACTCGGAGTCGGAGCGTTGGCCGCTCCCCGGGCAGAACACCTTGCCCGCCGGGAGATCTCCCTTTTTCCTTCCACCGGCCACATACATCTACATCATTCTTTGTTTTTTGTTTTTGTTTAAAAAAAACAAAAAAACAAAAAAAAAACAACATCTTTAAGAATCAAAATGCAAATTCGTTGTCACCCTTAAGGATTAAAATGGAATGGCCTTTATCCAGTAAAAACGGTCTTCAGTTCTCTACACTCACCATACGAAACAGCAGCGTTAAGCTGCTATTTTACGCTGGTATTCAGTGAGAGTTTAGTCCTACCCCAGACGAGCCGATCCATCCGTGCTGGCAATTTTAACTAGTATCATGTAAGATCATGGTCTTTGCCAGTCAAGCCAACCCATTCGCACAACCATAATATAGCTGCAGCGTGACTACGTAAAAAGCAATCGACATTAAAGAAATACACTTAAAGTGACTTTACTTAGTTGTTGTGTCCACGTATACCACGAAATTACGTAGCACGACCTCGAAAGAACACAACACAATTATAACCATTTGTTCCTAATACATTGTCGGTCCGATACTATCAATGAAACATACGAGTATACAACACAAAGGTAATTATGAAACTACATACGACTTGATAGAACTATATCGATCGATCGCTCTACATTTGGTAATCTGTTTCATAATGATTGTGTTTATGTATCGTGTTGTTAGTCGGTTAGACGGTACGATACACCAAAATACATAATAACGAGTACAGTTAAATTTTAAGTATAATGTGTACAACAGGCACTATGAAAGTGATCTCTTCCAGACAACCTTTGTGTAGAGAAGTGATGAATAAAATAGAGGCTGGAGTAAAAAAAAAACCGGTCAAGTGCGAGTCGGACTCGCGCACCGAGGGTTCCGAACAAATCCGTAGGTATATAAGTTTAAAATTATTAAAAATATTTTTATTATATGTTATAACTAAAAATTTATGCTTTTCGCAATTTTTCCTTTATCTGTGCTATAATACGTTGCTTCGTACCAAATTTTAAGATTCTGAGTTCACGGGAAGTACCCTGTAGGTTTTGATTCCCTTGCGAATGTCGAAAATTTGCGGCATAAACGGCTGTATCGTTTGATTGCGATGGCTTAGAAGTTTGATTTTTTCACAGCTCCAAGGGACAGTAAGTAGATTTGAGTATTTGATATGAATTTCAGCTTGATAACTCCACGCGTTCCTGAGAAAAAGGGTCTTGACAGACAGACAGACAGACAGAGGGATAACAAAGTGATCCTATAAGGGTTCCGTTTTTTCCTTTTGAGGTACGGAACCCTAAAAATATTATAAAAATATAAATATAATTGAAAATTATATATAGTACGATATAATAGGTTAAATGAAAAGAGTACGAAAAATAAAAGTAATTTATCTCGTCGTTTGTTTAGCTCAACCCATAGAAACCAATCAGCAACAAATAAAGAAGGTAACGTTTGTCTTGTCAAGGCACTGTCCTTCTCCTTGGAACTAAAAGGGAATGGCCTCGAAGTGTGATACTAGCTCTACATTTTTAGGTGACTTCGAAAAAAGGAGTTTTTTTTTAATTTTTTAAATTTTATTTAAATATTTTTAGTTCTTAGCCGACGACATTTTATTAAAAGATTTTTTTTTAATAGAATAGAATAGAATTTTTTTTTAATTCAATATAGATGACACGTGTGATTCTTATTGATAGTAATTTTTTACTTTACAAAAATTCGATTACAAAGATTCGAAAAGAACCCACCGTCCTGGGAAGAACCAGCAAGAAACCCAGCGGGACTTTTTTTAAAGTAAATGCTACATGAATGGTTGTACAAACTATTTACAAAATTTATTTTAGAAACAGCTTGGAAGCGACCACCTCATTCCCAGGGGTTATTATCAACTATGTATTCATTTATATTATAATAACCCTTTTTATACAGTTTTTGTCTAATAAAATTATCTAAACTTGGTAATAGAGAGAGCTTGTATATTTTCTGGGACTTTGTTGTAATAGCGTATACATTGCCCCAAGAATGAATTACTGATTCTGTGGAGTCGAGAAACTGGTATCATTACCTTGTGTTTGTTTGGTATTTACAGAGTGTATATCACTTTTTTACTAAAACTACCTTTGTTTTTGTGAACATACATTAAATTTTCGTAAATATACTGAGAGGCCAAAATTAATATATTTATTCCTTTAAAATTTTCTCTAAGAGACTCTCTCGGTTTAAGGTTTTAAATATCTCTAATGGCTCTCTCCTATAAAACAAAAATAGTTTCTAAATCAGCCGCATTTCCCCGTGGCAAAATCACGTAAGACATTATGCTATGGTAATAACTTTTTTTTTAGGATAGGGTGACAAACGAGCACACATTCCACCTGATGGTAAGTGGTTGCTGCGACCCATAGACATCTACATCTGTCATCGTTTGCGAATCAAAATGCAGATGCGTTGTTACCCGTGAGGACTAAGATGGAATGCTTCGGTTTCCAGTAAAAAGGGTCTCCGGTTCTCAACACTCACCATACGAAAAACAGCAGCATTAAGCTGCTATTTTACACTGGTATTCTGTGAGAGCGTGGTCCTTCCCCGGTCGAGCCGACCCATTCGTGTTACAACTATACCAGAAATATAGCTGCAGCATGGCTCTACCACGTATAAAGTTAAAGTTCTTGGTGGCGTCGTCCTCAGGCAATTTTTTTCCAGAGTTTTGGTGCCATAACAAGAAAAAACTGTTAGTCGTAGGACTACACGTCAGAAGCGAAAACTTCATGCTTCACAAACATATATATATATATATATATATATATATATATATATATATATATATATGTGTGTGTATATGTATATATGTAACTGAGCGTGATGGCCACGCGAGTTCAGTGCTTTTTCCCCCTCCCAAAAGTGACTAACGTGACTAAAGAAGTTTTAATTTCAAAAACTTTGAAACAAAGTTATGCATACAACATATTTTTATTGAAAGACAGTAAAATAGGAAAACCATCAAAACGTCAATTCACCAAACGACAGGCGCATTAAATAATTGACTAATTTAATGACAGCCGATGTTCATATCGATCCTGTTGATATTGTTCCGACGCTACGATAGCGGCTCAGTTTAAGGCGTCTGAGTCACGCGAGGCCTATCGGCAGACATCTTGGCGCCACCGCGCCCGCCCAACCTTGCGATGCATATGCTTAAACAACTCAATAAGGCCGGTTGAAGACTGACGGTTTATGAATAATTTAGACGCGTTATGTACAGTAGATGTATATGCAATAGATAATAGACGTTCTTTTTCCAATTAGTTACAAATTTTATAATAATATTTCTTAGTACACGGTGGAAAAGTGTAAGAATGTTGGAATGTATGAAGCTCCAAGTCATTATTTACTGGTTAATCATTTAGATTCGTTCAAAAAAAATATAATAGTCTTTTTTAAAATCCTTATAACTTTTCATTAAGTTATTTATTAGTTCTTGTACTAAAGTTTAAAGGCCGGCAACGCATCTGCTATTACCCTGGTGTTGCAGTTGTTCATGGGCGGCGGTAGTCACTTACCATCAGGTGAGCCGCATGCTCGTTTGCCCCCTCTCCTATAAAAAAAACCTATTATTTATTCTGTGCTTATTTTTTACGTGCCCCCTTAGTATAGTAATCGAATGACGTTTCGCTAATAGGTTATTATTCTTTATGAAACTAAAGTGACAAACGATTACCACCCGGTGGTAAGGGGCTACGCAGTGCATAGATACCTGCATCCAATTTCAAGATTCAAACAAGGCTAGAAATGCATTATCACCACTGATAACTAAGATGGTACAGCCTGTAACTATACTAGTTCTCTATACCTTTCATAGAAGAACACAGCAATGCAAGCATTGCTATGTGGCGCCATAAATATGTAAAAGGATGGTTCCTACGCAGACAGTAAGTCCTACCAACTAACACATACTTTTACTACAATTGTCAAACATTTACAATATCTAACTTTTAAGTGCTAGAGCTACGCTATAGCTGAATTAAAGCTGCAGCATAAATAGCTTGGCTTGATCGTGGATGTTACCCACTTTCACAGAATACTAGAGGAAAATAGCAGCATAATGCAACTGTGTATCGTAAGATTATTCCGAGAACCGAAGACACTTTACTGGTAACGAGGAGGTGGGTCGACTGGAGCGGTAACGAGGCATTTCAATTTAATCATCTATTTTAGGTCTCAAGTGCGAAAACGCATCTGCAGTTTGATTCTCAATCGAGGTTAGAATAGGGTATTTATTAGCCATAGCATCTATTTACCATCAGGTAGACTGTGCGTTCGTGCGATAAAAAAAACATGCGTGAGTGTCGTGGAACACTCGGTTGGAATGAAGTTCCTTATTACTGATAAACGTATTATGTTATTGATTAACAAATACAAATAAATGTATTACTAGCGTCTATTAAAATGAAGCGTCATTTAAAATAAAATACACTATGACACAAGGGGTAGTGACGAAAAAATCTTACACTTTTTGTCGTCTAGTTCCAATCCGCCAAACCCGTACCGTTCGATAAGTAACTTCATTCCAACACTTATTTTCCTATCATAAGTAAAAATTACTCTTACAACTGCCTTTGCGTAAAAGTTAAATTCTGCAAACAAATAAAAACCTAATAATGAATCTTTAAAATGGATTACAGTCCAGGATAATTTTATGTACGGTTGAAGGCAGATTTGGGATTTATTACGAGTTTTCGCTAGTCTGCTGGGACCCTAAATCTTGAATATCGGACCGCTGTTTATAGAACGTAGCTAATTTAGGCGTCGCGTTTATTTAAGAAACGACTTGCTCATAAAAGTTCATAATTTATTCCATTTATTTCTTAGCTGTTTGTTTAAATAAAATAAGTAAGGTCATAAAAAACTCAGAAATATCTAATTTGGTCCACAGGTTTTAATAAAAATCATTAGTTTAGTACAGTTTATATAAAGTATGAACGAATAATTTTAACATTTGCCATAAAGAAAAACAAAATTAAACATTTCTAAAAACCTTGCTAATAGGCCTTATTTTACTATGGTAGGATAATAAGGCCTACTGTTTTAACGAACTCAAATAATTAATTTATACGCAATATATTAAATATTTGTGATCAATAATCACATGAATGCAGCAAGTACCCAGAATCTTTAACAAAATAAAATGGTTAAGAGAAACGCCTCCAAATAAAAATAAAAATAAAAATAAATTAAGCAAAAACTTATTAAAATCCTCTCTGAAAAGGACATTATTAACAGAGCTATAACACATTACATATTGTTGCATACTTTTATTAATCGCTTTTTATATTTAATTGATTTGCTTATGTATTGTTTGTGTTGTATTTTTTTTTCATTATTATTATTTTGTTTTTTTTTAGTTTTATAATTTCTAAATATTATGAAATTGTAGTAGGTAAATTTGATATAACTATCTTTTATTTTCTTTTGTTTATTATAATTAATTGTATTTGTATAGGTGATAGTGCATAATAATATATAGGTTTAAGCAATGATATTTTTATAATATCATTGGGTTTAAGAGCGTGTATTCGCCGACAAACTGATTGCAGTTTGGCGAGAGAATAGTAAAAATAATGTACTTACCTTTGTATGAATAAATGAATTTAAAAAAAAAGCAATTAAGACAAAATTCTAAAAAAAATATATATATAAATTGCCTCGCCTAACAATACTTAAAGTCATTAGTACAATGATGAACAAAATGACAACCAAACTCACTCCTCGTGATTATCACCAGTGCGTCGGTTGTGTCTCGAGTGAAGTTGAGTGTTAGGTTGAGTTGAAAATTGGGTTTATTGCTGGGTTGAGTGTCCTCCCAACCAAATTTCTGTCACTACGGCCAGTTTCAACGGAGACTAGCCCATCAGCACAGTACAGAATTATAGTATCCAAATGTATGCGCAAGCACAGGTGCACTCCCTCACAATCATCAAATCGCATTCCGACACAGCCCGAGGGAGTTTAGGCGCAGGACCAATAATTTACACGTAATTTAATAGATTCTAATGTCAAAGCCTGTCAAATGTCAAAGTTAATTCTTCGACACACTTTGTCTTTGCACTGTTTGGACAACTGAAACCAGGCCTTTTTCTGACTACGACATTAGCAGCGTAAAAGAACACATAGCTGACGTGAAGCACCAACGTTCTGGGAAGTCTGCAGTTTGTGATCATATCCTAGACTGCCCCCGCCATTACATTAGATTTGATAAACCACAAGTCCTCGCGAAAGAACATCGTTTCCTGCCAAGGATGATACGTGAGGCTATTGAAATTAAAAAACATCCTAATTTCAATAGAGAGGGAGGCTGGGTACTACCACCTGCTTGGGATCCTGTAATTCATAAAATTAAAACTAAACCCAAGCATACCACTGCAAGACTTCAAGACACAGTTAGTTCATTCTGCGTAGATCGGACCAAAAGTAATAATTAAAAAGCTGAAGGTACTCCGGGTTAACTTTGACATCGGGACGTCAATCACCTCAGTCCCCCGTGACCACGGTTGCTGGAAAGCAACCGAAACGTCGAGAATATAAAAATAAGTTAATTAAACGCGATAAAATCCGTAAAAATAGTTTTATTCAATACGACATTAGTTTAATAATAAAAGCGTACGATTTATTTGCATTTATAACATTTTAAAAGTAATATAAAATTCGTAATAAAACAGAGAAACACCAGAAAAAGGAGTATAATAAGGCCTATAGTGAAATTTAGTAGGTCTTAATAACCGCCAACCAAGTATTTAAGAAAAACCAAATAAAAAAAAATGACAATGATACGTTCCTTCAATCATTAAAAATCTTCAAGATCAACAAAGTATTTATTCATAAATGTAAAGATTACGATTTTAGACAGCTAAGTGTAATATTACAAAACATACCTATGATTTATTTAGACTGATTTTTATTATTGGTGCAGTGCGGTCGTGTTATGATAGAATGCAACTCTGGTGGAAGGACGCGGGTTAGCGCGTCTCTGCAAACTTGTAGAGACATTATCGTGCAATAGGAGTCTGTTAATATCTCTTTAAGCGAGTGCGGTTATTATAAATACGATTTTTGTTACTTAGGTCTTATTCGCCGACAGGCCTTATTAGCCGTAGGCACCTTACATAAAATTCAATCGTAAGTTATTTTCAGCGCCATCTTGTGATCAGTTGCAGAATATCCTCAGCGAGGTGACTTTATTTTCTAACGACACATTTTTACTAGCTTAACCTCTATATGTGTTTGTAAAATGGTGCCGGCATAAGAAATTCTATCATCCCATACAGAATGTCACTACACTACGTCAGAAGGGGTCGTGACGGAAAAATCTAACACTTTTTCTCGCCTAGCCTCCATCCGCCAAAGTCGTGCCGTCCGATAAGGAACTTCGGTCCAAAAATAATTATTTTTTATTGCACTGTATTGTGTTGTGGCTACGAATTAATTATTTTTTCTGCCGACTTCCAAAAAGGAGACGGTACCCAATTCGACTGTATGTTTTTTTTTTATGTGTGTTACCTTTGTACTGTGCGAACCGATTTCGATGATTCTTTTTTTATATGAAAGCTGATAGTTCTCGTGTGCTCCCATATGAATTTGATCAAGGTTAGACCAATGGTTATTGAGTTATTCTTAAATAACCTATATTGAAGTCGCTTACATTGAAGTCGGCTGTACAAAATTTTTAATTTTTAATTATTTTGAATTAGGGTGACAAACGAGCACACAGTCAACTTGATGGGAAGTGGATATACTCTTATTTCCTTCTTTCTTTCAATACAATAATTTCATGACTACAACCGTAGTACTATTATTTAATCTGTGCTACAACACTACTTTACTAATTAGAACTAATTAAGAATTCTAATTGTTACGAAAACTAGAATCATCACATCTGATCAATACGTGTTATATAATGTGTTATTTTAGCTCAAAGCTATTATTTAACATATTTTATTAATGTTTTTGTTTATTTTTGTTTGTGCGTGGTACGCTGCAGCTAGCTGCACAATGGTTGTAGCGCGAATGGATCGGCTCGACCGGGGAAGGACTACGCTTTCACGGAATACCAGCGTAAAATAGCAGCTTAATGTTGCTGTGTTTCGTATGGTGAGTTTAGAGAACCGGAGACCCTTTTTACTGGAAACGAAGCATTCCATCTTAGTCCTCATAGGTGACATTGGTGTATTTTGATTCCAAATCGAGGGTAAATGTAGATTTTTTTTATAGAAGAGGGGGCAAACGAGCATGCGGCTCACCTGATGGTGAGTGACTACCGCCGCCCATGAACAACTGCAACACCAGGGGAATTGCAGATGCATTGCCGGCCTTTTAGAAAGGTGTAAGCTCTTTTCTTGAAGGTTCCTAAGTCGTATGATTTCTACGGGCCACAGCATCCATTTGCCACCAGATGGACTGTGAGCACGTTTGTCACCCTTATTCTAAATTAAATATTTATTTGGTAGAAGTAAGATGTCGTAACAGTAGAACATTATACATGTACACATTTTAGTTTTATAACAACCTGATTTAATCTAAAATTTTAATAAAATAAAATGGCGTCTGATGAAATAATTAAACTAATAAAAAAATACACGTTTTGTAGAGCCACGCTGCAGCTATATTATTATAGCAACACGAGTGGATCGACTCTACCGGGAAAGGACCACGCTTTCATAGAATACCAGCGTAAAATAGCAGCTTAATGCATACGGTGAGTGTATTTAATTACCGGGAAAAAACTGACATTCGAGTTCTCGTTATTTTAACCGATAACCATATAATATTTATCGATAATATTAAGGGCATATTATTAAATTATATTCTTCACCGGCTGCACTTTTATTTAGATCCTTTATTTCATTTTAGAAAACACATTACAAATAAACCATTATCAATAACATATTGTTCACCGAAAGTCTCACGCTTAAATTGTGTTGGTGATATATGCATGCAGCGGAGAAGGGAGGAAATCCTCGCCTTAACTTTAAAAGGTGAAGTGTGAAAGGCACGTACCTAGGAAACTGGCTTCATCGTCGATGCGGTCCTGCAGTGCTTGCATGACGAGCGCGGCCAGCAGGGCGGGGCTCGGCGGCAGCGGCGGCGCCAGCCCGCGCAGGCTCACCGGCGCGGCGGACCACACGGCGCCGCACAGCATTCCCTACTTGCCGCCCATACTCACTGGGCCCTGGAACACACCGACCTCTTGTAAAAACGACACTCTGATAGGCTGCATGTCTGCCACGAATTGAGTACCGTCTGCTTTTTGAAGTCAGTAGAAAAAGTAAATATCGCCTTCAAAGACATTTCGGTTTTGGCGGGAACTTAGCCGGCAGCGGATTGTTATTCCCTAACGTCAGTATATAACAAATCTTTGGTTGTTCCTGTAAAATTATTGCTTAAATAAGTAGTTTAATGTAGATTTTTATAAGTATAATTTAAAAAAAGAAAATTTGTACAACCGACTTCAATATAACTTATTAAGAATAACTCAAAAACTATTGGTCAAACCTTGATCGATCGATTTATATGAGACCACATATGAAGCACCAGCTTTCAAATAAAAAAAGAATCATCGAAATCGGTTCACCCAGAAAAAAGTTATGAGGTAACTCACACATATAACCCAATTATCAGCTTGCGGCATGTTACTCCCGAAAGGAAAGCAAACGAGGAGGAGCGTGCATATTAGTAAGAAGTGGCCACCAGTATAAGGAATTAAAACAAATTGCTAAAATATCAGAAACTGGTGTCTTCGAGTGCTGTGCTATCGAATTAATTAGCTGTAGGGTTGTTATTGTTTGTATTTACAGAGTTCCAAAAAATACTAACTTTAATGTGTGCATGGATAAATTACACGTACTCTTGCAAGAACTTGATAAGAAACCCTTAAATAATATTGTCATAGCAGGGGATTTCAATGTAGATGTCTTAAAAAGAAATTATCAAACCATAGATTTTGAATGTATACTGTTAAATCACAATTTAAAATTATATATAAATCAGCCCACTAGACTAAAAAGTCAAACATGCATAGACAATATTGCACATAACTGTAAAAAGTCCTGTAAGATACAAATATTAGAATTCGCATTGTCAGACCACACAGCGCAATTAATAAAGTTACCCGTTCAAGAGTCTTGCACTATTAAATACTGGCGTATGAATAGCCGTAATTACAACAAAGAATATGTTACTAAATTTAAAAGTTGTTTACGTAGTTTATCTTTTTCGAAAATATATCAAACAAGTGATCCCAACATAGCTTATAATGATTACATGGAGACATTTTCTCTTTTTTACAATTTATGCTTTCCTAATAAAACTATAACCATACATACTACAAAAAATACTAAGTGGGTATCACGCGGCGTCAAAATATGCAGCAAAAAGAAACGACATCTTCTGTGGCAATATAGAAGAAACCCTAATGAGGCAAATAAAACAAAACTTACTACGTACTCTAAACTATTTAAAAAAATTATCCACCTAACACAATATGCACAAAATATTTATAAAATTAAAACATCAAACAACAAGTCCAAAACCAGTTGGAATATAATTAATAACTCTAAGAACAAAGGACCTCGAAACCCTATTACAAAAATAAAATTAAATAACGAGATTATAACAGATCCACAGAAAATAGCCAATGCTTTTAATAATTATTTTATTGAAAAAGTTATCCCAGTATTAACCTCAGGAAATAAGGCTACCTCACAAATTTCAAATAGCTTAAAATCATTCTTCATGCCCCCTTGTCTGCCACAAGATGTAGATAAAATAATAAATACATTAAAAAACACGAACAGCGTGGGTCATGACGGAATCTGTTCGAAAATTCTTAAATGTGTTTCTGTAGAAATATGTACACATTTAAGTTACCTCATTAATTTAACCATAAGCACTGGCATTTTTCCAGATGCCTTAAAAAAATCGATCGTAAAACCCTTGTTTAAAAAAGAGAATAGAGAATCCATGGAATGTTACAGACCAATTACGCTTATTAGTGTTATCTCCAAAGTTTATGAAAAATATATCTACAAGGAATTAAGTAAGTATCTTGAAAAAAATAACATACTTGTTAACGAGCAAAAAGGATTCAGAGAAAACCGAACTACAAACATGGCAATCTATGATTTCTTATATAAAGTTATAATTAACGTTGATAAAACCAACCCTGTCTGTACAGTTTTTTTGACATGACCCAGGCATTCGATTATGTCCGACACAATATTTTGTTGGCTAAATTGGAGGCCTATGGATTTCGTGGTAATGTGCTAAAACTAATACAATCATATTTATACGACAGAAAGCAAATCACTGAAATAGCCTCAATAAATATAAAAACTAAATATGAAGAAATATTTCAATCTCATGAACGAGTAGTTAAATATGGAGTACCACAAGGAAGTGTGTTAGGCCCACTACTATTCTTGTTATACATAAACGACTTACCTAAATCCGTTATTCAACCAGTAACACTCTTTGCAGATGATAGCACCATAACGATTCAATGCAATAAGAAGGATAGCTATAATAATGACATTAATAATTCTCTTATATCAATAATAAAATGGTTAAATAATAATAACTTAAAAATTAATCTGAATAAAACTTGTGTAATGCATTTTAGTCAACGTTCATCAACTCCCACTAATCTTAAGGTCCAATATAATAATAAAATAATTGACGAAGTCAACACTGCCAAATTCCTCGGGGTGACGATTGACAAGAAATTGAATTGGAAAGAACACACAGAAATTCTTAGCAAAAAAATAAGTAACTCGACATATGCACTTTACAAATTGGTTAAAGTGCTTAACATTAATGCGATGCTTACAGCGTACCATGGCTTAGTTTCATCGCACCTAAGATACGGGATTATCTTCTGGGGCAATTCGACTAACAAAGAATTACCTTTCAAAGCACAAAAGCGATGTATTAGGACCATGTTTAAACTAAAGCCAACTGATAGTTGCAAACCCTATTTTATAAAATATAAAATACTGACATTACCATGTCTATACATTTTAGAAATTGCCATGTTTGTTAAACATAATCGGCACTTATTTCCACGTTTATCAGATGTAGTTAGTCGCAACAGACGCGATGATACTATTCTATGTTTGCATAGCTCAAAAACTGCATTGATGCGAAAAAGTGTTTTTTGCATGGCCCCTTTAATATATAATAAGCTTCCGAAATGTTGGAAGGAACAGAATGCCCGTATATTTAAACATAAGTTGAAATTATATTTAGAAGGCAAAGCATACTATAGCATATTAGAATTTTTGAATAATAAAATTTAAATCTTATGTAACAAGCAATTCTATTATTGGCACTGTATAAAGCAAATAAAATATAATGTATCTTCATAGTAAATAATATTAACAGACATATAATTTATTCTTTAGATTTAGATTTATTGATAAAATTGTTAAAAATAGTTTAATAATGGTTTAATTAGATAATGCTTTAATAATATTTCATTTTCAATTATTGTATACTATTTGTAATATTTTCATTGATTTATACATTTGTACGCCACAAAGGCCAAACATGACTGAACCTTTTAATATATCTGAACAACCTGCATGCTTTGTATGTATACTCATGTTTCTACAAATAAATATCTTATCTTATCTTACATAAAAACACACAATTGACTTGAGTACCTCATCCAGTTTGAAGTCGGTAGAAAAGTGATGTAATTTTGTGTATTAAGTGTTTGCGCATGTGAAATATCAGTGGAAACGATGAAACAAGTAGTCCGATGTATCGAATATAGAGTATTGAAACCTTAAAGGGCTACTCCATGCGAACAACCTTGAGCATTTGGCCGGCGCGCCGCTCGCTACAATATATTGCGTAAGAAATATGTAAGACGTACGACGACACATAGCGTACAACGATAAACGTATTTTAATTTTTTTATTCGGTATATTAGTTGCATTATATTAGAATTATGTATTTTCATATATTATCTAATTATGATTATGATAGTTAATTATATATTAAAAATGAAGCATTGAAAATTGTGAGTTTAAAAGATACCTATTCACTATAGGTAAATAAATAGATAGCGCACAAATAACGACTAGCGCGACATTTTGCTCAACCTGCGCCTTAAGTTATTTGACTGCGAAGGCGCCTTAAGTACTTGAGATAATGTCGTCAAAATCTCCCAAGAATTTCTCAGTACTTCTCAATATGCAGCGACAAAAATGTTATTAGGGATAATTGTCACTGGTTGTTACTTGACACTGGCATAAGTATTAACCATACAAGTCCACAACCAAAGAAATAAAACCTAAAAAAAAAAGTAAAAAGCGTCTTCAAAAAACTAAAATGTAAAAATTACTTAAAACAATTTCAAGATAATTTTATAGTCTTTGAAGTATCGAAGCATGAATTCTACGATACATTATGACTTAGCCACATGCAACTCCTAATTTTATTCTTGTTAATAATTGAAACTTGTTTATACTTTTTTAAGTTTTATTTACCTATGTGCATAATATTGAAGCGTAATAACAAAGCAACCGAACGTATCGGTAACATTTCCGCCAAGTGACAACCTTGCCTCATATACATACGTCAGGGGCTCTAGAGCTCAAGACGGCTGCATTTCGCTACTCCGGGCTTTGTTCACCTTGAGAATTAATTTGCATACACAAGCAGCCATATTAACTAGAAAGTGAGACTTCTAAAATGTCAAGTGGAATTATAAAACTGTAGTCTTGCGTTTTCTGGAAGTCACATTAAGCTAAGGTATTATTTATTTCATATACTTATAAAATGTTTACTGTGAACTTCTCATGTATCACGGAAGACATTTTACTTAATAGATGCAAATCCTTTTAATAAATAGCGCAGATTATTGAAATAAACACTTCTTTACGTAGCCGCGTTGAGCGATTTTCGGTAGGGGAAAAACTTATGGGTTCGCGTCACCAATGACCTCGACATGCTCGTGACGTATTGCGCTTGCGCCAGACTAGCGGCGCGTAGTATAGCGGCCCGTATACATGTGTATGCATATATCATTGAGTTTTCATTTCTGTCGGCAGTCTTTGTGACTCCCTGTGTTTTTTAAGGGTAATATACCAGTACATAGTCCACTCGCTGATAAGTGGTTGTTGTGGCCAATATAACTCCGAGTGCTAAGATAGATAGCCTTATTTTCAGTAAAATAGGTCTCGATGGTTTTCTACACCTGCCACACGAAACACAGCAGAATTAAGCTGTTATTTTACGCTGGTATTCTGTGTAATTTTGATCGGTGTACAGTCGGATTGTCCCGTGGGTGATTTAAAAGGTGACAAAGCGGAACAAACCAGGACTGCAGCACCTTTCTAATAACAACTAGAAAAGAATCAGCGTTTGCCATCCCGCCTGCCATTTTGCCAATAATGCCAATAATGGCAAATATCCCCCTTGTGCCCAATCTTCGAAGGAGACTTTGTTTAGCTGTGGTCTTAGACAGGCTGTAAAAAATTAATAAATGAAATTATATAAGAGCCGTACGCCGTCGCAACTCAGGAGCTAAGCGTTCACAGTAAATTTCACAGTACTCGAGCAAACCGGGTTCGAACCCCGCCGGCACCAGTGAAATTGTTAATTGCAATTTTAAGTGCTGACATGTCACGGGCTTGGCGGTTAAAGAGAACATCATGTGGTAACCTGCATGTCTGAGAAATAATATACCTACTGGTACGATTCCACGATATGTTAATTCCACCAACACGCAATGGAGCAGTGTGATGTTTTTAAAATAATGCTCCATAATCCATAAATAGTAAGAGGCTCCCTACAATGCTAGCTCTAAATATTACAACGAAATAGCAATTAACTTAAATAAGTCAAAACAAACCCAGTCGTACAGCAGTTATAGGGTTATAACTGGACTGTGAATCGCGGATGGTTCTCGACCGCGTCGTCACTCACCTTGACGTATACGGGCCTCGGAGACCCAAACCGCAGCCTGATAACTTTACGACACACCTCTGTTAATGAAATCCGGGCAATTACGTCCTAAGATACAGCGGTGTGCAAGCAATTTAAAACTTACATATAATAATTTTAAAAGTTACTTTAAAGTGTACTCTGTGAGGACTTGTTTCTCTAAAATAGGCAACAAAGAATAGAAAACGTACTTTGTAGGATGATCGCTTTGTTGCCACGTAGCTTTTCCGAGTAAGCTTTTGTTTTAAAGGAAACACACGTATTGTTTACTTGGTAAAGTACTCCTAAGATCTTTGTTCGCGGGTCTAGAGGCGAACATCTTTTAGTTCTATTCTTTAGTCGTTTATTCGTTAACGTTATCTCAAATAACAATCCGATCTCATTAAAAATGTCGTGTCAGACTGAGTTGCACGTGTCCGCAGTTTCCTGATTGATCGGTACATCACTGCAATCACTTCTTACAATATCCTCGATATGAAATGGGATAGATGAAGGGACATAACGCCGTTTTTTTTATAGGATAGGGTGAAAAACGAGCACACAGTCCACCTGATGGTAAGTGGTTGCTGTGACCCATAGACATCTACATCTATCCTCGATTACGAATCAAAATGCAGATGCGTTGTCACCCGTGAGGACGAAGATGGAATACCTTGTTTCCAGTAAAAAGGGTCTCCGGTTCTCTACACTCACCATACGAAACACAGCAGTGTTAAGCTGCTATTTGACGCTGGTATTCTGTGAGAGCGTGGTCCTTCCTCGCTCGAGCCGACCCATTCGTGCTACAACTACAACTATACTACTAATATAAGCAGCAATGATCTACCACGTTTGAACCGTCACGGTATTAACAACAATTAGAATAAATGGTTATCAGAAGTAAACTTTAAGCTTTTGAATACGGTCCTAAAGTAATACGACTTTAAGCATTCCAGACAAAGTGTATAGTATATTTAAAGTATTTATTAAAAAACTAGCTGTTCCCCGCGACTTCATCCGCGTGTAGTTAATTTATTACGATTGGATTTCCTGGGTTTTAGTTTTTTTCCGCGGAACCCTAACGCTTTTTCTAAAATAATAGTAGCCTAAGTTACTCCTAATAACATCACCTATCTACCAGTGAGAGTCCCGTCAAAATCGATCAAGTCATTCTGAGACAATTAGCAATTGTATTTTTGTAATAAGTACCTACCGTGTATATTATATTTTCACATGCATTTAGTAAAAAGCTGTTATTTTGACATTATAAACAGACACTTAATTTTTTTTATTTGTATAGATTAAACTCTCAATTAAAAGTAGAAGGACTTTTAATTAAAGGTTAAATTTTTGACCTTTCTGCGTGGACTAAGGAATAATAATAACAAATAATTCTTAGTAATATCCTCGAGACCGAATTTCGGTCACGGTGGCCAGTCTCTACGGAGACTAGCCATCTCCATCTCAATGTTTGCGGAAGCACAGGTGCCCTCTCTAATTCTCTATTCCCTCACTCACATAGTCCGATCCATTTGATATGTATTGCTAAATAGACGTATATATTCATAGTAATTTGTATGTACTAATTATATATGTATTCAGATATGTATATTTGTATGTATATGCATGAATTTATATATTATGTAGTTAATTATCATTTTGTGTAGTGTTCTTTTATTCTATACTGCCACAACTACGTCAAATTCAAGTCATTAACTCAAGGCATTAAGTCCGCCCTTTGTATTCTTTTGTTTTAAGGAATGCAATAAAGGATAAATAAATAAATAAACAAAAATTGCCACATATGTGAGGATACTTGCATAGTTGCCAAGCTTGGCAGGCGAATTGCCAAGTCTTCAATAGATGATTACGGATCAACTTTTTAAAAGCGTACTTATTGGGTGCTCTTCTGATGTCATCGGGCAAGGAGTTTCAAAGGCAATCTATGTTAGAGGCCAATATTTACTTTCTATAGGCTGTGATGAATGAATGATACCTACCGTAACTGTACAGCCTATTAAAGTCCACATTTGGCATAGTTACCACGCTTATCAAGCAGGTTGACAACCGCAGTTTTTTATTTTTAATCCACGACGCAAAAGAGGGGTGTTAATAAATTTGACCGCTATGTGTGTGTGTTTGTCTGTCTGTGGCACCGTAGCTCTTAAACGGGTGAACCGATTTGCGTGCAGTTTTTTTAATTTAAAAGCAGGTTTTCTAGCGGTAGTTCTTAGACATGTTTTATAAAAATCGGTTTCGTCGTTTCAAGGTCATCAGCTGTTTTGCTAGCTGTTATAGTCGTTATTAGGAAGACGCTGCTGTCTATCTCCCTTTTTGATTTGTTTCCCTCTGTCGCCTCTTACGACACCCACGGGATGATATGGGGCAGTGGATATACTTTAAAATACTTATGACTGCTTCTGGTACGGAGAGACCCTATTTACTGGAAACGAGGCATTCCATCTTAGTCCTTACGGATTACAACGTATCTGCATTTTGATTCGTCATCGAGGATAGATGTAGATGTCTATGGGTCGCAGCAACCACTTAACATCACAAACGAGCATGATACATCATCATGCTCGTTTGTCACCCTTATCCTATAAAAAAAATTATACTAATGAACTTTGACTGCTCGGTGGGGCCGGAACCGAGAACCGCCTTCAACAGAGATTGCTTCATATTAGGAGATATTTAGATATGCACGAGCCACGCTGCAACCATATTATGGTTGTAGCACGAATGGGTCGGCTCGACCGAGGAAGGACCACGTTCTCACAGAATACCAGCGTAAAATAACGGCCTAATGCTGTTGTGTTTCGTATGGCGAGTGTAGAGAAAAAATTCTATCGTACACTTGGCAGGCGGGTTGGCAACTGTAGTTATATTATTTTCAGCTGTTATCAGGGAGAAGCTATTGACCATCTTTTGTTTAATTTCCCTTTTTTAATAGGAGAGGGGGCAAACGAGCATGCGGCTCACCTGATGGTAAGTGACTACCGCGGCCCATGATCAACTGCAACACCAGGGGAACCAGGGGAATTGCAGATGCGTTGCCAGCCTTTTAAAAATGATTAGGCTCTTTTCTCGAAGGTCCCTAATTCGTCCGGAAAAATCGCTGGTGGTAAACGATTCCACAAGGAAGTTGTGCGATGAAGAAAACTTCTTCTAAATCGCACAGTGATGGACCGCCAATCATCCAGATGTTATCGCGAGTTTTGTCGCGATGTGCGATGGTGAAATTTATCGTTTGGAATTAGTCCGAACAATTCCTCAGAGCACTCCCAGGGCGCTCTGTCGCTTCGTGCGATACCTATGGGATGATATGTACTAGGGGATTCACTTACACCGCCATTACACAGCATTTATTGTTACCACATCAAATTAATGCCCCACGTTGGTCTGGGACTGGATCCCATGTTTATATGGGGCTTATAACAAAATAGAATCTGCCAACTGGGATTACCCAAAATGTCGTAAAAAGTGACTAATGGTATTGTTGGGAAGGAGGGTAAAAAAAATAAAAAGTGATACGAACAAATGAAGGTAGAATGGTCATCTCCCACTTATTTTAGCAGTATAAAGTTCCGCACAGGCGACTAAAAGGCATCAGTCTGTAATTCTACAAGTCTCACCATCGTTACTATGCCCGTTGGGGTATTCTACTAGTGTAGGCAAGGAAGATCGTGTTGCTGAGAGGCTGCCCTGTGTTTACATTGAGATGGTTAGTGATGCTGTTGGTTTGCAAACTTTGGTATTATCATGTAATTTGGTCCTGATAGTAAGCGGGGTTTGTTACCGAGTACTGTTCTTTTCTGCCGACTTCCAAAAAGGAGACGGTACTCAATTCGACTGTATTTTTTTTTGTTTTTTTTTAATGTGTGTTACCTCATAACTTTTCACTGGGTGAATCTATTTCAATGATTCTTTTTTTAATATGAAAGCTGATACATCTCGTGTGGTCCCATATGAATTTGATCAAGGTCAGACCAATAGTTTTTGAGTTATTCTTCATAACTTACATTGAAGTCAGCTGTACAAAATTTTAAATTATTATATTATATTGAAATAATTTTGAGAATAATTTTTAACATCAGTAGTGGAATAGTTTCTTATAGTATACTATATTACTTTTAATGGCTAAACGTCAAACTCTGCCTACAGCGATCACAGGCGAGATGCTATGCATATGTATTATAAAATCATCATCATCATTACAGCCTTTCACAAGTCCACTGCTGAACATAGGCCTTCCCATAAGAATGCCACAAAGCACGGTCCTGAGCCACCTGCATCCATCGACTTCCTGCATGTCTTACCAGGTCGTCACTCCATCTCGTGGGGGGTCGTCCTACACTTCGCCTACCGGTACGAGGCTGCCACTCGAGAACCTTTCTTCCCCATCGGTTGTCGGTTCTTCGAGCTATATGGCCGGCCCACAGCCACTTCAGCTTACTAATCCGTTGGGCTATATCGGTTACTCTGGTTCTACTGTGGATATCCTCATTCCTAAGTTTATCACGCAGAGAAACTCCGAGCATAGACCTCTCCATAGCTCGCTGAGCGACCTTGAGCTTCCTCATACGGCCAGCAGTGAACGTACGCACGCACTGGTTGTACAATTTCGTTTTAAGGTTTTGAGGTATGTCTGACGAGAAGATGTGTCGTAGCTTCCCGAACGCTGCCCAGCCGAGTTGAATCCGTCGATTGACCTCTCGGTCGAAGTTGGACTTACCTAGTTGGACTATTTTTCCCAGGTAAACATACTCTTCAACAACTTCGAGCTTAGTGCTCCCAACAACTACCGGCATAGGTGTGATATGGACATTAAACATAATCTTTGTTTTGTCCATGTTCATCTTAAGACCTATCCGTTGGGAGACACTATTGAGGTCATTGAGCATAGTGCTTAGGTCCTCCAGCGATTCTGCCATAAGGACTATATCGTCGACAAATCGAAGGTGAGTGATGTACTCGCCATTGATGTTGATACCGTATCCTTTCCAGTCCAGAAGCTTGAAAACGTCTTCCAATGCAGCGGTGAAGAGTTTCGGGGATATAACATCACCCTGTCTTACACCTCTCTGCAATTGGATAGGTTTCGTACTCTGGTTCTGTACTCGGATAGCCATCGTAGCTCTACTGTACAAACACTTCGGCACTTCGATATACGGACAGTCAACTTGGCATCGCTGAAAGGACTGCAGCACCGCCCAAATTTCGACCGAATCAAAGGCTTTCTCATAGTCCACATACGCCAGATATAGTGGCAAATTGTACTCTTCGGACTTCTGTACAATTTACCGAAGGGTATGTATGTGGTCTATGGTGCTAAAGCCCTTTCGGAAACCGGCTTGTTCGGGAGGCTGGAAGTCGCCAAGTCTGCACGCGAGACGATTCGTAATGACTCTCGAAAACAGCACGTAGACGCGGCTCAGAAGGGAAATCGGTCTGTAGTTCTTCAAGAGAGCGTTGTCACCTTTCTTGAAGAACAAGACCACCGCACTTCTGCTTCACGCCTCCGGTGTAATGCCACCATGGAGGACGGAATTAAAGAGCTTCTGAAGGACTTCCAAGTACCGGTCTTCCACCCGCTTTCAGAAGCTCCGCTGTAATTCCATCCTCGCCTGGGGCCTTGCCATTTTTAAGGTGCTGGAGAGCCATTCTAATCTCGCTCAGACTGACGTCCGGGATATCTTCGGAATAGTGTCTCTCTTGGATCGTTACTCACACTTGCGTGTGGCTCCAACGATGACGTGTACAGCTGCCCATAGAACCTCTCAATCTCACTCAAAATCTCAGGTGTCCCGGAAACCATGCTGCCACATTCGGTCTTCAGCTTTGACAGTTGGCTCTTTCTGGCACACAGATCTCTGGCAAAGACTTTGGAGCCTTCGTTCCGCTAGATCGCTTCTTCAATACAAGCTATATTGAAGTTGCGTAAGTCCCGCCGCATGCATTTGGAAATCTGTCTGTGCAGTTGCATGTATTATATTCAAATCTGTTGAAGAATGTAGCTCCATCTCCCGTCTAACATCCATGAGATTAAGAGTGTGATCGGAGAGTTTTTGTGTTCTTCTGCGGCAGGTCTTGCAGAACTTAGCTCCGACCGCATGGATAGTTTCCACGAGCTTGTCATTCATTTCGTCCACTTCATTGCAGTCTTCTAGGCACTGACAACTGTTTTGTAACTCGAGCTGAAAGGTTTCAGGACTTTGGAACAGAGCACGTATTATAAAATACTATTAAATATTTATATGCACTGCAGTCTTCAGAGCTCCGCACACAAATTGTTCATAAATTTGGCGTGAGACGCGGAGCGAGCGGAGATTTCCTCCAATTTGCTTAATGACCTCCATCTGTTATCATTTTGGCAGTATCAAAATTTATTGGTCGGCGTCTAACTTTTTACGGAAGTATAGGTCTTTGGTGTCCGCTTAATTTCATTATGCTAATATAGGCCTTATGCAAATGGCCTTATCAAAGAAATTCGCGTGTACGTTTACAAATGTGCTTGGCAGAGTTAAGTGTGGTACTTTTACAAAAGTTTTCATGTGGGGACGGTGTAATCGAATCCACCGTATCTTGACACGTGAGTGTACTAAGAAATTATGGATTATATGCTATATCATAATGAATTTTAGATTGAATTTCGGTTACTGCTACCAGTCTCAACGGAGACTAGCCAACTACGTAGAAGAGGAATGTCTATAGTGCAAAAATGTGTGCGCTCATTGTCCGATGGGACAACAATGTGACACGACGGAGTGATCGGGCGCAGGATTAAAGCGCTTTCCGAGTTCCGACGCACAATTCAATTCAAGCGCTAGAATTCTCATTAGATTGTGCTGCCAAGCGCTAGAATTCTTATTAGATTGTGCTGCAAGCGTCGCGATTAAGAAAAACCTTAATATGGCACAGACTAATGTCCAGTAGCTGCAGACTGTTAACTGACAAAGTAGATTAGTTAGATAAAACCAATATTTCACGATGCAATCAATTTACACAACAAATTAATTATAATTTTCGCTGGGTCAATTTAATATTATCAATAAAGTTATTAATATTGATCTCCCATATTGGCCATTTTTGAAACTGTTCGGGCATTTTATATAACGTCCTGTTAACCACATGATAAATATAGTGTTACTCGTAAATCCCATATCATCCCTTAGGTATCTTGTGAAAATGATACAGGCAATAAGGAGCAACTTACTCCTGATAACTTTTTTTATATTCTGGTTGTAATTAGGACGACGCTGCTGGCACTCTCCTGGTTTATTTTCCTCTGTCGCCACTTACTAAAACCGTGGGACGATTTGGGGTAGTGGATACTCTTATTTTTTTCTTACAGCATTAAACGGTCAATTGAACACATAATTTACTATACAAGTTATATAAAATACCTTAAATGAAACATGAATTAACCATGGTGCCTGTTTACTCTTAACACAGCCCTGTCAATTAGCTAGCACTCTATTAATTATATTTCGTTATAGTTTTTTTTATAGCATAGGGTGACAAATGAGCACACGCCACACCTGATGGTAAGTGGTTGCTCTCACCTATAGCTATATCTACATCTATCCTCAATAAAGAATCAAAATGCAGATGCGTTGTCACCCGTAAGGACTAAGATGGGATGCCTCTTTTCCAGTAAAAAGGGTCTCCGGTTCTCTACACTCACGGTGAGTGAGTGACTCACCATACGAAACACAGCGTTAAGCTGCTATTTTACGCTGGTATTCTGTGAAAGCGTGGTACTTCCCCGGTCGAGCCAACCCATTCGTGCTACAACTATGCTACTAATACAGCTGCAGCATGACTCTACCACGTATAAAAGTGATAGATAGTGATTAATTCTTAGTAAAATAACCTAATAATTATTTTATATGATTATTTCACGAGGTGATTTTCTGTATACTAAAATAAACTACAGGTGGACACCTGTAGTTTATTTAATAACCCTATCTCTCGTATTGCTTCGAATTTACCGTCCACCTGATGGTAAGATGCTATTACAGCCCAAGGACGAATGCAACCAACTTCAAATAAAGAAACCTACAGACGTGTTTGTGTGTGACGTACAGACCTGGATTGGATGCCTCAAAACCTGTAAATACTCACAGCAGTATTCGGTCTGTAGTGTAAGTGGGTCATTAAAATAACAGGCAGTGAGGCATTTTACCTCGGTCTTTGAGGATAACAACGGATCTGGCATTGGTACGTGGTAGAGTCATCATCATCGTCATTACAGCCTTTCACAAGTCCACTGCTGAACATAGCCCTCCCCCAAGGAATGCCACAAAACACGGTCCTGAGCCACCTGCATCCATCGACTTCCTGCATATCTTACCAGGTCGTCACTCCATCTAGTGGGGGGACGTCCAACACTTCGTCCGCCGGTACGAGGCCACCACTCGAGAACCTTTTTTAACCATCGGTTGTCGGTTCTTCGAGCTATATGTCCGCCCCATTGCCTCTTCAGCTTACTAATCCGTTAGGCTATGTCGGTCACTCTGGTTCTACTGCGGATATCCTCATTTCTAAGTTTATCACGCAGAGAAACTCCGAGCATAGCCCTCTCCATAGCTTGCTGAGCAACCTAGAGCTTAGAACCTTGGTAGAGTCACTGCAGCGTATTATGACAGCAGCACGAACCATTAGGCGCGATCCAAGAAGGACTACCCTCGCATTAAATACCAGCGTGAAATAGCAGCTTCATGCTACTGTGTTTCATATGGTGAGTGTAGCGAACCGGAGACCCTTTTTACTGGAAACGAGGCATTCTATCTTAGGCCTCAGGAGTGATAATTGATTGCATTTTGATTCTTAATTGAGGATAAATGTGAATGTCTATTGGCCACAGTATCCATTTACTAACAGGTGGACTGTGAGCTCGTTTGTCACCCTCATTCTATAAAAAAGGATCAGGTAGGTGGGGCTAGAGCCAAGCTATTAAAAAATTCTATAATTTTGGATCATAACTCGTATTCAAAATATATTATGATGGTTTAATTGCAAAAAAGAAAATCACTAATTTTGGACTCCAGAAAGAGCACATCCACATTATTAAAAGTATGTGAGAAGTACAAAATATCCAAAACTAACTTTCCGTAGAGGTTGTTATGACAAATTTGTGATATTACGACTGGGTAGCGTAATGACTAGATGCGTTTCCTTTCGGGATAGCGTGTTCGAATCCTGTACGGAAAATCTTTTTGTATGACCTACAAATAAATGATGTGGGGTCTGGATTTTTGATCTTGATCAATATGCGTACGTAAAATGGCTGCACGATAAAGGAGAACCAGTGTGGGGGTTTACGTGTTAGATGTTTTCAATAAATTAAAAAATATATATTTCATAGTAAATATATAATCCATCAAAATGAACTGATTTTATATCGAAACTAAACTAATTATATTTATTGTATTGTTGACACAATCTATATTTTGCTGAGACTTGTAAACGGATTAAATCTGTCTCCATTAGCTCATTATTTGATTAACCTCAAAACAACATTTCCAGCTATGGTATTATCGCAAGAAATACATTGATTGAATTAATTGATAAAAGAAAATAAATATAGGTCATTACGACTGGCCGAAAACAAAAAACTATACTTGTAGAGACACATAACTATTACTCCACTACCCCAATATTTATATTGGTATTTTAGTCGCTTAAATAATATCTTCGACTCAAAGTATCGTATTATTCTCGCCTGAACCTCTTCAATGACATTAAGGTAGCACATATCTATTGCGACAATATACTAACAATATATTCTTAAAGGCGTAAGCTTGATTATAAGCAAAGTTTAAGTAAAAATCAATGAGTGACGAGTATCTTCAATATAAATAATGCTATCACTGTAATTAAATACAATATTAATATGTGATAAAAAAGATGCCTTACCTCGCGTCTTATGCACAATCTTTCACAATCTTCAGGCAAGCGATAAAAAAGAAAATATTACGTAAGAACACGTACAACTTAAGTCTGTCCGAAGAGGTTTTTTAAGTTCTTTTTCACTGCACTTTTTCGCTATCGGTTACTAATTCACATTGGCTTATATTTGCTAAATAGAATGTGGTATTTGTATAAGAAATTTGCGAGTAAATGGAAATAAAATGGAGTCGCAATATCCCTTTGTATTGGGGTTAGTGATAGTTGGGGGGTCGTTAGTAGAGCGCATGCGTGAATTCCGCTTCCCCTTTGCTCGTTTTTTCGTTCTAAAATGTTAGGAGGGTTGAGAAATGTCACTTTTCTTATTTTACATCATTAATATTTTACTCTTTTGGTTAATTAGCACAAAGAAATTTATTTAGTTGTACTTTTAAAAACACATCTACGTTTTGTATATTTTACGTTACATTTACAAATGTATTTAATGGTGTCGTTGGAAAAAATATTGATTACAATATTTACTTCAAATGCGCGGATTATTTAAATTAGTTTTAGGTGTTTGTGAAGACTTAACTGATGCTATAAGTTAGAGCCATGCTGCAGCTATATTAATAGTATAGTTGTAGCACGAATGGGTCGGCTCGACCGGGAAAGGACCACGCTCTCACAGAATACCAGCTCAAATAGCAGCTTAACACTACTGTGTTTCGTATGGTGAGTATAGAGAACCGGATACCCTTTTTACTGTAAACGAGGCATTCTATCTTAGTCCTCACGGGTGGCAACGCATCTATGGGCCACAGCAGCCACTTACCATCTGGTGGACTGTGTGCTCGTTTGTCACCCTAATTCTATTTAAAAAAAAATATTTTAAAATAATATTAAAAGCCGTTGTGATAATAAGAGAAACTTCTGTATGTGGTAGAGCCACGCTGCTGTTCTATTACATCCATCCATCCGTACATTACATTTGTGGTAAAATAAAAAATGACTTTCAATAAGAATTGCTTGCTTGCTTGCCCAATTTTTTTTCAATTTTGATTTATTACCAGGAAGATGTTGTTCTATCGCCTCTTACAACACCCAAGGGACGATATGAGTGAGTGAAAATTCTCACATCGCCATTGCTGCTACAGCACGAATGAGTCAGTTCAAACACAGAATACCAGCGTGAAATGGCAGCAAAACGCTGCTGTTTTGTATGGTACTCGTAGGTATAGAAGACGGATTTTTTTTACTTGTAACAAGGCGTTCCGTCTTAGTCCAGAGGGTTTACAACTTATCAGCATTTTGTTTTCTTATGGCCGGTTTCTGAAGTTCCCAATTATATTCCCATTAGCTATTGATTCATTAAAGTTACCTATAGGATAAACGTCGGTTAACTGTCACTGCGTTTCTGAATACGCAACGAATCGTTCAACTACTATGAAACCGATAACAAGCTCCATAATTTGACGCTATATGGGTCATTTCAAGAGATCGAGTTTAAAATACAATTTTACATAATACTTAATTTTATCTACAATATTAAAAACTATGATAATAAAAAAAAAAACTAAAACTAGAAACTTAACTATCATATAGTCCTACTAACCGTTTAAAATTGATTTTATTATTTCAATTCTTCATTAATACTAGTTTTATTTATAAAAATATATTATTCGAGTCTAAATAAGTGAATAAGGACTGTTTTAGTAATAAATTATAATAATTTCGTATTTATCAGCGACTGTATGAACGACTTCATTGCAAATGAAAAAAAAGAAAAAAAATTGTAATATTTAGCGTTGGTCGGCCATATTTTTTAATAACATCACGCTATAAACTAAAAGTTGATGGCGTTTGCTTGAAATAAAACGTCAAATAAAGTTATGGAACCGACAAACGACACAAATTTGTCAGTTTAGTTGACCAAAGTTTAAACGGAGTTTATTTTACATTGGGATGTTCGAAAACGACCGACCGCCTGCAGTTGTTAGGGTTTGAATTATCCTCAAATTTGAACTTCGGGCGGTTTATTGAGTCCAAGGCCAAAGCAGCTGCAAGGAAGCTGGGAGTCCTTGCAAAGGTGCGGCGATACTTCACGCCGGGACAGCTGCTAACTTTATATAAAGCGCAAGTCCGGTCGTGCATGGAGTATTGCTGCCATATATGGGCTGGTGCTGCAAAATGCCACCTAACAGCACTGGACTCAATGGAAAGGCGTGCTAAGAGGCTTATTGGTGTCCCGAATTTGGTTAAAACCAATCTTACCAGCCTCGAACACAGACGTAAAGTAGCCAGCCTTTCGGTTTTCTACAGGATGCATTTCGGAGAGTGTGCGCAGGAATTACATAATTTAATTCCCCCCTCTCCCTTCCACCATCGGACAACCAGACGTTCGGCCAGTCTCCACCCTTTCGTTGTTGACTTACCACGCATTCGAACCAAACGGTTCGCCACGTCGTTCATCATGCGTACAGCAAAGGAGTGAAATAAGTTACCAGCATCTGTTTCTCCATCTGATTACAGTGTGGGTGTCTTCAAGGCAAGAGTGAATAGGCTTTTGTTAAGTCAGTGCGCTTCACCATCTTAGGTTACATCACCACTTACCATCAGGTGGGACCGTAGATAAGCGCTGGCTTAGTAGAATATATATATAAAAAAACGCACTTTCTTAAATTATCGAACCAATAGCGCTAACGAATAGATAAACCGCCGATAAAAGCACCTCAGAAACCGAGCATTAGTCGACAGCTCGTTGGTACCTGCGTTGGTTGGTGCATTGCCACCTCGAAGGACTAAGATGGCATGCCTTGTTTCCAGTAAAAAGTTTCTCCGGTTCTCTACACTCACCATGCAAAACACAGCAGCATTGAGCTGCTATTTTGCGCTGGTATTCTGTGAGAGACCGGGTTAGGACCACCCTAACCCGGTCCAGCCGACCCATTCGTGCTACAACCATAAAATAGCTGCAGCGTTTAATTGATTGCCTCGTTGGTTTAGTGATTTCATGTGGTCCCGGGTTCGAATGTCGAGTCGGACCAAAACTAGTTAATGGATTTTTCTATCCATAAATTTTCATTAGCAGATCAAAGTCATGTAGTAGTTGACGGTGTTTCACATCCGTGCCTCGGATATTACTCAAAGCCGTTGCTCACGCTCCTGATCTGTCTCCAGTCGTGTCGAATTGCCGTCCCACCGAATTATAAGGTTAAGAGAATAGAGACACTTGCACCTAGCGCACACACACTCGTGCATTGTAATTATATTGTAGGTACAGCGTGACTCTACAATTAGTTTAGTGCTTGATTGCGATATATTGATAGTGGCAATGCATTCTTGAGATAGTATATCGCACTAGCTTAAAAACATTTTATTTAATTGCACAGAGAGAGAGAGAGAGAGAGTGAGAGAGAGAGAGAGAGAGAGAGAGAGTAGTCTCTCGAAGATACCCACTTATTCGGAGAGAAAGACTGATGCTGGCAAATAACTTCAGTATTTTGCTGTATCCATTATAAGCGCTTCATCATATATGCCTATTATCCACTTCCTCGGCATGCAAATTAAGCATGTTTTGTAACCGTTACTGTCACACCCTATCATAAAGCCACTGCTGAACATAGGACTCCCCCATAGATTGCCTCATAGACCATATATCTACGTCAAGTCGTCCTTTGCCGACTCTGCCACTCACTTCTGCAGCAAATACTTACTTTTTAATATCATTTTATAAAATAATGTTGACAAACGAGCCGAAACAACTTGATGGTAAATTGATGCTATGGTCCATAGACATCTAGCAGTAGATAAAATGAATAATATTCAATGGGTGAAGTCACAACATGGCAAATTTCTGATTGAATTCGTCACCGACCCGCGAAAAAGTAGAATAGTGTTACCACTTACGCTTTAACCGTGGTGGTTTTTAACAGTGGTAGAGTCACGCGGCAGCTTTTGCTGTCGCACGGATGGGCCGATTCGACCCGGGGTGGTACCACGACCTCACAGAAAATCAGCGTGAAGCAGAGGTTTACCTCTGCGTTTCGCTTGGTGAGTGCAGGTGGCCGGAGGCCCTTTTTACTGGAAATGAGGCATTCCATCTTAGTCCTCACGGGTGACAACGCATCTACATTTTGATTTGTAATAGAGGATAGATGTAGATGTCTATGGGCCGCAGCAACCACTTACCATCAGGTGGACTGTGTGCTCATTTGTCACCCTTATCGTATAAAAAAAAACCGAAACATAAAATTGGAAAACACATTGGTGTTTTTTTCTTGTGTTACGAAACTGCCGACATTTCGAGTGTGATTATAAATAGACCAAAATACATCTGTGCCTTCGTTTGAGAATCAACATGCAGAGGAGTCATCTCCCCATAGGCCCAAGAGAGAGGGTTTCCGGTTCTCTACACTCACCATTTGGAACCTAGCAGCATTAAGGTGCTACGTTACGCTGGTATATTGTGAGTCCGTGGTACTTCACCGGTCAAGCCGATATATTAGCACCGCAGCCACAAAATATCTAAAACGTTGCTCTACCACGTAGAAAAGCTACTTCATCCATCTTATTGTTATCCAAACGGACTTACGCAATCCACTCCTCGTCTCTCCGAGTGGCATAACGTTACGGGTGGTGAGCCAGGTCACTTTCGCCTTCACGATGCAGGAGAAATTACTAATGTGAGGGTAGACAATTATTTTTTTTTTTAAAAACCCTACCGTAGAAGTAAAGTAACTGTCACCTACGTTTCTCTAACAATAAGATAACATATTGATAGCTCTCAGTTGAAACCAGATTTCCTTTAGCATTGTGAAGCCCGGAGTTTAATTATTTAGCCGTTATTGTATCTCTATCTCTTCTCTTATGTCTTACATAGTATAAAACGAAGTCGCTTCCCGCCGTCTGCACGCTTAGATCTTTACAACTACGTAGATGCAGTTTCCATCAATAGATAGAATGATTCAAGATGAAAGTTTATTAGCATATTAGTATATTATATAATTCTTCTCTCCGTGTGTATGTGACTGTACTCCTCCTAAACGGCTGGACCTATTTTGATAAAATTTTGTATGTGTGCAATTTTAAGTGCTGATTTACCATGCAATTTTTAATGCTGATTTACCACGTGCTCTGCGGTGAAGTAAAACATCGTGAGGAAACCTGTGTGTCTAAGAAATAAGAAAAACAATATTTCAAAGACATGTGAAGTTCGCCAACACGCATTTGGGCAGCGCTGCGGACATTTCCTTGTCCAGCAGTGGGACGTATATAGGTTGTAAATTTTGTGTGTGTGAATAAGTTGATTAGAGATCAGTTTAAATTCACAATTGGAACCGGTAGGTGGCGTTGTTGTCGAGATACAGAAATCAACCGGGCGAAGCCGGGGCGGAACTCTAGTTCTTTTATAATAATAAAAAGGGCGGACTTAATGCCTTTATGTATCATCTACCAGTTAACCCATTTCATCATCATCATCATTACAGCCCTTCACAAGCCCACTGCTGAACATAGGCCTCCCCCAAAGAATGCCACAAAACACGGTCCTGAGCCACCTGCATCCATCGACTTCCTGCATGTCTTACCAGGTCGTCACTCCATCTCGTGGGGGGACGCCCTACACTTCGCCTACCGGTACGAGGCTGCCACTCGAGAACCTTTCTTCCCCATCGGTTGTCGGTTCTTCGAGCTATATGGCCGGCCCACTGCCACTTCAGCTTACTAATCCGTTGGGCTATGTCGGTTAACCCATTTAGTGGTGAGAATTCGACGTAGCTGTAGCAATATAGGAGAAATCCGATCATACTTACACAAAATAATTTAAAATTAAAAATTTTGTACAACCTACTTCAATATAAATTATTAAGTGTTCGCGCCAAACGCTAATTTCAGGAACTAACGCGAGAGGGCGCGTGCCATACCGGTTTTGACGTCGGTCGAGCGGTGGGTGTTGAGAACGTGTGAAGGCGAAAGCCAGTCGTCTGCCAGCTGGGCTAACGCCAGCACGCTGTCAATTTTTGTTCAGGAACTCGGAATAATTAGGTACGGCTAGTAAATGTACTGTCTAGGATTTGTGACGCGTATTCCTTGGTGTAGAGCTTACCCGGGACTCAATGGGTTTGACTCGGAATCTGTATAGGTGCATTCGACAATCTTATCTAGTGCGGCCTTTGATATTCTAGAAATAACTGTTGCTACGCGAAGCGGTAGTGACCTTTGATCCGGACACTCCCTGTTAGTTTTGTGTGTTAAGCTTATAACAAACGAGAGTTAGTGGGTTCTGTAAGTTAGTTAATAGTACGATAGAGTTAATGGACTGTCATCGTGATGAACGAAGAAAGTGACTGTGGACGGCGCCGCGTAAGATTACCTCAATTTGGAGCGGTGCTGCCGCCCGGGCTGCTGCCGACTGCAAAGGTCTACTAAGGTCAATCACCATCAGTCACACCCAGATACATATCACAGCACCTTATTTCCCTTGTACTACACAGCCACATGCGACCAGACCGAATCCTGAGGGAGCAGTCGCCTTGGATATAGGTAAGTAAGCTCCGTCTAATATTCTCCCTGTTGAATGGCCGTAGTATAGAACGCTCCCCCTTTATTGTTTAGTGTAACAAGAGATTTTCCACTTTGGCCTTAGGAGGCCCGACCTACGTCTGCTCGTCGAAACTCAGCTGAATGGGCCCCTGAGGATTTGACCTTTATGGGAGCAGCCGTAGGCCGTAACATTAAGAATAACTCAAAAACTATTGGTCAGACCTTGAATTTATATAGGACCACATGTGACGCACCAGCTTTCAAACAAAAAAAATCATCGAAATCGGTTCACGCAGTAAAAAGTTATGAGGTAACACACATAAAAAAACATACAGTCGAATTGAGTACCGGCTATTTTTAAAGTCGGTAGAAAATGTTTATATTCAACTAAATATAAAATTATGCTATAAATAAAGTGTGTCCGTATGGACAAAGGAAACGTGGATACTGCCTCTATTTTATTTTAATTATTTATTGGTTTAAACTTCATTGCAAAAAAATGTATAAAGTTGGATTCACTACCTTTCAATTTCAACCTATAAGTAAACAGAGAACAATACTTTGGAGGTGCAATATGACTTGTAAGATAAAGTATTTTGTAGCAAATTAGCCGAATTTGTTGACCCAATCCTAGAATTTGTAGGCCGTCAATGAAATTCAACGTTTGATTTGCGAGGCCATTATACAGGGTTATTTTGCAATAACTGGCCAAATTTGCAGAGAATGTTCATAATAAGTAATTTAAATAAATGGTGAAGAAAAATAAATTAAAAAAAAAACTCAATAATTTTGTTCTTTTTTATATTTTAAATTCAAAATGCGTGGTAATGCATTATTTTAACTGATTTTACTGCGCACGCATACATTCGTAAGGGTCGATCGGTAGGCAAAAACGTTGTTGCCCATAAATCACATTCAATTTTGAATAATTTCAAATAAGTATGAAGTTTTATTTACATGTTGTTTCAAAAACCGCAATAACGGTATATTATTATTTATATATTTGAATACGCTTTGAAAAATAACCCTGTATAAATATTAGGTGCACACTTTCAGAAATAAATAAGTTCATAACTTTCTGCCTAGGTGTCAATTTGTGCTGGAATCATCCTACTGTCTATCTCTGATGTCAAGCAGCAGTATACCTACTGTTGAGTTCCGGCTTGCATTGCTGTTTTAATCTGAAGGGTATAAGAGAGCCAGCATAATTAGACGCTGTGAGGTATTCTCTTAGTCCTTGTTTGCAGGTTGCAGGTGTCTATGGGCTGCAGTAGCCTCTTGCCATCACGTGTACTTTTTAGATTCTTGTCACTTCAAAATATACATATGTTACAGTAAAAACTCATAACCGGTCAAAACCACTTTAGACTGTAAAAAGTCAAGCAAAAGTAGTTTTGACTAAAGGCGTTTGTCAATAGCACTTTTAACTGATTTTTGCAGTCAAAAGTAGTTTTGGACAAATCCACTTTTAATTGCAAAAATACTGGGTCATAATGATTTTGACCAAATTACATCGGTTAAAAGTGGTTTTGACCAACAATGTTAGTCAAAACTACTTTTGACTTAAACTTTTTGAATTTCTGAAATTAAAAAGTTCAATTGCTTAAATATTATATTTTATATCATTATAATGTACGCGGAGCCACCCCAGCGGCAATTTAACCTACTGTTTCTGATATTGTGACTTTTGACTAAGAACGTTGGTAAAAACCACTTTTGACAACACAAATCAGTCAAAACTGTTTTTGACTAAGGGCATCGGTCAAAACCATTTTTGCCTGATTTTTGCAGTCAAAAGTGGTTTTGACCGGTTATGAGTTTCGACTGTGACATGTACACACATTGTTAATGAGACCTGTCATATATCACGAAGAACCGACAATCGACAAGGATTTGAAAGATTCGAGAAGGGAAGCATTGTACAGGTAAACGCGGTGTAGGGCGGACATACTGGCGGATCCCGCTCGTCCGTCGCCAAGGCATTCATCACGGCCCTCTTCTTGAAAACGGTGTTCCCCTACCAGGAAACGGGGCCTCTGGGGTTGCAGACGCTCGGGGCGGTGGCCTCGATCGCCTAGTTATATAACTCCCGAGGAGGGCGATGACTCGGAAGTGGTCTCGACACATCATGGCAGCACTGCGAGGGTGCAGGGGGCAACAAGTACTGCCCCCGGGACGTGCTATTAGTGCAGCAAAGCGAGGGAGGGGCCCCGGTTGCGTTCCGAACGGAGATCTCGGGACCCGTCGTATACGACGCCGGTAACCACCGTGGGGTTTTAGCCGGTAGAAGTCCGGCATCACCTTTCTGTTGCCCCCGCAGAAGATGGTATACATGAGAATTAACTCACGATAAAAAAATGACCGTGATTTGTTGCATTCCTCGGGGAGACCTATGCTCAGCAGTGGACTTGTGATGTGATAGTAATTCTCAATCTATGATAAGATCTTAGCTAAAATTATATGTACTTATTAATTATTTTTACTAATTAATAAACAAAGAAAGAAACACTTTATTTTGACAAAGATCATTGAGACACACATTCAAATTTATAACTTAACAATTGGTAAAATTAAAAAAAAAATTGTGCAACCGACTTCAATACAAATAAAATGAGAACATCATCAATGTAGTCGAAGTCAATTAAATAAGCAATATTAAGGATAACTCAAAAACCACTGATCGGATCTTGATCAAATTTATATGGGATGCATGAGAAGCACCAGCTTTCAAATAAAGAAGAATCATCAAAGTCGGGTCACCAAGAAAAATGTTGTGGGGTACATTAAAAAAATACAGTCAAATTGAGAACGTCCTCCTTTTTTTGAAGTTGGTTGAAAATACATTTGACTTCGTACATCAAAGGCAAAAAAGGATATCACTCAGCATGGTGTGCAGTGATGACCGAAAATTTTCGAGAATACTGCCACGGCAGTCTTTTGCGGCAGCATGGCGCAGGGGTACCAGCTAGTTCCATATAAAAATCATTTTTATGGAAAAGCGATTTATTTAGAATAATAATAACTTTTTCTGACTTGTTTATACTTATATTTTATGAGAATAACTTTTAAGTATTAGGACCAAATTAGTCTACTTGCGAGTTTCTTGCGACTGCCTCTCACAATGTGTTCCGTGATTGAGACTTGTGGAGACGTTGCTTTCATAACTTTCTGAGAGTGCTTTGCAGTGGCGAATTTTGCATAAAAATACTTTAACGTAACCATATCTGATCTATGGTCTAGTAGCAAAGTAAAGTTACAGTCTATATAGGTACGCCCCACTCCTGGGCATAGGCCTCCTTTCGTTTCTGAGGTTTTAGGTCAAGGAAGTGTCCACTGTGCCCCATTATGTGTAGCGGGCGGACTTCACAAGTATTCGAATATTTTTTTTTATTACTCAGTCATGCAGGTTTCCTCACGATGTTTCCTCCATTGTCGAGCACGTGGTAAATAGTTCTTAAAATTGCAATTGACAATTTTATAGCCTAGTAGTGACAAGTGGTAAAATTATAATTTTTTTACAACTGACTTCATCATCATCATCATTACAGCCCTTCACAAGTCCACTGCTGAACATAGGCCTCCCCCAGTAAATGCCACAAAGCGCGGTCCTGAGCCACCTGCAGCTATCGACTTCCTGCATGTATTACCAGGTCGTCACTCCATCTAGTGGGGGGTCGCCCTACACTTCGCCTACCGGTACGAGGCCACTTGAGAACCTTTTTCCCAATTGGTTGTCGATTCTTCGAGCTATATGGCCGGCCCATTGCCACTTCAGCTTACTAATCTGTTTGGAATATATCGGTTACTCTGGTTCTACTGCGGATATCCTCATTTCTAAGTTTATCACGCAGAGAAACCCCAAGCATAGCCCTCTCCTTAGCTCGCTGAGCGACCTTGAACGTCCTCACACGGCCCGCAGTGAAGTACCACATCTCAGATCCATAAGTCATCACTGGCAACACACACTGGTTGTACAAACTCGTTTTCAGGTTTTGACGTATACCTGACTTTTTCAATTTTCTTTTCCAAATTAAAGTCGGTTGGCCAGCGTCAATTAAATACGCATTATTAAGGATAATTCAAAAACTACTGTGGAACTACATGAGAAGCACCAGCTATCAAATAAAAATCATCAATATCACATAAAGAAAACAGTCGAATTGAGGACCTCCTCCTTTTTTGAAGTCGGCTAAAAATTCTTTAATGCACCTTATTGACTGTTTCACTCCATAAGTCCCATACAGAGCGGGACATACACAGTAGGAATAGAAACGACATAAAAAAACTACAGGAATAAAATTTGTATTTCACAGTTCAGAAATATTTTTAATACACAATTTTAGTCTTTAATAAAATATAACTATGCTATAGTTTGCAATAACACTCAAAAATACATTGTATTAACATTACATAGAACTCTATAGTGTAATGTAACTTTAGTTTCGATAATAACTGCAATGTTTAACCTAAATTCTTCCATATCACTACATAATATAACCTATTGTTACGTGGTATCCTCTGGATTCCTGAAAAAACAAAAAGTACGTTAGTTTTAGGAATCATTTCAAATATATATACAATGTAATATCTAATCTATTGTCTTGAAGGGAAAGAAAGGTGAGTGGCAGCCTCATACAGGACAACACAGGCATGGGCGAACCGCCACTATATGGTGTGATGACCATGTCGAAATCAAATTTAACCGGAGACCCTTTTTACTGGAAATGAGGCATTCCATCTTAGTCCTCACAGGTGACAACACATTTGCATTTTGATTTGTAATAGAGGATAGATGTAGATGTCTATGGACCGCAGCAGCCACTTACCATCAGGTGGACTGTGTGCTCGTTTGTCACCATTATGATATAAAAAAAAATCTTCAATTTGTCGGTTAGATTGGGTAGGCAATTAGGCTAATGGACTCACTGGCTAATGGTCACAAGGACTGCCGACAAAAATGAAAATTCGATGATATATGCGTATACGTGTACACAGGCCGCTATACTGCGTGTCGAGGTCATCAGTGACGCGAACCCATAAGTTTATCCCCTACCAAAAATCACTCTACACGGCTACAGAAGTGTTCACTTCAAAAATCCGGTGTCTCTCTTGCTCTACATTGCTTCTGTTCTTGTCTCTACATAATACTCCTATATTCGGTACAAGTTCATTCATGCAAATTTGTGCGAAAGAGGTTTAACAAAAAAGATAATACGAATCCACACTATTATGTTTGTACATAATAGTGACACCTAGATATTTTTATAAAATTGGGTTGACAAACAAGCACACAGTCCACCTGATGGTAAGTGGATGCTGTAACTCATAGACATTTATCCTCGATTAAGAATCACAATGCAGATGCGTTGTCACCCCTGAGGACTACGATGGAATACCTCACTTTCAGTGTAAAGGGTCTCCGGTTCTCTACACTCACCATACGAAACACGGCGGCATTTCTTTGAGTTGCTATTTTACGTTGTAGATACCAGAGCGTGGTCCTTCCCTATTCGAACCGACCCATTCGTGCTACAACCATAATATAGCTGCAGCTTGGTTCTAACACTTGTAAAATACTGGGTGCGGTGTATTCCCTAATATTAATTAATAGGGAAGTGGGCTCTCTTAATATAAATAGTTAATAGACTGTTTTCATTTTATTATTTAAAATAAGTACATACTTAAAATAATAAAGGAGTAATTTACCTTACTTAGCACCTTTAATTATTTGGTCATCCCCTGTTTGGCTCGTCGCTCCCATTCTGCTCTCATCTGCAGAATGCCTTTAAACTGCGGTGACGCGTCCGCCTCTCCCTCTGCATTGTTATTTTCCTTCTCAACTTCCTCCTTCTCTTTCTCGCACTCTTTCTCTATCACAGAACTCTCACGTTTCTCCTTCTCCACGGATAACCTGAACTCGTCCTTCCGTTGCCAAGGGCGCTTCGTAAGCGTGTCGGCTTTATAAGCCATAGCTTCGGTCTTGGCCATATCTCTATCGTTTGACGGGTCCGGGAAAGTTCTGTTTCTTAGTCTCTTCTCGGGAGTCGAATCTGACACTTCCTTCTTATATTTATTGACTTCATTCCTGTAGACGGGAGCGCTGTCCCGTTTCACGTTTGACACGCTGTGAATGCTGACGCTCCTTTGGTAATGCGGGACTCCGAATTGGCTGACTCTAGCGGCAATGTCTACGAGCTTGTTCTCAACGCTTTGTTCCTTTTCATCATTCTCTTTGTCACTATCTCTAGATTTGATGGACGCATTAAATTCGTTTTTCAGTATTTTGGATTTTGTAGATGTGTTTTCGGTAAGTTCTCTCTTCTCTTTGGATTCGGCGATTTCTTGAGCCAAACTATCAGCTTCTGTGTCCTTTATTTTGAGAGATCGCCTCGCGAAAACCTTCATTAATTCCGGTTCGTCGTCATTTTTTCTATCACCTCGTGTTTCTTTACCAATGATTGGCTTCTTTCGATATACAACTGTCTCGTCGTGTCTATCCAGAGTTCTGTTTTCGTTGCTGTCGGTGCTCTGTATCGAGCTTTTACTACCGAAGCTTGAATGTGATTTTTGGTCCATGGAAATATTGTCGAAAATTTTCTCTGTACTACCTTCCGTGCTGACGGAATTGGTTCTAGTTTTTTCTGGTTTGTCTTGAAGCTCGATGCTCGCGGTTTTTCTTTTAAAGAAATCTCTAGGCATTGAGGGACTTCGCGGAGTAGCTTGAGATAGTTGTATGGGCTTTGGAACTACTGTTGTTATTTTGTCTTCCAATAGATTTTCGGCGACACTTTCTGTTATTTTTGATGCAATAGATTCTTTAGCGACTGGTAACTTTAAAATCTTAGTTTCTGTCACTGGTAAGATTTCAACTTCTCGTTCCTTTTCGATCTGTGGATTATCCTTTTTTGGAGTCACGTTGGCTGTTAAAACCACGTGAGTTGCAGGTTTCGCGTCCACTTTATTTAATTGAATGTTAAGAAACTCCGGTACCCCTGGTTGTTTGGACGTAACTCCAGATTTTTGCAATTTTTCGTCACTTTTAGTCAACATAGACGCTTCGATGTTTTTAACTGCTACAGGAGTTAGTTCTCTATTAACAATAGTTACGGAGATAAAGTTTTCTGTGTCTTGATTTGTTTCTTTATGTATCGTTTTGCCGCTCTGACTTAACGAACTTTCCACAGAAACAGTCTTCCTTCTGTCATCCGCAGGTTTTTCAGGGCTGCTCTTAACGCTGTCTAAGGAATTGGATTTGAGTATCGGAGCGATAATAGGTTTTGGTGAGCTAATAATGTCGTCAATTTTGGCTTCGATTTGAGAGATGTCGCTATCACGTTTGTGAGTATCCATTGCTATGTGGACGCTATTAGCGAACAGTTTTCTGTCGTCGTCATTTTTAAGACTGTCCAAATAACTGCTATCAGTGCTTGGCAAACTATCGTAATTTGTTTCAGCGCTCGTTTGCATGATATTATAATTCCTCGCGGATACTCTCTTGGAATAATCATGCCTGTCGCTAACGTTCCTTCTGTAGTTAACCTCCCAACTCTCTAGCAGTGGTTCGGATATACCAACGATTGCCGGCAGACTCGGCATTTGATTTTCTTGCGAACTTATCGAAGTAGACTCGGAAGCGTAGCGGAAGCTGTGCGATTTGCCGATGCTGTTTCTAGTTTCAACATATTCGTCGCCTAGAGACCTCAAACCGGAAGTAACGTAGGATTCCTCGATTTTAGCACCGTGGTGGACACATTCGCGCGTTTCGATTGGCCTGTCGCGGAATTCAACGTGTTCTGAGGAGCGAATCGTCTTTTTCACGTTCTCGGAGGATTGACTAATTTTTGCTGGAGAAGGTGATACTATTATGTTCGGACTGAAGTAGGGCAAGTTCTTAGGCATACTTCCGCTGTGAAACGCATAATCGCCAGGTGTATTCTTGATGCGCATAGCTGCGATAGGCAGCTCTTCGTCAGATATTTCCAGAGAAGTTGACAGAGTTTCCTCTTGGTTTTGAATTATTTCATTATTAATGAACGCCTTGGAGGGGAATGGGTCCATTAAGCGCTGAATTGATGCCGGTCTCTTAGATTTATCAAGATTTAAATTGAATGATTCGCGTTTGTGTTCCGCAATCGTTTCTTTGGAAGTCGAGCGTTTCTTTTCGACTCTCTCACTGAACTCGTCGCGTCTACTGAATCGACTCTTCATTTCGAAGTTCAGCATGGTGTCGGTCTCTTCGGCGATTTTGAGATCTGCTATATTGTATTCCATGCCGGATACTTTCGCAGCGCTGTACACGTCTTTGTATGCACCATCATGTACGTAAGCGCCTTGTTTGTCTATACGTTTGTGCAATTGATTTGCAAAGGCCTTTTGCCCCGCTGACTTGTAAGACCTTTCCGCTGGCACTGGTTTGTGTGTATGGGTTTCAGGGTGGGTATATTCACTTCTATCAGCGTCAACGACTTTATACTGAGATTTCTCCGTCTTTGACTTCTTAATCTCCTGCTGACATTCACCATCAGTTTGATCCTTCTTAGATTTTTTACCGCTTTTCCTCAGGAGTAGTCGACTGAAAAATGACTCCTCTTTCTTCGATGATTTGATATTTTCATTCTCTATCTTCTTCTCTGACTTAGACTTTTTCTCGAGGCAAGGCTCTTCGGCATATTTTTTATCCAGGCGGTATTTTGGCATTCGTTCTTCGGAGTGATATGTATGGATTTGGGCTTCCGCTGCAATGACTTGCATTTTGGGCGAGTTTGCCCTCAAGGGTTGGTCTTGGGTGCTCGATTTGCTTCTCTTTATAGACGAACGTGGAGTATTTGACTCTGCAATACTGAGTTTCGCTGGCGACTGGCCCATAAGTTGGCCTAACGCCAGTCCTGGTGGAAGGGAAGATGATTTCATTTTGGTGTCGTTGGATGGCTCCAAGACTCTTTGCAGTTCCCGGTTCATTTGTTGGTGTTGTTCTTTGACGAACATTTGATGTTTCGATGTGGTCGATGAAGAGAATGATTCTGTAAAGAGAGAAAGAGAAGGAATATTTAATAAATTCCAAGTATTTTTATGTTTTTGATAAAAATAAGTTTCATACCATATTTAAAAAAATGCATATTGAAAAAGAAATTACTAGTAGGTTTATGCGTTTATGAACTACTTCCGATATTGTAGCTTTAACTACTTTATATGGATTACCTTTATATGGACTATCAAGTCGAGAAAGCTAAGTTACGTTAGATAGCGTTAGAACTTATATTAATACCAATTAACCAAACAAATAATAAATATTATAAAATATATAGTTCCTATTTTGTGTATCTTAAGGTAATGAGAGAAAATAAATATATTTCTCTTTTGGTTTTGGTTTACTAATTTTTGTATGTTTAACCAAATTAATTTCATGCTAAACAGGACACTTCCTCGGATTAAGCGAGACTTAAGGGCTATTCAAATGGAGAGGATCAAAACTAAAAAAAAAATACTAGAACCCTTTATTAAATACGTTATGTAATATTATGCTGTATAAAAAGTAATTATGTATTACATTATCGTTAAATTACAGTTTATTTAAAGACACATTAGTTCATTCATAAACTTTAAGACCAATAAATATAAAAAATAAACATGCATGAGTGTCGTGGAACTCTCAGTTGGAACAAAGTACCTTTCGTAGTATATTATTAACATATTATGTATATTATTGATTAACAATACCAAATTAATGAATTACTAGCGTCTATTAAAATGAAGCGTCATTTAAAATAAAATTTCGTTCATGGCAAGATAAGAAAAAGTGCGAGGGAGATGGATATTATTCCATCTCACTTCCTTATAGCTGCCATGGCTGTCTATATACGTAAGAAGGGGTCGTGACGGAAAAATCTTACACTTTTGTCGCCTGGCCCCCATCCGCCAAAGGCGTACCATCCGATAAGGAACTTCGTTCCAATAAACACTAATTCTTGTTTCAATTTTATTTTGGGGTTATATCTTTAGGAACATGCCATCCTACCGTTCCCTATCAAAAAGATTTCATATCTGAGGATTTGTGACTAAAAGCTTATAAAACATCCTAGCTTCCTTCTTTTCCACCTCCCTCCTCATTTGGTTACGTTGAGTCAGTGCGATATACCATCTAGGGCTTCATCATCATTCATTTTTACGTGGTAGAGCCACGCTGCAGCTATATTATGGTTGTAGCATATGGGTCGGCTCAACCGGGGTAGGACCACGCTCTCACAAAATACCAGCAGGTTAATGCTGCTGTTTCGTATGGTGAGTATAGAGAACCGGAGACCCTTTTTACTGGAAACGAGGCATTCCATCTTAGTTCTTCTGGGGTGACAACGCATCAGCATTTTGATTCTTAATTGAGGATAAATGTAGATGTCTATGGGCCACAGCATCACATTTACCATCATGTGGACTATGTGCTCGTTTGTCACCCTATTCCATAAAAAAATAACCACTTATAGTTCTCGCAATTAACGAATGCGGTCGACCTTTAGATGTGGTTCGACATGTACATGTACAGTATGACAGTGTGCGTGCCTGGCGGGTCAGTCGCCCAGTCGCAAGCACGCGAACGGACGCCCGCTGATGTCATTTGTGCTTATTATTTCCTAATCGTTACGTATAGCGTCGAGGATGCTCCGCCAGGCACGCTTACATGTCGTACCACATCTAAAGGTCCATCTCACTAGTAAATTGCAAGAACTATACCTGGTGGGACTGCGTTATAAGTAAAAAAGCCACATCTGATGCAGGCTTCGCCAGTATAGTCTGGGCCAGGCCTATATCGTTGTGGATTAATTTTAGTTTCCTCATCAGCTAGCCAGTTTTCCATGTATATTTGGGACACTCCATCAACAAATGTTGGACATCAAACATATAACTATAATGTTATCCTCCAGACTGTACGACGGTCGGACGTCGGGTTGTCACGGTGTTCAGAATCGACGGAGACTAACCATCTGTGCAGGACAGGATTTATAGTGCAGAAGTGTATAGGCAAGTAACGTTGCATTCTCTATTCCCTCACTCTCATATTCTGATTACATAGACTGCAAACCGACCCGACCATCAGCTTGACGTGTTTTCCTAGGCACGGAAACGAAACGCCAAATTTCTGACTCCGGGCTGCCACTCATAATTTCTAGACAGTAAACCCAATAACTAATTTTGGCCCGACTCGAGATTTCAACCCGGAACATAACCAACGAGGCATTCAAATCATTATCTGATAATACGGGATCGTACCGTGTCCATACATGTCCTAAAGACCAAAAAATATTTTTACTAAAAAATATAATTAGTTCGCATACCAGTAACAACTTCTAAGGTTTTCTGCGTGACTTCAGGAGTAGTGCTTCGTATCATTTCTTCGTTCAGTTCGGGCGTTATCGGCAAGGCTGATGCGGCAATCTGTAAGATGGAAACACACCATATAGGTACCATAACGATGACATTAACAGCCTATAATCTAATGGCTCCACGTTGGCCGAGCGCGCTTGGCGAGCGTGCTCGGCTAACGTGTACTGGGCCGTTTTGTATATATTTGGCGTTTGCGGCCAAAACTCGCCGACAAGCCGTATAGTGTCGGTTTTTCGTGCACAAATCAAAGACATTTGACGCAAGCCGCAGTGTTCACACGTTGGGCGAGTGTTCAGTTCATAGTTACGCGTCGGAGTAGACTGTAGTGTCGGCTTAATAAAATTGTTTCACGAACATGGCGACATGGACTAATGAGGAAATATTTAGGTTCATTGATTCTTGTCACAATGAATCAGTTATATGGAACCCCAAACTTGCCTAACTGTATTAAATAATACATGTTTAGAGTTTATGTTGCTCAGGGATAATGTAGCTTAGGGGCTTCTTTTAGGCTATCTTTTATTTTGAAAAAAACGCCCAGCCAAGCGGGCACGGGTCAGCCAATAGATCCTATAAGGGTTTCTTTTTTCCTTTTGAGGTTGGAACCCTAAAAAGGACAAACTGGGATTATTGTTGTATGTGTAGTGTATATACATATAGAATACTCGGCATCCACCATCTTCTTTTGCGTCATCTTTTTTTAATCACTCTTCTCTGGTGCACATCTAAATAAAATTTGAAAGCGCGAAATATTGCCGCGGCCGCGATCGCCCTAACGTCCATCATCATCTAGCTATCAACGCAGAATGAAACACGCCAACGTGTGAACGGCACCACGAAAATCTGCCGAGCGCGCTCGCCAAGTGCGCTCGGCCAACGTGTACTGGAGTCATAAGATATTTTTAAAGTATAGATACGTCATACTCGCTCAAAAATAGCAATACGAAAGTCAGGTAATTGCCCGATTGGTATTCAGTCGGGCACTCTCTCGCGTCGCGGCTATACCTTCGCTACAGCACGTAAATCTTATAGAGTTATTCGTGGTAAAAATGCCTTCCTGTGTTTTAGGTGGTTCACAAAGTACACGGCAACTGTTAGAGACAAGAAAAAATTCTTATTAATATTTTGAATATAGATGTTTTGTTCATAATTGGTTTTATTATTTCAACACTAACCGCTAGTGTAAACTTTGACGCTAGCTAGTGTGTTCATTTCCATATCAGTATGTCACGCGCTCGCACCAATGAGCGCTCAGCAGCAATCAATACACAACTAATGATATATATTCATCTTTTTCTAACGATAGGTATGCCGTATCATTTGTCTCTTTTTGTTAGCGCAACGTGTCATAATAAATAACTGTACGTAGATATAGTACTACCTGCGCCACTTTAAAATACAATAATGTTAGTGTGTAACCTGTCTATCTTTTATAATACATCTTTGCCTATAACATCATAATACTGATCGATATTTGTCTACTTGCGTATATAGTATACACACATTATTCTTCTTCTTTATACATGATAGAACTCCTGCCATATTATGGCTGTAGCACGAATGGATATGCGCGACTGGGGAAGGACCATGCTTTCATAGAAACCCAACGTAAAAATGGCAGATTAATGCTGCTGTTTCGTGTGGTGAGTAGTGATCCTTTTTAATGGAAATAAAGCATTCCATCTTATTCATCACTGGTGTCAATGTATCCGTATTTTGATTCTTAGTCGCGGATAGATGTAAATGGGTTACAACATCAAGTTACTATCACGTTGACTGTGTGGTCGTTTGTCAACCTTATTCTATAAAAAATTAATAATAAAATTACCCAAATAATCACAGTAACAAATGTTTTTTACTCTTTTGAAACAACTTTCCGTCCGTAAAATTCGTTCTTGATATCTTAATATACATAGATATAGGACAATAAGAAGCCACAGGTACATGTATTCTGAGGGTAACTCATAACTTGCCGTAATATATGTGTATGTGAAGGTTTCCAAAACAATTAAATACTCAACAGTCTAATACTTTAGTAATGTACCCTGCTCGTATTTACCTAGATAGATACGAAACAGAGACATAAGCCTACCTCATAGTGCAAAAGCCTGAATCAGGATGTGGAAGTTTCTAAGTAAAATTATAATAGTCCGGTGGAAGATCTCCTCTTTTCCTCCAACGGCTGAAAATGGATTCGAATGCAGGAATCGCGGTGGTGTAGACAGGTAATGAAACTACAAGACCACACGGTCCCCTTGATGGTAAGTAGATGCTGTGGCCCATAGACTAAGATGGAATGCCTCGTTTCCAGTGAGAAAGCTCTCCGGTTCTCTTCACTCACCATACGAAACACAGCAGCATTACGCTGCTATTTTACGCTGGAGCGTAGTGCTTTCCCGGTCGAGCCGACCCATTCGTGCTACAACCATGTAGCTGTACCAACTACGATGTTTAATTTAATAATTCCCTAAACACGTGGCTAACAGTTAATGCGTACGTAATACGTACCGGGTTATTTTTCTTGCGTCGAGGCGCGCCGTGAGTGCGTCGCGGTCGCACCGCCATCTTGTGCTTGGCGGCCGAGTGCGACAGTGGCGCCACACCCGATGGAGGCTCCGAGGAATCTGCAAATATTCACGTTAAATATCAACATAAATTCAAAGACGATAATTCAGTACAAAAACTGTGAATCGTACGGGCGCCAAACACGGCGGGCAGGTAGCTGGAACAATAAATATGCCACGCAGTTATATTTTAACTAACGGAAGCTATTGTTTTTAGGCAAATACGAAACGAAATTACATACTTAATTGTAATAAACTTCGAAACACGTTTAATGCAGATGCGTCGTCACCCGTGGGGACTAAGATGGAATGCCTCTTTTCCAGTAAAATGGGCCTCCGGTTCTCCACACTCCCATACGAAACACAGCAGTGTCAAGCTGCCATTTTACACTGGTATTCTGTGAGAGCGTGGTACATCCCCGGTCGAGCCGACCCATTCGTGCTACAACTATACTACTAATATAACTGGAGCATGGCTCTATCACGTATGGAAATCAGTGTTAGGTTGTCGAAAACAACGTCCGCGGTTTACAAAACAAAGAGTTAGTCTTTTCGCCCGCTCGTAGTCTGCTAAAGGAGTTGTCGCTTGCCAAGGATGACGATTCACAATCCCTCACAACAGGAGACGCCGATGTCCAACAGTGGGTTTTTACGGACCGATGAAAAAGAAAGATTCATCATTAAACTCACTGTAGAGATCGGAGTGGTCGCTCCGCGCGGAGTGGTCGTGCGAGTGGTGGTGACCACTGCTGCTGTCCTCGTCCATCTCCGAGGAACCGACGCTGAGCAGCGAGCCGTCGCTGCACGACGACTGAGAGATCCCTGCATGGTGCCGCTGTGAAAGGACAAAATACAAACCATAAAAACCTTGGAAGTAAATTTACATTCCGCACTAATTATAAAGTAGTGAAAATGGAATGAATAACCAGATATATGTTTACAGATGAATAGAGTCCGCTAACCCATATCATCTCTTGGGTGTGGTAAGAGGTGACAGAGAGAATCAAACCAAGAGATGGGCAGCAGCGTCTTCCTATTAACAGCTGGAAATAGCAGGCGATGGCGCTGGGCTGTACAACTTGCTCGACAGGAGATCATCCTTTTTCAAGAAATTTCACTTATTGCTAGGACTCCATTTTTACTTAGAGTTCGCCCAGATTGATCTCAAATTTTAGGGTTCCTTACCCGAAAGGTAACTAACGGGACCCTATTACTAAGTCTCCGCTGTACGTCTGTTGGTCAGCGGGCTGTATCTCATGATCCGTAATAGGCAGTCTGTTGAAATTTTCATAGAATGTGTATTTTCGTTGCCGCTATAACAACAAATAATAAAAATAAATTAAAAATTAAAGAGGGCTCCCCTACAAGAAACGTGTTTTACGATGATACAGAACCCTTCATGCGCGAGTCCGATTCGCACTTGGCCGGTTATTTAAATTACGTCTGCCGCCAAAGAGCAATGTTTATACTGCTAGGTATAAAGAGTACAAAGTGTATAAAGCAGGGGTCCCCAAACTTTTAAGTTAATGAAACTCACCAAATCCCTTTTATTTTATGGAACCCCACATCAAATTCTTACATATCAAAAACAGTTCAATTGAAATGTACAATTACTACCTACGTACTTACGTACGCAATAATGGGTTCTTCTCATTACATATTTTGCGGTATTACAAAAATAATATTTGTTCCTACGTGTGAAATTATTTAACGAGCAAAAATAAATAATTTCACGGAACCCGGGTGACTTTCTCACGGCATGATAAGGTTCCGCGGAATCCACTTTAGGAATCTCTAGTATGGAGAGTCATTATAATTACAGGCTATTAAGTATTCCATCTTTGTTTGTAGTTCGCCGCAAGTGTTCATGGACTGCAGTAGCTACTTACCAGAAGGTACATATATTGCAAGCTTTGTCAGCTCAGCTAGGTGTATCATGAATAGGTCGACTCGAGCGCTCTCACAGAGTACCAGAGTGAAACATAGAATAACCCTGCTGTGTTTCGTATGTTGAGTGTAGAGAACCGGAGACCCCTTTTACTGGAAACGAGGCATTCCATCTTAGATCTCAGGGGTGACAACGGATCTGCATTTTGATTCTTAATTGTGTGTATATATATAAATAGATGTAAATGTCTATGGGCCTCAGCATCCACTTACCATCAGGTGGACTGTGTGAGCGTTGGTCAACCTTATTGTATGTAAAAAAACATGCGTGAGTAATGTGAAACATTCGGTTGGAACGAAGTTCTTTTCGTAGTATATTATTATTGATAAATGTATTATATTATTGATTAATAAATGCAAATAAATGAATTAGTAGCGTCTATTAAAATTAAGCGTCATTTAAAATATAATTTCTTTCATGGCAAGATAAAAATAATTAAAATTTAAAAATTTTGTACAACCGACTTAAATATAAATTGTTAAGAATAACTCCAAAACTATTGGTCAGACCTTGATCAACACATAAAAAAACATACATTTGAATTGAGTAATGTCTCCTTTATGAAGTTGGTAGAAAAGTGCGAGGGAGATGGATATTATTCCATCTCGCTCGCACTATAGAAAACGGGTCGTGACGGAAAAATCTTACACGTTTTGCTCGCCTAGCCTACATCCGTCAAATTCGTACCGTTCGATAAGGAACTTCGTTCCAAAAAATATTTTATACAATCAACATGTGTAGTACAGAACGCAGTAGTCTCTAAAACAGTAAAATGTTAAATTGAAGTCAGATAAGAACTTGACGATATAATATTTGATATGGAACTGAAAACATCAATCAAATTGTTATCAATAAGAGACGCTATTATATAATTTACTAGCGATCCGATGGCTTCGCACGGGTGATCTGGATCTCAACAGCGCAACCTACCAGGTCCAATTGGACGTGGTTATGCAAAAAGGATCCAAGCCGAGTTTGTGTCAAAAATGTTGACTTGAAAAATAATGTTTGTGGTCTATACTATTATGTGATGTAAGAATTTTAGCAAACGTAACACAAATAAGAAGAAAAATTACAAACAGACAGAAACCATACCTATAATTTGAGTTTATGATATTTGAAGTATGGATACTTCAAATATCATAATCTCAAATTAACTTATCGCGGGTTGGATCCTTTTTGCATAACTACGTCCAATTATAAATTAAAATTTAAAACCATCCAGGGGCCCACTTAAACACACAAATTTTTTTTCAATGTCGGTGAAGCCGTTTTGTCATTTGGAAAAACTCCACCATAGTGGTTATAAAACACATTTGTACTTACTGTAATTCTATATTAGTTCATCATTAAAAATGTAGATGTAATATTAACAAACGAACACTATCTACCTGTTGTTAAGTGGACGCTGTGACCTATAGAAAACTACATCTATCCTCGAATAAGAATTAACACATAGATGCGTCACTCTTGAGAACTAAGGTAAAATATGTCAGTACAAAGAATAAAAATACAGATGCGTCATTCTTGAGAACTAAGGTAAAATACGTTAGTACAAAGAATAAAAATACAGATGCGTCACTCTTGAGAACTAAGGTAAAATACGTCAGTACAAAGAATCAAAATACAGATGCGTCACTCTTGAGAACTAAGATAAAGTATCTTCAGTTCTCGCGTCTTCTGTTTTCATATCTTACCATATAAATATGGAAGCATTTTGCTGATATTTCACGATGGTATCATGTGAGGATGTTCTGCGGTCGAGCCGATCCACTCACACTGCTGCTATAAGATACTGCCAAGGGGCACGTAAACAATTACCACATAAACACTTCGACCGGCATCATCAGAATTTATCAATACTAATATTACTTACATAATAAATGAACGATTGTAAAAATGTTCAAATATTTGTTAATCAATTGTGATTGTTTAACAAATATTTGAATAAAAATTTAGCATACGTTGGGCATACGGGCAGACCATGTTCATGTTCTGGAGTACCACATTATTTTCTACCGACTTCAAAAAGGAGGAGGTCCTCAATTCAACTGTATGTGTTTTTATGTGTATTATTGTTATTACCTCATAACTTTTTTCTGGGTCAACCGATTTCGATGAAGCTGGTGCTTCTCATGTGGTCCCATATAAATTTGATCAAGGTCTGACCAACAGTATTTGAGTTATTCTTAATAATTTATATTGAAGTCGGTTGTACAAATTTTTGTATTTTTAAAAACTGCAATAATGGTATATCATTATTTATATATTTGAACTTAAGTTTAAAATTTGGCTACATACAAACAAACCTTAATATTGGCACTGATTTGCCTCCTCCTCGGAGGCCGTCGAACTGGTACGTCCGCTGTATTCGTCACGTATAGCATCATCTTGTACAATCAAACATCGATAACTTTTGTCAAACACAACACTATCTTCTTTTGTACAGTCTTTGCTAAATTGTCTTTGAAGTGTCTTTCGATAAAACCACATGTAATACCATATTTATCACAGTGTACTACTACTTACTTATAATAAAGAAAACACCTGAAATTATCGATAGTGTAAGAAGGGTGGTAAAATAAATGTGATAGTAGTTATAAAAAGTTTTTAAAAACCTTTGAAAATTATCAGCGCAAATAAAAAATATCTACTATCAATAAAACACACCGTTTATGGCGTATATGAAATTAAAATAAGATTAGAAGTCTCACAGATGTTGAGACAGCTAGGTTAGTGTATTTTAGTTACTCTCATAGCGTAATGTCTTATGGAACTTTGCTATAGGGTAATGAGACTGAGCTATATTTGTTTTGCAAAAGAAAGCCGTACGGGCGATTTATAACCTAAATTGTAAAGAGTCCCCCAGAGAAAATTTAAAGAAATAAACATATTAACTTTGGTATCGCAATATATTTATGAAAATGTAATGTATGTACATAAAAACGTAAATAGCTTTAATAAGAATGAGGATGTTCATACCTTAAACACTAGGAACAAACATAAGCTTGTAATGCCAGTTACTAGACTCCACAAAATCAGTAATTCATTTATGGGGCAATGTATACGCTTTTACAACAAAATCCCAGAGCATGTTCAAAGTTTGTCAACAATTTCAAAAGTTTAAGAAAAACTGTACGAAATGGGTTTTTATAATATCAAAAAATACATGAATGAAAATAACTCCAGGGAATAAGGTGATCGCCACCATGCTGGTTCTATGAAAATTCATTTAAAATTGTATAAACAAAATTATTGTTAAGTGAAATTATGTTTAAAAAGAAGTCCCGCTGGGTTTCTTGCTGGTTCTTCCCAGGACTAAGGTATTTTGCGAACCAGTGGTAAATAAAAAATTACTTTCAATAAGTATTATATAATAATAAATATTGAATAAAAAAATCATTCTATTTCCATTCTATTCTAAGTACCTATTCATGAAATTAATATGAAAACAAAACATTTCTTTGGGAATGTTCAAATAAATACACGTGGAAATATTATTTTAATTAGCCAATATAAAATCAATTGTACATACACAATCTGTTTTAATTTGAACAAAATATAATCACTTGGCTTATGTCTAAATATAATAGGTAATAATAATTTCGATTACGGCAGTCAGTGTAAGCGCAGACTAGCCATTTGCACAGAACAAGATTGCAATGCAATCGAATACATATAATACTTCGAATAGCACCAGCTTATTAGTGACCGCCGGTTTCCGTCGGAGTCACTCAGTTGGTGATCTTCTTGTTTACCTAACACATAGATGGGCGCAGGCCATCGAGTCCAAGGGGAAGGCATTGGCCGTTAGTTTGGCCATAGCGAAGGCCTTCGATCGGGTCTCGCACAAAGCGCTTCTTTCGAAGCTTCCTTCCTATGGGCTTCCCGAAAAATTGTGAAATTGGATCACCAACTTTCTGGCTGATCGGAGAATCGAAGTCGTAGTAGACGGTGCATGCTCCGATTACAAGCCTATTAACGCTGGTGTTCCACAAGGCTGCGTGCTATCACCAACGCTGTTTTTCCTGCATATCAATGATATGTTGCAAACCAGTAACATTCATTGCTATGTGAATGACAGCACTGGTGATGCTCTATACACCGGTCGTGCCAATATTTCGCGGGAAAACGTCGCCCAGTACCGGAACAAACTTGTGTCTGAAGTTGAGTCTTTGCTGAACAAAGTCTCAGATTTGGGGCGACTAAATCTAGTCCAGTTCAATCCTCAGAAGACACAAGCTTGTCGTATCTTCTCAGTGCCAAGGCATACCCCTTGTTACCTCAGCCAGTATCGGAATCCTCGGCGTCGACATATCGACTGACGTGCAGTTTCGTGGTCACTTAGCAGAGAAGGTCAAATTGGCCAATTGGTATTTCATGCCGGCACATCGCCTGCAACTTTACAAGGCGCAGGTTCGGCCTCACATGAAATACTGTTACCAACTCTGGGCTGGGGCTCGCCAGTGCCAGCTCCTTCCACTTGACAGCATCCAACGCAGAGTGTCTCGAATCGTCGACGACCGAGTCCTTACCGATCGGCTCTATTCACTGGCGCTGAGAAGAGATGTTGCATCTCTTTGCGTATTTTATCGCATTACCACGGGGAGTGCTTTGAGAAATTGTTGGGACTAATTTCAGTCGCTCAATTTCATCACCGCACATCGTGACAAAACTCACGATACCATCCATACGATCTGGGCGGTCCACCACTGTGCGATTTAGAAGATGTTTTCTTCCTCGCATAACTTCCTTGTGGAATTGATTACCCCAGAGATTTTTCCGGACCAATACGACTTTGGGACCTTCAAGAAAAGAGCATACTCCTTTTTAAAAAGCCGGCAACGCATCTGCAATTCCCCTGGTTCACCTGGTGTTGCAGTTGTTCATGGGCGGCGGTAGCCACTTACTATCAGGTGAGCCGCATGCTCGTTTGCCCCATCTCTATAAAAAAGAACCTGATGGTAAGTGAATACTGTGGACCATAGACATCTACATTTATTCTCGGTTAAGAATCATAATGCAGATGTGTTTGCACCCTTGAGGACTAAACGGAATGCCTCATTTCCAGTACAAAGGGTCTCCGGTGCTCTACACTCACCATACGAAACACTGCATTAAGCTGCTGTTTTATGCTATATATATATATATTCTGAGACAGTGTGGTACTACCGCGGTCGAGCGACCCATTTGCAAAGACAATGGGTGTTCTTTTAGTTATTTAATAATTCAACGTACTAACCGCTTACATTCGTGTTCTCAATAAAAAGGAAGACGGTCAATCGTATGCTAATCCGACAATTCGATAACAGTATTACAACTGCCAACAATCGATCTCATCGATAAAGTACTAACATCATGTTCCTATACGGATGCACGCTAATGAAGTATCTGATGTGATGATAACAAGGACCGTAATCGCTTGCGTGAATCAATTTTTAATGCGTCACGGCATCGATGTGTTCACTCGCGAAAATCATGTTTGCGATAAAAGAGATAAAATGCATATTCATGAGTTTAAATGCACTTATTTAGGGAGATAGGTGATTAGAAACACTAACCACAGTGTCATTCCGCGGTCACAATTAAGTGGATGAGGGTTATATGAAATGGCATTTATAAAGAAAATCGAGTAATATCGGCATGCACTTCCATCCATTGCCAATATCATAGATAAAAGACAATGTTTGATAGATTGTTCAATTTAAATATTATCTCGTATGTAAGTTGCTTCGTTTTTTTTTTAAGAATAATTGTCACAGACGGGCACAAGTAAAAAGGGTTTCTGTCTTTATGGATGACAACGCATCTGCGTTATGATTCTTATTCGAGTATAGATGTAGATTTCTATGAGTCACAGCTTCCACTTAATATCAGGTGGACTGTGTGCTCGTTTGTTATGCTTATTCTATAAAAAAAGTATGAAATATTTAAACGAAATCTTCATTTGTACTATGTATATTGGTTTATCACCATTACTTTTATAAAAGAGGTAGTCTAAATTTAATTGCAGTGCCAGAGATATTGTATCAATGGCAACACAATTAGACCCAAATATCAACAATTTGTGTATGTTTTTTTATAGAACAAGGCTGACAAACGAGCACACAGTCCACCTGATGGTAAGTGAATGCTATGTCCCATATATCTACATCTATCTTCGAATAAGAACCGAAATACAGATGCGGTGTCACCCATGAGAAATAAGATAGAATGCCTCGTTTCTAGTAAAAAGGGTCTCCGGTTCTCTACACTTATCATACGAAACACAGCAACATTAAGCTGCTATTTTACGTTGGTATTATGTGAGAGCGTGGTCCTGCCCCGGTCGAGCCGATCTATTCGAACTGCAGCCATTGTTCACTCCGGTTGGGATTCGAATTGAAGTGACAAACGAAGTTACAGTACACCCAATGGTAAGTGGCTACTGCAGTGCCTTTTTTGATTTTTTATACCTTGCGAGACCTATACTTATTACTCTAAACTTAGGGCAAGACCCAGTGTTCTCAGATATAGTCTCCTCAACTTTTTTAGAAGCCAGGGTTTCATTTATTTGTTGAAAAAATAGTGGTAAATATAATTATATAATAATTTTTATTTATTTATGTGACTGTTGCAAACTAATGAGCGATTAGCTTAAGTCTAGACCAGGTCCATTTCTAATCTAAAATTAGAATTTCTAATTTAAAATTAAACATTTTGTACAGCCGACTTCAATATAAGCTATTAATAATAACTCAAAAACTATTGGTCTGTCCTTGATCAAATTCATATGGGACCACACGAGAAGTACCAGCTTTCAAATAAAAAAAGAATAATCGAAACCGGTTTACCCAGTAAAAAATTATGAGGTAACACATAAAAAAAAACATACAGTCGAATTGAGTACGTCTCTTTTTTGGAAGTCGGCAGAAAAATAAATATCCTGTTCCCACACCTGGTCATCCACTAAGAAATTTCCCCTGTATCGAGTGGGCGTATATATATAAATCATGATTAAACAAACATCCAGACCCGGAACAATTATTTATAGGCCAACCGAGCCGCCAATTAAAAAAAAATATCTGAATAAATGCGTCTGAAACTAATTAACCATACGCGTATTTAGCGTTACGTGAAACATTCATAAATAAACAGCATGAAAAAACTCAGCTTCACGCGAAACAAGAGCTCTTGAAACGTGTTCGAGTACTGAAAAAGCGTGCTCGCTGAAAGCAGCACACTTGAAGAAAGTGGACCGCGGGTGCATTGCATAATACACTTAAAAACTACGTGCACAACAGTCCACTTTTCATTAACAGTTTGGCCGCAATTACCTAGCACAATTTTCGGAACCATCCGAATTGTGGTGATTAAGATTAATAATTGTTTTTCCGTCGATTAAATTTTAGTTCTACATTGATTTAATTCAAGATACGTTCTTGCAAAAGAGGCGATAAGTGATGGGGAGAATTCCGATTGTGTTCCTTATTTCGACTGAACTCTTATCTAAAGTCCGAGAAAACTGTACAGAACAGTGGTCCGAATACTTTGATGAAAGGTCACTGTCAAAAGGTATTTGGTACAAGACGATACAACCGCATATTTCCCGCTTCCTTTGGTTTGAAGGGTGCAATATGGGAAGGCAAGAAATTATTACAGCAATGAGGCTTCGTTCTGGACATATTCCATGAAACAAATTTGCGTTTATGATGAGAAAAGTGAATTCACCAAATTGTGTCAAATGTGGAGTTCTGAAAGATACTATTCATATTATGATGGAATGTGAACGGAACGAATCATATAGAAATCTATTAGGTTTTGACAAAAATAGTGTTGGATTGTATAATAGTATCTTAGCTTTTCTATTGTCGGATAAGGCTAGAAAACTATAAATTAGTATTGTTAGGTATTAAAAACAGATAATTTTTTATTATTGTTTACGTGAATTTATCATTGTCTGATTATGTGTATTTGATTGTGTACCTATGAGGGTGGCATGATCTAATGGATCAAACCCTCTATAATCAATAAAGATTTAAAAAAATTCAAGATACTAACTGATTGGCCCTGTAGTGGCCGTGTAAGAATATCCACTACACCATATAATATAATGATTACTTATATTTACGCGAACACTACACATTTAAATAAAACTAGTTTTTACGGATTTTATCGCGTTTATCAACTTATTTTATATTCCCGACGTTTCGAACACTTTACAGCACCCATGGTGACGGGGGCGACTGAGGTGTTCGACGTCTCAATGTCATAGTTGTCCATGGCTTTCCGAGGCCCGGGGGTGAGACACCTCCATCCTTCTGACTCCGGACAGCTACAGAGAATTTCTTGACGGAAAAAACTCAATAACTGTTTTTTTGGCCCGACCCGGGATTCGAACCTGGGACCTTATGATCGGCAGTCGCACTATCACAACCACTAGACCAACGAGACAGTAATGAATGAATGAATGAATTTAAGACACGTTCAATACCAAAATTTATTTCGTGCGTTAAAAATATATATATTTCATGTCATAATATCCAACCCACCCCAATTAGTCGCCTATAATCACGTAAGTCTAAAAAAAATTAAATTTGGCAAAGCTAAATTACTAAAGTTAGCATGAACAAGGTAAAAAATAATAGAATAGAAGCGTGACGTGAAGCAATATGTATTTCAAACGATCATTAAACTATATTCCATGCTCATATATACTAGTGGCAAACTAACTGACAGTAACACTCGTGTCACCTTGAAATGTGATATTTGACAGCGAGCGTACACTCGGTGTCATAATAATTGAGACGGCCGAATTAAATTACTATAAGTGCATTCGTGTGCAGTTTTTGCGTGCGGTTTACGGTTTAGTTGACAAAATGATTTCTTTGAGAAACTGCAATTGTATAAAACAATTGTCTTGATATCTGTACTTTCTGCTACTTGCCGTCAAATAGTTTGAAATTGCAATTTTATAAAAACACTTGTCTTCATATCTGTAATTTCTGTTAATTGCTGTCAAATAATTTGAAACTGCAGTTTTATAAAACGCTTGCCTTCATATCTGTACTTTCTGTTACTTGCCGTCAAACAATTTGAAACTGCAATTTTATAAAACGCTTGTCTTAATATCTGTACTTTCTGCTACCGTGCCCTCACCGTTAAAGCCTACCAAAAGTCCACTTCTGAACGTAGGCGCATTGCCAAAGCTTGGTAGATGGGTTGGGAACTGCAATTTCTTATTTTTTACTTATTACTAGTTGTTCTCCGCAACTTCACTCGCGTGGAATTTATTACGATTGGATTTCTTGAATTTAATTTTATTTGCGCGGTACCTGAAGTATTTTTATAAAATAAAAGTAACCGAAGTTATAAGTTATATAAGTTATTTGCCAGTGAAACAAAAATCGGTCCAGCCGTAACTAACAGTCAGACAGACAGACAAATAAAAAATAAAAGCTATTATTTTGATATTACAAACAGACATTTTTATTTTATTTATTTGTGAAGACCCATCTCCTGAATTGTTTTGGAATTGTGAATTGTTTCCCTTTTAAGACATCCACGGTACGATATGGGGTAGTGGATATTCTTATACCTCCGCTACACGGTCAGTAGTGGGATCTTTTTCTAACAATCCCACATTACAACATTCGAATTCGATATCTACGCAGCTATATTATAGCCAGGGGATAACCACGCTCTCACAGAATATACTAGTGTAAGAAGTAACATAACGCTGCTGTGTTTCGTATTGTGAATATAGAGAACTGAAGTCCCTGCATGTGGTAAAGAGGCATCTTCGTGTTCAAGGTTGATAACGCATCTGCATTTGATTTTTAGTCGAGGACTAGGTGAATTAGGTGTGTATGGACGACTCGTATGTAATTCATTACTAAATCTCAGCCAATTAAAATATATGTTTAGAAATTGACCTGATACACGCAATTTCAAAAATCACACGCTTTCAAACGTTGCTTTTAACAAATAATATTATAGTTTATTCATTGGTTCAAATTAGCGCCTTGCGTACATGAGGCCTACCATTTCCTACAATTATGTTGCTCATCTAACCTATAATATGCTTATATGGCTTCTCTATATTTAATTGTGGGATTACAACAATCTATGTTGAGTATTAAGTTTCGGTTATTTATATTAGCATCTATCGTCATAATTCAAACAATACATTTATTGGACATAACCTTTATACAGATGTAGTGGCGGTGTAGAAATGCATTACCCCATGTCGTTCCATGGTTGTCGTAAGAGGCGACTGAGGGTAACAAATCAGAAGATGGGCAAATAGCGTCTAGTGTCCTACTCGGCTATACAAGTCTTGTGTCATATACTTTAGTAAAGACTAATTCAATGAAAAAATCCTGCTTAAATGAAGATTTATATAATATATAAACACACATCTGATCTGTATAATTTACAGTTGAGACGTATCTAAAAATACGAATATATTATTAAGCCTATCATTTGGATATGTTTTATCGTAATATAACGACCGATAATGTTACACGAAATCTATAGGATTAGGGAATTTGATTAGGGTTTTTTTCATTCTCTAAATATGGAACCTAAGTTTCTCCCAAAACATTTTCATCGGCCATTTAAATGAAAGAAAAATTAAACTTTTAATAAAAAGTTAAAGCTTTCAACATCAAAGACCTAAAAAGAATAAAATAATTTCCACACCTGGAAGTAAGTCCACTTCTAAAGTTGGTGTTATGACAAAATGTATAAACGAATAATATAGTTAATTAGTTTAATTAGCTTACTTTTAATTAAAAGTTTCACTTTTGACCTTTTTTAGTCGACTGTGGAATATCGCAAGGTCAAGGTTATAACTATAATGTCGTCTAAATAGTTACACTAAGAATGTTATCCTTTATTATCCATCATTAGGAGTGAAAATTTTTCATCAATTTTTGAAGACTTCTTTTGGGACGTTTGGGAAAAATGGTGAGAGTGAATTTTTAAGATGCACTCGCACACCGACACCTAAAAATGACACCATGAAGGTGCTACGATACGCGCGCACACTGACACCTAAAAGCGACAACTTCAGTGGTTTGTTTTCTCTCAAGTTTTTTTGTTTGGTTACGCTAAAGAAGTATAACATCCTACGTGCGTACAGAAATACACACACTTTTTTTTATTGTAAGACACCTTAAATTAACGAGTTACAACGGGCGGACTTTATATGGGACCACCCTTGAAGTATCACCTATTTAGTAATGAGAACCTCCTTTTTTGAAGTCGACTAAAACGATGTCCATTCGTAAAGTATTAAATAAAGTATAAAGAATTAATAAATTTGAATGAGCGCAAACAATAAGAAACACAACGGATAATACAATACTAAAATGCCATCTGGTTTTTTTTTTAATAGAATATGAGTTTGTCACTCGCATTTAATTATTAAAACACGAGCATATAATCCACCTGATGGTAAATGGATGCTGAGGCCCATAGACATCTACATTTATCTTCGATTAAGAATTAAAATGCAGATGCGCTGTCGCCCCTAGGAATCAAGTTGGAATGTCACATTTCCAGTAAAATGAGTCTCCGGTTCTCTACACTCACCAAACGAAACACAGCAGCATTAAGCTGTTATTTACCATCGCGTAGTGGTGGAGTAGGGAAATCAAAATCGTGTCGTAAGAGGCGGCTATGGGTAAAACCAGAAAAACCTTTCTATAGATATTTTTAAGTGGGAGAGCCACGCTGCAGCTATATTACGGTTGTAGCATAAATGGGTCGGCTCGACCGAGGAAGTGCCATGCTCTCAGGGAATACAAGCGTGAAATAGCAGCTTCATGCTGCTGTGTTTCGTCTGGTGTGTAGAGAACCGGATATCCTTTTTACTGAAAATGAGGCATTTCGTCTTAGTCCTCACGGGTGACAACGCATCTGCATTTTGATTTGTAATTGAGGATAGATGTAGATGTCTATGGGCCGCAGCAACCGAGAGAACCAGGAACCGGAGACCCTTTTTACTGGTAACAAGACTTTTTATCGTAGTCCTCAGGGGTGAAAACGCATCTGTATTTTGATTATTAATAAAATATAAATGTAGGTGTCTATGGACCACACCATCCACTTACCATCAGGTGAACTGTGTGCTCGTTTGTCACCCCACATTCTATAAAAAACGGCCATAAAATACCCAGACTGGCATGGTGAGGCTATGCTGCAGCTATATTATGGTTGCAGCACGAGTGAGTCGGCTCGACCGGAAGGGTTAATGTAGGTATTTATTTGCCACAGTATCCACTTACCATCAGGTGTACTGTGTGCTCGTTTATCACCCTTTTTATAAAAAAATACACACATAGACACTTCATAACTTATAAAGTACATACGTGAATATTTTTTTAACCAAAAACGAATATAAGAAATTTCATAGTAAAAACTATAAACAACATTTTCAGAGCATGAAAAATACTAAATAAGTACCTAAACATTAATATAAAATAAGAATTTCACTTTAAACTGTCCTCGAGTGTACAAATAGGGGTCGCTTAAGTCATGTTAAATTTATTACACTGTGTCCGGTGACGCAACAGGCTGGCGCGCCCCAAGTTTCACCTGTCTGAGTAGACCTCGTATTGATTGGTCTTTTTTGAATGAAATAATAAATAATTCACATAAGTTGTTATTTGTTAAAACCAAATAAGTGGGTCGCGAGTTTAAAGCTATGCCAATGTTATTCGTGCATTCTATTTTACAGGATTTATAGAAGTTTCCTTTTGACTTGTTTTATTAACCGACTTCAGAAAGAAGGACGTTCTCATTTCGAGTGTATGTCTTTTTTGTATGTATTTTATGCGATATCTTCACAAATTGTGAGTCAATTTTGATGATTTTTTATTATTATTAAATATTAATTAAGTTACACTTCAAGGGTGGTATTAATTTGGAGAAAAAATTTCATCCCTAAGGGTAGCAAATAAATAACTTCTTTTTAAGCAATTTGAAATCGGTTTTTACTTTTTGTTCAAAGTTATAATTATTACTTAAAAATATAGTTTACGTACAACTACTTCAAGGGACAATTCTTGTATAAATGTAAAATTGGTTTTTCGGAAACGGCTTCAAAGATTTAGGATAAAATTTTGTCTGACAGGTACCTCTATAGACTTATATATAACTACTAAACTCGGGCAGGTTTAAAAATATTCTTTTTTTATAGGATAGGGTGACAAACGAGCACACAGTCCACCTGATGGTAAGTGGTTGCTGTGACCCATAGACATCTACATTTATCCTCAATAAAGAATCAAAATGCAGATGCGTCATCACCCGTGAGGACTAAGATAGAATGCCTCTTTGCCAGTAAAATGGGTCTCAGGTTCTCTACACTCACCATACGAAATACAGCAGTGTCAAGCTGTGATTTTACGCTGGTATTCTGTGAGAGCGTGGTCCTTCCCCGATCGAGCCGACCCATTCGTGTTACAACTATACTACTAATGTAGCTGCAGCATGGCTCTACCACGTAGAACCAGGTTATCCCTGAGATAATTTTTTTCCAACGCCGATCTAAGCTCGCTCTGGTACTGTTCTCTATCAACGTACTCAACGTAGGTCTGTCCCATAGATTACCTCATAGGGAGGATATATGCCACAGTCGCCACGCTAGACAAAACCATTCATTACAAATGAATCAAAAAAATTGAATTAAAATCATCTACCAATGTAAACACACAAAGTGATAAACTCCTGGTAGAATTGTGACGTTAGATATATTTAGACAAGTTTATCGAGGAGCAACGGCAACAGAAAGAAAAGCTAAATTGAAAATGACGCGACAGTTGAATTAAACTACGCAGTTTTCTAAACGCGGCTCGAACGCCGAGCGTAGAGTAGAGCGGTAGAAAGCGGAAGTGGGGTGGATTGGATGCAATCAATCCGACACCGGGGATCTCATGTACGGATACGACTGATATGTTGCCTATTGTTGATATAACGGCCTACATTTTCATTATACAATTATGTTTATTTTTTATAGAATCAGGTAGCACACAGTCCACCTGATGGTAAGTGGATGCTGTGGCCCATAGACATCTACATTTATCCTCAATTAATAATCAAAATGCAGATGCGTTGTCACCCCATTTTTTTATAGGATCGAGTGACAAACGAGCACACAGTCCACCTGATGGTAAGTGGATGCTGAGGCCCATAGACATCTACATTTATCCTCAATTAATAATCAAAATGCAGATGCGTTGTCACCCCATTTTTTTATAGGATCGAGTGACAAACGAGCACACAGTCCACCTGGTGGTAAGTGGTTGCTGTGGCTCATAGACATCTACATCTATCCTCGTTTGCGAATCAAAATGCAGATGCGTTGTCACTCGTGAGGACGAAGATGGAATGCCTCTTATCCAGTAAAAAGGATCTCCGGTTCTCTACACTCACCATACGAAACACAGCCGTGTTAAGCTGCTATTTCACGCTATTATTCTGTGAGAGCGTGGTCCTTCCCCGGTCGAGCCGACTCATTCGTGCTTTAGCTATTCTACATACTAATATAGCTGCAGCATGGCTCTACTACGTATAAACCTGAGGACTAAAATGGAATGCCTCATCAGTAAAAGGGTCTCCAGTTCTCTAAACTCACCATACGAAACACAGCGGCACAAGCTATAGCTATGGTAGAAGCACGAATGGGTCAGAGCGACCGGGGAAGGACCACGCTTTCACAGAATACCAGCGTAAAATACTCGTAGCAGCTTAACGCTGTTGTTTTGCTGGGGAGTTTAGAGAACCGTACACCCTTTTTACTGGAAACGAATCCATCTCAGTTCTCAGAAGTGACAACACATCCACAATTTGATTCTTAGTCGAGGATAAATGTAGATGTAGATGTCTTACCTTAGTCGGACTGTGTGCTCGTTTGTCACCCTTATTCTATAAATTCAAATTATATGTAGTAGTAATTTATTGATTACGGTATCAGCTATCCAATGAGTTTTTTTGCACAAATTTTAGCACCGGATGGGATTTGAATACGGGTACGGAATGAGGTAAAACCCAAGTTCTCCGACCACTAGACCATTCGACCGCAATAGTCCTGAAGATAAGAAACGCTATAAGCACGTAATTCATAATCAACCCTCTTCTAACTGATTGAGGGTCATCACTTACGTACGAAGATAACACCAACAATGGACGGATTACATTTGATATCACATTGTTTGCTATATCAAATCAATTAACGATAACTTTGTTTCATCCGACATTAATATTATTAAATAATATAAAATCATAATTATTATATAACTATTGACCCGGATTAACCTGTGTAGGATATGTTAAATAAATAAATAAAAAGTATTTATTTGCCACAAAACGATACAATGTTAAAATTTAAATACACAGCTTAATAATCTGTGACTCAGTTGTAACGGGAAACCCATTACTCCTGCTATCCTGCCACAGCTTTTGCGCAGTATCCATACAGGGTCTTAGGCAAGTGATGAAACAATATAAAACAATATATATATATATATATATATATATATATATATTTATTGTCTATCTATTAATGTAGAGTCATTTAGATATCTTAAAATAATCATTATACGTGGTAGAGCCATGCTGCAGCTATATTTCTGGTATAGTTGTAACACGAATGGGTCGGCTCGACCGGGGAAGGACCACGCTCTCACAGAATACCAGCATAAAATAGCAGCTTAATGCTGCTGTGTTTCGTATGGTGAGTGTAGAGAACCGGAGACCCTTTTTACTGGAAACGAGGCATTCCATCTTAGTCCTCACAGGTGACAAAGCGTCTGCATTTTGATTTGTAATCGAGGATAAATGTAGATGGGCCACAGCAACCACTTACCATCAGGTGGACTGTGTGCTCATTTCTCGTCTACCCACACGCATTGGGGCAGCACGGCGGACTTTTCCTAGCCCTAAAACTTGTTTTAGAAACGAAAGGAGGCCTAAGCCCAGGAGTGGGGTGCTGTAACTTTATAAAAAACTTGACATAACTGTCATTAACAAACCATTTTATTACATTAACAAACGGTTAAACCCTTACAACGCCTACCGTATACCCAACGTAATAGTTAACTGTGAAACAATTGAACCGTGGAAAGTGCATAGAAAGTTGCACCACGTTGCATTAACACAACCAGTATAAAGTGACCTTTGAAACAATTAAGCGCGAGAGCATGAAGGGTTTTGGTGCAATGGATGAGTGGATTTTCTAACTTAAGGCAGAGAAATTAAGAGGTCGGTGTATTTAAAATGCAGTTTTAAATCCATTACAGGGTCCAGGATTTCTTAAACTGGTAAATTTCATACGAGCCATAGGTAAAGGTACAACCTATATAAGTCCCACTGCTAGTCACATTGCGTGTTGACATACTTCAAACGTCTTTTTTACTTCTCAGACATGCAGGTTTCCTCATGATGTCAACTTCACTGCCGAGTACGTGGTAAATCAGCACTTAAAAATGCAATTAACAATTTAAAACATAGTTGCTGACGGGGATCGAACTCGGGTTGCTCGTGTACTGTGAAATATACAGAGAACGCTCATGCCCTGAGCTACCACGGCTCGAAATGGTTGGTGCAAATATATACACTACCGGTGCGTCGTTCTTTTATTTCCGAACTTGTCTGGATTTGATGAACAACCTTTGTCTGACGAATGAAAAATGAGCCGATAATGAATATTATCTCATGTGAGATTTCTTTTATTATACGATAAGGATCACAAACGAGCACACTGATGGTAAGTGGTTACTGTGGCCCATAGACATCTACATCTATCCTCAATGACTAATCAAAAGGCAGATGCGTTGTCACCCGTGAGTTCTAAGATGGAATGCCTTGTTTCCAGTAAAAAGGATATCCGGTTCTCTACACTCACCATACGTAACACAGCAGTGTTTAGCTGCTATTTTACGCTGGTATTCTGTGAGAGCGTGGTGCTTCCCCGGTCGAGCCGGCCCATTCGTGGTACAATTATACAAGTAATATAGCTGCAGCGTGGCTCTACCAATTAATAACGTAGCTTCTACGATAAACAAAAAAAAATTATTTCTCATATTTACTACTATACTGCACGTTGGATTTTTAAAGGATATTATTAATAATCAAACGAACTTACCTTGTATGGGAAGTTCGATTATAATTGTGTGATATGCATCGTTCGATGATTAAGCGTGATGTCGCACTACTACAGGGTCATAATACGAATATATTATCCGAAGAATGAAGCATTAAAGACAATTGCGATTATTTAACTTATTTTATATTTATTATGTTAAACGGAGTGGCAGGCAAAATTGCCATTATCTCGAAGCGGGTGAAGTTTAGAACATACTACATGGCGTCTAAGAAGTTTAGTCAGTTACCCCCATCCGTCAAGTGTAATATCCCTCTACAAAACACCATCCAGGGTTGGAAAAATCCATCCATTCATTACAGCCTATAAAAGTCCATCGCTGAACATAAGCCTCCGAAGAGATTGCCTCATGGGGGGGGGGGGGGGGGATATTTGCCATAGTTGTAATTTTAGTGTTTGATTTGAAAATTTCACCTCTCAGTGGGTCATATGCTCCTGGTAGATTATCTTCTATACATCCATCCATTACAGCCTAATAAAGTCCACTGCTGAACATATTGGCCTCCCCACAGATTGCCTCATAGGGGGGATATTTGCCATAATTGTAATGTTACTGTTGATTTGAAAATTTCACCTCTCAGTGGGTCATGTGCTCCTGGTGGATTATCTTCTATACATCCACCCAACAGTCTATAAAAGTCCATCGCTTAATATGGGTCTCCCCCGCAGATTGTCTCATTAGGGATTTCACCATAGTTGTCACGCCTGGCATGTGGGTTGACAACCGCAATTTTTTATTATTTGGAGTTGTTATCAGGAAGATGCTGCTGCTCATCTCCTGTTTCAGTTTCCCTCTGTCGCCTCTTACGACACCCACGGGACGATATGGGGTAGTGGATATTCTAACACCGCCACTAAACTGTTGAAAAAAAAACGGTTGGATCAATAGGAGATGGAATATTCAATGTAACTATTGTGTTAAGGCGATTTTGTTGTTGTTTATATTGGGCTTGTGATATACCTTAATCCACTAAAATGGGTTAAAAATTTAAAAGTTAAAGTTAAAAAAGTTTCATTAAAAGTTAAAGTCTAAAACTTCCAAGAACAAAATAATATCTTCCGAAGTCGGTACTTTATTCTTCTTCACACTATGTCTAAAAGCTTATTATTCTTTATTCGACACTGCAATAGCCTGAAGAAGAGTTCATTACAGATGGTACAAACTGCACGAAATAATATCATTTTCAAAGCGAAACAAAAGACGTTCTTATTTACCAAGTCCTTCTATTTCGCATTATTCGACTTGCTTGCATCTTAGGTTGCGTAATGCCGCAATGCAAACGGATACGCTTCCGATTATAGTGATGTCCTAATCTCATTTTTTGATATCGATATGCGATTAAAGTAAAACATAATATGTTTTTAATTACGATTTATTACGATTTGTTTAAGTGTAACAAGAAATATGTTAATTTTTTCTCCAAATGAACGCGAAACACCCATTGATGGTGGGAAATTAGTCTTAAATTCCTAAGAACGTGCGCATAATTGTGCTTGATAATTTGCATGTCAAGCGTGGTAAATATGACCATATCATTCCAGGAACGCATGTAATCTTACAAAGGCCTGTGTACATCAGCTGGATTCTAAGAATAAAGAAGACGACCTATCTTTTAGTAACTAGAAATAGACAGCAGATTTATAAAACCTGATGTTATATGATGTCCATCAACTTCCAAAATTTAAACAAGATGAAACAACAACCTTATCAATATTATCATTATATTTCATCGAGTTTATTTTAATTTATTTTAAAATTTCCGATTTTTTAAGTATTTTGGAACACTAATGGCACAGAAGTATAGATGTGTATGACGTCCTGATATTATTATTAACTCAGACTACTTTTAAGTTTTAATATATAATTTTGGTCATCTCTTTGCAGAACGAGCTCACTGTATCAAGTCTTGTAGAACCTATACCCATTGGCATCCGTTTAATACACACAAAAGCATGCGGACGGGGAAAATATTTATTAAATTAATAAAAAAAATACTGCTTAAGAGCTATACAAAGAAACGTTCTACATACATTTTAAACATGCAATATTTTTTTAAATAAATACTTAAATGATTTGAAATAAAGGAGAGAATCTTAGAGCTATTACTTGTAATATCAGCACTAGGATTTATGTAGGGCATTACGTTACTTGACTTTGACCAAAATAATAAAAGACAATCGTTTCGATATTCCAATTAACATAGACAGCATTTTATATTAATACATAATACTAAATCGTTTCGAAACGCCTCCGTATAACAATACAAAATTTATGTAAAATATCGTTGACTTAAAATGTAAATCTGTCAATAAATCATTCGAAATGTGTGTCATGAAGTAGTTTCTCTTTACTAAAAAAGGATATTAATAAGACTTGATTTCAAAATGACTCTAATTGATTTGAGACAGTAAATACGAAACAATGTGAATAAATCTTATCCTATAGTTGAAGGCGTTATCCTTTTATGTACATCAATTATGCTAATGTGAAAAACGAATAACTCTATCTTGTTTTTCTTACATCAATTATGATAATGTGACGAATAACTCTCTCTTGTTTTTTTTTTTGGGCGATGGATCTCTTAATTTGGTGACAGTACAGTCAGTAACGGACACTTCTTTGATAAAACTAAACGAAGAATCGAATCACAGTGCAGACATACGGATATTTGTTAAATTTAACGGTACGGTATTTTACTGCTATACATATTTTATGTAATTTTGTTTTTGTGTAATTTTTCAAGCATCGATAATTTGCATTTGCACTGGTAATCCTTAAAAGGGAAATGACGATTACACGCTACTACACGCAACGACGTGAACGTATTGGCATTGGCAGAACGCAAGGCTCCTTTGCGTAATTTATTTTTTTTAAGGCACGTAACACTTATAACACACAATAGTCATAATAGTGATATCTATTGTTCTAATTCTTTATGTTGAAATTTCCAATTAAAATTTTGCGAATGGAACCAATCGTACGAATAGATATTCGTTTTTTAGTTATTTATAATATTTTAGTGATGAAATTAATGTCACGCCTCTAGTAACCTTTCAAAATGAGAGCAGGCTATTATGTTTCAAGCACATTAATTATTCATTTATTTATCCTATTTAGCCAAACTTATACCGACTTATTACAAAAAGTGGTTTATTGATTATTTCGAGCTTAAACTAAGGTTTAAGAAGAGTCCCACTAACTAAAAAAGTCTCTTGGTCTTCGCGAAATTTTAATATTTGCTGACAAACTCTACACTTTATAATTTAGTTAGCATTTTTCCGCGGGACACATAACAGTCATTATGTTAATAATAACCCCTGGAATGGAGGAACGAGGTGGTCGCTTATAAATAAGTTTTGTAAATAGTTTGTACAACTTGTGTTCTTATTGTATAATTTACTTTGAAAAAAAAAAACCCGCTGGGTTTCTTGGTGGTTCTTCCCAAGACAAACAAAAGTTTTATCGAAACAGTGCTAAAAGTAAAAGATGACTTTCAATATTCTATTCTATAGTAGGTACGGTAAGGCCGTATATATCACTACCATCTCTTTACTTTATTATTTCAAACTAATCGGTCCAATGTTTTACACATGGTTTGTGAAAATGTCAATTTATAGGACATAGAAATAGACAATAGAATAATAAATAGAAAATAGATAAATCCCATAACTCAATTCATTTTATTATATACATGCGGGGTGTACATGCACACCACGTATTCGAACGCTATCTTTTTTATACAAGAATGGGTGACAAACACACTGTCTAAATGATGGTAAGTGTTGTGGCTCATAGACCTCTACCTCGATTAAGACTCGAACATCATTTATCCTTGATTCAAAATGAAAATGCAGATTCACTGACGCTTTATGAATGATGGAAAAAGGGTCTTTAGGTCCGTTCACTCACCATATCATGGTATTCTGTGCGAATGTGGTCGTTTCCCGGTGGAACCTTTATAGGCTACCGTAAGTTATCTTGTTATATTTTCCGCATTATCACTCGTCTACCAAATATAACATTTAAAGCCAATCCTCCTTCCAAAGAGAGCTCCAGCAGTTGGGAGTCCAGTAGCGGACTTTTAAGGGCGGTTGAACAGGAAGAAGAAGTAATTTATCGATAGGGCCCGAGCCTAATAGCGAGGTGGACATTTGTGTAGGATTTACTACACTAATCTCTCGTACTATATGAGAAAAAAAGCTACGAGTTCAGGGTTATGGTGACATTTGCAGTAATTGTATAAAATATAGGCCAGATAAGAATAAAAATATTGTGAAACGCATGGGATTCGTTAATAAAGACAGCCAATTATTTTATTTCGCCATGTGAATCCATTGTGAGATGAAGCAATTTCGAAAACCCATTCAAATGCCATTTTATTTTGCTCTTTATGGCATCAAATAACCGTGAAATGTGAGACTCCAAGCGATTTATGTCATTGTTTGGATACTGTCACGATGTAATCGGCGCGTGTCATGTCATTATTACTCTAGCGCATCGCATATGGCGTGGGCAGCGGTTTTGAAGGCACTTGATATCAAGTACAAAAATATATATTGAACAACGTATTTTAGATTCGGAAATCCGTAATTATATGGATCATGGTCAGATAAACGTTATCCATCAAATAAGTGATATTCTGACAAAATACTAAAGTGACGCACTTGAAATAATTTATCGTGTAATTTTTAATTTCTTTATGTTGCATTTTAGAACATCGGTCACGGCCCATACATGCTGTGACCTGGCTATAAAATATCGCGAACATGACTAGTGTATGGATTAATCCGTTCCCCCCGGGGACAATATAAATGCCAAATCGAAAATATATTATTTAAAAGCCGAGGATCACAGAACGTTACACTTTTGTATTTCATCCCTTTTGAGGTTATGATGTAGCCATGACTGCAACCATGACTACAACCTCAACTAAAGCGATTGATATGAAAACTATGCAGTTATATATACTTAACTAAATAAGCCAAGTCAATGGCTAAAACCACAAAAATGAATCAATAACCTTTCTAATCTATTCACTGCTAAGTATCTAAGACACAGTGTCACAGGTGCTTTGACTTTTGCTCACGCTTTGACAGCTCTCGTGTCATAATACCACAGACTGCATATAGAAAATCATAATATGTTTCGTTCTAAGTATTGTATTCTATATTTACTGTCAACCAATCATTTGCAATACTTATTTCGGAATAGTTTCCATATCCTACTTATACACTACAAAAATAAATAAAAAATCTACAATAAAATCTAGTATTTAAAAAAAAGTAAACGCATAATGGTTGTGTTACTTGAGTGTTATGATGAAATGTGTACCACAGATAAAAACGGGACAGTTTTAGATGCATTCAAAACCTATAAAAAGTAGTAAGTAAATGAGGTTTTTCATTACAAAGCTAAATTATTTTACCGGCTCTAATAAAATAAGTAGAACTTCGTAATTTAATATACAACTAAGCCACTATTTTTTGACGTATCAATCATTGGTGGTCGTTTCATACTTTGGTCAGGTCGTATTTGGCCGATGTTCTTTTATCGGAGGAATGAAAAATCGTTACTTATTTTGTTTATTTCACTCCCGGAGAATATGAATACTTACAAAATATTTAATTCGATTTTCTAAACAGAGATTTTTGTGAATTCGAGTTTAACTTGTGTTTGTTTTATAAGTTGTATTTTAAGAATTTCTTTTATATTTTACTGTAACTTTTTGTACTCGAAACAACGAACTTTTAAACTTCTATACATTAGACTATAAAAACTTTACTCGGGACAGAACTCTAGAGCTGTTTAAAATTATTGAATATTAATATTAAAATGATTTAGGAAACAATCTGGGCTATATTTTAATAAAAGTTTATAACCATAAAGTCCCAGCTAGAGAAAGCATTCCTAAAAATATTTTTATTGCGTCACTAATAAATAGATCGCACAGAGTACGTCACTAAACCAATTTTAGATCGATAAGACTTACACTACAAGTGCTTCCTTAATTCGCCGTTATAATCTATTTATAGATAAAACCTTTTATTTTAATACGATAAATATAGATCTTTACAACTCTGCACCTAGTTGTGAAGATAATGTTTTTAAGGATCCGTAATAGGTTTGACATGAGAGGAGGCATGTACTAAACAGTGGAACTGGCACGTTTTAAGGGTTCATTACCCGAAGAGTAACCAACGGGACCCTATTACCGAGCCTCCGCTGTCGGTCCATCTATCCATCCGTCGCGTCGGTCCGTCCGTCTGTCTGTCAGCGGGCTGTATCTCATGATCCGTAAAAGGTAGACAGTTGAAATTTTCACAGAATGTGTATTTTTGTTATCGTTATAACAAAAAATAATAAAAATAAATTAAAAATTAAAGAGGGTTTCCATACTAGAAACATGTATTACGATGGTACCTTTATGCGCGAGTTCGACTCGCACTTGGCCGGTTTTTTGACGGTACTTTGCTTTAATGTAATAGAATAGACTACAATACAATATACAATTATTAACAGTGGTAGAGCCACGCGGCAGCTTTTTCTGTCGCACGGATGGGCCGGCTCGAACCGGGGTAGTACCACGACCTCACAGGAAACCAGCGTGAAGTAGAGGTTTACCTCTGCGTTTCGCTTGGTGAGTGCAGGTGGCCGGAGGCCCTTTATACTGGAAATGAGGCATTCCATCTTAGTCCTAGAGGATAGATGTAGATGTCTATGGGCCGCAGCAACCACTTACCATCAGGTGGACTATGTGCTCGTTTGTCACCCTTATCCTATAAAAAAAAAATACAAATTAAAAGTCATTTCTGCTTTTACCACTGGTTCAGAAAAGAACTGTCAACTGAAAAGTCCTGGGAAGAACATACAAGAAATCAAGCGGGACTCATTAAATATTAATTTACAATGTAATGTAGTGTACAATTATATATAAAATATTTAAAAAGCGGCATGATAGCGATAAACTCATTCCCAGGGGTTATTATAAATCATGTATCTTTAGTAGTATTAGAACACTTATTAAATAATTGCTGCTTTATTAAAATATTAAACTTATTGAGAGGACATCTGTTTTCGACGCCTCGGCAGCCTTGAAGGTACGGACCTGTCCATCCTATGGCTGCGCGTAGACAGCGACGACCATCCCCGCGTCTACGGGAGCCTCTATAGGTCCCATAGCGGTAATGCCAATACAGACCGACTCATTGACCACGTTCAAATGGCTGCAGACTCCGTGCTACAACTGGTCCCATCCGCAGAGATTGTAATAATAAATTAAAAGATTATAATCATGAGCATTTTAAATAGGATTAGTGTGACAAACGAGCATACAGTCCACCGGATAGTAATTGGTTACTGTGGCCCATACACATCTACGGCTGTCCTTGATTACGAATCAAATTGCCGCTGAGATGAAGGCTAAGATGGAAAGCCTCGTTTCCAATAAAAAGGCTCTCCGGTTCTCTACACTCACCGTACGAAATTAAGTTGCTCTTTTACGCTGGTATTCTGTGAGAGCGTGGTTCTTCCCCGGTCGAGCTGATCCTTTCGTGGTGCAACATGGCTTTACCACGTAAAATATTTTCTGTTGTATTAAGCGTGTACTTGCCCCATGAAAAAAATAACTGACTCTTCGGAGTCGAGTAAGTGGTATAACCAGCTTGTGCTTGTTCCTAGTATTTACAGAATACAGATAAATCAGTACTTTTAATATAAATATTTTTGTTTTGTGTACATAATACCGAGTACATTAAATATTCGTTAATATGTTGAGAAGCCAAAGTTAAATATATATATTTCTTATTTTTCTCTAAGAGACTTCTTCGGACTCAGGTTATTAATTGCTCTTATGGCCCTCTTCTGCAAAACAAGATAGTTTCAATGTCAGTCAAGTTAAGTTCTTTGTATTGTTATGTAGACCCAGTTTGCGGGCTTACGACCAGAAGTGTCCTTGGACTGATGAAGCTGTGTTATTATACTTTCAAAAATAACTACCTAATATCGGTACCTGGTAAAACTAAAAATAATTTAAAAAAACATGCGTGAGTGTTGTGGAACACTCGGTTGGAACGCAGTTCCTGTCGTAGTATATGATTATTAATAAACGGATTACATTATTGATGAAGCGTCATTTAAAATAAAATAATATTTCTTTCATGACAAGATCAGAAAAAGTGCGAGGGAGATGAATATTATTCCATCTTGCTTCCTTATAGGCACCAAGGCCATCTACACTACGTCAGAAGGGATCGTAAAGGAAAAATCTTACACTTTTTCTCGCCTAGCCCCCATCCGCCAAATTCATACCGTCCATAAGGAATAAGGAATTCGTTCCAATAATTTTCACATAATATGCTTCTAGAGTCGGAGTTTTCACAGACTTCCGAAGCTATTACATTGCAGAAATTACTTTATTATTTTTAGTGTTTCGAAGTTGGTTATAATTTTTTTTAGGTTTAACTTTTTTGGCCCTTTTGAGTGGAATAAGTAAAGTAATAACTAGAGCATCGTTTGTATAGTTACGTTAAAAAGTTTATCCCCTAATTTTTTATATTATATAACCTCACCGGTTATATAATTGCTTGGTAATTTTTAATTCCTTTAATAATATTGATTTAACTTGCCGGTGACACAAAACAACTATTGCAATTGAGAACCTCCTTTTAAAGTAAGTTTATCTATGTATGATAAAATATTTTAACAAAGATGAGACTCTCGTAACTTGTTTATTGTATTCGTTTCTAAAATAATATTCGTTGATAAATCCGTAGTGTACTAAAATAAAATCAGAATAACAATCAACATATTGTTTCTCAATTCTATGTACATACTTCCTCTCTTTTATTAGAGGGTTTTGGAGCGTGAAATTAGCCGCCCCGCTGCCCCAATGCGTTTTAGCGTGCTTCACATGTCACTGAAATGTTTTTTTTAATCTGTCAACCATGCTAAACGCTAATGTAGGTATGATGTAGATGATCGCTTGCTAGTTATTAGCATTATATTATGTAAAATTAAAAAAAAATACGTTTAACAGAAGCGACGAAGCCATGCAGCAGCTATATTATTGGTATAGTTGCAGCACGAATGAGTCGGCTCGATCGGGGAAGGACCACGCTCTTACAGAATACCAGCGTGAAACAGCAGCTTGACGCTGTTGTGTTTCGTATGGTGAGTGTAGAGAACTGGAGACCCTTTTTACTGGAACCGAGGCATTCCATCTTAGTCCTCACGGGTGACAACGCATCTGCATTTTGATTTGTAATAGAGGATAGATGTAGATGTCTATGGGCCACAGCAACCACTTACCATAAGGTGGCCTGTGTGCTCGTTTGTCACCCGATCCTATAAAAAAAAAATATAACAAATAGGGGCATATGAGGTAAACTATAGTGGACTTTTGATGGGCTCTACCTAGTGAATGAATGAAATACTAATTACCTAGGAGCGAACACCTCGTGGAATAAAACTGTTATTAATTTATATAGGTACAAACAAAACTATTTAATGTAGGTTTCGTTTAGGACGATGTGAAATAATATTCTAAAATCACAATTTCCAACGCTAGTGTCTGCCTTTTAACGAGTTTAGATAATAAAATATTCATCTTAAAAACTTGTTTTCAAGAAACTTTCTGTCTCAAGTTTGTTATATTTTTATTACATGTAACAAGTAACAACTAACGAACGCGTGTGATTTATAACGAGTTAGAACAAGAAGTTATGAAAGAGAATTTGAAATTGTTGAATAACGGCTTTACAGTATTTCCCATTCTTTTTCTTTTTAGTTAATTCACAATTTCAAACCATAATAATTATCACAAATTAAATATTTTGCTTCTCGATATCTCGATATTGCTAAGGCGCGTCCCTATTCAAATTTTATAAAATTGAACTAGCTGAAATTTTCTTTAAAAAAAGCTTACAAAATTAGTTTGAATAAGACTTACATACTAATGATTGGTTAAAAGAATAATATTATATCATTGAACGTTAACAATTAACAATGAATTCCCACGTTACAGTCAATCACAACACTTAAAAACATTACACTTAACTTTCTATAATATTATCACTATTAGAATGAACTAAACAAATTATTAAAATGTTTTAATTTTTATTGTCTGTTTACAAAACAAATAACAACACATGCACTGTTGTATTATCACCAAATTTTCAATCCTCAAAACTACTAAAACTAAAAAAATATTTATTATTGCCAGTTTCGCATTCGCGACCACGGTTTGGATTCTTAATTTTTTTTTTCACCGCGCGTGCATCGATGGCAAAAGTCGCACGCTGACTGCTTAGTGCTTATCGAATAAATTTTAATGCAACGTCCACGCTTTGAACCAAATCGTCCAACATATAACGCAAACACACTGTCCCAATATCCAACATTATTAAGAAAAGTTTTTCACATGGCTGTTAAATCAAGAAAACTGTAGTTCATAATAAAATACATAACTTTAATGTTATGTACTGATGCAAGAGGCCTAAAAGTCTTTTAGAAAACATATGCGTTAAAAATAAGATACAATTTCAAATATTTTAAAATGCATAAACGTCAATTAGTAATATTATGTATTATGCATTATTATTTATTTAACAAATTATTTCATAATATTAAATGATTTTAATGAGTAAACACAGTTTTACAGTACTTAAAAAATCTAAATACGACAATCAGTCGGGAAATGTACCTACACTATACCAATGCCATATACTGGACAAGGGAACAGAAGGCCAATGTTTGTCATATTCTACGTAACGCACTTTGCATACAACGATTTGTGTAGTTCGTTGAAGCCTTAAATGGTATTATTGTGTTTCTATAGCTAGTAGGTACTATTGTTTATTCTACGCTACAGCTTCAGCCTAAGAGGGTTGCCATGTAATGTGGGTTGGATTAACATAATTAATTCAGTAGAATTTGTTTATAATGAGCTCTATATTTCGTCGCTTAATATATGTCTTGTGGCTCAGTATGTAAATATATTAGGTCAGGAAATATATAAAATTGATAGTAAATATAAAATTAACATTATATCACTAATATTATTTTATACAACTTCATTATTATTCTCTAATATTTGATTAGGAATGGGTGATATTTCAACATTTTGCAATTTAAATGTTATGTATACTGTTATTCATTAGGCTTCTGACCAATATAAAGCTCAAATCCAGTCAAACATGGGGTACTGCTGTCACTATGGGCTAGTGCTGCAAAATGCCACCTAGGAGCGTTGGACTTAGTGTGAGGGGTGCTAAGAATAGTAACTTTGCTTGAAACCAATCTTGACACCCTTGAAGTTGGCTACTCTGCGCCTATGCAGAGTAGCCAACCTCTCGGTATACTATAGGATGCATTTCGAAGAAAGTGTGCAGCAATTAGGTACATGTCTCAATTCCTCTCTTGCTTCTCCGCCATCGGACAACCAGACGGCCGGCGGGCCTTCACCTCTTTTATAGAGGAGTGGAATAATTCGCCGGCGTCTGTCTTTTCATCCGATTACATGAGTGTTTTCAAAGCAAGAGTGAATATGGGTTTGTTGTCACACCAAAACAGTACGATTTACTATCGATCTATGACGTCATCACCTCTTACCACCCGGTGGGATTGTAGTCAAACACTGGCATAAAATAATTGAAAAAATAAAAATGTATTATTTCAAAAATGTGTCAGTTCCACTGACCTCTATATATACAAGTCCGCGCCAGTTCGCATGTATTTCGTAAAAAAAGTATTTTTTTAATGATATTGGTCCGTAAGCATAGAGCCTTCTACGACGATAGCTCGCGCCCGTAATTGACATTCTTCCACTTTCCATTACGTCTGTAGAATATGAGTGTGATTGCCCCGAGCCCCTTGATATAACTAGTTCGGTGGGAACGTAGTGGTCGGATTAGTTTTGACGTTTGACGTTTAGTTCCGTTGTATAATGTACACGTACCAGTGCTATTAGAAGCCGATGTCTATCTAATATTATTAACTTACATCAGGTTACATAACGTTATCATAATGAAAAACAATCCACTGGCAAACGATTCCCACCAGAGTTTTTGCAAAATTGCCTATGACAGAAACTGGTAACATACCGTTAGGTTACCATTATACCGTTAGTTACATACAGTAGGTTGTTTATTTATCAAACACCGGCATTTGTGTTTAATTATAACATAGGACCGAAGGAATGCCTTAGAGAAAAATTTAAAGAAATAAATTTATTAACTTGGGCTTCTCAATATATTTACGAAAATTTAATGTATGTACACAAAAACAAAAATAGTTTTATTAAAAATAGTGATGTACATTCTGTAAATACTAGGAACAAGCACAAGGTAGTTACGCCAGTTACTTGACTCCAAAGAGTCAGTAGCTTCTTCATGGGGCAATGGTTTTACAACAAAGTCCCAGAAAATATACAGACCTTATCTATTATACCTTATCTATTATAATTAAAAATTAAAAATTTTGTACAACCGACATCAATATAAACTATTATCTATCTATCTAATATACAAAAATTAATATTTGTTTGGTCGTACCTATTTTATGCACTGCCATACCGTTCAACAGATTGCGGTAAAATTTTGTCAACTTATTACTTGCACTTGCGCGACGATTATAGGCATAGTACAATTGACTTACAGTAGGTGGCGCGCGTATCGTATTGACAAATTTATTTAAGTCATATATAATTCAATTTCAATAATTGTATTAGGTTTAGTTTAGGTTAAGCAATATGACTATTCAAAATTTAAAACTACATTTTCACAATGAGGACATCCACGACTTTTTCTTACACCAGGGCGGCGCCACTTTACAGTGAGGTAAAATATTTGACAGATTTCATAGCGGGGACGATATTTTCTTAGGAAAATGTAATCTTTAAGGTTTCTTTCTATATTTTTAGTTATATTTTACATATTAATCACATTAGAAATGAATAAACAAAACTATAAATATAACTAAAAGCCGTTTTTTTTTAAATAATTATATAATGCAAAAAATTAAAAATCAAACCACTGACGCATTGTATTGTGTATTAATATAATACTCTAGATAATTATAAACTATTATTTAAAACTAATTAATTGTTAATTGAGTAACTGACATTGTGTAACAAAAAACTTTACCTCGGTCACAGCTAGCGACATCTGGTGAGCGGAAGATTAATAGCCCTCTTTATTCCTTCTGCGGCAGCAACGCGCCGGGTACCAAATAGTATTGAATAAAAATAATTCTATTCTATTCTATTATATAACAATAAGTCACTAACTTATCAACGAAACGGAATCAAAATTAACTTTAAAAAAATCAAAATCAAAAATAAACTTAAAAATATAAAATAATTTGCACATAACTTCTGAAGTCAGTGCTAAAAGATAGTGTATCGACTAATTATAGTTCCGGGTTCAGAAGCTGTTTTTTGAAATCGAATAAAAATAATTACAACAGGCCGAAAACCGACGGATTTAAGGACGCAATTTGAAGGAGTTCATTACAGCATAAGCCTCCCATATATATTACCTCACATGGGGGATATTTGCCATAGTTGCCATAGATTCGAATGCCTCGTTTCCAGTAATAAAGGGTCTCCGGTTCTCTACACTCGCCATACGAAACACAGCAGCATTAAGCTGCTATTTTACCCTGGTATTCTGTGAGAGCGTGGTCCTTCCCCGGTCGAGCTTACCCATTCGTGTTATAACTATACCAGAAATAAAGCTGCAGCATGGCTCTACCACGTCTCTATTAATGTAGCGTCATTTAAATTTAAGATGATCATCAATTACCATTTATGTTATTAATTTAAAAAATAATGTTTCCAAGTTCTTCAGATGAAATACAGCCTAAATCACTCATGGCATTGATCTCTATCTGTTAGTAAAATGTCATCACAATCGGCTTAGATATTCCGAAAATTTGTGCGGACACAGAACAGACAGGTAAAAATTTTAAAAATGATTCTTAATGTGTTGCAAATGACCGCAAATGATCCCCTCAGCTCAATAAAAGGCAGGTATTTAGATTTTATAGAATGTAGGTTGACACTTCAATTGTATTTATATGTATAGACTAGCTGTGCCCGCGGCGTAGCTCGCGTATATAGATTTTATATAAAGAATTTGTCGTTTAGGTAAGAGAATATTAAACGATTTATATCATTACTGTATCAATAACTGGTAACAAATAAATCATTATCATCAAAGTTCTAAGTAGTTTATGATAGAGCTTCGGTGTAAACGACGTTATAAGTAGACTTAGACGGGGTGTACACAAAAAGGTTACGGGGGCTACTAACGCGGGAAAAAGCAACATAGAGTTGGCCATGTGCAAAACAGTCAGTACTGAGGTCCACTCTTACAACGCGTAAATTTTGACCTTGCGCTTTATTTACGGTCATCGCATAACACACGCTGACTGTAACTGGGAACTGAACGCGCTTAAAACTGAAAGGAAAGTTACTTCTTAATAGAGGGTTTTTTGGCAGTGCTGCCAGATCAAAAAAACTCATTCAGCGCTAGGACAACACAAAAAGCGCTAGATTTCATGAAAACAGCGCTTTAAAAAAGCCCTAGATTTCGCGCTAAATTAACTACAAACAAAGTTTGTGTTTTTTATTATAATTTATAATTCAAGAAAATATAATCATAATAAAGAAAACAACATTAAGTTTTTTTCTGGCAATATTTTTTGATGTATCAATACTTCGCAGGACATCGACTTATAATTATGGCAATTGCTGTCAACAGTAGTTAGTACTACTCTAAGTAACTTTTAACTTAGCTGTGCTCTAAACAACTGACTAAAACTGAATAAAGCAAAATAAATGCGTTGCCAAAACCATGAACGAAAACTTTAATGAAGGGGGTTTCCCCGCTTATAGTCGTCGATAAAAAAAATCAAGTTGATCATCCTAAAGGGGAAGCCGCGAGATCCATAGCACAGGGTATCCTAGTTTGGACTCGTCTCCCATGCTCTTTGTTTAGTGGAAAAAATATGTTTGAAAAAGATGCAAAAATGTACTATTTGTGGAAAAAAATAATAAAGGTCATTATTATTATTATCGGTAATGTGGACTAACAGTGCTGCTATAAAAGAGTTAATAACCCGCTAGTCGCTACAATTTTGAAATGTGTGCTAAATACACCAAAAAGCGCTGGATTAAGTGCTAGGTGCTAAAATTTCGAAATGCGCGCTATACATTCCAAAAAAGCGCTAAATCTAGTTCCCAAAGCGCTAAAATGGCAGTACTGATTTAGCGTATATTATAAATACAATATCACGACATTTCGTTGCAATTTTGTTATTTTTCTTCGGGTTCCGTTGTACTTGTATGGCTTCGATAGATACAAATTTCTTCAGTAAGTCTCAATACGATTCATCGGCGAAAAATCTCAACACAGCAATTCAGAAAAGTTTGTAATTTGTACAACTCCATCTATTACGTCCTTTGTGTGAGAAAACATCCTTTTTAAATCTCTTTTTATGTTTTAAGTATAAATATATTAATTATTATGGAACGTTTTTTTTACACACAAATCTTTTTATTACTATTTCTGAGATTTTTATGGCGCCATTGAACAAATTCGAACCTAAATTTTAAAATAATAATCATTACTTTCGATAGAATTAACCAATTTTAATAAAACAAAGATTAAATGTAACTTGAAGATACGCTTTATGATTTTCTTAACGATTTCTTTGAAAAAAAAAAGATGTTTACTTTAGACGTGATGCATTCATATAAAAACAGACAAACAGACAGACAGACAATTCTAAAAATTATAAAAATGTACTTATTTAATTATTTTTAGTTCCCCATAATGATTTTAGTCACCAAAATAAATATACAATGTACAGAAAGAGACACAACATGTTATCATCATTTTTATTATATGTATATATTTAATTGAAGAGAGATGGCGCTGCTAACATCAACTTGATGACTCAAACAAAGCCACCGTTGAGCAAATTCCCTACCCATACTTCAGAATATTTATCATAACTTTTGATGGAATGAACCGATTTTAATGAAATAAAGACTAAATGTAACCCGAAGATACACTTTATAATTTCCTTAACAATTCTTATGATATAAATTAGTACTTTAAACGTGATACGTTAACAAACAAACAGACAGACAGACAGACAGACAGACAGACAGAAAATTCTAAAAATGGTAGAAATGTATTTAATTACTTATTTTTAGTACCCCTCAATCACTTTTATTACAAAAATATAAAATGTACAGACATCTGCTATTTACAGTTTTATTATATGTATAGATTATACAAGTAATATTATTGTGAAATTTTTGCTAGTTCTTACTAGAGACAGATTGTTGCGAACCAGAAATAAAAGTTTTTTTTTATAGGAGAGGGGGCAAACGAGCATGCGGCTCACCTGATGGTTAGTGACTACCGCCGCCCATGAACAACCGCACCACCAGGGGAATTGCAGATGCGTTGCCGACCTTTTAAAAAGGAGTAGGCTCTTTTCTTGAAGGTCCCTAAGTCGTATCGGTCCGGAAGAATCGCTGGTGGTAATCGATTCAAAGTAAAAAAAAAAACACGTTCAATAAGTATAACCTACTAGCTGGTATCCGGCGCGTTGCTGCCACAGAAAAAATAATTGTCAAAATATCGTTTTTTAGGAATGATAGTACATTCATTGAAATTGAGAGATATATAACTTTCAAATAAATTTGTTGATACGATACACGCGCCACCTTGTGTAAGTTAATTGTACTATGCCTATAACCTTCTCACCAGTGCAAGCAATAAGTTGACAAAGTTTTAGCGTAATCTGATGAACTGTATGGCAGAGCATAAAATACGTACAAACAAAAAATATTTTAATATATTAGATATAGTAAATATATACTATTCTGTTATACTTATCATATGCTTATATGTATTCTTCAGAATATACGTCATTACAAATTAAATAATCATAGAAAGAAAGTGATCTTACGGCGCTGTAACCCAGGTCATTTGTCAACGTGTGTGCGGCCGGTTTTTGCGGTAAGTTGGAATGATGTGTGCTGAATGAACTTCCGCCACGACCGAGTAACTTAACTAATAACTTACGTTATGTCTTGTTTTATAATCGCGGTTAACGTAAATATACTAAGTGAAAGACTTAATACTTACATAAGTGAAGTTATATATCGATATCATCATCATTAGATTTTAATGCCACGTAAACCTTACACGTAAACCGTTTCAAGAATGAGCCAGCATATGGTTTTTGAAAGAGCTGCCCACAGTTATCATCCTTTAAGATTTTTTTTATAGAAGGAAAAGTGACAAATGAGCACACAGTCCACCTGATGTTAAGTGGATGTTTTGGCTTATAGATACTATAAGATCTATTCGCAATTTGAAACCAAAGTGCTGATGCGTTGTCACCCCTGAGGACTTAAACACCTCAGTCCCCCGTAGCCATGAGCGATTTCATCTTAAAACAAATTTAATTCAATGTGTAATATTCGTGTTAATTTAGTAAATCATCATATCATTACATACATACATACATACTTATAATCACGCCTCTTTCCCGTAGGGGTAGGCAGAGACCACTTCTTTCCACTTGCAACGATTCTTACATACATGTTTCACTTCGTCCACTTTCATTATTCCCTTCATACACGCTCTACGGTTTAGGGTACTCTTGACCTGGCATTTTTTCAAGACGTCCCTGATTTGGTCTAGAAATGTCCGCCTAGGTCTACCCCTTCCAGCACTTTCATTTACACTCGCCTTATACACTTTTTTCGTCAATCGTTCTTCATTCATTCTCTCAACATGGCGAAACCATCTCAGCATACCTTTCTCAATTTTTGTCACTACATCTTCTTTCAGACCATATCATCAGGCAATTCATAACATACAACGATATAAATAAATATTTTTGTTGCTCGTTCGAGATTTTGTTTTGAATCAGAACAAATCTGATATACACGGCTATCAGACAAAGATTGACATTGACAGTTAATAAGATATTTTATCTGTGTTCTAAATTATCCGCGATATCAGAATTATACCCCCGATTTTTTTTTTACTTATTATAAACCAGTGCTTGACCACAATCCCACCTGGTGGTAAGTGGTGATGCAGCCATACATGGTAAATCGCACGGTCTTAGCGTAACAAAAGCTTATACACTCTTGTCTTGAAGACGCCCAGATTGTGTTTGGACGGAAAGATAGACGCCGGCAAATTATTCCACTCCTTTGCTGTGCGATACGATAGACTAATAAACTATTGTTTGGTTCTAATGCTCCACGCATTAGAACCGATATCGACAATAAAGGTGTGAAGAACCGCCAACTGCCTGGTTGTCCGATGGTGGAATGTTGAGGGAGGAATTAAAGCATGTTTTCTTACGTGGTAGAGCCATGCTGCAGCTATATTAGTAGTAGGTATAGTTGTAGCATGAATGGGTCGGCTCGCCCGGGGAAGGACCACGCTCACACAGAATACCAGCTTAACGCTGCTGCGTTTCGTAAAATAGCAGCTTAACGCTGCTGTGTTTCGTATGGTGAGTGTAGAGAACCGGATACCCTTTTTACTGGAAAAGGGGCATTCCATCTTAGTCCTCACAGGTGACAACGCATCTGCATTTTGATTCGCAAACGAGGATAGATATAGATGTCTATGAGCCACAGCAACCACTTACCATCAGGTGGACTGTGTGCTCGTTTGTCACCCATTCAAAAAAAGTTTAATAAACTAGAAAGAATTAACTTATTAAACATTCTGAACTATTCTTCTATGGTATAGTATAGCGGTGCTAAGTATAGCACAGAATCTTTAAAGCATAGAATCTACGCTATACTTAGCACCACGGAGCAAAAGCACCTACTTTGAAATGTGAAATTATTTTATTCGTTTAGTTTTTTAAAGTCTTTAAAATCAGCTTTTACTTTTTATTAAAAGTTATTTTTAAAGTTATACTTCTTTAGGGCGTTTAGGAAAATAATTAGAGTGAATATTTTACGATGGGCGTGCACACCGACACCTAAAAACGACACCATGAAGTTATTAAGATGCGCGCACACACTGACACCTAAAAGCGACAACTTCAGTGGGTAATTGTCTCTCAAGTTTTTTGTTTTGTTACGCTAAAGAAGTATAACTTCCTAGGTGCGTAAATAAGTACACGTACACTTTTTTTCCTTTGTTCCTAAAATTTTACATATTTATACCTACATACACTCTTAATCAAATAAATAGGCACAATCAATAAGAACTCTCACATACACTATAAATGTTAACAAAGGTTATAAAAATTATTAACAAAGTAGAGACAGTACAGCCACAGATTAGGGAGATTATTCTAAAACGATAAATAATTTAACATGGTCGTGTTACCTGCACTGTAGGATGCATCAGTGAAAGTAGTTTCGAGGTTGACGCATACTGCTTCTCAATGCGTGCTAATATAAGTACTAACTAGTGCCTTACAAGATTTATACATCAAAATGTTCTTTTAAATGGTAGACTCGTAGTTTTTTTTTAAATTTATTTATTCATACACACGTAGGTATATCATTATTACTATTCTCTTAAAACTATATATTATTATGCACCATGCAAAAGAAAATAAAAGATAGTAATAATCAAAGGGTAACTTTGATTATTACTATACTACTACAATTACAAAATATTTAGAAATAATAAAAAACTAATGGAATAATAATAATTATAACAAAAGGCAGGGGAGACAAGGCTATTTTTAATAATAGGCTCATTTAGATTGGGATAATATTATGTGAAAGTTATGTGGGATGGACTCGTGGATTTATTGAGTGTCTGTCATTCGTTCCAGTTATAGATCTAGACTAAAGATAGAGCCATGCAGACAGAGCCACAACTATATTATGGTATTAACTGAAATGATTGGTTCCACTGAGATGGACCGGGCTCTCACCAGCGTAAAATAGCAGCTTAATACAGCTGTTTTGTATTTCTGCTGTTTCATATCCACCTTCGCCCTCAATGGTGAAAACGCATCGGCATTTTATTAACTTATTATCGGTATTCTATTGCTCCGAATTCGTATTGCAATCGGGTGACATATTTCCATAAAATTTTAGTCATGAGGATACGTAAACGTAAGCGTCAAAACTTGTGTCTAAGGCCACTGAACTTATTATAATCAAGTTAAATGGCTAGAAAAACTATACTTATACAAAAAGTAATTAAGGTTCAAAGTTCTTACATTTTTTTTATAGAATAAAGGGTACAAACGAGCACACAGTTCACGTGATGGTAAATGAATGCTGTGGCCCATAGACATCTACATTTATCCTCGATTAAGTCATCCCTGAGGTGAAATGCCTCGTTTCCAGTAAAAGGGTCTTCGGTTCTCTACACTCTCTATTTTACGCTGGTAGTCTGTGAGAGCGTGATCCTTCCTCGGTCGAGCCGACCCATTCGTGCTAAACCATAATATAGTTGCAGCGTGGCTCTACCACGTAACCTTAATTGAGAATTATTTATTCTGGGCCTAAGGTTCCGAAAACGAAGTAGGTACATATAACGGCAATATATTTAGTTCGTTTCTTTACGATTTTTTGTATTAAAGATATGAACATAGATATTGTACTTTGACAAAAAAAAATATTATCTCATTATTATCTATATTCTGCATCTAAATAAAATTTGAGTTTATTATTATTCACAATTTATAAATTGCTTAGTAGTGCCATCTATGTTGTAATTCATGCATTTTGTAAATTGTATTAAAACGGCAACTTTACGTGTAACTGAGATAGATGGAGCTGTATGGTAAGAAAAAGGAGCAGTCAATTTTATCATCGTTAAAACATAATAAATGTAAAGTTAATTGCTGGGCACAAGCCTTCTCTCAGTTCTGTAAGCATAGATAATATACTACATGGGGCATCTAAAAGGGTTTTAGGGCAAGGAAGGATCCGCCGCGCTGTCCCAATGCGTGTTGACGGATTTCACGTCTTTGAAATATTTTATTATTTCTCAGACCTGCAGCTTTAATCACATTGACTTATAATGTAAATTATAACTCAATGTTTAATCACGATATTTTCCTTCATCGCCGAGCACTTGGTAAACAGTACTTAAAATCACAATTAACAATTTAATTGCTGCCGGTCGTGATCGAAGCAGGGTTGTTCGCGTATTGTGAAAATTATTCAAAAATTATCTCAACATAGTTTAAATCACAGTCGCTTCCCGCCGTATATACGCTTAGCTCTTGTAAACTACGCAGCGGATTTTGATGCGATTCAAAAGTAAGTATTATGTGTATAATACATACATATTGTATATCATATAATTCTTTTGTCCGTGTATATGTGACTGAACTTCTCCTAAACGGCTGGACCGAGATTATAGAATGGTTTAGATTTACAATTGAACCTGGTAGATGGCGTTGTTGTCGAGATCCAGTAATCAACCGTGCGAAGCCGGGGCAGATCGCTAGTTTAATATAAAGTGAAATCACTCTTTCAAGTTTATGGCGAGAGTGGTGGTTGGTTTATATAATAATGTAAAATGGATATAACGGTAATAGATAGATATCATGGTAGAATATAAACTAGTTTAGATTTGAAAACACTAAGTTTGAGTGTTATTAATAAACCCGTAATGAATCCCCCGTATATACTGACCTTATCAGCTTTGTCGGTGGGGGGCGAGGCTGGAGGACTTCGTGGTAGTCCCAAGTCTTCCTCGTCATCGCTGCATTCGCCGCGGCCGCGTCTTCTCACCGCCGCCACTAGCTCCGCCTGGTGGCCAATGAATAAGTCTTATTTAAAAACTTCGTCTATGCATTTACTTATTTTATGTGAAGAATTCTTAAAACTTTTGTTTAATAATGTCCTCCAGACCGAACTTTGGTCACGGCATTCAGTCTCCAGGGAGACTAGTTATCTCTGCTCAGGACAGGATTATAGTGACCAACTTATGTGCAAGCACAGGTGCACCAATCACTATTCCCTCACTCCTATAGTCCAATGGGACGGTAATTCGACACGATCGGAAAGATACCAGGCACAGAACCTACACGGTTTTACGTGCTTTCTGAGGTACGGGGGTGAAACACCGCCAACGTCCTGACTCGAAGCTGCTGAGAATTTCTTGACAGGAAAACTTAATAACTCATTTTAGCCCGACCCGGGATTCGAACCCACGACGTCATGATCAGCAATAGCGTTTACTACCACTACACCAACGAAGCAGCCAAGGCTAGTTTTCATTGGTGAACGCACATTTCTCAGTACCGTACGCTGCTACGCCATACTGCGCTGCACCGTGCTGCGCGTACGGTGCTGAGAAATATGTTTTCACATCGACCTAACTATCCTCCTGCTTGTAACATTAATCAATTTCAAAGAAACTATACAGATGCATTCACTCCCAAGAACTAAGGATGGCAACGGATCTGCATTTTGATTGTTAATCGAAGACAGGTGTCTGTGGTTCAAAGTATCCGATTACCGTCAGGTTGACAGTAGTCTAAAATATAATAGAAATAGGTCTATTGCTGGGTTATGGAGTAAAGGAGAATTGCTGTCAATTCAAATGTGGATAATAAAGCATTCAAATAACTTTGCTTCCAATACTGGACTTCACGTAGGTACCTAAGTCATGATAAAAATAGTGACTCGTTTTTGCTATATCGCATTTAAAATAATTGCAGTTTACAAAATTACCGTGCAATGTGTATCATTTTGCATATAGTACTTAGGAACTCGTAATATTATATTCTAGCATTTAAGGTAGTAGCGTTGCAGCCGGGCGGAAACTGCTTTGATATGTTATCATTTCCTGTCGCTGACATACTTTGCATAAACTTGCAATATTGCTGAAATCATAATATTTAACATATTGCGTACTTCAAAAACATACTACTTCTAACCTATTATTTATTCTGTGTTCTAACTATAAAATAATTATTTATTATTCTTTAACAGTCCGTAAAAATTCACAGCTGGGAATGGGATCTTTCTCGTTAATGGAAGGCATAAAACGGGAGAGGTATAAGTTCTTCAGGTCAGTCTTTGCCAGTTATATTAATGATATGTTATAATATTATAAAAATTAATGAAATTACTTATTTTTTTGACCTCGCGAAAATATAACATCCATTTTCTTTTATTTTTATAACAGCGACATCTGTTGGTAGAGTGCTATATTACATTACAACACAGTAAAAAAGAAATTGCGTTTCATTGTAAGTCAAAAGATGACGCTTTTGTTCATTTGTTTTTTATGTCTATTTTTAAAAATAGACTAGACTACAGTAATGCAAGACCTTTTCGAATAATATGATGTATGTAACCATGTCTGAGTAGAGTCTAGGGACCCAGGAATTAGAATCTGAATAAAAAAATGTCGAAATCACTAACTCAAAGTGTAACAAAAAAAATAGAGCACTGTGCACATTTTAAACGACGCCGAAACTAAATCAAAGCCATACCATGCACATTACAATGTACATCATACTTCAATGCATTTTATATAGATAGTGAGGGAATAAACAACAGAAGAATTTCTTAAAACAACCATTAAGCCAACTAGTATCTATAATAAGTCTACAGCGTGGTTGTCCATGGCTATATATTTAGGTATATTGTGTCCATGGGGAGGAAATACAAGTCAGAGTTTACTTTGAAAAGAAATATGCGCGTACGATAAGAATAGGACTAACGCACAAGAGCTTTTTCTGGGATATGAAAAAAAAAGTTAAAATAAGCGATAATATTTTTAGGTACATATACCTATTTGTTTATTTTATGTTGGACCGCATTTTGTTATTCTTTCCTTAATAGTAAATAAAATATTTCAGGAGAAAAATAAAAAATGAAAACGTCGAAAAGAAAATAAATAGTACTTAAGAGGCAAAATAAGTTAACTTAGTTAAAACTATAGGTAATAAATCTCTAACTCTTAACATGTTTTCTCTATAAATCAATTATGTAAAACTAACTCCCAAAAAGAGACAGTAGATACGGCGGCTACCTAAACTTTAGTGATGGAGCTATAATAAAGATTAAGATGAAAGAAAGTGTTTGAATAAAACTAATACTACGGATTTGTTTGCGTTAAATTTATCTTAGTGCACACATCGAACGCGAAGCGGAGATGTAATACCTACCTACTCTGTTGTCACCGAATCGCGATGCACTCAACTTAAATCACTTCCACCAGTTTTATATTGCACTTATATAATAAAAAAGTACAAATAATTTCGTCAAAAGACATAGTTATAAGGATATATATTTTCAATTATTATTAAAAATAAGTTAATTGAAAATAATTTCTCCTGGACGTCAGTTGAACGGTATGGATGTGAACAAGATATCTTTCGAAAAACTGAACTTATCACTTTGTTTATTTTTTATTAGCTTTAGATTTTAACCCTTAGGAAGCCCATTGAATGTCACTGTTGTAAGCCGTCCCCGTTCGAGGTGTGCACTTTTCGATTTTCCAATTTTTTTAACTAAGAAAACTTCGGCTGCTTTACAGCACCTATAGTCACGGAGTAAGTGGAGCTGAAAAGCACCAGAAATGTCGAAAATTAAAAATAATTCAAATGAAACGTTTAAAAATCAGTATAATTAGCTTTATTTGATGTGTAGTACCTACCTACCCGGGTAAACATAAGAAAACATTTAGAAAGTGTTTGTTCACATATTATAATACATATAGAATGTAATAATGAACGTACCCATAATATTGAAAGCTTGCCTCGTGTTACCCAACAAAATCTTCTTTTCCATGCTTGATTCATCACCACCACTTAAGACCTTTTTATCGTTGAAGCGACTTTGACATTGTTTCACTCACAAGTTTAACACTTAACTTTTATTAATTATTCACATTTAATTTTTAACAATAATTTGGCCTCGTTTTGACTAGTAAACGGTTTTTAAAGCAAAATCATGTTTTGAATATCACACAATAAATCACAGCTGTTTATTTTGTTTGAATAAAATATAATCTGCGAATCGACTCTTGAAAATCTAATAAAAATTAAAAAAAAAATATTGACTCAAACGTGGTTAATACATATTTTTTTTATTAAAAGATTGTTTTAATAACAATAATTTTTCGATTTCCGAACGCACGCGGAGCTAAGTCCTAAAACATGTCTGCCGTTGGCGCGCAAACATTTAAAACTATCAGCTAAAACATTCTAATAGTGACTCAATAACACTGACCTATGTAATAAACATATTAATTTTAAGGATAAAATAAGGAAAACCGTATTTACCGTGTTCGCCGTTTCGTCAAATATTTTTATTCAAAATTGGCTTTTACAAAGCACTTTTTTGAAAGTCAAATTGCTACGCCATCTCTTCAACATTTCTCTTCTACGGCGAGACCTTGTGCGAAGAAGTGACAAGAAGATAGTCACAAGTAGACTATTTTTCTCGTAACTTTTTTTTATTTTAAATAGGATAAAGGTGACAAGCCAGCACACAGTCCACCTGATGGTAAGTGGTTGCTGTGGCCCATAGACATCTACATCTATCCTCGTTTGCGAATCAAAATGCAGATGCGTTATCAGCCGTGAGGACAAAGATGAAATGCCTCTTTTATAGTAAAAATTTCTCCGGTTGTCTACACTCACCATACGAAATACAGCAGCATTAAGCTGCTATTTTACGCTGGTATTCTGTTAGAGCGTGGTCCTTTCCCGGTCGAGCCGACCCATTCGTACTAAATTATACTACTAATATAGCTGCAGCATGGCTCTACCCCGTTGAAAATTTTATTTTTATTATTTTTACTTTTATCTTTTTTATTTATGGATATCCTTATTATTTATATACATAAATAAAAAAAGTCTAAAGAAGCTTAATTATCATAAATGTATAATATACTTACATCATAAGAGTGATTTTTACATGCATTTTGAATTTACGCAAAGGCAATCAGTCAGAATCTTGGTATAAATAGTTATAGACTAAGATGGAAACCTCACAGCCTGTGATTATAATACATACATAAACACTCACACCTGTCACTCAGAGGGGTAGGCAGAGACTACGGACTTCCATTTGGCACGATCCTGACACACCTCTCTCGCCTTCTTCACATCCAAATATCTACGCATAGATGCTCGTCGGTTATAGGCACTAATCTGGCCTATTTCAATATATCGTCAATTTGATCGATAAACGTTCGATAAACCTTTTGGTTATGTAGAAAGAATGAACGAGGAAAGAGTGACAAAACAAATCTACTTGCCGATATGAACGGCAGAGTCGGGAAGGGATGCCCTGTAATTATACTGACTCTCTATATCTTTCAAACCGAAACCCAACAGTGTAGGCACTGTTATTTGCCGACATAAATAGGCAAAAGTGTGGTACTTCCACAGACGAAAAAGAGTTATACCATCTAGAAAACAGTTTATGAAATAAAAGGCCAATGTGTTATTGTTTCATTCAATCTTGTGGTTCCGTACACGAAGGGTAACCCTATTAGTAAGCATCTATTACGTAGTAAGTCTGTGATCGGTATGTCAGTATACCTCATCATGATCCGTAACAGGTAGACAGCTGAAATTTTCACAAAATGTGTATTTGTGAAAATTTGAGCTGTCAAATTTTAATATATATATATATATATATATATATATATATATATATATATATATATAATTTGATTTTATTTTTCAAATTTTATCACGTGGTAGAGCCATGCTGCAGCTATATTAGTAGTATAGTTGTAGCACGAATGGGTCGGCACGACCGGGGAAGGACCACGCTCTCACAGAAAACCAGCGTAAAATAGCAGCTTAACGCTGCTGTGTTTCGTATGGTGAGTGTAGAGAACCGGAGACCCTTTTTACTGGCAAAGAGGCATTCCATCTTAGTCCTCACGGGTGACAACGCATCTGCTTCTTGAGTCTTTATTGATGATAGATGTAGATGTCTATGGGTCACAGTAACCACTTACCATCAGGTGGACTGTGTGCTCTTTTGTCACCCTATCCTATAAAAAAATTTTCTGTTGCCACTATAACAACAAATAAAAAAAAAATATAAATGAATTAATAATTAATTGGGGCCCCTGCTAGAAACGTGTTTTACGATGGCACGGAACCCTTCATGCGCAAATCCGACTCGCACTTTGCCGGTTTCACTATAAATAGTGTTCTATGCTTAAGATTTTTTGATGTTAAGAGTCTAAGTAACTAACGTTTAAATATTGAAAGTGACAGATAGAGACAGAGACATTTTTCATATTATAAAAAAGAATAAACAAATACAATTATGGTGCAACTTCCCCACTCGTGTAATGGTTGACCTCATCATTAATAATGTGAGAAAATAACTTTATCTTTTCATTATAATACTTACGTACATACTTAACAAAACTGGGTTATAGAAGGTAATTGATATATATTTTACATTTTTAATGAACCATATACTTAATGTCCTACAGACCGAATTTCGGTCACGGCCGCCTATCTAGAAGACGGAGACTAGTCATTTTGCGCAGGAAAGCAGTATAGTGCACGAGTGTATGCACAAACACAGATACACTCTCGTATAGTGCCTGATCTCTCTCCGGTCGTGTTGGATTGGATAGAGATCACACGCAAGACCAACGGCTTTACGTGCTTTCCAAGGCACTGGGTAGAAACACTGCCAACTTCATAGCTCCGGCCTACTACCTCAGTTTAAAAAGAGCTTTAAACTGTGCTGTTACTGAGAATTTTTTGACAGAAAATCCTAATAAAACCGTTTTGATTTGAATCCGGGACCCTACGATACAGCAGCTGTGCTTACGAACATTAGTCCAATGGGACAGTAAGTTACATTAACATACATTAGTTGACATTAACTACATAAATCATAGTTTATACAGTTAAACACAGAAAGACAATACAGTCCAATTCAAAAACCAAGGGTCATGTCATCACAGTAAGATACAACATTATAATGAAATCAAAACATTTAGAGACGTACGTGAGTATTACCATTCAATTATCGATAGTTGTTAAATGAGTCATGCTTTCTTCGGTCTTCTAAAAGTCTACTACTGTTTTGATAACGCAACAATCAGTCTTATCTCTGTGTAATAAGGTGCATGAACGTTGCATTTGTAATGTCAGACTAGTGTAGTCAATAGTGCACCGCAATCTATGAGTCAGGAGTGGCCACAACAAACCTTTTAGAGACAAAGACACGTGATTATAATATAACTTGTTATTTATACGGAAGCTAGATACCACGATGAAGTTTTGTAAAATAAAATAAAGAAAATAAAAATAAAACAAAAAAATTAACTTGTTATTTTTATTTGTCTTTTTATTAATTCCTTGTAATATTATTATTACCATTATATCATAAAAATGTTTTAAATGCCTCGATGCAAGTTACTTTGTCTCATGTGTCAGTTTATCGCCATACGAAATGGCATTAATATTATAATTATTTTAGTAACTACTAGATAGTTCTTCACAAAAGTTTTGTCAAACTTAAAAGTGCATTTCTGCAAGCGACATAAGTTCGTCTTGAATCAGTGCTTGATTAAAATACCATCTAATATCCTATATTAATTTAAATTAGCGACCTGGGAATGTTTATTTTTTTAAATAGGTATTTAAAAAGAAAATTAGTTCAAATTTAAAAGTATTCACATTTCAGCCAGTATCTAGCTCTAGCAAGCTTCCTTTTTCGTATCTCGTTATCCATTACAAATTTAAATATTTTTTATATTTTAATTCGTTAAGGTTACAGTAAAATTAACGTTTGATAAAAAGTAAAAACTTTAAACAACTAAAAAGAATTTAAAACAAATTAGCTTCTGAAGTTGTCGTTAAAACATACCAAAGAAGAATAAAATACAGAGTTGAAAGTTGAAAATATTATTTTATTTTAGCTTTTACTTTTTATTAAAAGTTATTCTTCTACCCTCTCTTTTGAGTGGACTAAGGAAAGTCACAATCTCAATGTCGTCTAAATAATTTTGCTACCCTGAGGTGAATTTTTTTTTCAAAACTTTTTATACGCGGTAGTGCCAGCATGGCTCTACCACGTATATATGTATAGTTGTAGCACTATACGCAGCTATATTAGTAGTATAGTTGTAGTACGAATGGGTCATCTAGACCGGGGAGGGACCACGCTCTCACAGAATACCAGCGTAAAATAGCAGCTTAAAACTGCTGTGTTTCGTATGGTGAGTGTAGAGAACCGGAGACCCTTTTACTGGAAAAGAGGCATTCCATCTTAGTCCTCACCGGTGACAATGCATCTCCATTTTGATTCGCAAGCGAGGATAGATGTAGATGTCTATGGGTCACAGAAACCACTTACCATCAGGTGGACTGTGTGCTCGTTTGTCCCTATCCTATAAAAAAAAACTATGGGCCGCCACATACATTCGGAATTCCGTTTCGGGTTCCGTTTTGGAATTCCGAACGGGTGGTCCACATACATTCGGAATCCCGTTTGGCCTTGTCCTTGATTTTATATGGACTTGCTGCGTTCGGAATTCTGAATTGGAATATCGAAACGGAATTCCGTATGTATGTGGCGCGCCTTATAAACCACAGCATATGCAAAAAAAAATACTGTTTTCTTTTAAACGAGTTTAATTACCTACTTCATTTTTCTTTATAGTAGACGACATACGGAAGACATGCCTTCACTAATGAGTTCCGGTGATTTAACATAAAATGGCACGTCAATGGTGTGGAATAACTATAAAAAGTACAATGACTGTTTTTTTACGATTCAAGGGTACCATACTAATGCAAAGGCGATAGCTCGGTATTGTCAAAAAATGTTCTCATTTTAACCCTAAAGATTTTAGATTTGAAGGGTATTGGTGGATTGTTGGTTCTGTATTATCGCTTACTCGTAAATAATTGTTCACAAAGATTTGTTACGTAAAAGTGATGAGATTTTCAACCGGCTTTAAACAAAGGAGGTTCTCAATTCGATTGTATATTTTTTTATGTGTCACCTCAGCGCTTTTTTCTAGGTGAATCGATTTTGACGATTCTTTTTTTTTAACGAGCTGGTGCTTCTCATGTAGTCCCATATAAATTTGATCAAGATTTGAACAGTAGTTTTTGAGTTATCTCTAATATTGTGTATTTAATCGACTTCGAAGTCGGTTGTACAAAATTTTTAATTTTACCACTTGTGTTTATTAAATGTCAGTGTATGACCCTATTAATGGAAACTGAGTTTGGCTGTTTAGGCGACTTTACAAACATTTCGCAATGTGACAATAAATTGTGGTGAAATTTATTAATTTATTTTTAAATTAGGTAATTCCTTCCAGCGTTTGATGTTTCTTTTTGACTGGCCTGTACTAGACTATAGTTAAAGCCTCAAATAAATGAAAAAAAAATATTTTTAAATGCCTAATGTTGCCAAACCACCTTCAAATCAAAACAGATCGTTATTTAGTTTTTTTTTTCATAGAAATCATTTGGAAAAAAGAGCGCTCTCAATACTATGGGTATGGTGTATTCAACCAAGTATTCAATAGCCTAATAAAAACCTATTTCAGATTGACTGCTTCGCTGGTCTAGTGATCGTGGACGCGTTTACTGATAATGAGATCCTGGTTTCGAATTCTGGATCGGGCTAAAATCAGTAATTTAGTTTTTCTGTCAAAAATTCTTAGTGTCGGCAGTGTTTCACCCCCGTACCTTGGAAAGCACGTAAAACCGTTGGCCCTTGTACCTGATCACTCTCCGGTCGTCACAATCCCTGCGAACTATTAGAATGAAGGAATAGCTAATGCACACACGGGGGCACAATAATTATCCTGCTCTGCGCATATGCCTAGTTTCCGTGGAGTCGTCTGTTTATCGGTCTGGAGGACTTTTATAAAACCTATCTATAGCACATCCTAGTTAGTTAAGGTTTCTTTCTACATATATGATTGGTATTTTAACCACAATAACATACATTTACTTTCAAATTGTTCTTACCACACTAAGAATAAGGCTTCACCCCACACCCACACTAGGATTTTCTCATGTATCTTGGCGGCAGTTACAATAATTTGTAGTGTATGGCCTACAAATTACTATAAATATTTAGTGTGGTAGAGCCATGCTGCAGCTATTTTATGGTTGTAGAATGGATAGGTCTGCTCGACCCGGGAAGGGCCACGCTCTCGTAGAATACCAGCGCAAAATAGCAGCATATTGCTTCTGTGTTTCGTATGGTGAGTGAGATAGAGAATCGGAGGCCCATTTTACTGGAAACAAAGCATTCAATCTTAGTCCTCAGGGGTGACAACGCATCGGCATTTTCATTCGTAATCGAGGATAGATGTAGATGTCTGGGCCATAGCATTCACTTACCATCAGGTGAACTGTGTGATGGAAAATTGTGACACGATGATACCCTATAGAAGGAAAAAGAAACATAGGTAGACTACAGAAAAGGTGGGATGACGATATCAGACAAATGGCAGGAGTGATGTGGAACAGAGTGACTCAAGAAAGAGATGAATGGAAAAGGTTGGAGAAGGCCATTGCCGACTGGTAAACAGATTTCTTTTATTATTAAAAAAACATTACTCCTGTATCGTGGAGGCATTTTACAAAGACAAATTGCACAAGGACAACATCCAGACCCGGAGCAATTATTTGTAGGCCATACAAATATTTGCTCCATGTGGGATTCGAACCCGCGGCCCTCAACGCAACAACTCATTGCTAAACCACTGCGCCATAGAGCCGTCAAAAGAGATCTGCAGACAATAAGTAAGAAACAAATACTAGACTAGACTTAACTCTTTTGTGCCTAATATAATACTAGTTTGATCTGAAGAAAAGGATTATATTATTGGGGTATATAGTTTTCTCATATCTGGTTGGGCTGTATAAATGAAAATGATAAAAATATACGTAAATCTATATCAATAAAGTAAAATAAATAAATAAAAAATACATAATAAATAAAAATCCAACCAGATGGAAGCCCTCGACAGGGGAGACCAAACGGCCGGGGTTAGGGAGAAAGGAAGAGAAACGGGTGGGCGATGGGCAGAATCGAGGAGCACCGCCTTCTGCATTTGAGCCCGGAGCGCTCCGTCACGGAGTCCCAGTGACCTCAGATGATCCGAAAGGCGGACTGGAATAAGCCCGTTCGCAGAAACGACTACAGGAATAATTTCGGTCGGGAGACCACCCCACATGTCGGTCACCTGGTGAGCCAGGTACAGATATTTTATTCGCTTATCAGTTTCGGCGCTCGACCGGGGAAGGACCACGCTCTCACAGAATACCAACGTAAAATAGCAGCTTAATGCTGCTGTGTTTCGTATGGTGAGTGTAGAGAACCGGAGACCCTTTTTACTGGACAAGAGGCATTCCATCTTAGTCCTCACGGGTGACAACGCACCTGCATTTTGATTCGTAATCGAGGATAAATGTAGATGTCTATGGGCCACAGCAACCACTTACCATCAGGTGGACTGTGTGCTCGTATGTCACCCTTATCTTATTAAAAAAAATACAGAATATATAAAGGCTATATTATTATTACTATTATTATTATAAACGTTGTAGAATTAGCCTACCTAAGTGAATAAAGTTTAACGTTTTCCTCAAACAAGTGTAATATATAGGTAAATATCAATATGTCATACAATTCAGTGCAACCGCAAAATCTATATCACTCCTTGATTCACTACAAACAACTAAAAATATTAGCAAGTCAAATAAACGTGGTTACATATGTTTTTCCTTTAAAACAAAGAGCTTTTAAAGTAGGCATTTATTCAGATATTCACAGTAAATAAAATATTAAACTGAAATTCAAAGAAATTTCCTGCAGATATTAAGTTGTTGGGTATTATGTATTCACTAAAATCTGTTTGCTTAATAAAAAACTATTTGGAACCCGGCGCATTGCTGCCGCAGACAAAATATTTGTGGAGGTATCCTTTTGAATTTGGAAGGGTTATATTGTTCAATTAGTTAATGATAATACATTTTTTAAAATTGAATGATATATTATGACTTTCAAATAAATCTATTGGTACAATACGCGCATCACCTACTGTAACTTAACTGTACTTATGCCACACCGTTGCGCAAGTGCAAGCAATAAGTTGAAAAAGTTTTAACACAGTCTTATGAACGGTATAGCAGCGCATAAAATACGAACAAACCAACATTAATATATATGTAAACTAAAACGGCATAAGTTTGAATACAAATGGATGATTACTAGATAATACAATATAATTTAAAAAAATAAGTATTTTTTATAAAGAATTAATTAAAATTAAAAAACTTAAACCGAACTCAAAAAAACCGGCCAGGTGCGAGTCGTACTCGAGCACCGAGGGTTCCGAACAAATCCGTAGGTATATAAGTTTAAAATTACAAAAAATATTTTTATTGTATGATGTAACTAAAAATTTATGTTTTTCGCAATTTTTCCTTTATCTGTGCTATAATACGTTGCTTCGTACCAAATTTAAGATTCTGAGTTCACGGGAAGTACCCTGTAGGTTTTGATTCCCTTGCGAATGTCGAAAATTTGCGGCATAAACGGCTGTATCTTTTGATTGCGTTGCTCTAAGGGACAGTAGATTTGAGTATTTGCTATGAATTTCAGCTTGATAACTCCACGCGTTCCTGAGAAAAAGGGTCTTGACAGACAGACAAACAGACAGACGGACAACAAAGTGATCCCTATAAGGGTTCCGTTTTTTCCTTTTGAGGTACGCAACCCTAAAAACTAAAAAATAATAATTTCCGTTTCTAAAGTCGGTAATAAGACATAGAGGGACTTAAAGTTAGTATAATTTCAGGCTGTGACGCAATCCAACTTCTCCTTCTTCCAAGTTCTCATTGATAACAACGCATTTTTATAGGATAGGGTGACAAACGAGCACACGGTCCATCTGATGGTAAGTGGTTGCCGCGACGCATGGATAGATAGATAGATAATATCCTCAATAAAGCATCAAAATGCAGATACGTTATCACACGTGAAGACTACGATGGAACGCCACTTTTCCAGTAAAAAGGGTCTCCGGTTCTCTACATTCACCACAAGAAACAGATGAGTGTTAAGCTTCTATTTTACGCTGGTATTCTGTGAGATCATGGTCCTTCCCCGGTCGACCCGACCCATTCGTGCTGCAACTAGACTACTAATATACTCTTTTTTTTCGGCTCTACCACGTAAAAAGTAGATATGAAGATGTATATGTAAAGAAAAGAAGAAAACTTTATTTGACATCACAAAGAATAATAATATAAAATTAAAAATTTTGTACAGCCGACTTCAATATAAGCGACTTCAATATAGGTTATTTAAGAATAACTCAATAACCATTGGTCTGACCTTGACTAAATTCATATGGGACCACTCGAGAACTATCAGCTTTCATATAAAAAAAGAATCATCGAAATCGATTCGCCCAGTACAAAGTTATGAGGTAACACACATAAAAAAAAACATACACTCGAATTGAGTACCGTATCCTTTTTGGAAGTCGGCAGAAAAACAGTGAAAAAGCGTGGAGTCAAATTACGTCCCTGTTTCAGCTAACTGCTGCTATACTAGATGATTTTCGGCGCTGATTTTCAAATAGAGCCTTCATAGTTTACTTTCTTTAAAGTTGACTGTAGGTATCCATGGATAGTACATGGACAATGCGACAGGATGTTTTTCACTTCAGTTTTATAAAAAATTAAAATGTGGAAGTACATACACAATTGGTAAAGATATATCGTAACAAGCATACAAAAACATATATAGTCGAATGAAGAGATTCCTTTTTTTTTTAAAGTCCGCTTAAAATAGAACTTCAACGTTATATTCCATCTTTGGGGTGGAAATTACGTCTCGGCAGTACAATATTTTATAATAGTCCAGAAAGTCAAAAGCCGCGCATTTAGTGAGAGACTTCGCCCAAATATAATTACGTTCAAAACTATAAAAACTGTTAGCTATTTTCTGCCGACTTCCAAAAAGGAGACCGCACTCAATTCGACTGTATGTTTTTTTTTTATGTGTGTTACCTCATAACTTTTTACTGGGTGAACCGATTTCGAAGAATCTTTTATTATTTGAAAGCTGGTACTTCTCGTGTGGTCCCATGTGAATTTGAACAAGGTCAGATCAATAGTTTTTGAGTTATTCTTAATAACTTATATTGAAGTCGGCTGTACAAAATTTTTAGTTTTAAATTATATTTTCTCCTGTTCGCAATTTCGTCGTTAAAACTATCCTTCTATACATCCACCTATCCAATACAGCGCTTAAAAGTCCCCTGCTGAACATAGGCCACCCTCATAGATTGCCTCTAAGGGGGATATTTCCGTAGTTGCCACGCTTGGCAAGCGGGTTGGCAACCGAGGTTTTTTATTATTTAGAGTTGTTATCAAGGAGATTGTGCTGCCCATCCCCTGTTTCAGTGTCCATCTGTTGCCTCTTCCGACGTCCAAGGAACGATATAGGATAGGAGACACCGACACAACACGGTGGAGGTCCATCTATATAACAAGTACATTCAAATACCTAAGGGTGTTTTGGCCTATAGATATCCTACGTGTACATCTATCCTTAGCTAAGATTGAAAATGTATATGCATTGTCACACTCGAGGACTCAGATAGAATATCCCGTTTCTAATAAAAGGGGTCCCTGTCATTTGGCAGTCCCATATTGTCCAAGCCGTGACTACGTTTAGGTCTAGGAGAATCCTGTTTTTTTTTCATCTCTTGAAGCCACAATAGAAAAATGTTGCAAACAAGATAGACCTAAAATTCCCTATAACGGTGATAAGGGAGGAGCATAGCTCTTGTAATTGAGAGACACATGACTAATGAACACTTTAAGAGGTGGCGAAACATGTTAGAGTAAATAAAGCTTTTATTTTTACCCAACTACGTCGGAACCCAGAAAAATAATATTTTCTCGCAAAACACACACACACACATTTTATTTATTATTGTTGAATAATTTTAAACATTTTTTTAGTTTTCTTTTTTATATATAATTGTAATATTAAGTTTCTAGAAAGTTTTTTATGGCTATGGAAGAGCGGGAGTCTCTGACACAAGTGCCTAAAGGTGCTTAAAAGACGCTCCCTACCTTATGAAAATTGTTAATTGCTTAATGAAATAAAAGAGATTTATTTATTTAATAGAGATTATTTATTTATAACCCAGAAGGTGTATTTTGCTGGTATGTCCGTTTCTATGTCACCCCCTGAGTGTTAACAGAAGAAAATGTACGTTTTAAGATAAGATCCGATAGGGAGGAAACGTTCTCGAATGGCAGCCTCGTACCGGTGAGATAAGTGCAAGACGACCTGGTAAGATATATGCAGGAAGTCGATACAGGTGGTACAGGACCGAGCATTGTGGCATTGCTCTGCGGGGCCTATGTTCAACAGTGAACCTGTGAAGGGCTATAATGATGCAATGCAATACAATACTCTTTATTGTAAAACCAAGAAAAGATAAAATAAAAACAAATACTGAGAAAAAAACAAAAGGCGGTCTTATTGCTACATAGCAATCTCTTCCAGAAAATCCAGAAGAAGAAATAATAAATGAATAATAAAAAGTTAAGAATGTTGATGAGATTACAAATATACATTTTTTTTGTCTTTAAAAAGAAAACGTTACCCCCCCCCCCCACACACACTAGGATTTTCTCCTGTATCGTGGAGGCAGTTTACAAACACAAATTGCACAAGGACAAACATCCAGACCCGGAACAATTATTTGTAGGCCATACAAATACTTGTTCCGTGCGGGATTTGAACCCGCGGCCCTCTGCGCCACGGAGCCGTCGTTAATGATAAGTTTTTTTTCCATAGAATAACGGTGACAGACGAGGACACAGTCCACCTGATGGTAAGTGGATACTGTAGCCCGTATACATCTATATTTATCCTCGATTAAGAATCAAGATGCAGATTCGTTGTCATCACTGAGGACTAAGATGGAATGTCTCGTTTCCAGTAAAAAGGGTCTCCGGTTCTCTACACACACAATTGGAAACAATTAAGCTGCTATTTTACGCTGGTATTCTATGAGAGCCTGGTCCTCCCCCGGTCGAACCGACCCATTCATGCAACAATCATAATATAGCTGCCAGCTTAGCTTTGCCACGTATACATAGTATATGAAATATATTTTATATTAATAGTTAAAGACCAGACCATTAATGTTACGGTCTTTGTTTTAAACACTAATTTCCTTGTTAAACAGTTAGGTATAACAAAACTATTAAACACACTAATTAATCCTATCACTGACTCACACGGCTTGAATCATCAATTTAAACTTGACTCAATGTCCAACCTTCGCAACATAACTAAGTCGGTTCAAGTACGATTGGTGATACTCGTATTTCTCACTGAGTTTGGTGTATTTTGCGAACCGGTCTTAATCCTTTGCTATATTTGACGCCTACTGAATCGTGTTAGAAATATTACACTGTGCGCTGTGAGCACTAAATATAAATGAAATTGAAATATATGTTTATTTATACTTTATTGTACACCTTAATAAAAAGGTTTACAAATGGCGGACTTAGTGCCTTTTGGCATTCTCTCCTAGTCAAACCAGGACGTGTGGAAAATTATAAGTGCAGAAAATAAAACGAAAATTATAGTAAATGAGAAGAAAAAAAATTAATAATATTAAATCTATATACGTTCATAATATACTCATACGTTCTTAAACATGGACAGACAAGATACATCAGAGTGGATAGTTAACATAGTTGTTACGTTTGTTTGGTTTATGGGTTAGCAGCCTAATCAAAATAAAAAAAAATGCTTACAAAAGTAATTATTATTAATTAAAATATACTAATTTATAAATTAAGAAATACAATCTAACACAGAGTGTTAATGATTAACAAGTTCATTTGTCAATTGTAGTAACCTTTCGCACACTATAGACAATGATGCCCATCATTAATCAAGACATATTTAGATTTGATACTATCTTTGTATCCGCGATGAACTCCTAAACTACTGAACTGATTTCAGTAAAATTTTGCACACAGTGTGCAGTTCGGTCCAACTTGAAAGATAGGATAGTTTTTATCACGATAAGTGACCTCTATATTTTTTTATTGCGAATTTAAGGATTTTTAATAGGACAAAGGGTCGTCGGTATTGGCTGAACAGCATTTGCCTGGTCAGCTAGTATATATATATATATATATATATATATATATATATATATATATATTTGCCATGAAATGTCGGCGCAAGATCTTCCTGATCGAAATAATAAATTCATATTTTTCGTATGGAAGAGTCGAGAACTGGAGACCCTTTTAACTGTTAACGAGGTATTCAATCTCAGTCCTCAGGGATGACAACGCATCTACATTTCATTTTTTTATAGGATAGGGTGACAAACGAGCACACAGTCCATCTGATGGTAAGTGGTTGCTGTGGCCCATAGACATCTACATCTATCCTCGTTTGCGAATCAAAATGCAGATGCGTTGTCACCCGTGAGGACTATGATGGAATGCCTCGTTTCCAGTAAAAAGGGTCTACGGTTCTCCACACTCACCATACAAAATACAGCAGTGTTTAGATGCTATTTTACGCTGGCATTCTTTGAGAACGTGGTCCTTCCCCGGTCGAGCCGACCCATTCGTGTTACAACTATACTACTAATATAGCTGCAGCATGGCTCTACCACGTTTCTTAATAGATATCAAATGTAGGTGTTTATGAGCCACATCATTCACGTACCATCAGGTAGACTATGTGTGCATTAGTCAACTTTACATCTATAAAAACATTATAAAGAAATATAATACAATATGCACTTAAATAGCTGTCGTAATGACGCGATCCCACGGTCGCAAGTCAGAATTTGAGTCATTTTACTTTCATTCGTAACTTTTGTCATCATCTCTATCGCAGTGAGTATATTTATGTTCTGTTAAATTAACGACAGTGAGTGTATTACTGTTGTTAATTGCCTTGCAAGGTGAAAACGAGAAAAATACGAGATTGATGTGAAATTCGAATCGTAAAACTTACATTTGTAAGCAAGCCTTTTAAAGCAAGACATTTTTTTTACAGAATTAGGTTGATAAACGAGCATAGAGTTCACCTGAGGGTAAGTGGACGCTGTGACCCATAGACATCTACATCTATGCTTAATTTACCCTTGTTCTCACCCCTGAGGACTAAGATGTAATGCTCTGTTTCTAATAAAACGGGTCTCCGGTTCTTTACGCTCACTATACGAAACACAGCAGCATTAAGTTATTTACACTGTTATTATGTGAGAGCTTGGTCCGTCTCCGGTCGAGCCGACCCATTCGTGCTACAACTATACCAGTAATATAGCTGCAACATGGCTCAGCGTAAAATAACAGCTTAACGCTACTGTGTTTCGTATGATGAATGTAGAGAACCGGAGACCCTTATTACTGCATTTTAATTCGTAATCGAGATAGATGATGTATATGTCTATGGGCCACAGTAACCACTTACCATCAGGTGGAACTGTGTGTTTGTTACACTTATCCTATTAAAAAAATGCTATGTGGATAAAACACCACCGATAATATGTTATTATTATAATATTATATTGAGGATTAACCTCAGTTGTCACGCATGGTAGATAACTTGACGATTGCCGTACCATACGTCTCGCTCCATTGACTCTGCTGTCCTTCACCGCTCTGAGTAATTTGCATCTGGTGTAACCGAAATGGTTATACCGCCATCTATAGTAAGCTATAAAAAACACGCGTGAGTGTCGTGGCACACTTGGTTGGAACGAAGTTCCTATCGCAGTATATTATTATTGATAAACGTATTATATTACTGATTAACAAATACAAATAAATGAATTACTATCGTCTATTAAAATGAAGAGTCATTTAAAATAAAATAATATCTCTTTCATGGTAAGAAGAAATAGTCCGAGGGAGATGGATTGGATATTATTCCATCTCGTTTCCCTAAAAAGAGTCTGCGGTTCTCTACACTCACCATACGAAACACAGCAGCATTGAGCTGTTACGAGTTTTACGCGGGTATTCTGTGAGAGCGTGGTCCTTCCTCGGTCGAGCCGACCCATACGTGCTACAACTATGATATAGATGCAGCGTGGCTCTACCGCGTAATACATCACGTTCTGATCATGCAGACGTCTAGAAGTGGGTGAAAACTGAATTATAAAATTCCATTGCTTACATACACATACACGCAGGTCAAGCATTTTCTTCCATTTGGGAAGAGGATAGACTAGGCTTCATGCATGCATATGCTTATTAATAACTTAAAATGAAAATTTCAAAAACCCCCGAAAACAACTTTACGCAGCTAACAAAACATCTGATGATCTTGATACGGCTGAAGCGATTTTGATAAAACATGTCTTCGAACCACCGCTAGAAAAACTGTTTTTAAATTTAAAAAAAAAACCGCACGCCAATCGGTTCACCTGTTTCAGAGCTACAGTGCCACAGACAGACAAACAGATAGACAGACACACAAAAATAGCAGTTTAAACTTATAACACCCCTCTTTTTGAGTTGCGGTTAAAAATATAGTAAAGAACCTTCAAAAATGGCCGCAATCGCAATAAGATGCGAAATCGCAATGAAATATAAATATTACACTAATATCCGTTATCGTTAAACAGAAGTTATCAATAAAAGGCAAATAAAAAGCGACAATATTTATAAATTTCAACATAAAGCGCGGGTGGGTGTAAATAAGTGCAGACGTGTTTCGTTTCGTAAAACGTATTTATTTTAAAAAAGAAGTAATTTACCATACTTTTATTATTTTTCTATATAATACAGTATTAAGCATCAACGTGTAAAGGTTTACCTTCTTATGCACTAGTTTTTATAGCACTGCACAAACTGCTGGAACCAAGATTTTTTTTTACACACGAACAGTTGTTACTACATACGTCACTATGTCCACAATTGCCGATATTTCCAGAAGTCAGGAGTCTTTGGAAGCGCTCATCACCCGTAAAATGGCAGATTTTGAATCAAAACTCAACTCCAGCGCTTCCAAGAGTAGCAATGTAGACAGGATCAGCGAGGACTATACCGCTTTTCAGAGTTACGTCAAGGATATGTTTAACCTTCTTCGCCAGCAAATTGCAGAAGTCAGTCGCTCGCTTGACATTATAGAAACAAGGCATCGCAGGAAATTCCTTTTAATGGGCGGTGTCCCTGAAAAACCAGGCGAAGATTTATCCGAAGTCGTGATCAAAATTTTTCACGAAAATCTAGGTCTTAAAGATATAGCACCATCTTGTCTTCGAGCAGCATACAGACTTGGCCCGGTCAAATTACACCATACTCGTCCTATATTAATGCGCTTCACAGATATGTCACTGCGCTCAACTGTTTGGTTTAAAAAAACAATGTTAAAAGGCACCTCGTTTAAATTATCGGAATTCCTTACAAAATACAGGCAAGACTTATTTTTTCAAGCCCGTAAGCATTTTGGAATTAAAAAAGTCTGGTCATTTGAGGGCAACATAAGCGTTAGACTGCCTGATGGGTCTCGACGTCACATCTTTAGCGCTAATGACCTGGATGCACTACTGCGCGATCTTCATAAAGCTGGGTGCAACGAGGAGCCGGAACAAGTGAAGGCAGGAACTAGTAGTGTAGTTTCCCGTAGCGAGCAGCCAAGGACCCGACGAGCATTCAAAAATAAGTAAACATTCTCGGGATAGTGGTAATACTTTGTTTACACTTCGACGGCTTATTAATTACTACTACTGCTGTGTGTACTGTGTACGTCACTGAGCGCTTTTGTATTCGATCCTTTTGTTCTCTGCAACCGGTTATTGGGCTGATTTGCGACACAAGTAATAGTACAGACTAATCTGAACCTTAAATTTCGTGAAATTACGCATTAGAGTATTTTTTTTCTCGTTTAAATTACCACTTCTCGTAGTGATTAACATATGTTTTTTTTTTCCTTCTTTTTCAATACGTACGAGTTTTGTTGTCTATGCAATTGTAAATAATTAAAATTAGATACTTTCTTGTAGTAAGTATTACTTGTTGTTTTCGTGTAATATTTTAATTTTTCTTTTTGTAAACAGTTTACCGGCGCGTTTGTTTGCAGTGCAATTATCAGTTAATAGGGTTTTTTTTTCTATATTTTTAGACATATATCATAAGTATAATCATATATTATGACAGATTCTGATACCAATGAACTATTTCTCTCTGCTGATTCAGATTCTTCTTTCTTTTCACTAAATGACTCTTTTTCGGAACCTACTACTCTTCGTTATCTGCTTACTCAAAAGTTTCATGGTTTGACTAATAACTTTAACGTTTGTTACATTAACGCTCAGAGCATTCCGCAACATTATAATGAGCTTGTTGATACTTTTCATAATCAGTCTATTTCTGCGATACTTGTTTCGGAAAGCTGGTTAAAACCTACCTTACCGTCCACGTCCTTTGGAATACCTGGTTTTGTCCTCTTAAGAAATGACCGTACGGGCAAAAGAGGTGGTGGTGTAGCGGTATACTTACGTAATGGTATACCCTATAAAAAATTATGTGCTTCTTCATCTGTTTATTCTGGTACAATAGAATACATGTTCTTGGAGATTACCATCAGTGGGACTAAGACTGTTCTCGGTGCAATTTACTGTCCACCAGGAGTTAATTATTTTTGTGACCTTGAATCGGCTCTTTTTTCTATTGGCTCTGATTATCAACACTTTATTATAATGGGAGACTTCAATACCGATATTCTCTGTAACTCAGCGAGGTCACGTGAATTGTATACAGTTATGAACTCCTTTAATTTGTCACTTCTTCCTCTCGACCCCACACACCACAATCTTGATACTGCTGATTCTTTAATAGATTTAATAGTGGTCGCTTCTGAAGACCATGTCGTTGGCCACGGTCAACTCTCCGCCCCTGGGTTTTCGCAGCACGATTTACTGTATATTTCATATAGGATTAAATGTCCTAAGGTCAATCATGTGACGGTGCATCTGCGTAATCTAGCGAGACTTAATGTTGAAGAACTTCAGCAAGGTGCTTGTAGTATAGATTGGAGTGATACTTTCAGTGTGGAGAGTGTTGACGAAAAAGTAGCTCTTTTTAATTCAAATATACAGAAGTTGTTTGATAAACACGCTCCTCCACACAAAGTCAGACTGAAACGATCTCCTGCGCCGTGGATTACTGAGGATATCCGCAGGGCTATGGCAAAGCGTGATCGAGAATTTAGTAAATATAAGAGTAATCGGTGTACTGCTAACTGGACTCGATTCAAAGCCGCTAGGAATCGGTGTAATCAGATGGTGCGGGCCGCTAAACGCCGTTATATTCATCGAAATATCCTTAACGCTTCTATGGCTGATTCGTGGAAATTTTTAAAATCAATCGGGATAGGTAAACCTGCTTCTAACTTTGATCCTTCAATCTTCTCTGTTAATCAACTTAATACATACTTTTCTACTGCACCACAGCTGCATTCGTCAATTAAATCTACTACTATTGCCCATGTTAATTCTCTTCCAAAATTTTACAAAAGCTCTTTCAATTTTTCTCCCGTTACTGAAGAGGATATAAAAAAGTCAATTTCTTCCATCAAGTCCGCCGCAGTAGGCTCTGATGATGTGAGCAGAATCATGATCAATCTCATCCTCGATTATGTCTTACCAGTACTTACCCACATAATAAATTTTTCATTAAATACTGGGGTTTTTCCTTCACTATGGCGAAATGCTTTTGTTCTCCCACTTCCAAAAATAAATAATCCTAGTTCTGTTTCTCACTTCCGTCCTATCTCTATTCTTCCTTTTTTATCAAAAGTACTTGAAGCTGTTGCTCACAGACAAATTTCTGACTACGTCTTTAAAAATAACTTTTTAAGTAGCTATCAATCAGGTTTCAGGCCAGGACATAGTACAACAACAGCCCTGCTTAAAGTTACGGAAAATTTACGTATAGGTATGGAGGAGTCAAAATTAACTGTGTTAGTCTTAATAGATTTCTCAAACGCTTTTAATGCTGTTGATCATGACATCCTTCTTACAATACTTTCTCACATTGGTTTCTCCTCATCAGCGCGGGAATGGTTCGCATCCTATCTTCAGGGACGTCAGCAGGCTGTTCGCGTGGGTCCAGTTATTTCTGACTGGTGCACGCTGGTTGCTGGCGTTCCTCAAGGCGGAATTCTCTCACCTCTTTTGTTTTCAATTTTTATAAATCTAATTACATCTCACATTCGCTGCACGTACCATCTCTATGCCGATGACTTACAAATATATGCTCAGTCTGATGTTAACGATATCGAAGATGCGATCACTGAGCTAAACTCTGACCTCACTCGTATCTCTGATTGGTCTAGCAAATTCGGTATTACTGTTAACCCTACCAAGTGTCAGGCAATTATAGTTGGAAGTAGCCGTCGCTTATCTGCATTGGATTTTAATTCACTGCCACCTGTAAATTTTAATAATGCTGTCATACCTTATTCAGCTACTGTGAAAAATCTAGGACTTATCATTGACAGCAGTCTAAGTTGGCGGCCGCAAGTCACGGAAGTAAGCAAAAAAGTTATCAACACCTTGCGTTGTCTGTATCGACTCAAGAATTTTCTTCCAGTGAGAACAAAGATAATGTTGGTTCAAACGCTCGTATTACCAATACTAGATTATGCAGATGTATGCTATGCTGATGCCTCTCAAGAACTTCTTAACAAACTGGATCGTCTTCTCAATAATTGTATTCGCTTTATCTTTGGCTTACGTAAATTCGATCACGTTTCTTCATTCCGTTCTCAGCTCAAATGGCTGCCTCTTCCACTTCGTAGATCTTTTAGAATCCTTTCTATGCTATTCTCTATTTTACACGATCCGTCTGTCCCTGCATATCTGAAATGCAAATTTCAGTATCAGGACGATTCTCACAACCGATGTCTCCGTTCCGCGGAAAATCTAACTCTTCATGTTCCTTTCTGTCGCACGGGCTTCTCTTACAATTCTTTCACTTCAAATGCAGTAAGACTCTGGAACATGTTACCCAGAAATATAAAAGAAGCAAAAACTAAACCTATCTTTAAACGTTTGCTCTGGGAATATTACTTAACGAAGCAGCAGTAGTTTCGGATAATAATAAAAAAATTTAAAGAACCTCGGAAACTGTTATATTCTCAAATATGTATAATATAAAAATATCATATTTATTTACTGTGTATGTATTTATTGTGGGTATTTGTGTACAAGTATAAAATACTATTGTATGCATGTAAGTAGTAATATAAATGTATATGTATGTGTATTGTATTTATTATCATTATATTATAATTTTGTATTTTTTTTCCTTAAACCTTTAATTTTTTTAATTTTTTTTTAATAATGACTTTTGCACCCATCACTAGATTCTCTGCACAAACCAAAGGTAGACTGGTAGAGAATGCCTTTAGGCATTAAGTCCGCCGTTTTGTACATTTCTTGTATGTGTGCAAATAAAGCTTAAATAAATAAAATAAAATAAATAAAGCAATACGACCGCAGACCACACAGTACAGTGGAGAGCCGGCAAAGTTATTTCAATCCGAAAGTATCTTGCAATAAAAAGCTCGTCAGTGTAAGATGGAGGCGTATGGTCGAAGCAATCACTGTTACCCGTAGTTGGAACATAAAATATTAATTTCATATCACGAGTTTAATTTTATTTTTAACTACCGACCCGCTCCGGCTTTCCCCGGTTAAGATCTTTTAATGTGACGTTATTTATTTTTCTCGTACCGGTTTTTTCCGAACCAGTGGTAATTAAACAAAACAGTGACTTACATAATGATTTTTTATATTTACGCGAACACTACACATTGAATAAAACTACTTTTACGGATTTTATCACGTATTAATTAATTTATTTTTATTAATTCTGAAGTTCGTGATCATATCCTAGACGGCCCCCGCCATTACACATTAGATTTGATAAACCACAAATTCTCGGGAAAGAACGTCGATTCCTGCCAAGGAAATTGAAATTAAAAGACATCCTAATTTCAATAGAGAGGCTGGGTACTACCACCTGCTTGGGATCCTGTAATTAATAAAATTAAAACTAACCCCAAGCATACCACTGCAAGACTTCAAGACACAGTAAGTTCATTCTGCGTAGATCGGACCAAAATTAATAATTAAAAAAGCTGAAGGTACTCCGGGTTAACTCTGACATCGGGACGTCAATCACCTGACTGTGACCATGGGTGCTGTAAAGCACCCGAAACGTCGGGAATTAATAAAAATAAGTTAATTAAAACGCGATAGAATCCGTAAAAGTAGTTTTATTCAAAAGAGTGACTTTCAATAAGTATTATTTATAATCTATATTGAATAAAACATTTCTGTTTCTTCGTTTTTCACAATAAAACCTCCAAGTTTTTCGGATGAGATACAGACTAGATCACGTCTGGCATTGTTCTCTATCTTGTCGTGAAGATTCATTACGATCGGTTCAACCATCAGTGCATTTTACGTGGTAGAGCCATGCTGCAGCTATATTAGCGGTATAGTCGTAGCACGAATGAGTCGGCTCCACCGGGGAAGGACCACGCTCTCGCAGAATACCAGCGTAAGACTTCAAGGGTGACAATGCATCTGCATTTTGATTCTTAACTGAGGATAGATGTAGATGTCTATGGGTCACAGCAACCACTTACCATCAGGTGGAGTGTGTGCTCGGTTGTCATCCTTACCATATACAAAATCCATTTCGAAGATTAGCCCGGACAGACAGACGGACAGGCTGACAAAAATTGGAAAATTAATAATTCATGTCTCAATAGCATGCAAATTTCTATATTACAGACAGACAGATTAAATATATTTATTAATATAGATCATAGATTTAGGTTAGGGGCTACCGACGTGACTTGTAAGGTCAGGTGTTTTATTATATAAATGTCGTAATTATATTAACGTGGCAAAAAATATCTTAGCATGGCTTGCTGGCGCCCGGTATCACTAGAGCCAAAGTGACGACACGCAACTTTATTATCGCAAATATCTTACTTTATATATTTACTAACTGGCCAGGCAGACGTTGTTCTGCGCTTTCTGACGACCCTTTCTATAAAAAAAAAATCCATAATTTTTTTTACTAGCAACAATTTAAAATTTTAATCTGCCTTAATGCTATCTTTTAAAACTGCCACCCGGGGGTCAATCTAATTTATATACAAAATTATGCAAAACGCACTAAAATGTCAGCGGAGTATTACGGAAGTCAATAATTTATTAATTTAATAAAGAAACCTGATTTATTAATAGTTTTCTAGTCTACATTCTTACATATTAAGTAATAGATGATTCGACCGCCTCATTGGTCAAGAGGTCGTAAGAACGACTGCTTTACTGTCTGTCTGTCCTGGGTTTGACTCCCGTGTAAGGCTAATATCAGTTATTGAGTTTTTCCGTCGAGAAATTTTCATAACAATTTCAATACCAGCCCATAGTAAAGGTAGTTGATGTTTCACCCCGTGCCTTGGGAAACACGTAAAGTAGTCCGTAGGTAATGCACCTGATCTCTCTTTGGTCGATTTGGTTTGCTATCCCATCGGACTATGACTATGAGAGTGAGAAGAGAGTGTACTATAATCCTGTTCTGGACACATGTCTAATCTTCGCTTAGAGTAGCCACCGTGACCGAAATTTGCACTGGGAGTAGGTATATTAATACATGATGGATAATATAAATTAAAAAAAATACCAATATACATAATAATATTTACCAAGAATATCTTCGTAGCGATCAGCCATTTTACATTCCAAATCGTACGCATTATCCTTCTGAACGAACGCGCCATTTTAAATTTTTTTTATTATCTTACTTACAATAAAAGTAAAAGCAAGCTTTGTGAGATTTATTGATAAACTTGCGTGAATAATTTAATAGTATATAAAACAGTTGAATGTTTGTATTTCACCGTGATTTTGGTATTATGTTGACTTAAACGAAACTACTTAAATAAATATGGCAACGAATACAGCACAATAAAATAATAAAAATATAAATGATAACACATCAAAAACTTTTTGAAAATAGAACCTTGATGCGTGATGCCAATGTAAAACGACAAAACAAAAAAAACACTCGGTTACGCAAATACACTGGCGACACAAAAAAAAAAAATTCGTAAGCGGATTCCAGAATTGTTTTCTTTAAGACCAATACACAAATTACTTTTGAAGCACACACAATTCATCACAAACTTCACATAGCACTAGGTGTTCTAACGTGAACATTTTACGCGGTAAGAGGTTTTGGAAAGGCGGGGCAAGCACCGAAACGGCCATTGAAATTGAAGCACAACTGCTTTCTAAGCACGTTATTATTTGATAGGAATTATGATTATCATGATTTACATAATTGGCTCATCTTTTACCCAAACAGATAACGAGACGCTAAGCTTAGCTTTCTTATCAATATATTTTGAGTTTTTTTTTTATGTTAAATTCTTTTTATTCTCTTGTTTTTTATTCTTTTTTCTTTAAAAACGTTACCCCCACACTAGGATTTTCTCCTGTATCGTGGAGGCATTTTACAAAGACAAATTGCACAAGGACAAACATCCAGACCCGAACCAATTATTTGTAGGCCATACAAATTGTTCCGTGCGGGATTCGAACCCGCGCCCCCCAGCGCAGCAACTCATTGCTAAGCCAGTGCGCCATGGAGCCGTCGAAATTATTGAATATATAATAAAGAATAAAAATTCTGATCTGCATTTAAGCAACTAACGAAAGAGCTTGCAATATTTCCGAGAATAAAATATTAATGAAAGAGTTTTCTTTATTTAATGCAAAACTAGTCGAGTAACTTTTATATACTATACGTAATTTCCGTAGGTATCAAGGAATATAGGAAATACATATAGACAAAAAATATATTATGTCAACATATTATATTATTAAAGTAGTAGAGCTATGGTGCAGCTATACTCGTATCATAGTTGTAGCACGAATGGATCGGCTAGACTGGAGAAAGACCATGCTCTCACAGAATACCGGCGTAAAATAGCAGCTTGATGTTCTGTGTTTCTTATGGTGAGTCTAGTGAACCGAAGACATTTTTTACTGGTATCGAGATATTACTTCTTAATCCTCAGGGGTGACAACCCCTGTAAAGTTGATCCATGGCATCTACTTACCATCGGGACTCTACTTTGTGCAATAAGAAGTGGTAAAATTAAAAATTTTGTACAACCGACTTCAACATAAATTATTAAGGATAACTCAAAAGGTTTTCAGATAAAGAAAGAATCCTCGAAATCGGTTTACCTAGACAAAAGTTATGAGGTACCACAAAAAAGAAAAATACAGTCGAATTGAGTACCTCCTCATTTTTGAAATGGATTAAAAAACAGGTCAACAACAAGCTATAAAAATAGTTAATTCGGAGATTTCATAATGTCTTCTTTAACTTCATATAGGTTCTTATCTCGCATTGTAACCTAAAACTTGCGGTGAATCTTGTTTCGCCGAAACGTCCAAGTCAAGGCCAATGTCTGAGGGAATTATCAAATATATTGTATTCGGTTGAATCTTTGCCAAATGTTGTGGTTAGTAATTTTCTATACAAGATCGAAATTATGATGTCATTTTGTACAATATCAAATAACGAAGTTTCTGATTAGGAAATAAACTAGATTAAGGACAAATTGTAACAGTGTGTATCGTAATGTTATCCTATAATGGCAACACGGAACTGTAAAATATGTTTTAAAATGTGAATAATGTAATAAATAGCATAATTCATATAAGTAAGTACCCTTAGTTCACTGCTGGGCACATAGGCCTCACTATGCTTACCTTATTTTGCGGCAAATCCGACTTGCCTTTTCGTTAATGCAATTCCTTTATAGTATAAGGGTGACAAATGAGCACACGGTCCACCTGACAATATGATTTCTACAAATAAAGAGTCAAAATGCAGATGCATCACTCCTGACTCCTGAGGACTAAGATGAAATACACCGTTTCGAGGACCACTTGTATTAGGTACGGCTCGACCGGGGACGGACCTCGCTCTCACAGAATACCAGTGTAAATAGCATAATCCTGCTGTGTTTCGTATAGTGAGTGTAGAGAACCGGAGACCCGTTTTATTAGAAACGGGTCATTCCATCCTAGACCTCAGGGGTGACAACAAGAGTAAATTAAGGATAGATGTAGATGTTTATGGATCACAGCATCCACTTACCTTCAGGTGAAGTCTGTGCTCGTTTGTCAACCTTATTCTATATAAATGCTAATAACTGAAAAGCTATTGGTCAGATCATGATTAAATTTATATGGAACCACATGAGAAGCATCGGCTTCGAAGAATCATCGAAATCGGTTTACCTCGAAAAAAGCTATGAGGTAACACACATAAAAACATACAGTCGAATTGAGTACCTCCTCCTTTTTGATGTCGGTAGAAAAAGTGTCTCCGGGTCTCTCACGTCGAGCTGACCCATTCGTGCTACAACCATAATATAGCAGTGCAGTGTGACTCTACCACGTGTGTTCGGTGCATATTTTACCTATTAATAATGTATTCATACACTACAGCCTATCAAAAGTTCACTGCTGTACCTACCTATGTACAAAAGAGACAACGGAAGCATAGGCTTCCCCCATAGTTATTCTCATGGGGAGGGGAGGTTATTTGCCATAGTCGTTATGCATTGCAAATGTGTTGACACCCGCAGTCTTTTAATATCCTCCCCATCCTTCTTTATGGGGGAAGCCTATGCTTCTCCCATAGTTTTTCTCATGGCGAGGGGAGGTTATTTGCCATAGTCGTTATGCATTGCAAATGTGTTGACACCCGCAGTCTTTTAATATCCTCCCCATCCTTCTTTATGGGGGAAGCCTATGCTTCTCCCATAGTTTTTCTCATGGCGAGGGGAGGTTATTTGCCATAGTCGTTATGCATTGCAAATGTGTTGACACCCGCAGTCTTTTAATATCCTCCCCATCCTTCTTTATGGGGGAAGCCTATGCTTCTCCCATAGTTTTTCTCATGGCGAGGGGAGGTTATTTGCCATAGTCGTTATGCATTGCAAATGTGTTGACACCCGCAGTCTTTTAATATCCTCCCCATCCTTCTCTATGGGGGAAGCCTATGCTTCTCCCATAGTTTTTCTCATGGCGAGGGGAGGTTATTTGCCATAGTCGTTATGCATTGCAAATGTGTTGACACCCGCAGTCTTTTAATATCCTCCCCACCTTCTTTATGGGGGAAGCCTATGCTTCTCCCATAGTTTTTCTCATGGCGAGGGGAGGTTATTTGCCATAGTCGTTATGCATTGCAAATGTGTTGACACCCGCAGTCTTTTAATATCCTCCCCATCCTTCTTTATGGGGGAAGCCTATGCTTCTCCCATAGTTTTTCTCATGGCGAGGGGAGGTTATTTGCCATAGTCGTTATGCATTGCAAATGTGTTGACACCCGCAGTCTTTTAATATCCTCCCCATCCTTCTTTATGGGGGAAGCCTATGCTTCTCCCATAGTTTTTCTCATGGCGAGAGGAGGTTATTTGCCATAGTCGTTATGCATTGCAAATGTGTTGACACCCGCAGTCTTTTAATATCCTCCCCATCCTTCTCTATGGGGGAAGCCTATGCTTCTCCTATAGTTTTTCTCATGGCGAGAGGAGGTTATTTGCCATAGTCGTTATGCATTGCAAATGGGTTGAATCCCGCAGTCTTTTATTATTTTGTGCTATTATAAATAAAATAAAACATAATAATATAAAACATACTTAAGTAATATACTAAGCTCTTGGGCGCGAAAGGAAACAGAACTCTGGTCACTAGCGGCTACGACCAGACTGGATATTAAAATAAAATTACTATACCGGAAAGTAACCAGTATTTAAAGTATATAAACAGTAGATCATAAACTAGAAACAGTCTAATCATCAGTTCGCGGCAGTATGGGACTGCTGGACGTAATGACTGCTACCTATCGCACCATTTGACACGGTACATATAGAGCGGCTGTTTATCCAAAAGCGCTCCACTTTACACATTTATTTGAACACAGTTTCCACTAAATGATAAGGTTATCACTTCTACGTATAAAATATGCTAGATCATAACTTTGCAGAGTATTCACATCGAAGCGAGTTGTCACCTCCAAGAAGGAATTATTCAGAAGAAGTTGGAATAATTTTCGTATATTTTTTTATTTTTTATTTTATAGGTTAGGGTGACAAACGAGCACACAGTCCAACTGATGATAAGTGGTTGCTGTGACGCATAGACATCTACATCTATCCTTAATAAAGAATCGAAATGTAGATTCGTCGTCTGCCGTGAGGACTAAGATGGAATGCCTCTTTTCCAGTAAAAGGGGTCCCCGGTTCTCTACACTCACCATACTAAACACAGTAGTATCAAGCTGCTACTTTACGCTGGTATTCTGTGAGAGCGTGGTCCTTTCCCGGTCGAGCCGACCCATTCGTGCTACAACTATACTACTAATATAGCTACAGCATGGCTTTACCACGTATAAAATAAACAAAAAACCAATTGACCATGGACTCCACTCACCATCTGGTGGATTGTAATATTATATTTAATTTATGTAATAAGGGAGACAAACGAGCACAGTCCACGTCATAGTAAATCGATGTTGTGGCCAATAGACATCTACATTTTTATTCTCAATTAAGAATCAAACTACAGATTCGTTATCACTTCCGAGGACTAAAAAGGAATGCCTCGTTTTCGATGAAATTCTCGATTCGAAATTTGAAAACTTTGGAGATTTTTCGTAAAAATCGAAAAAATTATAAAACAAATGCAATTATCTTAAACATCTACACACGTACAAATAAAATTTAAGCGTGTGTAATATAGAAATTTCCAGGCCATTAAGAGACGAATAAACATTTTTATAAAATAAAAAAAAAAATGCCAGGATGCCATTTTTAAAACAAAAGAAAAATTGTCGTTGATTAACTTAAATCTAAATAGCTCCACATTGATTGATCCCAGTAAAAAATAATACGGTACACGTTAATATGTTTCAATATAATTTCAGATGTTTGATGCATATAATAATGAAAACCATATAGGCAACCAACGGACTGCGTATTGCGATCTCATTATGTACGAGTTTTTAATTTGTTAGTGCACAGTTAGCTTAATTAACGACTAACTGTAAGTTTATTACGCCGCGTTGAAAACACGAACATCCAATGGTGGAACGTACGTTGTTGTGATGACTCATGCTTTGTGATAAATTGGTTAGAGATTCGCTACATGCGAATGTTCAGTGAATTTAAATCTGCTAAGTGTTTCACAGTCCCACGTGACACATTTATTAAATATTGACTGTTACACGCCCACACCTATGTGTGTATATTAAACTAATTTATTAATTCTATAGCTATATTATATAATAGGTAGTAACACGATGGGTCGGTTCGACCGGGGAAGGAACACGCTCTCACACAATACCAGCATAAAATACTACTGTGATTCGTGTGGTGGGGGTAGAGAACCTGATACCCTTTTTAGTGGAAACGCGGCATTCCATCTTAATTCTCATGGGCAACAAAACATCTGAATTTTGTTTCTTAATCAAGGATATTTGTGAATATCTATGAGCTACAGCATCCACTTACCAGTAGGTGCATTGTGTGCTCGTTTATCACCCTTATTCTATAAAAAAAATTCTAGCTCACTAAGTCTTTCGCAGTTCCACGTGTCACATTTATTAAATATTGGATGCATTGAGTTATATGTACTACGTACTAGAGAAGCCATTTCAAACAAAAATTGTGTCCTACTCTATGTCTTTTAATAAATTAAAGTCTTCGCGCATGCGCGACTACTACTCCCACGCATGCGCGAAGACTTTAGTTTGATATAAAATAAAATATTAATGTCACACGTTTATTTTTGCTAAATTTTTTCCGAAAAATATTATTTATTTATCGCATATATTGAATCCACCGTTACAGTTGCAATGGAGGGTCCAACGACCTCTAAAATGTTAAAGTGCGCGAATTGTAATTTAGTTATAAACGAGGTTCTGGCGTTTATACAGAACAAGTGTGATGTGATGGATGAAGATTCAATGATCAGACTAAGTATTACAGCATTTAAACCAGAAGACATTAGTGCAGCTAAAAATCTTCTGTTTACATCAGTTAAGACTTCGGGAAGACAGATTAAGCGCAAAAGGGAAGGTAAAACCCAACGAGACCTAGAGGACATAATAGCTCTGATAAAACAGAAAGACCCTGAAGAATTGCCAATTTTTGTCGCTCGCGACCTACAAAAACTACCTCCGGTCACTTTTGACCATATAGACGTGACAAGATTGCTGAAGGACATTATTATCCTCAGACATGAAGTTGAAACTATCAGGGAGACGTATACACCTATAGACCAGTTTTCAAAATTAAAAAATGAAATCATCAACCTACAACAAACACCGATAGTCAACAATCTCCAGCAGGATAACTTTTTTAATACAAAGCGAGGTACAAACTGCATACTGAATGGCTCCGAATATAACTGTGATAGTGGCCCTACAGAATTTTTACACTTTACTCAAGAGACGGTAAACAACAAAAATAACAATCCGACCGTTACTGACAAAGCGGCAGGAGGACGAACTGAGCAACACTCACTGTCCCTTTCGCATTTGATATCTGCAGGCAATTTATCTGTTGCACCGAGTCCGGCCAGCATGCGCGTGGAGGAGCCCACTGCGGTTTCGGCTGTCGAAACCGCGGTACAAATCCATGGCGCTTCAGCTACTGCTGTGACTAATACCTCTGCAGGTGTCGGTGTAGAGAACGATCAGCTGATACAATCACCGCAATTGCAAAGCGCTTTGAATAGGCGGAATGAAGATTGGCAAATTGTACAGAGGAAAAAGCGTCAAAACAGATTTTTAGGTAGAAAAGGAACGTGCACCGTTGTTGAAAGTAGTTTTAAGGCTGCGAATACCAGTGTTCCTATCTTTATAAATAATGTGCACCAAGAAACATGTGAAGAAGACATAGTATCCTACATAAAAAGTAAAACGAAAGTGGAAGTGACCCTTCATAAGATCAAATCCAAGCAACAGAGAGAATACAACTCATATAAAATATATGTACCTAATAATAATTTAAGTTTGTTCTTGGACTGTAACCTGTGGCCCAATGGTATAACATTCCGTCGTTTTATTGAATTTAGAAAGAGACATTCAAACAGACAAGAGAATTCTGATACTGGCGCAAAAATAATGAACTTAAATGGATAGTACGACTAACAATATTAATTTAAAATTAATTAGCTTTAATTGTAAGTCTTTCAAAAGATCCATTGACGCAGTGAAAGTGCTTGGTCAAAGTGCCGATATTATTGCGCTGCAAGAAACTTGGCTCCTACCTCACGAGATACCGGAACTTGGTAAAATAAGCAACGACTTTGGTTTTTGCGGTAAATCAGCTGTGGACATATCTAGTGGAATACTGTGTGGGCGACCGTACGGTGGGGTAGCACTGTTATGGAGAAACAGTAAGTTTAAGTGTGTGTCTGTGATTCCATGTGAAAGTAATCGAATTAGTGCGATTAAGGCGTGTGTGTTGGAACGGCTAATACTTATTTTCACTGTTTATATGCCTACAGACTCATCTGACAATCTCTTAGAATATGTTCAATGTTTAAGTGAAATTGCATCTATAGTTGAAAGTTGCAATATCGAAACCGTATATATTTTAGGAGATTTTAACGCTCACCCCGGGGGATTGTTTGGCAATGAACTTCTAGACTTCTGTAGTGAACAAAATTGGACATGTGTGGATATTCAAATGTTAGGTATAGATTCCAATGCATACACTTTTGTTAGTGAAGCGCACGGAAGCCATAGATGGCTTGATCACTGTGTTGTTACTGAAGCTGCACTAAGCAAGGTGCTAACGGTAAAAGTACATTATGGTGTCTACTGGTCTGATCACTACCCGCTAGAAATTCAATGCAACATAAAAACCGTTTGTGAGACTATTGAGCTGCCGCGTGCTAAAGTAAATAAGGTTCTATGGGGAGAAAGAGACCTAAGCCAAATAGAAATGTTTACCAAATATTGTAATGATAAACTGCGAAAGGTTGGCTTTCCACATGAGTTCGATCAGTGTGGCGATTGTTTGTGTAGTAATAGTGACGCGGTACACCTGGCCGCGATAGACTCGCTTTACAGTGATATTGTAACAACGTTACAGGAGGCTGCTGTGGTCAGCTATGTTGGTCGTTTGGGAGGTGGCAAACCACATCGCGGTCGTCTTATTGTAGGTTGGAACAAGTATGTTCGTGACGCTCACAGGAACGCTAGGCAAAAGTATCTAATCTGGGTATGTAATGGTCGGCCTAGTAATGGTACCATTTTTAATGAAATGTATGATTCGAGAAAAATTTTCAAAGGCAAATTAAAGTATTGTCAGAATAATCAAGAGCAAATAAAAATGAATATTTTAGCTTCAAAACACAGGAATAAAGATTTTAGGGGATTTTGGCAACAAACAAAACAACTAAGTCCAAAGCCTAGCGTCCCTGTGAGTGTTAACGGCATCAGTGAACCACGGGATATAGCGAACATGTTCAGATGTCACTTTCAAGTGGAGTCTCCGCTAAAAAGTACGCAGGTAGTGGATGAGGAGGTCGTGGTGTCGGAGGTGCCGGACCGCGTCACAGCTAAGCAAGTTGCTCTAATGATAAAAGGAATGACGCGAGGGAAGTCTCCTGGACACGACGGCCTTAGCATTGAACATTTTCACAATGCGGGGTCACACCTACCGAGACTCTTAGGGCTGCTGTTCACGCTATGCATTAGGCATTCCTATCTGCCAAATGAGCTAATGAAGACGGTGATAGTGCCTATTATTAAAAATAAAACTAGTGATACTTCCGACAAGTGCAACTACCGTCCGATATCATTAGCTACAACCACATCTAAGGTGCTTGATGGCCTGCTTGAGAGACAACTTAAAGAGCATCTCCACCTACATGACGCTCAGTTCGGCTTCAGACCAGGACTTTCGACTGAATGCGCAATTATGTCTCTCAAACAGACTGTTAGGTACTACACGGATAGAAACACGCCTGTGTATGCAGCCTTTCTTGATCTCACTAAGGCATTTGACCTAGTTAGATACGATATTCTTTGGCGTAAATTAAAAGACACAGGTATGCCGGGTGGGTTGATCAATATTTTTAAATATTGGTATGAACACCAAACTAACCGGGTTAGATGGCTTGGTGAGCTTTCTGACGAGTACGGGTTGGAGTGTGGAGTGAGACAGGGAGGGCTAACTTCTCCTTCTCTCTTCAACTTGTATGTGAATAGGTTGATTGTTGAGCTGAGCGACACAAGGGTCGGCTGCTCGATTGATGGTCACTGCATCAACAGTATCAGTTATGCAGATGACATGGTATTGCTAAGCCCATCAATCGCAGGTCTCAGAAAACTAATAGGTGTATGTGAGAGGTACGCTTTGTCACACGGACTCCTGTATAATGTTAAAAAGAGCGAGCTCTTGATCTTTCAAGCTAGGCGTCGTAAGCTGGGAGATGTGCCACGTGTGCTGCTAAATGGCGTCGCTCTAGGCAGGGTAAATGCGTTTAAATATCTTGGCCATGTGGTTACCGAGGATTTAAAAGACGATGCTGACATCGAAAGGGAAAGGAGGGTGATGGCGGTCCGCTGTAATATGCTGGCACGCAGATTCGCGCGGTGTAGCTTTGGAGTAAAGATAACTCTCTTTAAAGCCTTTTGCCAAACTCTATACACTTGCAATCTGTGGGTCAACTACACGCAGCGGGCCATCAACGCTCTCCGAGTACAATATAATAACGCATTCAGGGTGCTGGTGGCGCTCCCGCGCTGCTGTAGTGCGTCTGCGATGTTTGCGCACGCGCACACGGACGGCTTCCACGCCGTGCAGCGACGCCGCATCGCCTCACTGATGCTCCGTACGCGGGGGAGCGCCAACACCATCCTGAACGTGCTCAGCGATAAGCCTGATAGTCCCCTTCTGTGGCACTGGTTACAAATGCATGTGCCCAGTACCCCAGAGGGTGGCAGATACATGAATTAAACTATAGATTAATTTTATTCAAGTAATTAATATATTAAAGAATCGAATTAAGTTATATTGAATTGATTTAAATTGAATTAAATTTTATTTTATTTTTGATTTTATTGTAATTTAATTTTTGGTATAGATTTGATTATAGTCTTGTTAATTTAATTTAATTTAATTTAATTTAATTTATTTAATGTTCTCAATTACTAACCTAATATAAGTCATACTAACAACTTATGGATCTTTGATATCTGAAATAAAGAATTATTATTATTATTAATATTAATATAAAATAAATATAAGAATTTGATATAAAATATCTTAATTTAATCTAAACAAACATATTTCTAAATAAAATGTAATAATAATTATTTTATGTAATTCACAAATCATCAATTTACGCAATATTTAGTTTGTATGGATTGCACTACAGTTCAGTTGAACAAAGTCAATGTTCGGAATGGCTTCTCTTGTACGTAGTACATATAACTCAATGATTGGACGTTACACGCCTACAGGCGCATATTAAATTGTATTATTAAATGCTACTAACTAAAATGTCCTATTCCACGATAAAAACTACCGCTAAATTTTTTTATTAGAATCCCTTCAGCCATTCAAGTGTGATCATGTGGTAGCTGTTATAAGAGGTGGCCGAGGAAAATTAAACAGGCAATGGGCAGCGTTTATCATTATTTCTAATGGCAAAGTTATAAGAAATTAAGTGTGGCAAATGTGACAAATGTCGCCTTTATAAGGTAATTCATGGAAAGCCTTTTTCAACATTTGACTTTTGATAGAAGAAATTGATGATTTATTTTGATGAGGATTAAGGAAATGAATTAATCTTCAAGTGTGATTGAAAATAAACATCTAAACAAACATGCTTTCACATATACAATATCTACTTTCGCAAGTGTTTATTAAGCAAATGCTACACACCTGAATTTAAGTGATACTCGTAATCATAACAATTTTTTTTTTCTTTTTTATAGAAGAGGTAAACGAGCATACGGCTTGTCTGGTGCTAATTGTTGACAATCTCATGAACAACTGCAAGACCAGAGGAATTGCAAGTGCGCTGCCGGCCTTTAAAAAGAGTAAGCTCGTTTCTTTAAGGTATCTAAGTCGTATCGGTCCGGAAAAATCACCGGTTGTAAACGGTTCCACAAAGTAGTCGTGCTAGGAGAAACTCCTAGTAAATCGCACAATAGTGGATCGCCAAGCAAGCAGGTGGTGTGGACGGTGTTGTGAGTGCTGTCGCGAAGTGCGTTGGTGAAATTTGGTGGTTGGAATTAATCCGAACAATTCCTCTGAGCACTCTCCGTGGTAGATGCGATAGAAAATGCAAATGGATGCAACATTTCTTCGCAGCGCCAGTGAATCAAGCCGATCGGAAAGGACTCAATGTAATGTAATAAATGTAAGCTGGCATACATTTAAATATTAAAATGGCATCGTAAGTACCTCCTAATGTGCTGCCTGACCCGACTCCTTTTTACAAACTTGACCCAAATTTAAACTCGTAAAATCTCGCAGAGCTACATAAAACTGAAACTAAGTAATATATAATACGTACAGAATGTTTTTAGAATAGTTTCTAAAATGAAATAAGAATAGTTTCTAAATATATTTAAAAAAAATTATAGAACTAAGGTGACTAATACGCACATTGTCCACCTAATGGTAAGTGAATGCTGTGGCCCATAGACATCTACATTTATGCTCAATTAAGAATCAAACTACAGATGCATTGTCACCCCTGAGGACTAAGATGGAATGCTTTGTTTGCAGTAGAAGGGTCTGCGGTTCTCTACACTCACCATACGAAGCGTAGCAGCATTTTACGCTTGTATTCTGTGAGATCGTGATTCCTCCCCGATCGAGCCAACCGATTCGTGCTACAAGCAAAATATATCTGGAGCGTGGCTCTACCACGTAAGTGGAGTCTGAATTCATCTCATAAACTCATAATTGATGATTTATAGTTGAACTATTCCTTTACCGGGTTCCTTGCCTGGTTTTACGCGCTGCACATGGAATGCAGCTAACATCATGTTGCACCTGCATATTGTGGTTGTAACAGGACTGGGTCAGATCGAATGGGGAAGAACCTTATTCTTACAGAATATCAGCGTGAAATAGCAGCTCAATGCTGCTGTTTCATATGGTATCTGAGTGAAGAAAGCTGGAGATAATGTTCACTCAAAACATCTTAATCCTCAAGGGTGACCACCAATCTGCATTTTGATTCTAAACCAAGGATAGGTGTAGAATGTAGATGTTTACGGGCCACAGCATCCACTTACCATCAGATGGACTGTGTGCTCGTTTGTCACCCTTATCCTATAAAAATATTGATGTATAAGTTTATAGCCAATAAAAAAAATAGATTGTTTAATAAACAATCATTTAAAATTTTGTACAAATGACTTCAATATAAATTATTAAGAATAACTCGAAAACTATTGGTCAGACCTTAATCAAATTTATATGGGACCACATGTGAAGCACCAACTTTCAAATAAAAAAAGAATCATCAAAATCGGTTCACCCAGTAAAAAGTTATGAGGTAACACACACATAAAAAAACATACAGTCGAATTGAATACCGTCTCCTTTTTGAAGTCGGTAGAAAAATATATAAATAATATTTTTATTTTTCATATAGTACTCGTACTTACAAAATGCATTTATAGCGCGAAAGCTTTCTTCATTAAACGCGTAACGAAAGTTATTAGAAAATATTACGGACGCTGAAAACCACTAGATGGTCTTTAATTAAGTTTAATTAAATTGTTAGTCTTACTTGATACCGTTAATAAAAGAATTTTAAGAAATTCAAGAATATAAATTTTATAGTTATAAATAAGAAGTATATCTTTGTAGTTGAATCTGTAATTTACAGCAGATATGATGTAAAAAGCAAACTCCATCTTAAAATACTATAATAGATTTATTTATTAAGGTTATGCTCAAGTAACGTATCACATTATGATTTATAAAAAAAATTCAGTATTGGCGTGACCTCTTCGACGAAGTCATTCGGATCGCAAAATCCACAAGGCATAATAAATTTTATTGCATATTTTAATAGCAATTTGCAAGCGATACGTAGACCAATTATTTATAAAACCGATAAAACCGGTCTTTAATAACTTGCTTAAGGTTTCAAATATTTTATTAACAATATGCATGCCACGATTTATTTATAACCTGAATCTTACGTGATTTAAAATTGATATTAATAAAATTTCTTCTAATATTTCTTTATGAATATGGCGACAAAAAACATTTAAAGATTTGGACTGCCTCATTCGGAAGTTTCTTTGGATATTCGCAGATATACTATGCATGTTTGTCGGTTACTTTGTGACCTTCAGAAGTATAAACGGCTAAACCTTAGCGTATAATTCTACAAGCTTGAGTTACTATGGACTATTAGGTGTCCGCCACATTTTATTGTAAAAAATACCAAGTTCGCAAAATTTTTTCGGTAGTGCCTCAAAGATGTTAGCGAGAAATCGTTTGGTTGGTTTCACCGTTATAATTTGGAAACAAACTAATATGAGACAATTTGTATGGAGGATGATCGACTAAGGCTTCTTACTTAATCAGCCTCAGCATATATAATTAAGTATTAAGGAAATAGAACGCGTATGTTACCATTTATTAACACTACGTATCAGTTTTTTTTCCTGTACACTAGCACAATGCAATTTTGTTATCCGAAATAAAGAATATTATTATTATTATTATTATAGGTATTTAATTTATTAAAGTGTACCTATCTTGATTTAGTAAATGAATAGAGCCCCCTCTCCCTTACCCTAGGAGTAACGACCTAGTGAGATAATATGCAGGAAGTCGAGGCTTGTTGCTGTTAGCTTTAATGATGATGATGAAGAGCGTGCCTACTATTTTAGCTGAGTACACCGTGGTGAATATATTCATAGACTCTTTTTTTTTATTAAAAAAGGTAACAAATAAGCTTTCAATCCATGTGATGGTAAGTGAATACTGTGGCCCGTAAACACCTATATTTAGATTAACAATCGTAATGCAGATGCATTGTACACTTTTCAAACGAAACAGCAGCATTAAGCTATTGCACGTTGATGTTATGTGAGATCGTGGTCCTCCACCTGTCTAGCAAATCCTTTCGTACTCTAACCATAATATAGCTGCAGCGTCTCTCTATGACCTCAAAACGTGTAAAAATAATAATTTGTCTTATTATTACATGTAGGAGACGCACATTAATGGAGTTTCTATAAACTTTTACATTTAACTCAATGTCAAACCACACACAACCAGTCGTTATTGATTCGACGCCGGCAAAACATGACTCAGAGGCATTAAGCCTGAAGCCACTTGAATGCCTTATTTGAAAAAAAAAAGCTAATAAAATTCGTTTTAATTGGAAATAAAAATTATATTCAATTTTAAAACATTTGCATTTGCAAATGTTGCCATAACAATAAAATATAAAATTAAGTGTTGAGTCAACTTTTTCTAAAACTGTAAATTAAAATAAATCCTTTGTAAATGTAACCTTATGCCAAAGCCATTAACAAACTTTATATCACAACACTTTTAAAAAAATTGAGTTACACTGTGCGCGAAAAGTTTCGTAATTCAAATATAGACGCGAGAAGCGACCGCGTCGCTCGCTGGAAGATGGCGACTGAGTCATCTCATCTCATCGGATTGAAGAGAAATAAAATACTAAATGTAACGGACGGTCACTGTTATGTTAAATAATATAAGTTAACTGATTATTTTATTGCTTCTTATGTAATCTGAGCGTGTACCTGCTGAGTTCTTTAGTATAATATAAAAAGTAAAGAGCTCACTCAGTGATAGCTTTGAGTCCTTAATTATGATGTCATTTAAGACAAAGGCACATTGTGAAGTATTTTTAACCACTGTAACGAAATTAGTCACTCTTAGTATTTATATGAACACTTTATGCACAAATATAGATTTTTAATTACATATATGCATGTGGAGAATTTTATCCATAGATAAACACGGAGACGTATCCTATTTATTATAATCTATTCCTGTCTTTAGTACCAATTAGATATTAAATCTTGTCAATAAAAAAATTAATTTAATTTTTGGAATTTCTAACTGACGTTAGGATGAATGACCACCTTCTTTGCGATTTTTCTCTCTATTGACAAGGCACCAAATAATTAACATTAGGTTCCAAATAGTACCAAATACGATTTTTTTTTAAATTCACAAACATAGTTTTTCTCATGGTCTAGAGGTTCTGACGCTCAATATTTAATCAAGAAATGAAACGATGATTCGCTAGTTTTGGTGTTTTATATTACTAGCTCAGACCAACAACGAAAGATAGATTCAGTGTGGCCAAAACCAAGCCAAAATCATGCTGAACAAATGTAAGAACACTCACGCACACAAATGCACTTAAAACCATTTGTAACTATATAACAACATAGTTTTAGACAAATATGCAATGTTTACGTTCAGCACTGGACTATTTCGGGCTGTTAAGCAAAGAAAGAAGATGTGTGCGTGAGTCAAGAAGATCGTTCTTTGTTGTTCTGATATTTCTAGCAGATTTTATGTTAATTATAAAATGTTTGTTGGGGACGTCACATAAATTACGCGCCAATTTTATTGTAAGAGGCGACTTAGGGAAGATCTTGTAGGCGATAATATAACCAGAATAATGTCTGACAGTTTGGTCTGATTAAAGTTAATAATTACTAAAGTGATTGATGTGAAATTTTAAAAAGTAATAACGCTTATACACGCATTATCTCGAAAACGATAAAGCTACATAGATTAAACTTTTAAAATTATAAATAACCTAAAATAATAAAAAGAAAAAAATTATTCGAATTAGTGTTGAATGAATGGTCCTTTTAAAATCATAATAGCTACTATATATGTAGTACTAGTATAGTACTAGCAAGCTGCAAACTAGTACATATTGTACTAGTTTGCAGAAGTACTCAATCAACAATTAAAAGAAAATTATTCTACGCTTACAAATGAAAAGGAAAAACGCATTTCAAAAAGATGTATAAACTGGGAAATTAGTATTTAAATATGGCATATGTACTACTGAACGAAAAAAATATGAAATCTTTAAAAAAATTTGGAAAAGTCGATTGAAAATAAACGTAAACTGAAAGCAAGCTATGAAATAATGAACTTGCAATAATAACTAGTCTCTTTAATTAGTATTGATTAAAGAATGTTTTATTATTTCTTGAAGGTGCGATGTCTCTCAATTCTCAATTTACTAATAAATAAGCTTCTAATTAAAGAAGCTATAGTTTAAGATTTAAAGAAATGGTGCTCTAATTGTAAGTTAAGTACTATGTTTAATGAAAGTTAATTTTAATAATTGTTTTATTATGTCCAAGTCTCTCCTCTGGCCAATGTATTTACCCTGGCTTTTCAAAAAGTAATTAAATATGAAAAAATTCATTTGCCCTCACGTGAATGTGTGCATAAAAGGGACTAAAGTCGTAAGATATATGTTTGATAAAAAAATTCCAACTTTTCTTCTTGGCCGCATCCTCTATGGAAACAAAACCTCTTATCATAGAACGAACCATATACAAGATATGATAAAAAAGGATTCATAGGATTTTTAATTTTTTTCTTTATTCTCATTAAGTTATATGTACTACGTACTAGAGAAGCCATTCCGAACATTGACTATGTTCAACTGAACTGTAGTGCAATCCATACAAACTATATATTGCGTAAATTGAAGATTTGTGAATTCCATAAAATAATTAATATTAAATTTTATTTAGAAATATGTTTGTTTAGATTAAATTAAGATATTTTATATTAAATTCTTATATTTATTTTATATTAATATCTTATTTTATATCAAATTAAAGTCTTCGCGCATGCGCGACTACTACTCCCGCGCATGCGCGAAGACATATAGTAGGACACAATTTTTGTTTGGAATGGCTTCTCTAGATCTCTAGTACGTAGTATATATAACTCAATGTTTATTCTGCTAAAAGCACGGCTAGGTGTATTCTGAAGTCTATTTCTGCCATCAATAAGTCCATTGTAGTGGGTATGTAATAATATGTAAATATATGGAATACGGATCCCCACACCAGAGTCAGTATATGTAAATACTGGCTGTGTAGCATTCCATCTTAGTCCTTGTGTTCTAATATAATGAAGTTGTTAATGATTAAGTGTTTTCAATGTTTATTTGTTTTTATTTTTTAATGCGACGTTGTTTAAATTGAGGATAGGCAGACTATTTATTTAATTTACTTTTAGTTTTTGTTTTCGTATAAAATCATCAAGTTTCATGGGTAAAATATAGAACAGATCATTCTTGGTATCACTCTTTATCTGTCCATGAAGTCCCCGGACAGACTAACAGACAAAAGTTTTAAAAATGGTTATCATGTGTTAATAGCATGTCAATAACCTCCATCAGCTCAATATAAGGCAGTTATTTCGTTATTACAGACAGACATTTCTATTTAATTTACATGTATATATATAGATTTATTCATTTCATATCAATTCAGAGATATTTGATAACTTTGACATTTTACTTTAAAATTCTGCAGCAATCGCGTTTACTTCCGACGGTAATTCATTTAACTGTTGCAACTCCTGTATACATAATTTTAAATAAATAATATGTAATGCGATATTATAAAGGTCATCCGAAAAAAGTAAGAAATTGCGATACATCTATTGGTTCAGTATACCTAGGGTTGCCAGCTCCCATTTCATGTTTTAGTTTTTTTTTTAGGGTGACAAACGAGCACACAGTCCACCTGATGGTAAGTGGATGCTGTGGCCCATAGACATCTACATCTATTCTCGATTATCTAAATGTAAATGCGTTGTCACCTCTGAGGACTAAGATGGAATGCCTCGTTTCTAGTAAAAAGGGTCTCCACTTCACACTCACCATACGAAATACAGCAGCATTGAGCTGCTATTTTACGCTGGTATTCTGTGAGAGCGTGGTCCTTCCCCGGTCGAGCCGACCCATTCGTGCTACAACTATACTATTAATATAGCTGCAGCATGGCTCTACCACGTATGAAGATGATTTGGTAAACGTAAGGATAAAGGATATAATATTGTCTTCAATAAAATGCTGTTATGGTATCAGTAGCAACATTTATTAATATTAAAAGTAAAATTAATACGCAATATTTATTTACTTACACAGAAACACACACACCAACTATCTTTGCAGGCTAAACAAACCCACTATGATAGTATAGCTAATCTACTTGAATATACTATGTGTAACAACTAACTAATATAAAGTAGTTTTTCTATCTAAAATCGCGCGTCAATTCGAAGTGATTTTTAAATTCTTTGACCTCAACTAGCGGAGGGAATGTCGAATTATTATTATTAAGAGAAAAAGGGCAATTATTATCACTAAGGGACAAGACCAATTTTTGTGTCTGAAATACAGGACGTTCTTTAAAATAAAGGACATTTGGCAGCCCTAATATAACTCAAATACTATATGCAACCAAAGCGTGTTGCAAGATGAATTAATGAATCCTGTTCAGAGTTAATTTTCAGTAAGAATTGGCCACCTTTGCGTAAACGATTACTTAAGAAAGCTGAGAGTTATTTTTTGTTGCCATGTGTTAGCTAGCCACTGCACTGTACCGACCGACTAAAGTAATATAGGACCACTCACATTAGATGGAATGGCAATATGGGACGACTCACACTAGATCTAACGTAAACATGAAATGGTGTCGGGAATAAAACGGATTTAATCGCGTTTATTTTTTAGCCGACTGCAGAGGGTAATGTGTTTATCAGCCTATATATGTATGTATGTATCGACGAACTATGTCCAGTGGGGAATCCTTGATTAGGTCTTTGTAAATCATATTTAGGTTTCTCTAGTAATTTATCATTTTGAATGACTATTTAGGATCTATAACATATTAAAGTTGGTTAGCGACCATTCTCGCTTAAATTTTCAAAACTTATAATAAAGCTGTGATTAAGTTCTTATATAATCGTATAATGGGTATTATTATTATTTTTAAGCAGTCGGTTTTTTTTAAACAAACCTTTTTAATAAATCTACAAGTAAGGTTTATTAACTTTCACTTTACACCCATGGTCACAGGGGAGGACTGAGGTGTTTGACGCCCTGATGTCATAGTTAACGAAGGCTACCTTCAACTTTTAATTCCGATTTACGCAGAACGAGCTTATAGTATACCCCGTGACCATGGGTGTTGTAAAGTGTCGGAAACGTCGGAAATTAAGAAAGTTAAAATTAAACGCGATAAAATCCATAAAATTTGTTTTATTCCATGAAATCATTATGATGTCGGTAAGTCAATAAATTCTGGATAATCAGGACCTTGCTTTAAAGCCGTCTAAAAGAAACTTTATACTTGTGTGGTTTTAAATTTTGTAAGAGTTACTTAAGTGACGCCGTACTGTGGCGGTATGAGATATCCACTACCCCATATCATCCCATGGGTTTCGTAAGGGGCGACAGATAAAACAGGAGATGGACCGCAGCAACTTCCTGATGACAACTCAAAATAATTTAAAACTACGGTTGCCAATGATGTCAAGCGTGGGTAGTGTGGTAAAAATGTTACTATAGTCAGGCAGTGTACTTTCGATAAGGTATGATAAATGAAATATATGAACTTAAGTAAATCTTCATCCAATGTTATAACACATAGCCAAACATAGCGCTTTTTTTTTTTTACTTACTTGTCGGATTTTGATGCGGTTTTCACAAGATATTTTTGAAGATTGTCTCGTTAAAAAAAACATTTAAATTCAATGAAATGATAGCAGAGATTTGTTGACGATCTGTAATTTAGCGCTTAAAAAATTCAGATCACAACATTATTGAATCGCACACACATACCAAGCTGAGGCCAGTCGTTAGTGTTAAAGGAATTCAAACAACTAAAAAAAGAAAAAAAATATGTATAAAAAAAATTAAATTGCTTTTTGAAAACAATTTTATCAATACAATTTTTCAAACAAAACAAAACAAAATTTATGTGATTGAATAAAACCTTTTTAAACATACAACTACAGAAAACAAAACTAAAAAAAATACAAACGAAGTCACTAATTAAGAATTTTAAAACAAAGCATTATTTGCTGTTGAAACTGGCAACAAACTGACAAAGTTAATAAAATAGATTAAAAAGAAAAAAGATATGGTCAGAAGGGAAGTGACTCAACGACGCCAGACAGGAAGAGCCCGCGTGTGAGTGGTGTGTATGTTTGTGTGTGTGTGCGTATTATCAACGCAATATCATATTAGTCTGTGATACTAATTCTGCATCTTTATTGTCATGTAGAAATTATAATATCTTAATAAAAATAATCCAATAATAATTAATGAATATATTATAAAAATATTTTGAATCCTAACTTGTGAACCATCGCAGTCTCAAAGACGAAACCACTGTGACTGTTTTAAATAGCATAATCTGTTTACAAGGCAAAGCCTATATATACTTATTACACGTCCCACGGCTGGGCACAGGCCTCCTTTCTGGGAGGTTTATAGATGCCTTAATGTTGGCGGACTACACATATCTTCGAAATATTTTTTTATTTCTCAGACATCCAGGTTTTCTTATCGTGTTTTCTTATAAATTCAGTAATTAACAATTTCATTGGTGTCTGCGGAAATCAAACCCAGGTTACTCACGTAAGTACAGTAAAATTTACAGCGAGCGCTTAACACCTGAGCTACTGCGGTTACATTTGATTATATTTACTCTACTATTTTATTTTAAATTTATTAACTAAAAGTTTTAATACACATTTTATACTTGATCTGTACCATTAAATCAATAATGGTTTGTATTGGCACTTATATTCACAACTAACCCTACCGCTTGAAATTATATAATTAGTTGATTTCTATATAGGTAATAAAAAAAAATATAAATTCAAATTATTTAGATACATGTTGTTCTATTTACAATACATAAGCACTCACGCCTGTCACCCAGAGGGGTAGGCAGAGACTACGGACTACAATCTCTATGTATAAAAATCAATTTCTGTCCGTTATTCTCGTTAAAACTCAAAAACAGCTCGACCGATCTTGATGAAAATTTTTGTGTGTGCTTGGATCCGACCCGGTACGTGGCGCTTTTGCCGAGATTCAGAAATCACCCGTGAGAAGCCGGGAAGATCGCTAGTAATAAATAAATCTAATTAATTAATCCAATCCAATGTATAAAATAGTAAATATTATACTTAATGTAGAGATGTATGTACATATTATATCGGATTGCACAAATTCACAAGTGGGGATATCGCGTTTCGCAAATTATTCATAATGTGTTTCAATTTAATCTCGTAGCGAGTGAGGTCTTTGCCCTAGCGACGGCAATATTACACATTCTACGCATTCATTTTACCGGGTCACTTGTGGTGATTCCACATAAAAGTGCATTTAATTGTTGTCAGTCTGATCAGAACATTTGTTAAAGTGCTGCTAGGGTTCAAATCCGATGTAAAATTATTTTTTATAATAAGGTGACAAATTTCATGTGTGGTGGTCAATATCTCGCGGGTGTTGTAAGAGGGGACGGAAGGAAAGTGAAACAGAAGAAAGGCAGAAGGATCTTCCTGATGACAACTCATAATGCGAAAAAGCAGCGGTTGTAACTACCTGTCAATCGTGGCATCTATGGCAAATTTTCGCTTGTGGGAGAGGCCTTTGTGGGAGGTTTTTTTTTAATAGGATTATGGTGAAAAGCGAGCATACAATCCACCTGATGGTAAGTGGTTACTGTGGTCCATAGACATCTACACCTATCACATTTGCGAATCAAAATGCAGATGCGTTGTCACCCGTGAGGGCTGAGATAGAATGCCTCGTTTCCAGTAAAAAGGGTCTTCGGTTCTCTACACTCATCATACGAGACACAGCAGTGTTAAGCTGCTATTTTACGCTGGTATTCTGTGAGAGCGTGGTCCTTCCTCGGTCGAGCCCGACCCATTCGTGCTACAGCTATACTATTAATACAGCTGCAGCATGCCTTTACCAGGTTTAAAAGTGAGAAATGTTCAGCAGTGGACTTTAAATAGACTTTAATGATTGTATGGATAAATGGTGACAAGGTAACAGTCCTGAGTAGACACCGGCGTCCCATGGAAATGCAACTTCAAACGTGTCGTCACCCTTGATTACTCAGACGAATTTAAAGTTTATGTTAGCTATCGTTGCCTATAACATAGGCCTCAGCCCCCCCCCCCCTCCTCCGTGACCATGGGTGTTCTAAAGTGCCCGAACCATCGGAAATTAAAAAAGTTAAAATTAAACGTGATAAAATATGTAAAAATATTTATCTCTATATAGCGTTATATTGAATCGAACGAACTAATTTTACGAACGAATATGTAGGTAGTGGCGGTGTAAGAATATCCACTACCCCATATCGTCCCGTGGGTGTCGTAAGAGATGACAGAGGGAAACTGAAACAGGAGATGGGCAGCAGCATCTTCCTGATAACAACTCCAAATAATAAAAAAATGGCGGTTGACAACCCGCTCGCCAGACGTCTTAATTATTGCGAAATCACCCTGAGGCAATCAACAGCGGAGGTTCAGTAGTGGACTTTTGTAGGCTGTGATGGATGGATGCTAGCGTTATCTCTAATCTCTATACTGGATGGCGATTAGGCTATCACATTAAATAACACAGCAGTATTTACAAGTTCATATATGTCCATTAAAATAATAATATAAACAATTTTACCAAAAATAAAAAAATGTATCTTTCAAACAAAATAAATAGCGTAAAAATTGACACGTAATAAATCACCTTGATATAATTGATAATATTAGTTTACTGACCAGAAGTGACATGTAAAAGCGGCAACGGTGCGGCAGGTACGCAGTGCTCACGCGGCATCGACATAGATACAGAAGGTAGGTATAGAACGGGAGTTCATAAGTAATTAGGCAAGAAACGAAAAATGGCTATTGCGACTAGAATGTTAATTGTTATATATTTTTTTAGTTTTCTATGTTCAAAGAACGTTATATAGAATAAGTCTTTTCATTTAATGTTATAACTTTATCGCCATCCCGTATATAAAAATTAATTGCTGTCCGTTAGTTTCGCAAAAACTCGAAAATTGCTGGATCAATTTTGTTCAAATGTTTTGTGTGTGTGTTTGAGTGGGTACCTGGATGGTTTAGGTTCAAAATTGGACCTGGTAGATCTCGCTGTTGTCGAGATCCCGAAATCACTGAATAAAACTGTATTTTATCAAAAATGCCACGACCTTTCTGGTATTTTAAACTACCGCCAAAATACAACAGTGATATAATAATACAGTGATGTGCTAGGATTTCTATAGTTTCCAAAATAAATTGTGCGTGAATAAACACAGAGTGAACGAGTATACAGTTAGGCGTGACTGACAATTTAGATCAAGATCTAGATTAATTGTTGCGTAAGTTACTCTAGTTTCTGATATAATATCTGAGCCCTAATACCGTTCCGTTCTATCAGGCAAAAGGGTCAAGAACGATGGTCATGTGTGTTTACTTAGAGAATATACCCATCCAGTATACGAAATATAATAGTCTACTGAAAATAATTAAAATATAATGATTTTTTATATTTAAGCGAACACTACACATTTAAATAAAACTAGTTTTTACGAATTCTATCGCGTAGTCCCCCCTTTATAGTGCTGTAAAGTGCTCGAAACTTCGGGAATATAAACTAAGTTAATGTAAGCGATAGAATCCGTAAAAATTAGTTTTATTTTAATAATTAAAATATACTTATTAATTGACAGAAAGGAAACCTTTAATCATCTGATCATTATAAAATGATAAAATAAAAAAAATAACGTAGCATTGCATTGAAGACAACTTAGACAGGTAGATAAATTATTTACTTATATCTGATAGTGCATATACAACTATTCAAAAATACAGTAAAAACAAAAAATTTTATAAATCAAACATCTCAGTCCAAAGTGGTGACAACGCATCTGCATTTTGATTCTTAATTGAGGAAAGATAAATGTAGGTGTCTATGGGCCACATCGTCCACTTACCATCAGGTGGACTGGTATGCTCATTTGTCACCTACATTCTACAACAAAAACATATGCCAGACAGAAATTGTACACGGATGTCTGTGCACTGCATTGTACGAATTAAATGTAGCTTAGTCCACGTGCAGATTTTACTTATTGGTCCTTGACCACGCATTTACGCGTCAGGGTTTGAGATGGAATTCGTTTCCAGTAAATGGGTTTCCAGTAATAGAGATCCTGAATCTCTAGATTTACCATACGAAACTACTATACAAGCTCTTGTTCTACTTTGGCCTATTCGCGATTCTTTTTATATAGGATAAAGGTGACAAACGAGAACCAAGTTCACCTGACAGTGGTTGCTGTGGCCCATAGACATTTACATCTATCCTCGATTATGAATCAAAATGCAGATGCGTTGTCACACGTAAGGACTAAGATGGAATGCCTCGTTTCCAATAAAAAGGGTCTCCGGTTCTCTACACTCACCATACGAAACACAGCAGCTGTTAAGCTGCTATTTTACGCTAGTATTCTGTGAGAGCGGCCCCCGGTCGAGCCATTAGTGCTACAACTAATATAGCTGAATCATGGCCATACCACGCAAAAAATACCAGGTTTATAACAAAAGTAGGGAAAACAGGATTTCTAGAATAGACAATCACCAGCTCACCGCCGATATGCGTTAAGCGAAAGTCAAAGACATACTCATCGATATTACACAATATTGACAGAAATATTTACAAATCATGGTGAGTTCAATGATATTCATACTGTCATGGAGTGAGTTGCAGTTTCGCAAAAACTTACGAAGTTCTTTACAAATGACGGTGTGTTTTTATGAATAACTTTCAAATCGGAAAGCTGACTTCAAGTAAATTACGTAACAAAAGCAATGATTATATTAATATTGACGCAATTATCAAACATTGAATAAAATTAAAAAATATATCTTATATTTCCGCATTAAATGGAGTTATTTTATTGCATTTAATTCTAACATATCTACCGACTTCAAAAATGAGACTGTACTCAATTCGACTGTATGTTTTTTTATGTGTGTTACCTCATAACTTTTTGCTCGGTGAACCGATTTCGATGATTCTTTTCTTATTTGAAAGCTGGTGCTTCACATGTGGTCCCATATAAATTTGATCAAGGTTTGAAGAATAGTTTTTGAGTTATCCTTAATAATTTATATTGAAGTCGGATGTACAAAATTTTTAATTTTAAATTATTATGTGTGTTATCTCATAACTTTTTTCTAGGTGGCCCTTCTCATGTGGTCTCATATAAATTTGATCAAGATCTGACCAGTAGTTTTTGAGTTATGCTTAATAATACGTATTAACTTGACTTTGACTACATTCATGATGTTCTCATTTTATTTATATTGACGTTGGTTGTACATTTTTTTTTTAATTTCATCACTTGTAGTTTTAAAAATGATAAAAGTGTGGCGAGTAATTAGAAGTGTAGTGCAACAGTGGGCTTAGCAATTTTTAATTAAAATAATTAAAGCCGCGGATAAAAGTTAGTATGTATTATAAATAGAAATAAAATTCTTTATTAAGTACAACACATTATATTGTAAAAGAAAAAAAAAAACATGTGTGCAGTTCACACGCGGTAGAAGTGAAACCTTCAGAAAACTAAACTTCGAGAGAATGAGACGGATGCACAGTATCAGCAGAAGGATAATTGTAGGGCTTTATAATTAAAATATAAATAAATTTATAAAAACATGTGTGCAGTTCACACGCGGTAGAAGTGAAACCTTCAGAAAACTTAACTTCGAGGGAATGAGACGGATGCACAGTATCAGCAGAAGGATAATTGTAGGGCTTTATAATTAAAATATAAATAAATTTATAAAAACATGTGTGCAGTTCACACGCGGTAGAAGTGAAACCTTCAGAAAACTAAACTTCGAGAGAATGAGACGGATGCACAGTATCAGCAGAAGGATAATTGTAGGGCTTTATAATTAAAATATAAATAAATTTATAAAAACATGTGTGCAGTTCACACGCGGTAGAAGTGAAACCTTCAGAAAACTTAACTTCGAGGGAATGAGACGGATGCACAGTATCAGCAGAAGGATAATTGTAGGGCTTTATAATTAAAATATAAATAAATTTATAAAAACATGTGTGCAGTTCACACGCGGTAGAAGTGAAACCTTCAGAAAACTAAACTTCGAGAGAATGAGACGGATGCACAGTATCAGCAGAAGGATAATTGTAGGGCTTTATAATTAAAATATAAATAAATTTATAAAAACATGTGTGCAGTTCACACGCGGTAGAAGTGAAACCTTCAGAAAACTAAACTTCGAGAGAATGAGACGGATGCACAGTATCAGCAGAAGGGTAATTGTAGGGCTTTATAATTAAAATATAAATAAATTTATAAAAACATGTGTGCAGTTCACACGCGGTAGAAGTGAAACCTTCAGAAAACTTAACTTCGAGGGAATGAGACGGATGCACAGTATCAGCAGAAGGATAATTGTAGGGCTTTATAATTAAAATATAAATAAATTTATAAAAACATGTGTGCAGTTCACACGCGGTAGAAGTGAAACCTTCAGAAAACTAAACTTCGAGAGAATGAGACGGATGCACAGTATCAGCAGAAGGATAATTGTAGGGCTTTATAATTAAAATATAAATAAATTTATAAAAACATGTGTGCAGTTCACACGCGGTAGAAGTGAAACCTTCAGAAAACTAAACTTCGAGAGAATGAGACGGATGCACAGTATCAGCAGAAGGATAATTGTAGGGCTTTATAATTAAAATATAAATAAATTTATAAAAACATGTGTGCAGTTCACACGCGGTAGAAGTGAAACCTTCAGAAAACTTAACTTCGAGGGAATGAGACGGATGCACAGTATCAGCAGAAGGATAATTGTAGGGCTTTATAATTAAAATATAAATAAATTTATAAAAACATGTGTGCAGTTCACACGCGGTAGAAGTGAAACCTTCAGAAAACTAAACTTCGAGAGAATGAGACGGATGCACAGTATCAGCAGAAGGATAATTGTAGGGCTTTATAATTAAAATATAAATAAATTTATAAAAACATGTGTGCAGTTCACACGCGGTAGAAGTGAAACCTTCAGAAAACTAAACTTCGAGGGAATGAGACGGATGCACAGTATCAGCAGAAGGATAATTGTAGGGCTTTATAATTAAAATATAAATAAATTTATAAAAACATGTGTGCAGTTCACACGCGGTAGAAGTGAAACCTTCAGAAAACTAAACTTCGAGAGAATGAGACGGATGCACAGTATCAGCAGAAGGATAATTGTAGGGCTTTATAATTAAAATATAAATAAATTTATAAAAACATGTGTGCAGTTCACACGCGGTAGAAGTGAAACCTTCAGAAAACTAAACTTCGAGAGAATGAGACGGATGCACAGTATCAGCAGAAGGATAATTGTAGGGCTTTATAATTAAAATATAAATAAATTTATAAAGACATGTGTGCAGTTCACACGCGGTAGAAGTGAAACCTTCAGAAAACTAAACTTCGAGAGAATGAGACGGATGCACAGTATCAGCAGAAGGATAATTGTAGGGCTTTATAATTAAAATATAAATAAATTTATAAAAACATGTGTGCAGTTCACACGCGGTAGAAGTGAAACCTTCAGAAAACTAAACTTCGAGAGAATGAGACGGATGCACAGTATCAGCAGAAGGATAATTGTAGGGCTTTATAATTAAAATATAAATAAATTTATAAGAACCAACTGTCAAAGCTGAAGACCGAGTGTGGCTGCATCGTTTCCGGGACACCTGAGATTTTGAGTGAGCTGCTGTACGCGTCATCGTTGGAGCCACACGCAAGTGTGAGTAACGATCCAAGAGCGAGTCTTATCTGATACTATCCCGGACGTCAGTCTGAGCGAGATTAGAATGGCTCTCCAGCACCTAAAAACGGCAAGTCCCCGGGCGAGGATGGAAGCTCATTAATTCCGTCCTCCATGGTGGCACTACTCCGGAGGCGTGGAGCAGAAAAACGGTGGTCTTGTTCTTCAAGAAAGGCGACAACGCTCTCTTGAAGAACTACAGACCGATTTCCCTTCTGAGCCGCGTCTACGTGCTATTTTCGAGAGTCATTACGAATCGTCTCGCGCGCAAACTTGACGACTTCCAGCCTCCCGAACAAGCCAGTTTCCGAAAGGGCTTTAGCACCATAGACCACATACATACCCTTCGGCAAATTGTACAGAAGTCCGAAGAGTACAATTTGCCACTATGTCTGGCGTATGTGGACTATGAGAAAGCCTTTGACTCCGTCGAAATTTGGGCGGTGCTGCAGTCCCTTCAGCGGTGCCAAGTTGACTGTTGGTATATCAAAGTGCTGAAGTGTTTGTACAGTAGAGCTACGATGGCTATCCGAGTACAGAATCAGAGTACGAAACCTATCAAACTGCAGAGAGGTGTAAGACAGGGTGACGTTATATCCCAGAAACTCATCACCGTTGCATTGGAAGACGTTTTCAAGCTACTGGATTGGAAAGGATGCGGTATTAACATCAATGGCGAGAACATCACTCACCATAGATTTGCCGACGATATAGTCCTTATAGCAGAATCGCTGGAGGACCTAAGCACTATGCTCAATGACCTCAATAGTGTCTCCCAACGGATAGGTCTTAAGATGAACATGGACAAAACAAAAATCATGTTTAATGTCCATGTCACACCTATGCCGGTAGTTGTTGGGAGCACTAAGCTCGAAGTTGTTGACGAGTATGTTTACCTGGGACAAATAGTCCGACTAGGTAAGTCCAACTTCAACCGAGAGGTCAATCGACGGATTGAACTCGGCTGGACAGCGTTCGGGAAACTACGACACATCTTCTCGTTAGACATACCAGACATACCTCAAAACCTGAAAACGAAATTGTACAACCAGTGCGTGTTGCCAGTGATGAGTTACGGATCTGAGACGTGGTCCTTCACTGCTGGCCGTATGAGAAAGCTCAAGGTTGCTCAGCGAGCTATTGAGAGGGCTATGCTCGGGGTTTCTTATCGTGATAAACTCAGAAATGAGGATATCCGCAGTAGAACCAGAGTAACCGACATAGCCCAACGGATTAGTAAGCTGAAGTGGCAGTGACGGCCATATAGATTGAAGAATCGACAACCGATGGGGAAGAAAGGTTCTCGAGTGGCAGCCTCGTACCGGTAGGCGAAGTGTAGGGCGACCCCCCACTAGATGGAGTGACGACCTGGTAAGATATGCAGGAAGTCGATAGATGCAGGTGGCTCTGGACCGTGCTTTGTGGCATTCCTTGGGGGAGGCCTATGTTCAGCAGTGGACTTATGAAATGCTGTAATGATGATGATGTTGATGACTGTATTCTATCTCATTCTCTCGCAGGCTAAATCCTATTAGCTATGTCTACAGCAGTGCGCTTTCCTGTTCATCTTGCGTCTTCCTCTTACGTAGCTATAAATCTCTTTATACTCTTATTGTGTTGTTCCGTTTTTTCAAATAATCTTCCATCCAGATTCTCCTTTTCTTGCGTTTTTTCCTGCACTTAACAAAAAATACGCCGCACAGATTTTTTTTATAGGATAAGGGTGACAAACGAGCACACAGTCCACCTGATGGTAAGTGGTTGCCGCGGCCCATAGACATCTACATCTATCCTCTATTACAAATCAAAAAGCAGATGCGTTGTCACCCGTGAGGACTAAAATGGAATGCCTCATTTCTAGTAAAAAGGGCCTCCGGCCACCTGCACTCAACAAGCGAAACGCAGAGGTAAACTTCTACTTCACGCTGGTATTCTGTGAGGTCGTGGTACCACCCCGGTTCGAGGCGGCCCATCCGTGCGACAGCAAAAGCTGCCGCGAGGCTCTACCACTGTTAAGCTAGCTACTATCTCTAACCAAACCTTACCGAGGAGCGAGAGGAGTTGCATGCGACAAGCGCACGGGTATAGACGATAAGTTGCATGCGTCTTATGGCACAGCGCTTGACGCAAGACGAACTGAAGCTTGAAATGCAAAATGAACATGAAAGCGAAGTTGAAAGCACACTGGTGTAGACATAGCTATATATATAGATATATTTGTTTGTCTCTACATATTTAGTGTCGCTTTTTTGTTTTATCGAATTTCAATTCACAAAGAGCCTAAATAAGTTTTCACTTAAAAAAAAGTATCAGTCTGTTTATGTAAATTCACGGCTCGACACAGGCCTCCTCTCAAAACTTACAGGATTTTGGAGGCGATAGTAAACTGCGTTACCCTAAAGAATGTTGGCGGTCTAAATAAGACCTTTTTATTTCTTAGACATACAGGTTTCCTCACGATTATGAAGTTGAAGGAAGACTTCACCGCTTGGTACATTTCATCGTTGACGCCGCAAAGGGGCATATCTCAAGTTTTCAAAAAATTACAGGAGGGCAAGAAAACTAACTTTTTTTATTAGCCGATTCCTAGCTTTTTTTCATCAGAAAATTAATATTATGTAGTTAGTTGTTAGTTAGTTAGTTCCATGATTTATAATACATTAAATTTCCTGATGAAAAAAGCTTGTTATCAGGGAATAATAAATGTATTTTTTCGCTCCTGTAATTTTTTTGAAAAATTGAGATACGACACTTTGCGGCGTCAACGACGATTTGTACTAAACAGAGGAAATACCGTTGGTCTTTTCTCCATACAAACGCTCTCGCCTGTTTTCTTTCTTGTTTATGATCTTATAGCAATGAGTTTTAACACTGAACACAACCTCTTCTATGTCCCTATGTTTTCCTTTTTGATGATACATTATCTTAATAAGCTCTAGATTCCTTAGAAAATGTTCAAAATTGCCTATTTAGACCGCTGTCAACAAATGCCTAATGTTCGAATTTGATAACTAATACTGAAAATTCTTTTTCAGTTTATGAAATATCTTTTAAATTGGTTCAATATTGAAGGAGCAAATGGTAGAGAGCTAAACCTAGAATTACGCCTTTTTACTTAGGCTATTCAGTCGGAGTCATTATCAGACGCCGAGCGCTCGCCACGACAGCGACAGAATATGATAAAATAGAATTATTTTATTCAATATAGATTACAGTAATACTTATTGAAAGTATTTTTTTTTACTTTTTTTTATAGGATCGGGTGACAAACGAGCACATAGTCCACCTGATGGTAAGTGGTTACTGTGACCCATATACATCTACATCTATCCTCAATAAAGACTCAAGATGCAGATGCGTTGTCACCCGTGAGGACTAAGATGGAATGCCTCTTTGCCAGTAAAAAGGGTCTGCGGTTCTCTACACTCACCATACGAAACACAGCAGCGTTAAGCTGCTATTTTACGCTGGTTTTCTGTGAGAGCGTGGTCCTTCCCCGGTCGAGCCGACCCATTCGTGCTACAACCATAATATAGCTGCAGCATGGCTCTACCACGTAGAAAACTTTTACCACCGGTTCGCAAAAAACCTCTGTCCTGTTAAGAACCAGCAAGAAACCCAGCGGGACTTTTTTTTAAAAAGCTAATCTTTATATATAAAAATTACGTGTCACATTGTTTGCCCGCGATGAACCCCTAAACTACTGAACTTATTTCAATGAAATTTTTTCAGTTTGTGCTGTTTGGTCTAAATTGAGAGATAGGATAGTTTTTATCCTGATAAGTGACACTCAATATTTTTTATTAAAAATTTAAGGATTTTTATATGAAGGGTCGTCGGAAAGGGCAGAACAACGTCTGCATGATCAGCTAGTTTACAATATAATATTTTGATAAATAAAAGCAGCCAGCGTTCTTGGCACGATACCGTGGGACTGTATGATAATTAAGTAACTAGTTTTAGTTTTTTTTATTATAGTTTTTGATAGTTTATTCAAATACCTTATTTTCAAATACCTTATTTTCACATGTCTATCAGCCCGCTTTTCCTCTTAATTCTTTCTTTCCCTTTTTTGAGTAGAGGAACGTAATTTTGAAATGATAGTAGATTTAAAATACGTTAACGTTCAACAATGAAGGGTGACAACGCACCTGCGTTTTGTTTCTTAATCGATGATAGATGTAGTTTTTTTTTGGGCCTAGCATCCACTTACCATCAGGTGGACTCATAAGTCACCCTTAGCCTATAAAAAAATCTTCTCATCAATACCAAGTAGATTGAAGTTGATAAGGACAATACAAGTTATTACTTAGGGACCTTCAAGAAAACAGTCTAATCTTTTTTAAAAGTCCGGTAACGTATCTGCATTTTCCCTGGTGTTGCAGTTGTTCATTGGCGGCGGTAGTCACTTACTATCAGGTGAGCCGCATCTATATACCCTATCTTATATATAGAAAAACGATTAAAACATTTTTTTAAAGTAAACATATGTATATATTTATGCGTAATGTTTATAATATATATCTTAGTATGTAGTTATGGTTATTATTATAAATATATTATGTCAGACATAGATATTTTTAATGTAGCTGTTTGCACTGTGCACCCATAATATCTTCTCTGCTTAGTCTGGAGGTAGACTGATAGAGAATACCTTGTTGCATTAAGTCTGTCTTTTGTGTACTTAGCGTGAAAATAAAGCATAAATAAAAAAATAATAAAAACACTCACCCTATGCGAGGCGGCGACTTGGGCGAGGCCGAGGGCGGACGGCCTCTCGTCGCCGGACTCATCGCCGGAGCGTTCACCAGTGAACACCGAGTCGTGCGACACCGACAGCCCGCTGCCGTACGCACCCTCTCTGCGAACACAACTATTACTTAAAGTTAAAGTTAAGTTACATTTAAGTTGAAGTTAATGTTAAGTTAAAGATAAGTTAAGTTAAAGTTACAGCCCATATACGTCCCACTGCTGGCTACAAGCCTCCTCTAATTTCTGAGACGGTTTTAGGGCAAAGGAATTTTCGCCGCGCTGCTTTAATGCGTGTTGGCGAATTTCACGTCTTCGAATTTTTTTTTCTTATTTCTCAGACCTGCAGGTTTCCTCACGATGTTTTCCTTCGCCGCTGAGCAAGTGGTAAATCAGCACTTAATATAGCAATAAAATTTTATATTGGTGCCGGCAGAGATCGAACCCGGGTTACCCGGGTTACCCGTACTGTGAAATTTACAGCAAGCGCTCACCCTATCTGAACTATCACGGCTCTCATTCATCCATCCATTACAGCCTATAAAAGTCCACTACTGAACTTTAGATTGCCTCATAGCGGAATATTTGCCATAGTTGCCAAGCTTGGCAAGCGGGGTGGAAACGCATTTTTCTACCTATCCTGTTTAATTTTCCCTCTCTCGCCTTTTACGACACCCACGGGATGAAATGAGGTAGTGGATATTACAGCGCCACAGCGCCATTACACAGTTGCTTCAAAAGTAATTGCAGTTTCGAATAAATTGAAAGATAATATAGCTAATAAATAAAAAAATACTATATATTCTTTCATCGCATTGCATTATTCGATTAAAAAGCAAAATTATTACACTACTTAAAATCTCTACATAGTATTAAACAAAGTCGCTTCCCGCCGTCTGTACACTTAGATCTTTTAAACTACGCAATGCATTTTAATTTATTTTTCATCAATAGATAGAATGTAATAAATTTTAACAGTGGTAGAGCCACGCGGCAGCTTTTGCTGTCGCACGGATGGGCCGGCTCGACCCGGGGTAGTACCACGACCCCACAGAAAACCAGCGTGAAGTAGAGGTTTACCTCTGCGTTTCGCTTGGTGAGTGCATGTGGCCGGTGGCCCTTTTTACTGGAAATGAGGCATTCCATCTTAGTCCTCACGGGTGACAACGCATCTACATTTTGATTTGTAACAGAGGATAGATGTAGATGTCTATGGGCCGCAGCAACGCCATGTGTATGTGATTGAACTACTCTTAAACGGTTGGACCGATTTTGATGAAATTTTGTGTGTGATTAAGTTGATTAGCGAATGGTTTATATTCACAATTGGTACCGGTAGGTGGCGTTGCTGTCGAGATCCAGAAATCAACCATACAAAACCGTGGCTAATCGCTAGTTATACTTAAAATATAATTAGTTTTTTTTGGTCATGATCCCATGGTCATGATTCAATTTCCTACTAACCTATTTTTGTTGTAACTTTGTCACTCTTCCCTCATTCATTCGCTCTACATAACCAAACCATAGAAGCATTACTTTTTTAATCCCGGTCACAACATTTTGCAAGTAATTTCTGACCCTGTCATTCAGAGTCATCGCTAGCATACATTGACCGTGTATCTACAGCTTTCTTCACACGTGGTATAGCCATGTTGCAGCTATATTAGTAGTATAGTTGTAGCACGAATGGGTTGGCTCGACCGGGGAAGGACCACGCTCTAACAGAATACCAGCGTGAAATAGCAGCTTAATGCTGCTGTATTTCGTATGGTGAGTGTACGAGAACCGGAGACACTTTTTACTGGAAAAGAGGCATTACATCTTAGTCCTCATGGGTGATAACGCATCTGCATTTTGATTCACAAACGAGGATAAATGTAGATGTCTATGGGCCACAGCAACCACTTACCATCAGGTGGACTGTGTGCTCGTTTGTCACCCTATCCTTTAAAAAAAAAGCATTTATACTGATATAGTGCTTATTCTGCCAAACCCATTTTTTTCTACCATACTTTAAGGTAGCGACTAACACAGTATTGTGAATTGCCACACGTGCCTTTTTGATAAATTCTGATTTCGCACTATAGAGGGAAGAGCCCTATTTACTCTATATCCTTGTCTTTGCATGTGTACCATCCCTGCTAAACACACATCGTAAATACACAAACTGATCCACTTGCTCAACCTACTCCTCTACTATTCTTATTTCACATATTGTTTTAATTTCTTCTCTTTCAAAAACCATCACTTTCGAACTTTTCGTCTTACTTGCATTGACTTTCATTCCCCTTTCTTTTAATGACCTATTCATTAATGTAAGTAAATGAAGTATAATATATAATATGACTTGATCATCGGCGTACAAAAGGCATTTGACTTTTTTAATACATTCTGACTTCTCAACATAGATTTTTTTACTTATACCATACCTAATTAATATATTATATACCAATGAATTATAAATTCAACAGCTGAAATTTCCCATGCTACATGAAAAGGTCACTTTCGTAAAAGACAAAAGAAACCACTTCATATTTTTTTAAAAAGGGAACGTGTTCACATGAGCACTTTTGTACTCGATTGCACTTTATAATAATGGAAAAATGATGAATCAGCCGTAACGCTTGTCTAGACGTCAGTACTTGACAACTTTATTGAATGTATGATTTATATGATTACGCGGTATAAAATCAGTTTTTGTTCAGCAACGTTTATTAATTTACAATAATTGTGGACTTAATTTTCAACTATTGTTTCAAATTTTATTTATAGTTGTAATACAAAAGTGAATTGATAAATATAATTTAATAATTGTGCTCTAAAATTAAATTGAAAATATTAAGGAAGGGGCGGAAGGTGCTCTTCAATCTAGGCAAGATATATCATTTATATTCTTCACGCATTTCGGAGCTAAAATAGCTACTGTGTTTTGTATGGTGAGTGTAGAGAACCGGAGACCCTTTTTACTTGAAACGAGGCATTCCATCTTAGTCCTCACGGGTGGCAATGCATCTGCAGTAGATTGGAAATCTCCGGTTGCAGTTAGGCCGATTTATTTTTTTATTTTTCAACATAGTAAAATTATTTATGCCAAAACATACAAACATTGATTATTTTTATAGAAACAGCAACACTTACTTTCTCCTGGCATGGCGTTCAGCGTCAAGCAATTCACTAGTGGAACTGCTCTTGGGGTCGGGGGATCCTTCAGTGCGGGCTCCACTACCACGGCGCCTGAACATGCGCCGGAGACCGCGCAGGAACCGCCCCGTGCGACCCTCGCCTGGAAACAATAGAATCCACCTATAAATTTTTCCACGTGACAGAGCCATGCTACTATATTATGGTTGTAGCAGAAACGGGTCGTCTCGACCGGGAAAGGACCATAAAAGTTAAAAAAAGTTAAAGTTACAGCCTATACACGTCCCACTGCTGGGCACAGGCCACCCCTCATTTCTGAGAGGGTTTTTAGGGCAAAGAAGTGTCCGCCACGCTGCCCCAATGCGTGTTGGCAAACTTCACATGTCTTTCTGCTGTTGACGATGTTTTCCTTCACCGCCGAGCACGTAGTAAATGAGCACTTAAAACTGCAATTAACAATTTCATTGGTGCCGGCGGGGATCGAACCCGGGTTGCTCGCGTACTGTGAAATTTAAATCGAGCGCTTACCATCTGAGCTACCACGGCTCACGGATGGACCATGCTCTCATAGAATACCAGCTTCAAATAGCATCTTAATACTGCTGTGTTTTGTATGGTGAAGGTAGACATCCGGATACCCTTTTTGCTGGAAACGGCGCATTACATCTTAGTTTCAGAGATGACAACGCATTTGCATTTTGATTCTTAATCGAGGATAGGTAGGTGCAGATGTCTATGAGCTACCGCATCCACTTACCATTAGAACAAATCTGTTGTAATATGTGCACACTTTATAATATCAATCTCTTAGAAGCTTCCTCCATAAGTATTAAATTTAAATGATTGTTTAAGTCATATTATGGTCTTTTTAATTTATTTTTAGAGCCAACGCGTATTACTGATTGTAGTGCAACATGTATAGATAACATTTTTACAAATGTTAAGCCGTTGCACAGATGTATAATTCAAAAATTGAGTTCTATTCACTGTAGACAGTTAGCTTCGTTACCTTATGTTCACAATAAGCATGTATTTTTTTTTATAGAATAATGGTGACATACGAGCACACAGTCCACTTGATGGTTAGTGGTTGCTGTGGCCCATAGACATCTACATCTATTTTCGTTTGCGAATCAAAATGCAGATGTGCTGTCAACCATGAGGACTAAGATAGAATGCCTCTTTTCCAGTAAAATGGGTCTCCGATTCTCTACACTCACCATACGAAACACGGCAGCATCAAGCTGCTATTTTACGCAGGTATTCTGTGAGATGTATATGAGAAAATTGTGTTTGTTCCAGCAAATGCAATGAATGGGTCGGCTCGTCCGGGGAAGGACCACGCTCTCACAGACTACCAGCGTAAAATAGCAGCTTAATGCTGCTGTGTTTCGATGGTGAGTGTAGAGAACCGGAGACCCTTTTTACTGGAAAAGAGGCGTTCCATCTTAGTCCTCACGGGTGACAACGCATCTGCATTTTGATTCGCAAACGAGGACAGATGTAGATGTTTATGGACCACAGCAACCACTTACCATCAAGTGGACTGTGCGCTCGTTTGTCACCCTACCCTATTAAAAAAAATGCAAGTCGCTTGGAGAAGTTTAGAAGTAACATAGTGAAGAAACTTCCATCACTTTCATCATGTGGATTTTATGCTCGTTTGTCACACTTACTCTATAAAAAAGATTGACAGCCTCATTAGTCTAGTGGTTATAAAAGAGATATGTCGTCCTGGGTTCGAATCCCGGGTCGCAACAAAATCAATTATTGGATTTTTCTGCCAAGAAGTTCTCAATAGCAGCCTGGAGTCAGGCAGTTGGAGGTGTTTCACCCAACAAGAGAGACAACGGATTGACGTTCGTAATACTAGATTTCTTACAGCTTTAACGCTGTTCTCCATCGCTGGTCTTAATATTTTACTCACACTATATAGTGCCGCGTTGGTTTAGTGGTTGTAGTAGTGCGACTATTGATCATGAGGTCCGGGGTTCGAATCCCGGGTCGGGCCATGAAATCAGTGATTGAGTTTTTCCATAAAGAAATTCTCAGTAGCTGCCCGGAGTCAGGAAGTTGGCGGTGTCTCACCCCCGTGAGCACGTAAAGCCGTTGGTTCTGCGCCTGATCTCTCTCCGGTCGTGTCGCATTACCGTTCTATCGGACCATGAGTGTCAGTGAATAGAGAGTGCACCTGTGCTTGCGCATACACTCGGGCACTATAATCCTGTCCGGCGCAGATGGCTAGTTTCCCTTGAGACTGGCCGCTGTGACCGAAAGTCGGTCTGGAGGACATTATAGACAAGATTTAGTATTGTGGATAGAGTATAGCACATAGCATACCATGGCCGGTGTCAGCGTGCGGCGGTCGGTAGGGCGGCTCGAGCGAGCCCTCGCGCACGCACGACATCAGCCCTGCTCCGCCGCCCGACATCCGCCCGCCCTGCAACACACAGGCACCACCTTAGAAAACGTTTATATAAAACTAGCTTTATTACGAGAGAAATTTATTAAGATTGGATTTTATGGCTTTTAATTTTATTGCACGGAATCCGGAAATGTTTACTTTCTAGTAGTGTACTTTCATATGCATTTAGTAAAAAGCTGTTATTTTGACATTACAAACAGACACTTCAATTTTATTCATTTGTAAACGAGCACACGGAACACCTGAATGGTAAGTGGATGCTGTAGCCCAAAGGCACCTACATCTGCATCTATTGACGGCTTCGTGGCGTAGTAGCTTAACTTAACGTTGCGGCTTAGCAATGAGTTAAGGCGCTGATAGCTGCGGGTTCGAATGCCAAGAAACAAGTATTTGTATAACCTATAAATAATTGTTCTTGGTCTGTATGTTGGTCCTTGCGAAATTTATATATGTAAACTGTCTCCATAATACATGAGAAAATCAAAGTGTATGGATAGCATTTCAAAAAAATCTATCCTAGATTAAAAACAGAGGCGTAGTAGTGTGAACTAATACAGACGTGGGCGAAGTGCCATCAGCGTGGGCCCTTTTCTTTCGTTCCCAAGATCTACCCAATAGATCTATCCTACCAATCATGCTTTGACACGACATTGCTATTAATTTCCTGACAAGTCTCGTATTCCGTCAATCTATCTAACGGTCGTGGTCTTTGAAGGGTAGTTACAACGGCCTCGCAGTCGCACTTAAGAGGGGTTCTTGCGAGGCTCCAAACAAACACGCTTTTAAATTTGTAAAAATCGTAAATGTGATCAAATTAATTAGTCATCTGTAGGAAAGTCTGGGGGCATCGCACTTAAAAGGGCCCCGCGAGGCCCCTTTAAGTGCGAGGCCGTGTGCGAGGGCCCACTATGGCCACGCCTAGCTTAGGAACGCCAGATCGGAAGACCAAAATACCTGGACAAAATTTAAAAATGTCGGCATTTTGAGGTTGTTGTCGCGAGAAATAAATATTACTTATAAATAAAAATGTAAAATAGAAAGATTACTTTTTAAATTAATAGACTACAAAAAGACATTACTTTGTTGACACATAACTAATTTAAGTACACTTAATTTTTATGTTGTCACATGTATTTCGCATTAGACTTTAGTGAGTTCACCAATTTGGATCCTTTGGTATTATATCAGAAAAGATTTAAAATTCAAACAATTTACTTCAAAGTTCAGTCTAATTACTAACTCAGCTGTACATCTGTTTTGGCCAAGAGCCTGGTGCCAAATAGCACGTCTATCCAAAGTTTGTTTTGAGCATGCTTATTTATGAATATGTTTTAAGTGTGCTTATTGCTGGCAAATGTGAACAGTTGCAGAGCATGCTAATTTTAAGCGAGCTAAGTTAAGCGAGCATACTTTTTTTGACCACGTCTGTCCGTACCACGGTTAATGGCTTCTGAAATCGGTGCTAAAACAGAGTTTAATACATAAAACCTCGAGTATAGAAACTACACTACTAGAACGTCCACCAAATATAAATAATTACCCCCTTTATCAACCATAGCGATGGATATTTTGCACTCATCGAACTCAATTTTAAGATCCCGTTAAGTATCGTGCTGTCTCTATCACTTTAAGTCAATGTGACTGTGACAGCAGGAGACTTAATGACATGTTAAAATTGAGTAGCCTTTGAGTATTTAGCCAATTGTCACCATATCAAAAAATCGCGATCCACTCAAATTCAATCACTTCCACCAGCTTTATATTGCACTCATATAATGAAAAAAGTACACCATTAGCAAGAGGAGATTTCAATTAATACTTATTATAATTAACTAACTGGCCAGGCAGACATTGTTCTGCCCTTTACTCGACTCTTCCTGTGAAAAAATCCTTAAATACGCAATAAAAAAAATTGAGGGACACTTATCGGGATAAAAACTATCCTATCTCTCAAGTTGGACCAAACTGCACACATTGTTAAACATTTCATTGAAATAAGTTCAGTAGTTTAGGAGTTCGTCGCGGACAAAATATGTGACACGATATTTTTATATATAAGATTAATATATATTAAAATTTTTATTATAAATACATTGCGTGGTTACCCTTGATAACGAAAATATTCCCTTTAACCATTCTTAGTAAGCTTAAAACGCTTGTGTTAGAAGTGATTCACGGCAGTAGCTGAATGGCGGATTCGAACCCACGATATTTGAGTTAGCGGTCCGAACCCTGCCTACTATCGCTTCTCTACTATTATTCATTACTACTACAATTATTACTAGTCGTATTATTCAGGGATATTCAGGGATAAATCTATTATTTCGAGATTGAAGCTTTTACTCAAGGGATAATCCGTAGTAATCAAGCTTTAATCTCGCACGCGAATGGACATTAACTTGGAAATTTATACCTGACGGCACCTATTATCGGGAAATAATAAACGTGGAGTTAGATCGACTTTTCAACCGACTGGAAAATAGGGAAGAGGTTCTCAATTCAACTATATTTTTTATGTGTTTTATCTCAAAACTTTGTATGATGATTCTTTTTTATTTGAAAGCTGGTGCTTCTCATGTGGTCCCATATAAATTTGATCAAGATCTAACCAGAAGTTATTGAGTTATTCTTAATAATGCGTATTTAATATACTTCAACTACATTGATGATGTTCTCATTTTATTAATATTGAAGTCGGCTGTACAAAATTTTTAATTTTACCACTTGTACATATAATATAACGATAGTATTACTAAGGCACAATAAATATTATTACCTAAAAAAATATTGCTAAATATTTATACTCGCAGTGCGTCTCGAATCGTCGAAGACCGAGTTCTTTCTGATCGGCTTGACTCTGGCGCAGCGAAGACATGTTGCATCGCTTTGCATATTCTATCGCATCTACCACGCAAAGTACTCACAACTTCCTTGTGGATAGCCGATTGGCTACCACCAGCGATTATTTCAGACTGATCCGACTTTTAAAAAGGCCGGCAATGCACCTGCCATTCTTCTGGTGTTGCAGTTGTTCATGGGCAGCATGGCAGTTATCATCAGGTGAGCTGCATGCTCGTTTGCCCCCTCTTATATAAAAAATACTAATAAAGAAACCCATGCATTCAACATGATGAAGATGAATAAGTTATTAAAACTGAGTCATTCGTTCTAACCGATTTTTGATGTAAAATTTCGGTTACACACAGCGAATATTCGATGCGAGTGTGTTATAAAATTCGCTGCCTGCCTATCACACACAGCGAGTACTACACGAGAATTATCTATGGTATATATCTTTCATATTCTTAAATTTTCTTTTCAATTGCTCTTGGGTTTCTATTTCATACATTCATAACTTACACACTTTTCTTGTCACACATTTACCTTAATACTTACTCCAAAACACAAACACATATTCCACTCACACACCTCTTTATAAAAGTTCTGTTTTCGCTAGCTAAACATAACACATTGCATTCACACTGTAGATTGATTGCAATAATTAACTTTGATCTGAGAGTTTGGAATAACCAATGTAGGAATATTATTTTTCACTTTTATTCTTTCGTGGTAATCAACTGTCTAGAACTCCTTTATGCAAATAATTTTAAATTAATACCTATTAGACAAATTTACTACACACAAAAACTTCCTAATTTTCATGGATAATTTGTCCCATCCATATAATGATATAGACAATATTAGTATAGCTCAGGCCGTCACTTGCACGCCTGAAGAGTGTTATTTACACATCTCAACAAAAAGTCACTTAACCATTCTTACCCAAAACATAAGGAGTATATACAAAAATCTTGATATTTTTCAAGCTATGCTCCACTCAACTAAAACCGATTGCGACGTACTAGTTATGACTGAATGTCACCTCTCAAAAATAAAAAGTATTCCTAACCTAAACGATAATTATAACACACACTTTACAAAAAATACCTTAAACCAATGTGATGGCGTAGTTTTTTATGTAAAAAAGAATCTAAATATCAATGTATTTGAACCGTATATTACAAACGCGTCCTGCCTTGTTTTAACTCTTTACGATACTGTCATAATCGGCATTTATCGCACTCCATCTATTAGAAATACTGACGAATTCGTATCATCCCTTCAATCTCTTCTTATACAATATAATTGCTATCCGAATATTATTATAACGGGTGACATAAACATCGACATCAAAATCGACTCCAAAGATCCAAACTGTCATAACTATTTAACATCACTCGCTTATTATGGGATACTCCCAGCTCATAGGCTCCCAACTCGTGATAAAATGAGCTATGATCACATGATGCTGAAAACGTCTCACCCTGCTAAATCACTTGTTCTTACTAACCCTACCACTGATCACAGTACAGTCATTCTTGACGTGATGTTTGAACCTCTGCGACGTAATCTGGCTCTAAAAACCAAAATTTCAATCAATTTTGATGCCACTTTAAATGACATTAAGGCGGACTTACCTGATATATTAACAATAACAGACCCTTCTGAAGCTGCCCAGGTTTTGGTTTGTAAAATCTCCACTGCGATTAAAAACAACCAAACTGTAAAAAGTGTCCCTTCAAGAAAAAGACATATCAAGCCCTGGATAACCATAGGAGTTTTACGTTGCCTTCGCAATCGTGACAAACTTCATTCAAAATTAAAAAAGAATCCGTATAACGAAATCTTGAAAGTAACCTATACACGTTATAGAAATTATTGTAGTAAACTTGTTCGAAAACTTAAAATAATGCACGAAAGAAACAGTTTAACTAGAGCTAATAAAAATCCTAAATTACTGTGGAAAACAATAAAATCTATATGTAACATAAACACTAATAAAAATGACTATATACATAATCTACTCTCACTTAAATCCACACCGTTGGAAGCAGCAAATTGTGCTAATAATTACTTCTCTAACTTAGGTAAACATCTCGCTGAAAACTTATTACCGTCCCCTATGTCCTATAATTCTATTCGTAGCATAAATAACATTAATAGTCCCTCTTCATCCAATTCTTTCGTTCTTTTAGCAACAGATTCAGCAGAAATTAATACAATCATCTGTAACTTATCTAATGACTCCGCCCCCGGGTGGGATAACATTCCTACTGCTTTTATTAAAATGGCTAAAAGTTATCTTATCCCTGTCCTTTGTCATCTGTATAACCTCTGTTTCGAAAAAGGCTGTTTCCTCTCTGTTTTCAAAGAAGCTATTGTAACACCCATCTACAAAAGTGGGAATAAAGATGAAATTGAAAACTATAGGCCTATCTCTGTACTTCCAGTTCTGGCAAAAATTTTGGAAAAGCTTATTAATAACCGCATTAAAAAATTCCTTTACAAAAACAGCCTGCTATCAAATAATCAATTTGGCTTCAGAAATGGCGTGTCCACTGAAGACGCAGTTCTGGCACTTTCCGACACTATCTGTAAGCACCTAGATGCAGGCAGTAAATGTGTCGGCGTCTTCCTTGATCTGGCAAAGGCGTTCGACTCGGTTTCAATTCCAATATTATTAGATAAGCTATATCACATTGGCATAAGAGGGACACCCCATAAGCTATTCACAGACTACCTAACGAATCGCCTACAACATTTAAAACTTGGTGACATTATCAGCCAGTCATCTCCCATTAATTACGGCGTTCCACAGGGCAGTGTGCTCGGACCGACATTGTTTTTGATTTATGTGAATGACCTCTGTAGCCTCAAACTTCCTAATTGTGATATATTTACATATGCGGATGACACCGCCCTGATTTTCAGTGAAAAGAGTTGGGATTCTCTTAGAATTACGACTGAATCAGGATTACGACATATATCAAATTACTTAAGATCACATCTATTAACTCTTAATGTATCAAAAACCCAATTTGTTCCTTTTGTGATACGAAAATCTAACTTACCATACTCGGACTTTGCTCTTAAAATTCATAGCTGCTCCCAACACCAGGTGAAAAATTGTCAATGTGTTGATATTGCTAGATCGTCTACTATCAAATATCTAGGTATCACTATCGACCAGCATCTTATATGGAACAAACAAATTGAGTGTACCATTGAGAAGATAAGAAAGCTTATGTGGGTTTTTAAAAGGCTCAGACATGTCGCAGATAATAAAATTCTTATATGTACGTATAAAGCTCTAGCCCAATCTGTCTTAAGCTACTGCATTACAGCATGGGGTGGAGCAGCTAAGTCCTATTTAATAACTCTTGAAAGGGCTCAGAGAGCATTACTGAAGGTGATGTTCTTTAAACCAATCCGTTTCTCAACTCACGAACTACACAAATCTTACAAAATCTTAACAACCCGCCAAATGTACATTTTAAAGAGTGTTATACGAACCCACAGCACTTTACCATACACTGCCCTTCAGACACTAAAACGTAGAATTCTACCTGTTTTCAATATTCCATATTGTAAAACCAAATTTAAGAAAAGACAATTTGCCTGTAAATCAAAGTATCTATATAATAAATTAAATAGTAGGCTAAATATGTATCCCCTCACTTGTGTTAAATTGAAAAATTTGTTAACAACAACTCTGCTTAGCCTCAATTATGAAGAAACAGAACTGCTTATTTGCTAAACACACACGCACACACACACACACACACCCACACACACACACACACACACACACACACACACACACACACACACACACACACACGCACACACACACACACACATACACTTTCATTCTTTCTTAAGTATCTAAAATTTACTTGTTAAAGCACTTACATAATATGTAATATCCTATGTTTCAAATTGTTAAAATTTGTCTGTTGGAAGAGCGGGGTACCCCGTAACACAGGTTTTACCAACCCAGTACAGGGGCCCTTGCCACTTGTTTGTTACTACCTTTTGAAACGCAATAAACGATTTTTAATTTTTTAATTAATTAATTTCGAATCCCAACTCAATTAATGCGCCCTTGCGTTTTGTTTAAATTACTGTTATTTGTGTCAAACAGCTCCCAATTTTTTTCTAGACACACCCAAGAAACGAATTATATCGTAATTTCCCCATTTTAGATAATCTTTTATCGGTTAACATTAACACATTTGACTGACCTACACACACGTATCATGCAGCAACGAAACGACATATGCACAGGCGTGTACTTTGGAGCGGAATGGCTACTCGCAGCGAGTACCCTGTCACACAGCGAATTCTCGCAGCGAGTGCTCAATCGCAGAAAGTAAAATTGAATTAATATAAAATAGAATTAAACTAGCGGCGAATGAATCTAATCACGGCGAATAGCCTGTCACACATAGCGAGTGCCTAATCGCAGCGAGTATTCGCTATGTGTTACCGAGACTTAATGCTTCTGCAAACGTGTAGGGGCAGTGTAAGAATGTCCACTACCCCATATCATCCCGTGGGTATCGTAAGAGGTGAAAGAGAGAAATGAAATAGGAGATGGGCAGCTGCGTCTTCCTAAAAATTACTAAATTTGTAAAAAAATTGCGTTTGCCAACCCGCATCCTAAGCGTGGTAACAAAATCCTCCCTGTGGGGCAATTATGTTCTATGTTCAGCAGTGGACTTTCATAGGCTGTAATAGATGTCTCCGCAATATATGGTAGGTAGGTTAGGTTGAAGTATTACAGACATAGGCAAGAATTAATAGGCTTTTGTTACACTAAGCCAGTGCGATTAACCGCTTGGGGATACATCACGTAGGAGAGCCATGCTACAACTATCTTGTGGTTGTAACACGAATGGGTCGGCTCGACCGGGGTAGGACCATGCTCTCACAGAATACCAGCGTTAAATAGCAGATTAACACTGCTGTGTTTCGTATGGTGAGTGTAGAGAACCGGAGACTGGAAACTGGAAACGAGGCATTCAATCTTAGTTCTCACAGGTGACAACGCATTTGCATTTTGTTTCTTAATCTAGGATAGATGAAGATGTCTATGGGCCACAGCATCCACTTACCACTAGGTGAACAGTGTGCTCGTTTGTCACTCTTATTCTTTAGAAAAAATACTATCGCCATTTGGCACCAGGTGGGATTGTGGTTAAACACAGAGTTCTAATAAGTAAAAAAATACAGCCTATAATATAGGAAGGCCTATGCTTCGTTACCGTTACAGCCTACTAAATTCCACAGCTGAACATAGGCCTCCCCCATAGATTGCCTCAGAGGGGGGATATTTGGCATATTTTCCACGCTTGGCTTTAGTCGTTATTAGGATGACGCTGCTGCCCATCTTCTTTTTTAATAGGATAGGGTGACAAACAAGCACACAGTCCACCTGATGGTAAGTGGTTGCTGTGGCCCATAGACATCTACATCTATCTTCGTTTGCGAATCAAAATGCAGATGCGTTGTCAGCCGTGAGGACTAAGATGGAATGCCTCTTTTCCAGAAAAAGGGTCTCCGGTTCTCTACACTCACCATACGAAACACAGAAGTATTAAGCTGCTATTTTACGCTGGTATTCTGTGAGAGCGTGTTTCTTCCCCGGTCGAGCCAACCCATTCGTGCTACAACCATACTATCAATATAGCTAAAGCAAGGCTCTACCACGTATAGTACCACGTATATATATATATATATATATATATACATCTATCTTTAAAATATGAAAACGTTACCACCTCTGAGAATGAAAATATTCTATTTTCCATTAGACATAGCCGTGTAATCAGTAATAATTTAATAATAAAAATTTTGTACAACCGACTTCAATATAAATTATTAAGAATAACTCAAAAACTATTAGTCAGATCTCGATCAAATTTATATGGGACCACATGTAAAGCACTAGCTTTCAATAGAAAAAGAATCACATTCGAAATTGGTTCACCCCGGAAAAAAACTTATGAGGAAACACACAGATAAAAAAAATAAAAAAATAAACATACATTCGAATTGAGTTTGCAAGTCCGTAGAAAAGGATTCCCGATTCTTTACACTCACCGTGCGAAAGACAGCAGTATTAAACTGTTATTTTACGCTCGTATTTTGGGAGACCCTGGATTTTTTCCGGTCAAGCCAGCCCATTTAAGCTACAACGAAAATATAGCTTCAGCGTGGCTCTACTACGTGGCAAATGATTTAAATCCTTAATTGAATATAGGTACACGTGGGTGGACTGTGTGCTCATTTATCACCTTTAAGACCATCTCGATCTCATTTAGACCATACAAACAAAAGTAATTACAATGTAAAGTTTACCGCAAGTGACACATGGGGCCCGGTTTCAATGAAACAGTTTATATTGTACGAACGGGTAACTAAATACCTCCATCAATGCAGTCACCTCACTCCCCGCGCAAGGTCAGAGCTGTGTTTATCCGCACTGAAGGTCAAGGACATCGTCCCGATCGATACGGATGCTGCGTGGGACAGAGAGGAGCACAACGGGTTACGTGAAAGAGGGGGACAGATGATGTAGGATCACACGAACTCAGTAGTTACGTTATTAACACGTTATTCTTCGAACATCATTTATAGTTCAACGCCATTAATTATTTATTTATTTATTCTTTATTTACACACCAAGTATAAAAACAAAACATTCTCTACCAGTCTACCTTCAGTCTATGGGGAAGATATTTTGGGTTCAAAGTGCAAACAGCTACGTTAAAAATATCTATGCCAACATAATATATTCATAATAATAACCATCACTACATACTAAGATATATATTATAAACATAATAAACACAAAGATATTATATAGATATACATATAATATATATAAAAATATACATATATTTACTTTATACGACCACCTCATTCCTAGGTGTTATTATCAAAAATGTATTCATTGATGTTATAATAACCCTTTCCAAAAAGAAGACGGTACTCAATTCGACTGTATGTTTTTTTTATGTGTGTTACCTCATAACTTTTTACTGGGTGAACCGATTTGGATGATTCATTTTTTATTTGAAAGCTGGTACTTCTTGTGTGGACCCATATGAATTTGATCAAGGTTAGACCAACAGTTTTTGAGTTCTTCTTAATAACTCATATTGTACAAAATTTTTAATTTTAAATTATTATGTTTAATTAAATATTTAAACTTGGTAATAGAGATATCTTGTATATTTTCTGGGACTTTGTTGTAATAGCGTATACATTGCCCCAAGAATGAATTACTGACTCTGTGGAGTCGAGAGACCAAGAGAGAGAGAGAGAGAGAGAGAGAGATATGGAGTGTGGAAACAGAAATAAGAGCATTCCGTTACGTTATAGCCTATCAAAGTCCACTGATGAACATAAGTGTCCCCATAGATTGCCTGAAAAGGGATATTTGAGATTGTTGCCCCGTTTGGTAGGGTAGGCAACCGCAGCTTTATATTTTTAGCTGCTTCCAGTTTGTTTCCCTCTGTGGCGTTTTACGACATCCATGGCGCGATATGGGGTAGTGGATATTCTTACACCGCCACTCATGGTGAAAGAACATATATGAAATATCTTAGTAATTGGCAGTAGCCTGGTTGAGGGTCTGAACCGTGAACTTGGAAGTCGTTATTTAAAATCAACCATTCGACTATCTACATAAGCATGTTTAGCTTACCTGGAGTGGAGTGGTAAACGAGAATATTAGTAATGCTTATCGCTTTACTAGAATTTTTAACCGACTTCAAAAAGTAGGAAGTATTCAATTCGACTGTAATTTTTCTTTATTTTAATGCTTGTTACTTCATAACTTTTTTCTATGCGTACCAATTTTAATGATTCTTTTTTTATTTGAAAGCTGGTGCTTCTCATGTGACCCCCTATAAATTGATCACGTTGTGATCAGTAGTTTTTGAGTGTTTAATAATTTATATTGAAATCGCTTGTACAGATTTTTTTATTTTACCACCTGTTTTATTTAAGAATATCCCAAGTTTGATTCCGTCAGCCGCCATCCATCACACCATATATTAGCACAGAATAAATAATAGTACTACGTTATATTAGTCTCTCAGTGGGTCATGTGCTCCTGCTAGATTATCTTCTATACATAGAATTATTAGAATTATTGCGTAATAATTCTATGCTTCTATACATCCATTACAGCCTCTTAAAGTTCACTGCTTAACATAGCCCTCTCCATAGATTGCCTCCTCGGGGGGGGGGGGGGGGGGGGATTTTGCTATAGTTACATATAGTTAGTTTAGTTTGTTATAGTTTTTATCATTTTGAGTAGTTATTAAGAAGATACTACTGTCCATATTCTGTTTCAGTTCCCCTATGTTGTTTCTTCGTGTTGTTAATTGTGTAACATATACATGATTGTAAGCTGTTTTTTTTTTTATAAAAAGTCCCGCTGGGTTTCTTTCTGGTTCTTCCCACGACAGAGGTTATTTTCCGAACCAGTGGTAATTAAACAAAATAATGACTTTCAATAGGTAAAATTTTTGACGTAGTAGAGCCATGCTGCAGCTGTATTACTGTTATAGTTGTAGCACGAATGTATCGGCTCGACCGAGGAAGGACCACGCTTTCACGGAAAACCAGCGTAAAATAGCAGCTTAGCGCTGCTGTGTTTCGTATGGTGAGTGTAGAGAACCGGAGACCCTTTTTACTGGCAAAGAGGCATTCCATCTTAGTCCTCACGGGTGACAACGCATCCGCATCTTGAATCTTTATTGAGGATAGGTGTAGATGTCTATGGGTCACAGTAACCACTTACCATCAGGTGGAATGTGTGCTCGTTTGTCACCTGATCCTATAAAAAAAAGGACCACGCTCTCACAGAATACCAGCGTAAAATAGCAGCTTATCGCTGCTGTGTTTCGTATGGTGAGTGTAGAGAACCGGAGACCCTTATTACTGAAAACGAGGTATTCCACCTTATTTCTCACGGGTGACAACGTATCTGCATTTTGATTCGTAATCGAGGATAGATGTAGATGTCTATGGGCCACAGCAACCACTTACCATCAGTTGAACTGTGTGCTCGTTTGTCTTATAAAAAATCTTAAAAAAAAAGTTTCTGATTCTGTTTCTGTTAACTGATTGTGGACCCTGATGCGAAAACGTAACCATCATCTGGGAAAGCACGTACTTAGCCCAGTAGAAGTGAAATTGCTCACAGCTAAGGACCTCCTTCAATTTATTGAATTGGGCTAGGCAGTAACCACAATATATCTTACTGTTCGAATTAATCTTGGTCTTATAATACCTGCATAGCTGCTCGCACAATTAAAAAAAGATACTTATTTTATACCTTATATAATATTGTGCAATGAGGAGGTTACTTGGCCTGGCTTTATACAACACTCCAACGAAGTGTTTGTTATTTGTAAGTTGCGGTACGTAGTACTATTATTTATTCTGTGGTTCCGGGTTTCATAGAATAGTACCTTTCATAATTCCAACCTTACAAATCCACCGCTGAACACAGGCCATAAGCAGCCATAAAATAAGGGTGACAAACGAGCACACAGTCACATAGACATCTATATTTATCCTCAATTACGAATCAAAATGCAGATGCGTTGTCACCCGTGAGGACTAAGATGGAATGCCTCTTCCAGCAAAAAGGATCTCCGGTTCTCTACACTCACCACACGAAACACAGCAGCATTAAGCTGATATTTTACGCTGGTATTCTGTGAGAGCGTGGTCCTACCCCTGCCGAGCCAACCCATTCGTGCTTCAACCACAATATAGCAGCAGCATGGCTCTACCATGTATAAATCCATACTACGTATGAAACCATCTAGGGAGGAGGGAGTCGTCCTACATCCAGCTCGGCGGTATGAAAGCTGCCGCTTTAGGATCTTTTCGAATCGCTTGTCTGTTCTACGAGCTAAATGGCTGGCCCATTGCCTTTGATCCTCCGATCCCGATATCACAGAGTAACCGGCAAAACTACACTTGGTCGGTTACTCTGTGATATATGTATCCTCATCACGAAATCTATCATGTAGGGAAACTCCGAGCATACTTTAAATAGCTTTCTGACCGACCTCAAGCTTCCTGATACGGCCAGCAGTGAAAATCTCAAAAATCACCTACAGTTAATAATAAAAAATCTGTTAATTACCGACGTCGGTACAGTTAACTAACGGTTGTTTCTTAAACTGTACACTACTTAGTTTGAATACAAAAAGTTTTTCAGGTTATACTCGTATGTTAGATTTTTTCTTTTTGTTTTTTATTTTTTATGTTGTAGTCATTCACCAGATAAGGTGTGTTACTACTAGTGGTGTCTTTTCTATGCGCTTAGTTAAGTTATAATGGCTAGAAATTTTTGATAGCAAGCCGTTGATTTACATCTTATATTTTATTATTATTTGCATGCTACTAAGACGTAAATAAGAATTTAAAAAAAACTGTTTGTTTGTCGATCTGTTCGGGATTATCTTCGAAATTGTGATGAAACTTTACGAAAAGATGGAGATCAATGCTAGGATCTAGGCTTTATTTTATCCGAAAATTTTGATCATTTCTTTGAAAAAAAAATCTCAAAAACGGTTGATCCATCTCTTCATCTTCTTTTGTTTTATTTGTTTTTTATTTTTTTGAACATCTTTGAAACGGCTCGACCGATTGACTTGAAAATCTTATTAGCTTGAAGATTAGATCTTAATCGGTTGATTCGTTCTAAAAGACTACGACAAAATTTTATTTACATACATAGTACACACACACACACACACACACACACACACACACACACACACACACACACACACACACACACACACATACGCGCGTAGCCGGACGTCCAGCCGGGAATAGTCGAAACGGCTTTCTAGGACCTCAAAACATGGACATCTGATGAAAAGTCGCATTCTCAAAATGGGACCTAAATCTATATCTAATTTCCTAGTACTACTACTTTAGAAAATGATAATTTACAAAGCGGGATGTTAAAAAAGAAAAATTTATAAAATAAATGGTCTTTGATTATCATAAATCTAAATGAAGCTGTATTAATGGATCCTTTCCAGGCAAAGTTGGGCGGTTCGCTAGCTTTTAATAAAAAAATATACTAGTAACTCTATTGACATCACTAATTCTAACAAGGTTGTTATAAACTTAATTTGGTTAATTCAGCGTAAAGTAAGAAAATGATGTGTCCTGTCTAGTTTGTTGCGTGAATTATACCCGTCACCACCACTCACAAAACCAGTGGGGAGGGTGTGAGGCCCCCTTAATTCTCCTATTAATTATATGCCTAACTCTCTCTTCTCTTAGCTTAAAAGTCGAAAAGGAATGGTCGACTGTAGTCGAATGACAGAATTGAGGGGTCGGAGTCAGTCTTATTAGATGGAACTCTACTTTCTAACTAAGCAGCAGTGCGCGCCTGCTGTGCTCCGCACTGTAGCGTATAGACTATAGAGTAATTAGAGAGTTACAGAGGTATAGAGAATTATAGTATACCATCGATATATATGTACTACGCACTAGATTTCACATTTCGAACATTGACTATGTTCAACTGAACTGTACTACAATCCATACACTAAACTAAATAATGCGTATTAAATTGAAGATTTGTGAATTCCTTAGATAATTATTATTACATTTTATTTATAAATATGTTTGTTTAGATTAAAATAAGAGTATTTAATATTAAATTCTTATATTTATTTTATATTAATTTAGTCTTCGCGCATGCGCGACTCTACTATCACCCGCGCATGCGCCAAGACATAGAGTAGCGCACAATTTTTGTTTGGAATAGCTTCTCTAGTACGTAGTACGTACTCGTATAACTCGATGTAGTAGAATATAATTATTGAAGGCTGTGAGGCATTCCATCATAGTTCTCAGGAGAGACAATGCATCTAGCCTTCTTTGTTTGAAACACTTTAAGTTTGTTTGTAACTTTTTTTTATAGAATAAAGGTGACAAACGAGCACACAGTCTACTGGTGGTAAGTGGATGCTGTGACCCATAGACATCTACATTTATCCTCGATTATGAATAAAAATGCTGAAGCGTTGTCACCCGTGAGGACTAAGATGGAATGCCTCTTTTCTAGTAAATAGGGTCTCCGGTTCTCTACACTCACCATACGAAACATGGCAGTATTAAGCTGTTAATTTACGCTGATATTCTGTGCGAGCGTTGTCCTACTCCGGTCGAGCCGACCCATTCATGCTACAACCATAATATGTAGCAGTGTGGCTCTACCACATTTAAAAATTTAACACAGTACTTATACTTATATTTTAAATATTAACTTCATTCTCATAAATAAAACATACATAATCTATAAATAAAACATATATAAACTATTCTCCTATAAAAGGCGCAAAAAACTAAGTGTTAGTTGACTTAGGCTGAGATCTATATTTTTCTAGAGTTTTGTCTCTATCTATAGTTTTTCGTAAGCTAAGTCTGAGCAAAGTCAAAGTACGGTCTATAGATCTCAGCCATAGTCTTCGGGTCAGACAACGCATATGCATTTGATTCTTAGTAGAGGATAGATATAGATGTCTATAGGCCACAGCATCGATTTACCACCGGGCGGAATGTTTTCTACCCTCATTCTGTGTGGTAAAACTTACGTACTCCTTTCTATATTTTTTTAAACTTATTACTAGCACTGCTTGACCACAATTCCACCTGGTGGTAAGAGTTGATGAAGCCCTAGATGATAAATCGCTTTGTATTAAGCGTAACAAAAACCTATGCACACTTGCCCTGAAGACGCCTTTTTTATAGGATAGGGTGACAAACTAGCACACAGTCCACCTGGTGGTAAGTGGTTGCTGCGGCCCATAGACATCTACATCTATCTTTATTTGCTAATTAAAATACAGATGCGTTGTCAGCCTTTGCGTTGCGTTGAATGCCTCTTATCCAGTAAAATGGGTCAGCTTAACGCTGCTGTGTTTCGTATGGTGAGTGTAGGAACCGGAGACCCTTTTTACTGGAAATGAGGCATTCCATCTTAGTCCTCACGGGTGACAACGCATCTGCATTTTGATTTCTAATAGAGGATAGATTTAGATGTCTATGGGCCACAGCAACCACTTACCATCAGGTGGACTGTGTGCTCGTTTGTCACCCATATCCTATAAAAAAAAAAGACTGGCGATCCGATGACACATATCAAAATCGGTCAAGCCATTTTTGAGTTTTTGCGACACTAACGATTTCAATGCAAAACTAGGCACAAGAGAGAACGGTGAGCTGAAAGTAGGGAAATTTGGAATAGGGCAACGGAACCCAAGGGGCCAGCAGCTGGCCGACTTCATGGAGAAAGAGGGACTCTTTATGATGAACTCTTTCTTCCAGAAGCGGCCCCACAGGAAGTGGACCTGGTCGAGCCCCGACGGTTCCACAAAAAATGAGATTGACTTCATTATGACGACCAGACGACAACTGTTCAGTGATGTCTCCGTGATCGCGAGGGTGAAAACTGGTAGCGATCACCGAATGGTTAGAGGCACACTGAACCTAAACGTTAAGTTGGAGAGGTCTCGTCTAATGAAGTCAACGCTCCGTCCCCCTCGTGCTCTGTTCCAAAGTCCCGAAACCTTTCAGCTCGAGTTACAAAACCGTTTTCAGTGCCTGGAAGACTGCAATGAAGTGGACGATATGAATGACAAGCTCGTGGAAACTGTCCATGCGGTTGGAGCTAAGTTCTGCAAGACCCGCCGCAGAAGAACACAAAAACTCTCCGATCACACTCTTAATCTCATGGCTGTTAGACGGGAGATGAAGCTACATTCTTCAACAGACTTGACAGCATACAGGCATCTGAACAGACAGATCTCCAAATGCATGCGGCGGGACTTACGCAACTTCAATACAGCTCGTATTGAAGAAGCGATCGAGCGGAACCAAGGCTCCAAAGTCTTTGCCAGAGATCTGTCTGCCAGAAAGAGCCAACTGTCAAAGCTGAAGACAGAATGTGGCAGCATCGTTTCCGGGACACCTGAGATTTTGAGTGAGATTGAGAGGTTCTATGGGCAGCTGTACACATCATCGTTGGAGCCACACGCAAGTGTGAGTAACGATCCAAGAGCGAGTCTCATCCGACACTATTCCGAAGATATCCCGGATGTCAGTCTGAGCGAGATTAGGATGGCTCTCCAGCACCTTAAAAACGGTAAGGCCCCAGGCGAGGATGGAATTACAGCGGAGCTTCTGAAAGCGGGTGGAAGACCGGTACTTGAAGTCCTTCAGAAGCTCTTTAATTCCGTCCTCCATGGTGGCATTACACCGGAGGCGTGGAGCAGAAGTGCGGTGGTCTTGTTCTTCAAGAAAGGTGACAACGCTCTCTTGAAGAACTACAGACCGATTTCCCTTCTGAGCCGCGTCTACGTGCTGTTTTCGAGAGTCATTACGAATCGTCTCGCGCGCAGACTTGACGACTTCCAGCCTCCCGAACAAGCCGGTTTCCGAAAGGGCTTTAGCACCATAGACCACATACATACCCTTCGGCAAGTTGTACAGAAGTCCGAAGAGTACAATTTGCCACTATGTCTGGCGTATGTGGACTATGAGAAAGCCTTTGATTCCGTCGTAATTTGGGCGGTGCTGCAGTCCCTTCAGCGGTGCCAAGTTGACTGTCGGTATATCGAAGTGTTGAAGTGCTTGTACAGTAGGGCTACGATGGCTATCCGAGTACAGAACCAGAGTACGAAACCTGTCCAATTGCAGAGAGGTGTAAGACAGGGTGACGTCATATCCCCGAAACTCTTCACCGCTGCATTGGAAGACGTTTTCAAGCTTCTGGACTGGAAAGGATACGGTATCAACATCAATGGCGAGTACATCACTCACCTTCGATTTGCCGACGATATAGTCCTTATGGCAGAATCGCTGGAGGACCTAAGCACTATGCTCAATGACCTCAATAGTGTTTCCCAACGGATAGGTCTTAAGATGAACATGGACAAAACTAAGATCATGTTTAATGTCCATGTCACACCTATGCCGGTAGTTGTTGGGAACACTAAGCTCGAAGTTGTTGACGAGTATGTTTACCTGGGACAAATAGTCCGACTAGGTAAGTCCAACTTCGACCGAGAGGTCAATCGACGGATTCAACTCGGCTGGGCAGCGTTCGGGAAGCTACGATACATCTTCTCGTCAGACATACCTCAAAACCTTAAAACGAAATTGTACAACCAGTGCGTGTTGCCAGTGATGACTTACGGAACTGAGACGTGGTCCTTCACTGCTGGCCGTATGAGGAAGCTCAAGGTCGCTCAGCGAGCTATGGAGAGGGCTATGCTCGGAGTTTCTCTGCGTGATAAACTTAGGAATGAGGATATCCGCAGTAGAACCAGAGTGACCGACATAGCCCAACGGATTAGTAAGCTGAAGTGGCAGTGGGCCGGCCATATAGCTCGAAGAACCGACAACCGATGGGGAAGAAAGGTTCTCGAGTGGCAGCCTCGTACCGGTAGGCGAAGTGTAGGGCGTCCCCCCACGAGATGGAGTGACGACCTGGTAAGACATGCAGGAAGTCGATGGATGCAGGTGGCTCAGGACCGTGTTTTGTGGCATTCTTTGGGGGAGGCCTATGTTCAGCAGTGGACTTGTGAAGGGCTGTAATGATGATGATAACGATTTTTATTTAAATAGATTTAAGCACACAACATAAACACAAGCATACTCTATTCTACAAACAATACACTATTCTAGTGAAGTACAGAAATATAATAAGAAAACAACAAAATTAAAATTAACTACACCTACTATAATATGCTGTGGCCTCCATACACCTACATCTATCCTTGATCAATAATCAATACGCAGATGCGTTGTCGCCTTTGAAGATTGTGAAGGGCACCCATTTCCAAATAACGAGGTATTCTTTTTAAGGCCTCAGGGGACAGAGACGACTTGTTGATTCTTACACGGAAAAATAATCTATAATAGCGACAGTTCTACTAAATAACTGTGAATTTTATTTATAGATTAAAGGTGACAAACGAGCATACCTGATGGTAAGTGTATGCTGAACCCCATAGACAGATGATAGATGTCTATGGTCCTCGATTAAGATTCAAAATGCAGATGCGTTGTCACTCCTCAGGACTAATATGGAATGCCTCGTTTCCAGTAAAATGGGTCTCCGGCTCTCTACACTCACCATACGAAACACAGCACCATTAAGTTGCTATTTCACGCTGGTATTATGTGAGAACGTTGTCCTTACCCGATCGAGACGGACTAATTGTTGCTTCAACCGTAATATAGCTGCATCGTGGATCTACCACGTTGACGTTTTAAAGACATCATTTAAGAAAGACGACTGTGAAATCTACTACCGTCCAAGTGGTTAACATAAAGAACGGACTGATTTTTAACATAAAAACTACAGTCACATCTCGAATTGCGTGCAAAATGTCTGCTGATTATATCGCAGCTTGTTTGTTGTGAATTTAGCGTGAATTGAGGGAAAGTTTGCACGTCACGTTGTTGATAGGATCTTTAGGAAGTTTAGATGAGCGACGGGGAAATTTTGGTAACACTTATCCAGATGTCAGGTCCATAATGATTTCTTATATTTACGCAAATATAAATTTTAATTCTATCACAGTTGTTTTTATTTATTTTAAATTTAGAAATGCCGATGTTTAGAGTCAGGAGCACCTATGGTCACGGGCTGACGGGAATAGAGGTATTTCATCTAAATGGGTAATTCCTAGGTGATAGGTCTCTAAAGTCTGCCTAAAAGTTTTTTTTAGGATAGAGTGACAAATAAGCAGTCAGTCCATCTGATGGTAAGTGTTTGCTGCGACCCAAAGACATCCTCGAATGCTACTTTTCCAGTAAAAAGGGTCTCCGGTTCTCTACACTCACCATACGAAACACAGCAGTGTTAAGCTGCTATTTTATGCTGGTATTCTGTGAGAGCGCGGTCCTTCCCAGGTTGAGCCGACCCATTCGTGCTACAACTATATTACTAATATGGCTGCAGCATGGCTCTACCACGTATAAAAATTCCGGGTAGGAACCACGCTCTTATCTATTTCTGACATCTAGCGGCAGTTCGTGAACTGTGTTCCAGTTTGAAGAGTATAGAGAACCAGTGTAATTATAGGCTGTGATGTATTCCATCTTAATCGTCGATAACGCATCTGTAGTGTCAAGTTCTCATGAAATACAATAGCCATTTTCAATTAAACTGGCTGTAAGATACTTTGTCACTTCATTTTAATTAAAAAAAAAAACTTCTGCTCAGTTGACAGCGTCCGACTGTATTCCGAAGTTGCTACGGACACCAAAATTGACTTGAAGTTCATCGCTACACAATTTCATTACTGGTTGTGTAATATTTTTAAATTGCAGCATCGGTTGCCACAGATAAAAAACAATGAACTGGAAATTCGTCTATACTGCAATTAAATCGTTGCATAGCGTGGGAACTGGGCTTATTACAGCCACTGCTGATATTGCGTTTCTTTGTGTTGAAGTCGTGTCCTCTCCTCGAGTAGCTTGTTATATCGGTTGAAAGATAATATTATGAACTTTTATAAGAAAAATATTACGAAATGGGAATCAAATTTACAATAATGTAATATATAAAAATATATTTTTGTTTGTTCGTATTTTATACACTGCCATATCGTTCTTCAGATTGTGCTAAAACTTTGTCAACTTATTTCTTGCTCTTGTGAGAAGGTAATAGATATATTACAACCAACTTAAAATAGGTGGCGCGCTTATCGTACCGACAGATTTATTTGAAAGTCTTAATTAATGTGTTATCATTCTTAATTAAACAATATAACCCTTCAAATTTAAAACGATATTCTTATAATTATTTATTCTGCGGCAGCAATGCCGCCGGTACTAATAACTCAAGAACAAATTTATATGCGACCACATGAGAAGCACCAGCTTTCAAATAAAAGAAAATCTTTGAAATCGGTTCACCCAGAAAAAAGTTATAAGGTAACAAACATAACAAGTATCGTCTCCTTTTTTAAGTCGGTAGAAAATTCAATGGGAGAAATCAAATTCAAAAGATAAAATACTATGGGAGCACAATTCCCTTGGTGTTGCGGTTGTTTATGGGCGGCGGTAGTCACTTACGTCAAGTGAGCCGCAAGCTCGATTGCCCCCTATGCTTTAAAGAAACACAGTCTACCTGATCGTAAGTGAATGCTGTGGCTAATAGATCTCTACATATTTTCTCCATGAAGAATCAAAGTTTTTTTTGTATAGTATCGGGTGACAAACAAGCACACAGTCCACCTGATGGTAAGTGGTTACTGTGACCCATAGACATCTACATCTATCCTCAATAAAGACTCAAGATGCAGATGCGTTGTCACCCGTGAGGACTAAGATGGAATGCCTCTTTGCCAGTAAAAAGGGTCTCCGGTTCTCTACACTCACTATACGAAACACAGCAGCGTTAAGCTGCTATTTTACGCTGGTTTTCTGTGAGAGCGTGGTCCTTCCCCGTTCGAGCCGACCCATTCGTGCTACAACCATAATATAGCTGCAGCATGGCTCTACCACGTATAAAAGATGTGTAGATGCGTTGTCTCCCTTGATGACTTAAGTAAATATAATAATTTATCATTGCTCATCCTGTGGTCACGGGTCTGAATCCCGAGTCGGGCCAAAATCAGTCATTAGTTCTTTATGTCATAAACTTCTCACACCAGCACGAAGTCAAGAAGATAGCGGTGTTTCACACCTGTGTCTCGAAAAGCATACAAATGCTTTGTTGCGTGCGGGATTCGAACCCTCGGCCCTTAGCGCCTCAACTCATTGCTAAACCACTGCGCCACTGATCTGAAGGGATTATGTGTAAGTCACAGAACTTAGTTGTATTACCCGTCGCCATTGTTCTCATATAATATAGTCTCTACAGTGTGATCGCATTACGTAAATGCGCGTAATCCATTGAGCTCTGGACACATGTAGCTAAGGTTGCCAGCTCCCATTTTATATTTTAGGGAATTTGATAAGATTTAATAAAGGACATCATCATCATCATCATCTTTACAGCCCATGTTTAGCAGTGGACTTGTCTTCATAGGAACATTGGCCTCCCTGAAGGAATGCCACTGCCGTGTAGTGGCGGTTAAGAATGGATATTAACTCTAATCTTCTCGTGGGTGTCATAAGAAGCGACAGTGGGAAACAGGCAGGAGATGGGCAGAATCTTTCTAACGACAACTATACTACAATAAAAAACTGCGGTTGCCAACCCGTGTCATCTCAACGTGATTTTTACACTATTTTGCATCTACTAGCAGAGGGAATGTCGAATACGCGCGATATTGCCTTGTCGTCTATTAAAGATTTCAAATTAGGGGATAAAATTAATTTTTTGTGTGTAACAGAGGAAGTCTTTTAAAATAAAGAACGTGTAGCAACCCTACATGTACCGTAGCCTTCGAAATGTCAACGCTGTCGTGACGTGCGGTTTAATGAAACACGATCCTTCATTGAATAGAAAAGTAAAGTAGTTTCTCAAAGTAGCAATAAAACGATTATTTAGAAAATATAAGATAGATTAATTAGAGTGTCTTCATATTATCGTATGAGTCCAATATGGTTATGATAGAAGCATTTTAAGAACACAAAATTGCTTGACCTTGAC